>OY856186.1:197019516-197153027 GCA_963693315.1 Diogma glabrata | reverse complement strand
CATACAATAAATCTAATTTAATTTATTGATTTCTTTTGGAAAAATGTTGCTTTTGAATGAAAAATTATTATAAATTTAACCTTAAAAATTAATTTTTTTCTTTGAAAAACGATTTTTATGAATTAGTGAATTTTCGTATATGTAAGAAGAAAAATTAAGATAAATCGCTTTTCTAAGATCGATTTCTACATACTTAGGCTCGTTAGAATCGTTAATTAATTAGCTTTTAATAAAAAATATCAAAATTATGAGATATATTATGTTTTAAGATGATTATATCTGATAAAAATCCTATTATTCTGCTAATTTTCTTATCTTCGACGCCACTGCGCGGTGGGTAATTATTTTCCGATTTCAATAAAACTGGATATAGTTCATATTCGAGTCAAATGGAACATAATTAGCTGGTGGGAGCGAAGAAAAAGATGGTTTGAAAATTGTTCATACATATCTGGTCATGCCTAATATATATTAATATTTTAATTAAATTTTATTGCCACCAATAATGGTATTACAAATAATTTATTTCAACACTATGCATTTCGATATGTTCACATATCATTATCAAGTGTATACTAAATAAAGAAAAATGAAAAAAAAAAAAAAATGAAAAAACATCAAAACTTTTAATAAAAAAGGAAAACTAGATTTAACAATAAATGAAAAGCAAAAAGAAAGAAAAACAATATCAAAAATTTAAGTTATAAAATTAAATAAAGATGAATGGATTGGTTCCGCTTCAATATTCATTAAAATAGTTTTATATTTGTTTATGAAATAACTTTCCCATCCATCTAACTCCTTATTGTTGTTAATTTGTTTTAAAATCTTCAAATCAATATTAGAGTGGCCTGTTTCGATGAC
Organism: Diogma glabrata; assembly: GCA_963693315.1. Taxonomy (NCBI): domain Eukaryota; kingdom Metazoa; phylum Arthropoda; class Insecta; order Diptera; family Cylindrotomidae; genus Diogma; species Diogma glabrata. Next base: position 197,152,163 of record OY856186.1, on the reverse strand, counting down.
ATGATGAGCCACTGCAGAATTATTTGGTCTGTTGTATTTAATATGAGCTATGTGTTCTTTGAATCTTGTATCAATAGCTCTTTTCGTTTGACCTACGTAAATTTTATCACAATCATTACATAATATTTGGTAAATGCCAGATTTTTTAATATCAATTAATTTGTCTTTTGGGTTGCCGAGTAAATTACTTAATTAATTTTGATTCGAGTAAACCAAATCTATACCATATTTTTTAAAAATTGTTTTTAATTTATTACTTAATTTCCCTGCATATTTGAATGATGAAAATCGAAAGGAATTATTAATTTTGCTTTTATTTTGCCGGTAAAGTGTAGTTAAACTATGCAATTTCAATTTTTTGAATGTTTATTAATTAAATTGTTTATTATATCAGGATTAATGCCATTGACATAAGCTAAATTCTTTATATATTGTTTTTCATTTTCAAAATTATTAATAGAAAGTGGAATTCTACACATTCTATATACCATACTGTGATAAACACACATTTTTGTAGAATCAGATGTAAATGAATCATTTGTAATATATCGCATGGTGTTTGTTGGTTTTCTGTAAATATCAAAATTAAGACAATGGTTGTCTCTTATGACAAGAACATCCAGAAATGGTAATTGATTATTATTTTCTAATTCTATGGTAAATTTGATTGAATCTGCTTGTTCATTTAACGTTGAAAGTATGGTGTTTACTTCATTAGATTTTACAATTGCGAAAATGTCATCAACATAACGGAACCTTATTCTAGGCAGCATGTTATTGTTTAATAGTTTTGTTTCTAAATTACCCATAAACATATTTGCGACAAAACAAGAGAGAGGATTACCCATACTCGTTCCGTCTGTGGATTTATAAAAATTATTTTGAAACTGAAAATATGAATTCTCCATACAAAAACGTGTAGCTTGCGAATATATGTCCACTTTAACATCTGATATACTAGAATTTAATAGCCAATCGTAGATATAAGATAAAGTATCATTTATCGGCACGTTTGGATATAAGGCAATAACATCAAACGATAACATTACTTCATCATCTAATATTTTAACATTTTTTAATTTATCAACAAATTAAAATGAGTTTTTAACGGATAAATTTGGAGGTGTTTGTAATTTTTTAAATTCGTTGACTAACCATTTTGAAATTTCATACATTGTACTTTGAATTGTTGACACTATAGGACGCATTTTATCACCTGGCTTATGAATTTTCTTTAACCCATATAATTTTGGTAATGATGGATTTGTTATTGTTAATTGAAATTTTGGAATGGTAAAAACTTCCAAAATTTTATTTATAATAATTTTTGCAGATTTTATTAACTTAGGTAATGGATTTTTATTAATTTGTAAACACCATACTTTCAACGTTAAATGAACAAGCAGATTCAATCAAATTTACCATAGAATTAGAAAATAATAATCAATTACCATTTCTGGATGTTCTTGTCATAAGAGACAACCATTGTCTTAATTTTGATATTTACAGAAAACCAACAAACACCATGCGATATATTACAAATGATTCATTTACATCTGATTCTACAAAAATGTGTGTTTATCACAGTATGGTATATAGAATGTGTAGAATTCCACTTTCTATTAATAATTTTGAAAATGAAAAACAATATATAAAGAATTTAGCTTATGTCAATGGCATTAATCCTGATATAATAAACAATTTAATTAATAAACATTCAAAAAATTGAAATTGCATAGTTTAACTACACTTTACCGGCAAAATAAAAGCAAAATTAATAATTCCTTTCGATTTTCATCATTCAAATATGCAGGGAAATTAAGTAATAAATTAAAAACAATTTTTAAAAAATATGGTATAGATTTGGTTTACTCGAATCAAAATAAATTAAGTAATTTACTCGGCAACCCAAAAGACAAATTAATTGATATTAAAAAATCTGGCATTTACCAAATATTATGTAATGATTGTGATAAGATTTACGTAGGTCAAACGAAAAGAGCTATTGATACAAGATTCAAAGAACATATAGCTCATATTAAATACAACAGACCAAATAATTCTGCAGTGGCTCATCATGTCATCGAAACAGGCCACTCTAATATTGATTTGAAGATTTTAAAACAAATTAACAACAATAAGGAGTTAGATGGATGGGAAAGTTATTTCATAAACAAATATAAAAATATTTTAATGAATATTGAAGCGGAACCAATCCATTCATCTTTATTTAATTTTATGACTTAAATTTTTGATATTGTTTTTCTTTCTTTTTGCTTTTCATTTATTGTTAAATCTAGTTTTCCTTTTTTGTTAAAAGTTTTGATGTTTTTTAATTTTTTTTTTTTTCATTTTTCTTTATTTAGTATACACTTGATAATGATATGTGAACATATCGAAATGCATAGTGTTAAAATAAATTATTTGTAATACCATTATTGGTGGCAATAAAATTTAATTAAAATATTAATTTAATTAAGGTATTACGGTTTTTGTTCAAAATAAATTATTATAATTCCTAATATATATATATATATATATAGTAGTGCAGAGGATGCGTTGATGGATTTTTGTAATAGGATATTTGAGAGTTTAAACGACCAAAATTGTACTGCAGGACTCTTTGTCGACATTACCAAAGCTTTTGACATGGTTGTTCATGATATACTTTTGGAGAAGTTATATGCTGCAGGTTTTCGGGGCAACATTTATAGCTGGTTTAAGTCATATCTAAGTCGTAGGGCTCAACAAGTAAAAATTAATGATACTCTTAGCGATCCAAAATATGTCAATGTTGGTGTTCCACAAGGGTCTGTACTGGGCCCAATTTTATTTTTAATTTACCTAAACTCTATTTTCGAGCAAAAATTTAATGGCAAAATATCAGCCTTTGCAGATGATATGGGATTTAGTTTTTTTCATAAAAATATTTTTTCACTTGCTGAACAAATAAATAAGGATTTGATTCTTTTAAATCAATGGTTCCTAGTTCATTCTATGGTTTTAAGTAACAAAACTAAACTGATGTATTTTAGCTTAACTGATAACAATCTACAAAACTTACTAGTTAGAAGCCACTCGCCATCGTGTGCTGGTAACAACTGTACAAATGATTGCTTTGTTATTGAAAATGTCAAATCATTTAAATATCTGGGCCTGACTCTGGACAATCGTCTGAGCTGGAAACCACATGTTGATTATCTTAAGAAATATTTCTTAATGCTAAACAGTAAATTCTATCTCTTAAAATCTTTGTGTCCAGCGTCCATATTAAAAAATATATACTACGGATTATTCAACTCAAAATTAGGATATGGTCTTTGTTGTTTTGGTGGTACTTATGTAAATACGTTAAAACCATTATTGATAGCTCAAAAACATGTAATTAGGATTATTTTTAATAGGAAGAGAATGTCCCACACTTGGCCTATATTCTGTTCAAATCGTATTTTGCCACTACGACATTTATATGTGTACAAGATTCTGAAGGCGTTTTACAACATGAGCTGTAATCGTATGATAAGGTATCATACAATATCAAAACGAATACTTCGTTCCCAAAATTTAGTTATGCTACCGCGATTTAGAACAACGCACTTTAGAAATTACTTCTTGGTTACTGCTCCCAACATTTTCAACAAGTTACCTATATTTCGTGATCAATCTCCTACTCTGTCGATTTTCTTAACATGCTTAAAAGCATGGCTTTTTAAAGTTACGGATATTGAGGAATTGTTTAAATTTATCATTTAATATCATTTTTTGCATATACATATAAATATATTAAATTGAATTTTTGTGAATTTATTTCTATCATAACCCCCACGTCACATTTTTATTTAGCATTGAAAGAAGGATTTTTTTTTAATATCTTCATAGATATAACTAAAATTTCTTCTTTTTTTTTTTTGAAGGGGTGCATAAGACTAGTAGCTCTGCTGCTAAAATGCATTCCTAAAAATTTTTTCGTAAAAGGAATAAAAAATAAATATAAAATAATATTAAATAGTAATAATAATAATAATATCGGCCAATGGCCTTTTTTGTAATCTTTTTATGAATGAATTAATAAATAATAATAATAATAATAATAATAATATATATATATATATATATATATATATATATATATATATATATATATATATATATATATATATATATATATATATATATATATATATATATATATATATAAATATATATATATATATATATAATATATATATATATATATATATATATATATATATATATATATATATATATATATATATATATATATATATATATATATATATATATATATATATAAATATATATATATATATATATATATATATATATATATATATATATATATATATATATATATATATATATATATATATATATATATATATATATATATATAAATATATATATATATTAAATTAAAAAGGGTCGAGTCAAAATGTCGCAAAATTTTGCTGAACTTGACTGAAATTGCTTTTTAAGTATGGTGTTTACTTCATTAGATTTTACAATTGCGAAAATGTCATCAACATAACGGAACCTTATTCTAGGCAGCATGTTATTGTTTAATAGTTTTGTTTCTAAATTACCCATAAACATATTTGCGACAAAACAAGAGAGAGGATTACCCATACTCGTTCCGTCTGTGGATTTATAAAAATTATTTTGAAACTGAAAATATGAATTCTCCATACAAAAACGTGTAGCTTGCGAATATATGTCCACTTTAACATCTGATATACTAGAATTTAATAGCCAATCGTAGATATAAGATAAAGTATCATTTATCGGCACGTTTGGATATAAGGCAATAACATCAAACGATAACATTACTTCATCATCTAATATTTTAACATTTTTTAATTTATCAACAAATTAAAATGAGTTTTTAACGGATAAATTTGGAGGTGTTTGTAATTTTTTAAATTCGTTGACTAACCATTTTGAAATTTCATACATTGTACTTTGAATTGTTGACACTATAGGACGCATTTTATCACCTGGCTTATGAATTTTCTTTAACCCATATAATTTTGGTAATGATGGATTTGTTATTGTTAATTGAAATTTTGGAATGGTAAAAACTTCCAAAATTTTATTTATAATAATTTTTGCAGATTTTATTAACTTAGGTAATGGATTTTTATTAATTTGTAAACACCATACTTTCAACGTTAAATGAACAAGCAGATTCAATCAAATTTACCATAGAATTAGAAAATAATAATCAATTACCATTTCTGGATGTTCTTGTCATAAGAGACAACCATTGTCTTAATTTTGATATTTACAGAAAACCAACAAACACCATGCGATATATTACAAATGATTCATTTACATCTGATTCTACAAAAATGTGTGTTTATCACAGTATGGTATATAGAATGTGTAGAATTCCACTTTCTATTAATAATTTTGAAAATGAAAAACAATATATAAAGAATTTAGCTTATGTCAATGGCATTAATCCTGATATAATAAACAATTTAATTAATAAACATTCAAAAAATTGAAATTGCATAGTTTAACTACACTTTACCGGCAAAATAAAAGCAAAATTAATAATTCCTTTCGATTTTCATCATTCAAATATGCAGGGAAATTAAGTAATAAATTAAAAACAATTTTTAAAAAATATGGTATAGATTTGGTTTACTCGAATCAAAATAAATTAAGTAATTTACTCGGCAACCCAAAAGACAAATTAATTGATATTAAAAAATCTGGCATTTACCAAATATTATGTAATGATTGTGATAAGATTTACGTAGGTCAAACGAAAAGAGCTATTGATACAAGATTCAAAGAACATATAGCTCATATTAAATACAACAGACCAAATAATTCTGCAGTGGCTCATCATGTCATCGAAACAGGCCACTCTAATATTGATTTGAAGATTTTAAAACAAATTAACAACAATAAGGAGTTAGATGGATGGGAAAGTTATTTCATAAACAAATATAAAAATATTTTAATGAATATTGAAGCGGAACCAATCCATTCATCTTTATTTAATTTTATGACTTAAATTTTTGATATTGTTTTTCTTTCTTTTTGCTTTTCATTTATTGTTAAATCTAGTTTTCCTTTTTTGTTAAAAGTTTTGATGTTTTTTCATTTTTTTTTTTTTCATTTTTCTTTATTTAGTATACACTTGATAATGATATGTGAACATATCGAAATGCATAGTGTTAAAATAAATTATTTGTAATACCATTATTGGTGGCAATAAAATTTAATTAAAATATTAATTTAATTAAGGTATTACGGTTTTTGTTCAAAATAAATTATTATAATTCCTAATATATATATATATATATATATAGTAGTGCAGAGGATGCGTTGATGGATTTTTGTAATAGGATATTTGAGAGTTTAAACGACCAAAATTGTACTGCAGGACTCTTTGTCGACATTACCAAAGCTTTTGACATGGTTGTTCATGATATACTTTTGGAGAAGTTATATGCTGCAGGTTTTCGGGGCAACATTTATAGCTGGTTTAAGTCATATCTAAGTCGTAGGGCTCAACAAGTAAAAATTAATGATACTCTTAGCGATCCAAAATATGTCAATGTTGGTGTTCCACAAGGGTCTGTACTGGGCCCAATTTTATTTTTAATTTACCTAAACTCTATTTTCGAGCAAAAATTTAATGGCAAAATATCAGCCTTTGCAGATGATATGGGATTTAGTTTTTTTCATAAAAATATTTTTTCACTTGCTGAACAAATAAATAAGGATTTGATTCTTTTAAATCAATGGTTCCTAGTTCATTCTATGGTTTTAAGTAACAAAACTAAACTGATGTATTTTAGCTTAACTGATAACAATCTACAAAACTTACTAGTTAGAAGCCACTCGCCATCGTGTGCTGGTAACAACTGTACAAATGATTGCTTTGTTATTGAAAATGTCAAATCATTTAAATATCTGGGCCTGACTCTGGACAATCGTCTGAGCTGGAAACCACATGTTGATTATCTTAAGAAATATTTCTTAATGCTAAACAGTAAATTCTATCTCTTAAAATCTTTGTGTCCAGCGTCCATATTAAAAAATATATACTACGGATTATTCAACTCAAAATTAGGATATGGTCTTTGTTGTTTTGGTGGTACTTATGTAAATACGTTAAAACCATTATTGATAGCTCAAAAACATGTAATTAGGATTATTTTTAATAGGAAGAGAATGTCCCACACTTGGCCTATATTCTGTTCAAATCGTATTTTGCCACTACGACATTTATATGTGTACAAGATTCTGAAGGCGTTTTACAACATGAGCGGTAATCGTATGATAAGGTATCATACAATATCAAAACGAATACTTCGTTCCCAAAATTTAGTTATGCTACCGCGATTTAGAACAACGCACTTTAGAAATTACTTCTTGGTTACTGCTCCCAACATTTTCAACAAGTTACCTATATTTCGTGATCAATCTCCTACTCTGTCGATTTTCTTAACATGCTTAAAAGCATGGCTTTTTAAAGTTACGGATATTGAGGAATTGTTTAAATTTATCATTTAATATCATTTTTTGCATATACATATAAATATATTAAATTGAATTTTTGTGAATTTATTTCTATCATAACCCCCACGTCACATTTTTATTTAGCATTGAAAGAAGGATTTTTTTTTAATATCTTCATAGATATAACTAAAATTTCTTCTTTTTTTTTTTTGAAGGGGTGCATAAGACTAGTAGCTCTGCTGCTAAAATGCATTCCTAAAAATTTTTTCGTAAAAGGAATAAAAAATAAATATAAAATAATATTAAATAGTAATAATAATAATAATATCGGCCAATGGCCTTTTTTGTAATCTTTTTATGAATGAATTAATAAATAATAATAATAATAATAATAATAATATATATATATATATATATATATATATATATATATATATATATATATATATATATATATATATATATATATATATATGTATATATATATATATATATAAATATATATATATATATATATATATATATATATATATATATATATATATATATATATATATATATATATATATATATATATATAAATATATATATATATATATATATATATATATATATATATATATATATATATATATATATATATATATATATATAAATATATATATATATTAAATTAAAAAGGGTCGAGTCAAAATGTCGCAAAATTTTGCTGAACTTGACTGAAATTGCTTTTTAAAAAGTTCATTTAATAATAAAATATTTGATATTTAACATAAAAAAAAAATCTGAATCTAAAAATCGCCATTTTTATAATTTTCCTTCAGAACAAAAAAAACTGATTCCCGACAGTCATATGCACAACGAATTTTATCTCTAAAACAAAAAATGATGCTAGTCCTAAACTTTCACAAGTTGTTAGATATAAAATAAGCTTCAATTTAGTTTAAAAAAAAAAAAAAAGGCTATGCCATCTTTTTTTCAATTACACCGTTTTTTCTTACGTTACACCGTTAAAAATTATTTCAAAAATTAACAGTGTACATTTTTAAAAACTTTTTTTCTAATACCTATTCAACGACATATCATTTATGAAAATCGATTGAGTAGTTTTTTCTACAATCGCTCGTCAAAAATGTACTCACATCACAAAATAACAAAAATTGAGGGGCACCCTGTGAAGACCCCTGGTCGAAAAAAAAAATTCTAAGAGAACTTGTATTTTTTATTTATCAAAGACTATCTATAAACAAAAAATAATCAAATTTAAAAGGGGTCAAGTCAAAGCGTTGTTGAATCTTCGTGAAATTGCTCATATATATATATATATATATATATATATATATATATATATATATATATATAATATATATATATATATATATATATATATATAAATAATATACATATATATATATATATATATATATATATATATATATATATATATATATATATATATATATATATATATATATATATATATATATATATATATATATATATATATATATATATATATATATATATATATATATATATATATATAGTATATATATATATATATATATATATATATATATATATATATATATATATATATATATATATATATATATATATATATATATATATATATGTATATATATATATATATATATATATATATATATATATATATATATATATATATATCTAACAACAGAAGAAGATTTTAAGTCCTTGCCAATCCGCCGCTTTGTAATCCCAAACAAGACGGGGATTCGCTTTAAATTGTTTAGGAATTTGTATATTCCTCATTTTTTTCCTTTTTTTTTTATTTGTATATTTTTCATTTTGCTTGTTATATTAGTTTTGGCGTTTTTTGTTGATTGTTTACCTTATATTGTTTCAATTTCTCTTATGATTTCACAGTTCAATTGCGATTTCAGAGTTTAGATTGTCGATTTGGCAGCTGGAACTTAGACTTAGATTCAAGTTTTCAAGCTGTTGATTTGTCAGTTTAGATTTTGTTTTTATATTGAATGCAATTAAGGCTTTTCTTCCAGGTTTAAGGTTTATTAAGGTTTATAAACGTTGAGTTAAAATGTCTGAATTATCAATCAATTTTACAAACATAAGAGGTTTGAACATCAATCTCAACTCGGTCCACCAATATCTTGAACGTTACCATCCTGATATTCTTTTTTTAACAGAAACGATTATCAGTGGGAGAGCCGTAACATTAGATAAGAGTAAATATATTTGTCCTAATTATGATCTAGAATCTTCATTCTATAACAAACATAATGTTTGCGCTTATGTTCGAAATTCTATTCCATATGTGAGGATTAAAAAATTTGAATTAAACACTAAACACCACAATATGGTATCTTTAAAAATTTGTTGCCCTAATCAAACTTTGTTTGTTTTTGGACTGTATCGTTCTCCTAATTCACCTGAGAACATTAATTTATTTCATGATCTGTCTGAAAAGATAGATAGGTTAGCTCAGTATCCTAATGCTAAGTTTATTCTTCTAGAGGACTTTAATGTTCATAATAAAGGATGACTCATACACAGCTCCTCTACTGATGAGATAGGTAAACAGGCTGAGCTCTTTGCTCTTTATCATAATTTCACTCAGATAATAGACCAGCCTACCAGAGTTCCTGACATTCCTGGACAAAGTAGCAACTTACTTGACTTATTTTTGACAAATGATCCATGCTTAGTACAATTTAAAGTATCAGAGCCTTTAGGTGGGTCAGATCATAATTTGATCTCCACTAAATTAAATATACAAATTCCTAAACAATTCCCAAACGCTTTCCTTGGAAACCTAGTTGTCTTACTGGCCAAGATCCAAACATTGCTGCTATTAATTTTTCTGAAATTATAGGTGAAGGCATGCGTAGATTTATTCCTAATAAGTTGATCATTCCGAAGGTTGATCTATGGTTTTCGAGTAAATGCAAAAAAGCAATCAAAGCTAACAAAAAGGGTTTTCGAAAGTTTTTCCAAAACAAAACTGATGAAAACCTTAGAGAATATCGAAAAGAGAGGAATTTATGTAGGAAACTAATAGATGTAGAGAAAAATCTATTTAATTTGAAAAAAGCTTCTAAATTTGCTGAGCACCCAACTGGATCGCGAAACTTCTTTAAAGCCGCTAAGGCTATCCAAGGCAATTTCTGTAAATCTTCTCTTCCTCCTCTTATTGATAGAGATATACCTATTATTGACCCAAAAGAAAAGGCTAATTTGCTAGGACATATTTTTTCTATAAATTCTACCTTAGTCGAACCCAATTTCCAACCTAGACCTATTCCTAAAACATCGCTCAACATTATTCGTAAAAACATTATTCGAAAAATGCTGTTACAAATTAATACCAACAAGGCATCTGGGCCTGATAATATTCCTCCAATTATACTTAAAACGTTTGCTAGGGAGCTAGCACCTATCCTCACTAAAATATTTTATTTGTCTTATAAGAAAGGGATTTTTCCTGTAATATGGAAAATTGCTAGTGTACAGCCAGTAGCAAAAAAGGGTAGCAAAACTGACCCATCCAATTACAGACCCATTTCAATTTTGTCAGTAGTGTCTAAAGTTTTTGAGAAATATATAAATTTTAATTTAATGAGCTTCTTAGAGTCTTCCAAATTACTTAATGAAAGACAATATGGCTTCCGAAAAGGAAGAGCAACAGGAGACTTGATTTCGCTTGTTACTCATCTTTGGAACAAATCCCTTGAAAACTTTGGTGAGACTTTCGGTGTTGCTCTTGATATTTCCAAAGCATTTGACAAAGTTTGGCACAAAAATCTTATATGCAAGTTGAGATGTTATGGTTTAGATGAGCCACTAATTTCCTGGATGCAAAGCTTTATATCTGAGCGAAAATTTCGAGTCAATGTTGACGGTATTTCATCGGATGTATTTTCGACTAATGCAGGAGTTCCTCAAGGTTCCGCTTTGTCCCCAACTCTTTTTCTTATCTATATTAATGACTTGTTGGTTTCAACAATTAATCCTATTCATAGTTTTGCTGATGATAGCACTCTTCATGCATCTCATGTTGCACCTAGATCGTATTCACCTTTAGCGCTTAATAACTGTAGATCAAATTTGATAGATTCATTAAACGTTGATCTTAAAACTATCTTTGATTGGGGTGTTACTAACAGTGTTGAATTCAATACGTCCAAAACACAAGTTTGCCATTTTTCAAGATTATCAACACCTAACCCTTTTCCATTGAAGTTTGATTCCAACGTTTTTAAAGAGAAAGAGTCCGTGAAACTTCTAGGAGTTGAGGTTGAAAATAATATGAAATGGAATTCTCATATTTTTACCCTAGCAAAAAGCGCTTTTCAAAAATTGGAGTTTTTAGGACGATGTCGTAAGTTTTTCAGTAGCGAACAACTTCTTTTAATATACAAATCTTTTATACGTCCCTGCATGGAATATTGTTCTCACATATGGGGTGGAGCATATGTGTAGCCTTCCAGCGCGACTTTTTCAACAGAGTCTCTCATCTCTGGAATTCATTACCTTCGTGGGTTTTCCCTGATAACTTTAACCCTCACAAGTTCAAAGTCAACGTTCATAAATTTCTAAGAGAAACTTAATTCTCAATTGATTATAATCCCTAGTTGGCATGGTATCTTCGGTTATTCAGAGACGTTAATGTATTAATAATTATATTAACACTAAACATGCCTAACTTCCAATAAAAAAAAAAACAACGACAATTAATAGCAACAACATATAACGAAAACAACAACATTGCATTAATCATTTTTTTTGTCTTCTAATTTTTTTTGTCTTCTAGCAAAATATTATGGGATTTCATCGAGAATAAGAAAAAAAAAATATTATCCCGTTATCTCACACATTTTGTAATGGATAGTCTGGGCTAACGTCTGAACACCGTGTATTATAGTCTCTGATTCATTAGTTGTCATTTTGATTAACATAAGTAGCCTGTAATAGTTTCTCATCCATCCCTCATTAACAGACACATTTTTCTTATAGTCTCAGTAACTCATAGTTATTTTTCATTTAATTACATAAACATTAATATTTAATTTTGCAACCCCATAAAATTGACTCGTACTACTTTTTCATCCGTTTAATTTCACCATACTATTTGAATTTGGATTCTCCATACACTAACCGCGATTAAACAACAAAGTTTTCAAACCTCAAAACAGCTGTGCGTATTTGTCCAATCGTCAACATACAAAGATTTAATATCTTGCTTTGATAAACATTCGATTTTTTTGTATGAATATTTTCCTTCAAATAATCTTTCCGTTATGGAACTGAACTTCACTGTAATGCTATTATAGATTATAGTTTTGTAATACCTAAACACCATAAAGTCGATTAAACTCGCATTTAACTCATTTTAATTCATTGATAATTGTTAATATATCGGAAATGATCTATGTCGCAAGATTATTTTTGTACAATATTACCAAATAACAAACAGTTTTGAGTAACTATAAAAAGTTCCTAACAATTATATACTTGATGTTAATTAATTGCCTTACATCTAAAACCCTGTATTCGAGTTTTTTCGATGTTGAAATTTTGGGCTATATTTACTTTTGCATTGTGGTGTGTGACGCTCTGTTTTTCAATTGGATTTTTCGCTGATTGGATTGTTTTGACGTTTGGGTTATAATAGATGTCAATGGAAAACGTGATAACATCCGAGAATAGAAAATAACATCTTGCATGTACAGGTATGAGAAATTAAATCTGCCTTGTTTTAAATTACCGGAGAACACAAAAAGGATAATACATGTTACAAAAGGTATGACATCTGAATAAGATATAAGCTCTGATAGAAGTTGTCGTGCATACCGGTATTTGGCATAACGTGCCGTCTTAGTTTTTTTTGTTACAATAGCTCAAATTGTCGAGCATGATATTAAATTGAATGACAGTAAAAAAATAAAATTTTCTTTAAATGATAATAAACTGTGCCCGCCAAAATTAATTTGTCAGTATTAATACTGTAATGGTCAATGAACTTAAGCTACCTACTGCAATAGTGTTTGCTTTGTTTAATTAATTACAATTAAAATTAATGTATTCGGATTAGTGCCGTAAATAAGATTAATACAACTAGTATGTACAATCCAATGATTCTTTTGTTTTGTTAACCATCAAAAATTTATATATAATAAACAAGAAAATATATATACCTATAAACCATAACCGTAACGAGCGTCTGAGTTTATTAATGAATGGTAGCGGTGGTGTGATCCTATATTATACACCAAGCTTGATCGGATTTGGATTACAAGTGTCGGCGGGTGTCCTAGATCGAGGTCACAGGGAGTGTGAAATTATGGAAGGCTAGGCGAGACGAGGTACGAGAGGGACGAGATCTGGATATAACCATGGTGAGTGTCATTTTGTATTTTTTATTGTTTTTTTTTATAATGAAAATTTGAGATGAAATTGTGGACGCTGACAGTTAAGAAGATTGAAATATGAGTAAATCGTATTATGTGTTATTGCAATGTTATTTGAAAATTATAAAATACTAGGTAGAGGTGTATCTATATGTTCAAAATTTACCTGTCATTCATTGTTGGCGTGATCCAATTCGGTAAGGAAAATTTTAAAAATCTGTCTGTTCGAGGTAATAGCTTCTTGATTTTTTTTTTGCTGCCAACATTCTAAAGGGATCTATTAAAATTTTTTTTTGTTCATATTGTAAACGGTTTACGGTTAAAATTGAAGCTTTATATATATTAAATTTATGAATAAAATTTGTTAAGCAGATCTTAATGTAAGACAAAGTTTGATTATAGCAGGACTTAAAAATTTTAAATTTACACCTAAAACGCCTAGCACATGAAACCGCCTTTTGTCGTCGAGCGTATGTCTTAACTATATTGTAGATTCGAAATATAATTATCCAATAATTTAATTTACTGAACTGAATATTAACTGAACTATTGAAAAATTATTAAATATCTATGGCATTAGTAAATTATTTATTGACTTAAATATTATTTAATCATCTTGAATAACATTATCATTTCGCCTTAGGCATGCATCGATTTGACTAGGAGTACTGATAACAGATAAAACTTTCCAAGTGTCTCAGAAACATAATTTTAACATACAGTTTCTATGTAAAGCAAATCAGTATGTTTCTAGCATTGAAACTCATCACGTAGTTCCATATATTTGAATTCGTTGATATATGGTACCCTCCAAAATTAATAACATGCCAAGGTGTATGCGCTTCTTTTTACTAATTTTTAAGTTGTTTTAAACATTTTAGTGTATATAGAATTTAGTTGAGGTTTAAAAGGATTTGAGTGTTAACGCCATACGTGTTTGTTTTAATTTAATATTTTTTTTTACCATGTAAACATGTATACAAAATGTGCATGGAACTTTTGGGTCATAGAACCAAAAATATTTGGCGTGTGACTTTTGCGACTAGGATCTTCTGATACGTTGTTGATCTTTCGTTGACTAATATTTTTGGTAAAGGCATTGCGACGAATAGCGGCTGTATTTTGAATTTGTATTACGAAAATTTATGTGTAGGATTGCGGTTTCAACTGCTGCGTGCATTTAATAATACCATCTTGTAATTAAATTGATTTCCCCCCCCCATTTGATATTACAAAAATATTTTACTAAATTATATATATAACTTTATAATATGTCAAGATAAAAAGTGAGTATTTGAATACCACAAAGATCTGCAAGCAAAAATTGACAAGTTTAAGTTTCGTTGAAGGAAATCCTCGAATAAGTTTTTTTTTTGGTTGTTTATTCTCTCTTGACCAACGTTTACATCACGCGTGCCCAATCATTGATTCATTCTATGCATATTTACTTAAAATAAAGCTCCGAACTTAATGCTTTTCATTGGTTTTGTTTCTGTCGTGTTTACATTTCTTTATAATAAAGCATTAACCGTTTTATTTGGCGTGTTAGCTTTATACTATAGTTATAAAAAGTTTTAACACCAGTTCCCCTATTTGTTTTATTTCAGTCTCAGCATTTAGGGTACCTGGGATTGGAGTTGACGTTCTACATAAATATTGGATATTAGTCGGCTTATCTCGTTTAAAAGACCTAAAACATATAATCCTTCATACGTTATTATACGAACGATTTATATTAAATTGGATCCTATATTGATTGTAGAATTTCATTGAGTTTTAAATTGTATAGTGATTTATTTGTTTTTTTTCTATTTTTCTACATATTGGGCGGTTAACTGTATGTACGTGCGTGTATGTGAGTGTGTGTGTGTGTGTGTGTGTGTGTGTGTGTGTGTGTGTGTGTGTGTGGGTGTGTGTGTGTGTGTGTGTTTGTGTGTGTGTGTGTGTGTGTGTGTGTGTGTGTGTGTGTGTGTGTGTGTGTGTGTGTGTGTGTGTGTGTGTGTGTGTGTGTGTGTGTGTGTGTGTGTGTGTGTGTGTGTGTGTGTGTGTGTGTGTGTGTGTGTGTGTGTGTGTGTGTGTGTGTGTGTGTGTGTGTGTGTGTGTGTGTGTGTGTGTGTGTGTGTGTGTGTGTGTGTGTGTGTGTGTGTGTGTGTGTGTGTGTGTGTGTGTGTGTGTGTGTGTGTGTGTGTGTGTGTGTGTGTGTGTGTGTGTGTGTGTGTGTGTGTGTGTGTGTGTGTGTGTGTGTGTGTGTGTGTGTGTGTGTGTGTGTGTGTGTGTGTGTGTGTGTGTGTGTGTGTGTGTGTGTGTGTGTGTGTGTGTGTGTGTGTGTGTGTGTGTGTGTGTGTGTGTGTGTGTGTGTGTGTGTGTGTGTGTGTGTGTGTGTGTGTGTGTGTGTGTGTGTGTGTGTGTGTGTGTGTGTGTGTGTGTGTGTGTGTGTGTGTGTGTGTGTGTGTGTGTGTGTGTGTGTGTGTGTGTGTGTGTGTGAGCCTATGTGAGTGAACGAGGGGGTTGAACGTGCCGACCGTAGTTCTTTCGTAATAAGGGGTCGCCAGAGTCTCATCTTTTCACTTGTAATTTTTTTTTCCATTTCCGTGTATTTGATGAAAATTGCGTACATTTCCGTATTTGTGCTGAAGCAGCAGGTTTATAATATCTCCTACTCACGATGACTGAGACTTAGTCGAATGGCATTACAACAAGTCTAGGTACGCACCCTGCTAAGCCACTCCCATTATCATCATGAGAGGCACTTCATTACAATTTTCATATATGTGTTAATTAATTTTTTTCACGTATGAATATATGACTAATGTAAGATTTTGATAGTGAAAACATATGTGTTGTTGTTGTTTTTCTGGTTGTTATGTAAGATGGAAAAAAATTGAAAATGATTTGATTTTCTCGACAGATGTTTTGAAAAAATGGGATAACGAAGCACTATCTATAAAACAATTGATTTTTTTGTTGTAGGAAGTGAAAAAAAACTTGATTATTCGCGGCGGTTGGCTTTTTACGTTAAATAATTAAGTAAGATTTTGATTTTTTCATTGGGGCACATGTGTTGTTCTAGTTTTCTGGTTGTTATATAAGATTTGTGTATAAAGCGACCAGAAGAATAAGAACAAAATGTGTTGGAAAAATGATGATGTGTTGGAAAACAAAAACTTTTTATTTGGAAAATTTAGACTGCCTGAAATAAGTTGTCAATTGAAAAACTTGCTATAATTTTGGAAAAAACTTATTTAAATAAAAAATGAAATCTTTTTTTTTAATTTTTTGTTATAGTTTTGTAAAAACAAAATTTTTATTTCATTAATTAATTTTTTAAAATTTGTTTAAATACATTAATTTTTTTATTAAAACAGCTGACCATCCATCTCGAATTGAGTTTTGTCTTCAACCAATAACGCCATTGGTTTCACACGAAACTCATATAATGGTGCGTTCAATTTGGAAGCATCTCTACCGATGAATTTGATCAGCATATTTGTGACGTTGGCTTCTTGGCCAGCAAATAATTTTGTTAGTCTTGACGGCAAATATAAATTCCCGCTATCTTTGATGATCAGTACAACCCGGTCCCAAAATTTCGTCTTTACCAGCTTGTAGCTGGTCACCTCGCTTTCGATGCTAAGCTCCAATTCTTCTGGCTTTAATATTTGGTTTTGCACAGTCCGTGCTGCACTGTTCAACGATCCGATAAAAGAAGAAGCCTAGAAAATTAAAAAACAATTAAAATAAATTAATTAGTATAGTTTGTGAGGATTACTTACCATTACGAATTTTGGTTTTAGTTATGTTTTGCAAAGAAAATTCTCAAGTGATGTGTTGTTCACCTTAGTTTTTCTGATTATGATTTCGAGATTGATTTTATGCAGTTATTTATATACTAATTTTCTTATTTCAAACTCAAAAAAAAAGAAAATGACCAAATGATTTGAGATTGATTTTATGCAATTATATTTATACCGTTTTTCTTTTTTCAAACTCGCTGAGTGGTCTAATTTTTTTGCGTAAAAAAGTCATTCTTGATAATTTTCTTTAGATTATTTTGCATGTTTTTCTGTTCTTTATTTCTGCATTCACCTGCATGGGGTAATTGAACACATGGGAAATTTTAATTTCAATAAATCGAAATGTTTTCAGTTATAGAATACATTCCGACGATTTTATTTTTCTATTTTTACACATTAATTTGCATAGGGTTTTTTTGTTTTTAAAGTTTTTATTTGCATTATAAATTTAGTTAAAATTTGAACAAGCTAAGTGATAGACTCAAATAAAAATACGAAAAAAAAATGAATATAATTACTTATCAATGTTGAAACGCAAAAATCTTTCAATTTTTATACTTTAAAGAGCATTGTAACCAATGTTAGTGATGAAGGCTTCGTAATGTCTGCGACCAAAAAAAAATTAAGAGACGGAAAATATTAGAAGTAGTTTCTCAGCCTGAAATTAAGAAATTTGGGTTTACATATAACAAGTGTGCCCAACACGTCGATCGCGAAGAAAATTTAAGTCGATTGCGAGAAGTTTTTTTTCCATATAAATATTTTTGTTGAAATCTAGTATATGTATTTAGTTTTAGTTTAAGCCTGGATTTGCTAGGCTGTTTTTCTGTCGAAAGAATCTTTTCTGTTGTCAAAATCGATACTGTCGATTGATTTAAACCTCCGACAGAATTTTTTAAAAAAATTTTCACTTAAATTCTGTCTACATAGTTCTGTTGATAGAATTCTGTCAACAGAAATTTTGACATTTGTTACTTTAATGTTTTATTTTACCATCAAGCACGGTTTCGAATAAAACTTAATTCAATGTAGAAACATTTTATCAAATAACTATTTATTTGTTCCTGCATTTTTATATACTTTATATTACGGATACAATTTTATCAATGGCCATGGGGCAAACTTAGATTTTGACAAACACGATAGCACTCATTTTACAAAAAACGATGCAGTTTGTATGTTAACCAACCGTAAATAAGAATTAAAGCTAACGAATTAACTATATGTTTCGTTAATGCGGAGATACTAAACGACGATGGGTTCGATAACTGCGCAGAACGTTAATAAAAAATCCCAGCGGCAGGTATATCCGCTAGAAATAGGTAGATTTCGGGGTCAGACGGTTTTGTGTCCAAATAAAATTAGATAAGTCAGATTAGTTTAAATAAAAAATATAAGTAGAAACAGAATAATTCAAAAAAATTATCGAACCAAATTAAATACATTATCCAAACTAACTCCATCAATACAATTTCGGAACAGTTTTATTTAAGTTGGTATAAACTACTTTTAATAACATATTAAATCCACCAAAGATCAAATGAACTACGTCACAACTACAATTATACCATCACAAATAATTTATGATCAAACATTATCAAACAATTTTATTTCAAAATCATCTTTTGTTGTTGTGTTTTTTTGTTCTTATTTAATCTTTTTT
Source organism: Diogma glabrata (assembly GCA_963693315.1). NCBI lineage: Eukaryota > Metazoa > Arthropoda > Insecta > Diptera > Cylindrotomidae > Diogma > Diogma glabrata. The sequence continues at coordinate 197,132,793 of OY856186.1, read as the reverse complement.
CAAACGGTTACTTAGTAAAAAAAATAAAAACAAAAGAGATTTTGATAATTTTTCTATGGTATTAAATGGCTTGATATTTTTTTTGCAAGAGGTTCATTATAACGCTTATAAAAATGGAACCTTTTGGGTTAGAAAGCTGAAATTTTTTGAGGCTATAGTTGAAAAGTATGTTTAAAAGCTAAGATGAATTTAAATAACATAAACTGAAACATGATGAAAGCATTGCCTTTTGCGTATGTTTTCATTTCAACAGCCCTAGGGTCTCAACCGTAAGACTTAAACTATTATTTTTGAAAATTTTGGAAAGATTTATATTTTAAGTACGTGAAAAAAAGTTTTCAAATATGAGCTTGGCCATTTCAGCTAGATCAAGGGCAGCAAAGTTTAGTAAATTTTTAAAACAGCTGATTTTTGAGGAATCTGAAACGCCAAGGTTGTCATCTGGATAAAAATGATAAAAAAAGGTTCAAATATTCAATATTTTTAAATTTTATTAAAATATTAGGTAGATTTCATATAAAAATCTACCTATTGCAATGGGCTTCATCTCGGAATTTCGGAAAAATTTTGATGCCAAACGACTATATGTGAAAAGCGGAGATGAAAAAACAAAAAAAAAAAAATTATATATATATATATATATATATATATATATATATATATATATATATATATATGTATATATATATTTATATATATATATATATATATATATATATATATATATATATATATATATATATATATATATATATATATATATATATATATATATATATATATATATATTTATATATATATATATATATATATATATATATATATATATATATATATATATATATATATATATATATATATATATATAAATATATATATATATATATATATATATATATATATATATATATATATATATATATATATATTAGGGTGGCACTTATTTTCTTATTTTGCATTTTTGAAGGGCGCCGGTCAAAATTTTGTTCCTTTATACATGTGTAACTAGAATCTGAAGTTTGGGCTCAATTGAACAATTTTATCACGTGGCGACTTTAGCTCAAAGTTGAGAAATTTCAAAAAAAATATTTCTTATCAACTTAAAAATTGGAAAACTGGAACAAAATAAGAAAAGGGTCCGTCACTGTAACATGGCCTATGGCCCTTTGTACTATACGTGCTAGAACAAGTTGAGTCTCGTGCAACCTGTCCGTCCCTATATAATTTAAAAGTGTCTGTCAATAGGTGTGACGCAATGTTAAATCGAAAGACACTATTCATATAACATAATGTCAATCTCTTGTTACTTTACGCAAATAACTTATTTAATAAGTTTAATAGAAAAATTAAAGAAAACAAAAGTTTTTTATAATTTTACTGTTACTCTATATATATTAGCTTGTTAGGCCATCTTCTGGAGTAATCCAGATTACTCCACCTGAAGATGGCCTAACAGGCTGAAATATATATAGAGTAACAGTAAAATTATAAAAAATGTTTGATTTCTTTAATTTTTCTATTAAACTTATTAAATAAGTTATTTGCGTAAAGTAACAAGAGATTAACATTATCTTATTTGAAAACTTACGCCAAGTGCCAATGGCAAACAGTGTATAATTTAAAATGCATAATATAAAATTTGGGAGCTTTATTGGATAAATTTATTGAATACCAAAATCCCAGCAATTCTCATCGCCTCTAGCAGTATCTGGATTATCTCTTATTTGTTCTGAAATTTTTGTTTTATTAAAATCGTTTGTTTTGTTTTGTGATTATTGCGGTTGGTTTATTTTATTTTTGTTTTAATTTTAAAAATATGGCTTCCCCAAACAATTCTCGCTCGCGTCCTGCCTCACCTGAGAATGCCTTGAGTGGTAATGAAGCACCCATGTTAATGACTCATCAGCAGTTAGATGATATTTTCCAAGAAAATTTGCAGTAGTTTGCCCATCAACAGTTCATGGCATAGCGGCAGATGCCACCACCTTGCTCACAGCCTCCAACAACTGAACCAGATGTAGCTACAGTGAGCAATATCAATTTTATTAAATTTAAAGCTCCGCCAAATTTGTTTGACCAAAACGCAATTGTTTAGTTCAGGATGTTGGAACTAAAATTTTTTAGTTCGAATGTTAGGTCGGAAATGACCAAATATTCACATGCATTAAGTGCAATTGATTCACGATTGCACAACAAATTGGCACCGTTGCTCTTTAAAGAGATAGGTGATACTCCTTATACTACCTTTAAGACGGAGGTAATTAAAATTTTGGGCGACAGCGATAAGGCAAAAATGATTAATATTTTGCATAAATTAGTATTAGGTGATGAAATACCTACACAGTTGCTAGCTGAATTCCGAATTAACGGTGCTGATATGAACGATGGCATTATCAAACAACTTTGGATGGCACGTCTTCCTGAAAGCATCCAACTTGTTTTATCGTCTTTCGAAAACGATTTGCCATTAACGTTGTTGGCAGAACGTGCCGACAATCTTATGGAAACGTTGTCACAGAGACAAATTTTTGCAATGAACTACTTCTACTTCTGCACAATCAACTAACTCAAACCGGTTTCATCAAAGTGCTTCTCAACATAAAAAAATCGAAACAATAATGAAATTCTTAATAATTTTAAAACGCAAATGCTGAGTGAAATTCACTCGATAGTAAATGCTGGTCATAGGTCGCGCTCTAAATCTCGTGATAACCGTCGGAGTACTTCTAGATCAAAGTCTAGAGAATTAAAAATTAATTCGAACATTTGTTTTTACCACTCCATATTTAAAGACAATGCACAACGCTGCGTCACTAGATGTTTTTTAAAAAAGTTTAATATTTCCACAACATTTTTAAAATCACATCCATGCACATGGAGTAACTTAAGTAAATACAAAGAAGCGTAATTGTAAGTTGTTTAACGGTAGTCAACGATCCAGCAGAACGATGCATAAAATTAATGGAAGAGTTCAACGATAAAATAACTAAAAATGAAGATCAAAAACAATTTTTGTTAAAGGTAAACAATAAGCAATAATTTAAGATAATTTAAGCATATATAGAATGAGAATTAATTTTATTTTATGCATTTTCAGACCGTTCAAGACTACCGTAAGAAATATCCGAAATCTGCTTCATTGCAGGATTTGAAAAGGTCTTTATAATTTTGTTAACATTATAAATAGGTTCCTGTTTTTAAACATTAAATGATACTTTAGAAACTATTATACGGTTTTGTTTTTAATACAGACTCGACTATGTGAAAATTACAAAAAAATTTGTATGAGAATCAAAGTCGCCACGTGTTAAAATTGTAATAGAGTGGTGAAACTTTGTCAGTATCCTTAAATTTCCCAAAGGAACAAAACTCCGGCCGGCGCCATGCCAAAATACAAAAAAAAAATCACCCATACAAATAAGTGCCACCCTAATATATATATATATATATATATATATATATATATATATATATATATATATATATATATATATATATATATATATATATATATATATATATATATATATATATATATATATATATATATATATATATATATATATATATATATATATAAATATATATATAACGATATGAGGTATAACGGAATTTAGCGGCACTCTCACGGTCGCATTTTTCGACCTACACCAAAATAATTTTCTGTGTATGTTTCGGCAAATAATGTCTTGGACAAGTTCGTGAACTGGCTATATCCGGGTACCGGTTAAGCGGCTAGAGCCAAAAAAGTCGAATAATCTAGGGCGCTATAACTTCCGTTTGAATCATAATATTTTAATAAAATTTAAAAATATTGAATATTTGAACCTTTTTTTATCATTTTTATCCAGATGACAACCTTGGCGTTTCAGATTCTTCAAAAATCAGCTGTTTTAAAACTTACTAAACTTTGCTGCCCTTGATCTAGCTGAAATGGCCAAGCTCATATTTGAAAACTTTTTTTCACGTACTTAAAATATAAATCTTTCCAAAATTTTCAAAAATAATAGTTTAAGTCTTACGGTTGAGACCCTAGGGCTGTTGAAATGAAAACATACGCAAAAGGCAATGCTTTCATCATGTTTCAGTTTATGTTATTTAAATTCATCTTAGCTTTTAAACATACTTTTCAACTATAGCCTCAAAAAATTTCAGCTTTCTAACCCAAAAGGTTCCATTTTTATAAGCGTTATAATGAACCTCTTGCAAAAAAAATATCAAGCCATTTAATACCATAGAAAAATTATCAAAATCTCTTTTGTTTTTATTTTTTTTACTAAGTAACCGTTTGAAAAAAGATTAAATAAGAACAAAAAAACACAACAACAAAAGATGATTTTGAAATAAAATTGTTTGATAATGTTTGATCATAAATTATTTGTGATGGTATAATTGTAGTTGTGACGTAGTTCATTTGATCTTTGGTGGATTTAATATGTTATTAAAAGTAGTTTAAACCAACTTAAATAAAACTGTTCCGAAATTGTATTGATGGAGTTAGTTTGGATAATGTATTTAATTTGGTTCGATAATTTTTTTGAATTATTCTGTTTCTACTTATATTTTTTATTTAAACTAATCTGACTTATCTAATTTTATTTGGACACAAAACCGTCTGACCCCGAAATCTACCTATTTCTAGCGGATATACCTGCCGCTGGGATTTTATTATTCAAACGGAAGTTATAGCGCCCTAGATTATTCGACTTTTTATGCTCTAGCCGCTTAACCGGTACCCGGATATGGTCAGTTCACGAACTTGTCCAAGACATTATTTGCCGAAACATACACAGAAAATTATTTTGGTGTAGGTCGAAAAATGCGACCGTGAGAGTGTCGCTAAATTCCGTTATACCTCATATCGTTATATATATATATATATATATATATATATATATATATATATATATATATATATATATATATATATATATATATATATATATATATATATATATATATATATATATATATATATATATATATATATATATATATATATATATATATATATATATATATATATATATATATATATATATATATATTAGACTGGTCGTTAAAAACTAAATTTTCCGAGACGCCCCCTAGAAAAATTCTTTGGGGTCAAAAAACCACAACGGCATTATTTTTTTTTTTTAAATCAAAAGAACACGTGCCGCAAAATCGTTGAAGTTGATTTTTTGAAAAATTCGTAGGTTTTTTCAAATATCTCATAAAATATGCAGATGTCAAAAAAAATCACATAACCATTTTTGTAGAAATTTAATTCTCTACAAAAAAGGTGCATGTCATTTTTTCCCGAAAACGTATAGTTCTCATGATATTTTGAAAATGAACTTGTAAGTTTTCGTAATTTTTAAAAAACATAAAAAATAAAGATGTCGAAAAACTCCTAATTTTCTTCTTATGCTATAGAATGAAATGTATAAAAAAATAATCGTGACAAAAAAAATCAAAATTAGTACTTTTTCGTCGAAATTTTCATCATTTGGTTTTACGAGTTTCGAAGAATTTCAAGTTTTATTTCAAAATATCATCAGAAATATAGGTTTTAGGAAAAAAATGACTTGGACCTTTTTTGTAGAGAATTGAATTTCCTGCAAAAATGATTAAGTGATTTTTTTTGACATCTGCATATTTTATGAGATATTAACAATTTTATCAAAAAATAAACTTCGATGATTTTGCGGCACGTGTTCTTTTCACTTAAAAAAAAAAAAAATAAAGCCGTTATGGTTTTTTGACCACAAGAATTTTTCTGAGGGGCGTCTTGGAAAATTTAGTTTTTAACGACCAGTCTAATATATATATATATATATATATATATATATATATATATATATATATATATATATATATATATATATATATATATATATATATATATATATATATATATATATATATATAAATATATATATATATATATATATATATATATATATATATATATATATATATATATATATATCAGTGTTGCAAAACGTTACTCGTAACGTAACGCAAAAACGGAATAACGAAATGAAATAGCGTTATTATTAATAATTACGTTCATAACGTTTTAAAAATTAAACTACGTTACAATAACGTAAAACGTAACGATAACTCAAAATTTTATTTCGTTTTTCGGGTGACTTTTTTTATAATTATGTATATGAAAATCAAAACACAAAAACCGGTTGAATAAAATCCAACCTATCTGCTCTTTATCAATTTTTGCGGACGCTTAAACTACAGATTTTGGTAGTTCTAATGCCCGATTTACAGTCGGTAACAGTCGGTAACAGTCGGTAACTTAACGTTAACTTTAACTTAACACTAACTTAAGACATCTAAAATTTTGATTTATAGTCGGTAAGAAATTACGTATTCATTGACGTTTGATCTGATATTAATTATGGTTTTGTAATCAATGTTACAAATCAATCAATTCTTTAAAAGTAATAAACTGATTTTAAAATCAAAATTTAAAATAATAAAATTCGAAACATACATTTGATACAAAATTTAAAAATAAAAAAATTTATTTTCATATTAATTTTCTGCTAATATTTGGCTTTAAAGTCGCTCTTTATATCCTTTGCATTTTTTAAAAAATAAAATTTTATTTTTATGGACACTTGCAATTAAATATTACTTTTCTTCAGTTTTTATACCAAACGTCAACAAATCCTTAACAAAATCTTTAAGATAGAATGAAATGAACTTTACGTTAAGTTAACGTTAAGTTTGCGTTAACGACTATAAATGCTCTAGTGCATTTTCATACAATTGTTCTTTACGTTAAGTTAACGTTAAGTTAAAGTTACCGACTATAAATCGGGCATAAAATGTTGTACAATTTTAGGTTTATTTTAAATAATTTCAAGTCTGTAGTAGCCGTTTTGCATCACAGGTGTTTTGAATAATTTTAAGAAAGAATATTTTTCTGCTGGCCGAGAAATCAATCTGAAGATCTATTAAAAGCAACTCTAATAGTTATAAACAAACTATCAGATTTGTGAAAACTCCTGATAAGATTGCTTAGTTTTTGTAAAAATTAATTATTTTTAATATGAAATGATTTCAAAATATTCGTCGGAGTGACGTGAATAATCCATTGTATAATTCTTTAATTTTAATTACTTCAGTTACATATCTACGCCCGTCGATGATCTCCACGAGATCAAAACTATAGTAGTGTGAATTATAAAAAATATATATACTCAAAAAATTTAAAATTATTGTTTTTTAATTGTTTTTTATATATAACAATAGTGAATAATAAAAGGTGTCGTTATTAAAATTAAAGAATTTGAAATGAGTCAAATTTTATAGTTACGTTATTTTAAAATTAAATTGTAATGTTTAAAACTAATCTGTTAAACATTACATTTAATTTTAAAATAACGTAATTATAACGTTATAACATAATAAAATATAATATTTTTCTGTTTCATAACGAAATAACGTACCGAAAAAATAAATATACTGTTATAAAAACGAAACGCATAACGTTACGAATTTTTTTTTCGTTTTGCAACACTGATATATATATATATATATATATATATATATATATATATATATATATATATATATATATATATATATATATATATATATATATATATATATATATATATATATATATATATATATATATATATATATATATATATATTAGGGTGGCCCTTAGATTACACTAGAATTTTTTTTTTCATTGTACAGTTTGCGGCACCCTCCCATTTCGTGTGAATACTCATAAAAATATTATTTGCAAAATCTGATATCAATCGGTCAATTCTAAGACGTGCCTCCGACCACTTAAAGTTGAGAAATTTTGTTCTGGACCCTAAAAAGTTTTTTTTTTTTTGTGCGACACCATCTCATTTCGTGTCAATACCCATAAAAAAATTATGAGTAAAAATTGAAATCCATCGTTCAACTCTAAGGGTGCCCCCGGCCACTTGGAGTTGAGAGGTTTTGTTGTGGCCATTATAAAGAAAAATTTAAATTTTTTGTACCACACCCTTCGATTTGGTTTCGATACCCATAAAAATTCTATGTGTAAAATTTGAAATCCATCGGTCAACTCTAAGGGGTTCCCCCGGCCACTTAAAGTTGAAAGGTTTGGTTGTGGCTATTACAAAGAAAAATTTAAATTTTTTGTACGACACCCTTCCATTTGGTGTCGATACCCATAAAAATATTATTTGTAAAATTTGAAATCAATCGGTCAACTCTAAGGGGTGCCTCCAGCACCTTAAAGTTGAGGGGTTTTGTTGTGGCCATTATAAAGAAAAATTTAAATTTTTTGTACGACACCCTCCAATTTGATGTCGATACCCATAAAAATATTATGTTTAAAATTAGAAATCCATCGGTCAACTCTAAGGGGTGCCCCTGGCCAATTAAAGTTGAGAGGTTTGGTTGTGGCCATTACAAATAAAAATTTAATTTTTTTGTGGCCGGAGGCACCCCTTAGAGTTGACCGATTGATTTCAAATTTTACAAATAATATTTTTATGGGTATCGACACCAAATGGAAGGGTGTCGTCCATTTGGTGTCGATGCCCATAAAAATATTATTTGTAAAATTTGAAATCAATCGGTCAACTCTAAGGGGTGCCTCCGGCCACTTAGAGTTGAAGGGTTTTGTTGTGGCCATTATAAAGAAAAATTTAATTTTTTTGTACGACACCCTCCCATTTCATGTCAATAATACCCGTAAAAATATTATGTGCAAAATTTGAAATCAATCGGTCAATTCTAAGACGTGCCTCCGGCCACTTAAAGTTGAGAAATTTTGTTCTGGACCTTAAAAAAAATTTTTTTATTTTTTGTGCGACACCTTCCCATTTCATGTCAATATGGGTATTGAAAAAATTATGTGTAAAATTTGAAATCAATCGTTCAACTCTAATGCGTGCCACCGGTCACTTAAACTTGAAAAGTTTTGTTCTGGCTATTACAAAGAAAAATTCAAATTTTTTGTACGGCACCCTCCCATTACGTGTAAATACCCGTGAAAATGTTATTTGCAAAATTTGAAATCAATCGGTCATTTTTAAGGCGTGCCCCCAGCCACTTAGAGTTGAGAGGTTTTGTTCAGGCCATTACAAAGAAAAATTTAAATTTTTTGTACGACACTCTCCCATTTCATGTCAATACCCGTAAAAATATTATTTGCAAAATTTTAAATCAATTGGTCAATTCTAAGACGTGCCTCCGGCCACTTAAAGTTGAATAATTTTGTTCTGGACCTTAAAAAAAATTTAAATTTTTTGTGCGACACCCTCCCATTTCGTGTCAATACCCATAAAAATATAATTTGTAAAATTTGAAATCAATCGTTCAACTCTAAGGGGTGCCCCCGGCCACTTGAGAGTTCGCTATAATTTTCGTTCAAAATATAGCAAATTTCCTGTCTCTATGAATTTTTTCAATTTTTTCTGTCAATCAGTGTCGAAACGTAGGAGGGGGGAACGGTCTGGAATTTGCACATTTTTTAGAATAACTCAAAACCTGTGTACCACAAAATTCTAAAAAAAATTGCCAAGTTTCTGAAATTTGGAGCTCTTTCAAATGACACCCCACTCGCTTGGGTCAAAAAAGTTTTTTTTCACCCTTCTTCACCCCAATCCCTTAAAAACAAAAAAATATAATTATTTGAGAGTTCGCTATATTTTTCGTTCAGAGTTTATCAAACTTCCTGTCTCTGTGAATTTTTTCAAATTTTTTTGTTAATTAGGCTCGAAATGCAAGGGGGGGACCAACTTTTTGTGTCACTTTATTGATAATAATTCAAAAACTATGCATTGCAAAATTCTGAAAAAATGGCAATATTTCTAAAATCAAGTGCTCTTTCAAATGACCTGACCCCACATGACCTGGTTTTAAATGATGTGTTTACCCCTTAACATTCCCACCCCTTTAATAAATATAGTTATGATTGTCTGCCACTTTTCTATATTTTTCATTAAAAACCTACTCAATTTTCTATCATTCCAAATATATTTCAAGATTTTCGATTAAGTAGGGTCGGAGTTAATCGGGGCAATAACACATCCCGAAAACGTCATTTTTCAAAATTATACAAAAAATGGTGAGGTGAAAAATTCCAAAATATATTTTTAAATAATGCTGAAATGAAGCTGAAAAAATGTTGAAATAATGCTGAAAAAATGTATGTTTTCAAAGGCTTTACATCGTACCTCCTTAAGACAAACGAACACAACTTTATTTATTTTTTTACCCGCCATCTTGTGTGGATATGTTAGTTTTATAAGCACCTCAAATTTTAAGTTCATCGGATTAATGGCTCACGAGATAATCGAAATAATGTGAAAAACACGTTGTACTCTCACCAATAGTGTTCCGTATAAAAAACGGAACCCTAAAAACGATTAGTGACATTTGAAGTTTGGGTCATAGTAGCTTTGGCAGGGAGCAGGTTACAAAGGGGCCTTCAAAGTTTCGTGAAAGTATAAAAGCTAATTTTTTTTATATATTCTTCGGGGTAGTATTAGAAGTCACGTCACCCATTGCCAGACACTTACTATCGTCGAAACCCCCTGACTTCCTTAAACTTTAAAGTTAGTTTGCATAAAACTAATAAATTTTATAGTACGTATAAAGTATTCACTCTACCTACAACTTACAGTTAGAAAATTAGTTGGACGAACCTTTGGTTAATGGTTCCAGTCAGCATGAGATTTGATTGACATTTAGCGAATATTGAAAAAATTGGTCACTGTTAATTTTATACTTTTTTATAGTTGTTGCAATTCTAAAGTTATCGCTCAGTATATAACTTTAATAACATTTAGAAAAAATTTTACCGAAAATGTACCTACATTTTTATTGAAAGAAACTAATTATTTATCATAGTGGTTTGTGTTTTCCGTTGGTCAGATTATTTGAAACATCAATAACTTCCAGTGGTTTTTATGTAACTTGGTATGGAAATAATTTACAAGAATAAAACAATTCTATGGACCCACTGCTGGTTTGTTACTTCTGGTATAGAATATTTTTCGTTGTTATAATCAACAATAAAAAGTTTATCTGTCTGTATACGCACATGGCAGTTTTCGTTCATGACAGCATTTTGATGAAATTTTTATACATCATCTGAATCTGTACATGCAAGAGTTGTTTATAGCTTGGGCGTTATTGAACCAAATAGTAATGGGTCTATCAAACCGTTTTTTTAAACTTCTGACACTGATAACGATAAGTTTTTGTTTTGCCATTTTCGATAAAATCATTTAGGTTATTTTTTTATTGTAAAAACTTTTTCTAAAACTTTAGCTAAGCGAAATCAAGAGATGAGCAACAAGCCATCAATTAAAATTCTCCAAACGCTTAATTTTCAAAACTGCAGGTGATGTCAACCAATGCGTTGTCGGGCTGTCATATTTTTTTGTACTGATTTCTTGAGATTGGAACCGATCTTCTCTTTTTTCATAGTGACGATGTATTATTTTAGACGATTTTTTTTCTAAACGCACTATTCCGGAACCTATCTGTCATATAAAAACAGAATTTGTAATATATCTAAAAAAAAGTTTTCTATTTAATTAAGAATTTGCATTTGCAAAATTAAAATCCTCACAGCTTGTTCTAGTTTTTTTTAAAACCATGATATTCATATATAATAAATCGCTTGGAAGAATGACTTGTGCAGTGTACTGTCATCTGCAAAACTATTTATTGGGTTACTGGTGATTTGCAACAGTTCGTTAATATAAATTAAAAGTAAAGTGGGAGATAAAACTGAACCTTGAGGTACAGCATCGGTTATTAATTTAGACTCAGAAGAAAAGCCATCTATAGATACCAAGATGTATCGGTTAGACAGAAAATTTGTTTTACGTCAGAGCTTGTTGATCAGGTTGGCATGTCAGATTCGATCAAATGCTTTTGAGATGTTTAACGCGATCACGTACCACCACCTTTCTCAAGTATGCTATTCCAAAGAGGTGCTACATAGTGCAATAGATCGGTTGTTGACCTTTTGTTTCTAAAATCATATTGGTTTTCAGATTCTGGCTGTTGTCTTCAAAAAATTTGGATATGTGTAAATTAATATAGTGCTCGTATATTTTAGACAGGGTTGGGAGCAAGGCTATTTGTCTATAATTTGAAATATCCCAGTTCGTTCCTTTTTGGGACAGGCTGGACATTAGGTAAAAATAAACAAATCTAGTTACATCGCTCTGACGTAAAACGCTCTGGAAAAAAATTATTTTTACGGTTATTTGTCTAACGATTGATCATACAGAAATAGATCATTACGTTAAAAAAGCTGTTATTAATTTAATTTCATGGATAGGCGCTAGGGAACCACTGCATCCCTTTGAAATTATTATTTCTTTTTTTTTCGGTAGCGTTTTTTTTTCAAATATTATATTAAGTGAAGCTTTTTGAACTAACTAATTAGTTTTAAATTTCTAATTAACTTACTAAAGCTCAACTAAAATGCATTTACTATGAGCATAATTCTAAAAATACAAATTAATTTGTATAGTGAAATATAATGTGACTCTATATTTATAAATTGATGTTTTGAGAAAAATAATGCAAGATTTAACTTTTTAATGTTTTTTAACACCGCAAGACTATATTCCTTCCTGCTTATAAAAGTTTATGTTACCCTTGATTCTTTAGAGAAGGGTAAGTGGTAAAACTGAGAGAAAGACAATAGTATGTTGGTTTTTCAAATTTTGTAGTTTGAATGATTTACTACAGAAAAATAGTATATTTTCTACAAGAGATGAAAATATTGTTTTTTTCGTGAGTAAACATTTGTTCACGAGACGAGCTAGCGTCGAGTGAGACATGTTTACGAACGAAAAACGTTTTTATCTCGCGTAGGAAATGCAATTTTTTCTATGATAGTATATATAATCGATATTTACTATAAATTATAAAGTTAGAAATCAACAACATAACATTCAAAATTCATATTCGATTTTTTCATTTTCATGGTTGCGTTGATTAAAATACTTTGTAAATTATATGAAAAACCATAGCAACTACAAATTGTTATTCTTTTTACACTAGTGGTATAGACTTCTCATTTGTTATCATAGAAAAATTAATGTTTTACTAAAAATTGACTCTGACATGGTAGTGTTAGTATAATACAAAGTATTTTGAAACAAAAATTTGGAATTGGCTAGAAACTTATTTACTGTTTTATTACTTTAATATTTTGTATTGATGATTAGTTGACTAACACACGCGTTGATAAAAACGTTTTCCTTTAACAGTTTTAAAATAATAATTTGATTTCGATACAACATTGAAGATTGATGATTAAATAAAATAGTTTTTAAACATAAATTCTTTTGTTTGTAAATTTTTAAGAAACATGCAGTATTAATATGAAAATGGCCTTTAATTCTAACCTCTTCTAAATCTCTAAAAAGCAACTACTCCTACCATATTTAATCAACAAATAAGTTTTAAATCAAAGACATCCCTTTAAACTATTTCTGATATAAAACATAAATAATATTCTTTTCTAGTTAAATATGATATTATTTCCTAAATGATAATTAAAAATTCTATTTTAGAAACGTGCTTAAGTTATGTAATAATTTCTCACAAGTCAGTGTCAAGATATAAAATATTATTTTTTTCATTCTGATGCATACGTAAAAACAATTTAACCCATGATCTCATATAACATCACACATTTCCTTATCATTTTTCATTTTAATTATGAAAAAACATTTTCGACTTGTAATTTGTCTTGTTTCTAGCATGTGACAACGTCTTAATTCGTTAGTATACCAACATTTCTTCCATCTAATGTTTTTGAAGTTCTTCGTGTCATTGAATTTAATAAGAGCAAATTTGATAAGAGAAAATTTGAGCTTTTCGAAATACTTTTATTTTTGTTTGCTTTTGTTTCTTGCTCTTCAACCTATTTATTCTAAGAATATTTTAATTCATCTTTAGTCTGTAATGGTAAATAATTTTACTTTGAAAAATTAGATTTTAAGATTGGTTTTGGGAAGAGTAGATATATATAGCTGAAAATAGGCAGGTTGTGATTAAATCATCTAATTTCGAAACAATGGAGTTCAATTATTTTTTTGACTGAACTTTAAAAAAAATTAAGAAAATTTGAATTGCTCAAAATGTTCTAAAAGTTTTATTGTTAATTTATCTAGTTTGAAAAATTTAAATAACGTTTGAAAGAATAGTTATTTATTGTAAAAAATGATAAAATTGCACTTTAACTTCGAGAGCTATTTTAGTGTCGAGGCGTCTGCCGAAACGCTTATAAGCATCGAGTAGATAATGAAATTTTATCGTCGTGTGGAATACAACATTTTTTTCTATAGCAATTGTTAAAGAAGACCAAAAAATGCAGTAAAACCAATGATAAATTTAATTAAAAGTGTCAGGAAAAACACAGTTTCACGAAAAGGCTTTGATAACTTTTTGAGTTTTATAAACAAACAAACAAATCAATTTGTTTTGTTTTTAGCAACAAGTGAATTTGAAAACAAGATAGTTAGGGTTTGTGAATATGTGCGATATTACAGAAGAAAACTAACTTCTGATATTAAAGAGGAGGCTTCAGAGGCAATTCGTAGATTGCCTGAAATTTTGTATTGCCTGAAAAATCGCGGATGGTACATCAAAGAGAATACCTGTGCTTTCAAAAATGGAAAAACTTGAAGATATCAACAGCAAAATACTTATATCAAAATTTATATCACTTTATCTACCCTTGTTGTTAAAGTACTACTATATTTACCCTTGATGGTAAAGTTCTATTTTTCCTCTAATTTTAGTTAATAATAGCACGTTTTAACAGTTGTTATAGAAAAATAGTATGTTTTCCTACAAGAGATGAAAACATTGTCATTTCGCAAGTAAACATTTGATCACGAGACGCGCTAGCGTCGAGTGAGACATGTTTACGAACGAAAAATATTTTTATCTCGCGTAGGAAATGCAATTTTTTCTATGATAGTATATATATTATCGATATTTACTTTAAGCTGCGAATCGCCCAGTGGCCAAAATTCGGCCATTGTAAATAGAAATTGTAAAAAGACCTCCCAACAAAATAGCTACAAAACATTATTTCAGAGTTTGATTATTTGATATACGGGATTTTGAATTGTCTACTTACTTACTTGCTAAAGACCTTTCCAACGATATACATATTACCATACCTTTGATGGGACAAATATTTTAAAATTGTACCACAAAATTATTGCTTACGTAATTAATTGGACGAGTGGCAAAATATAATTGAATTAATTTTTATCATCATGAAACCAAAATCATGAAAGCCAAAATCGTAATTTACAGCTAATCGATTTTTATTTGTTAGAGCATTTATGCCAGCTCATTTATGACCGTAATTTACAGCTAATCGATTTTTATTTCTGTTTCGATTTGTTAGTGCATTTATGCCAGCACATCACTCCCTCACCAGCGTCTGCGCTACTAAATTTAAAATATATACAAGATACAATATGATAAATTTTTCTTTATTTAATAACCATAACCATCGAAATTAAAAGTCATGATTGATTCTAATTTAATTAATTAAAAAAAAATATACGGATGGAAAAAAAAATATAGTTACTACTTAAATTTGAATTTTTTGTATATTATTGTTGGTGTAGTTGCATGGAGTACACTTTCCACAAATGCAGGTTTGAATCTGTTGATTGATATAGTGTTAGGCTTACCATTTATGTCAATTACGAACTGTTTACAAAGACGTCTTATAACCTTATGAGGACCGTGGTATGGACTCATGAGTCCGGTTTGAACTTTATCGACCCTTACAAACACATATTCGCATGTGTCGAGATCTGTCGGAACGTATGTTTTTTAATTGAATGTTTGGGTGCAACTGGTTTTATAGCTCACATAGTTTCTTAAGATTGCTAACTGAATTGCTTGCATCAAGTGACACTGTATCAGGAGTTGGAACAAAGATTTCCCCAGGTACTCTAATTGTCTGTTCATATACTATAGTTCTGATGGACTGCATTTAAGATCATCTCTGAACGTTGTATACGTATACCTAACAAGACAGTTTGAAGCTCTTCACTCCAAAATGAAGTTTTTCTGCGAGATTTTAGAGATTCTTTAATTCTACGACGTAGAACTTCGACCATACCATTTGCTTGGGGATGGTGAGGGGTGGTTCGAATTCTGTGAATACGAGTTCCAAAACGAGTAATATAATTATTATAGAAGGTTTTGGCTGTAGTAATTGCTGACATATCTACCATTGGGTATGCCTCAGGCCATCTAGTGAAACGCTCAATGATATTACGCATGTAATAATATCCGTTTGATGGAGGTAGAGGCCCAACAATATTTAAATGTACATGATCGAATATACCTGTTGGAATTTTGAAACTCTCTAAGGGTGATTTTGTATGGCGAACTATTTTAAATTGTTGACATGACGTACAAATTTTACTCCAATAACCTGTATGAACGTTCATACTTGGCCAGAAATATATGGATGCTACGAGTTTGCGTGTAGCTCTTATTCCTGGATGACTGATATTATGTAAGTTATCGAATAAAATTTATCTCAAATCTTTTCGGACATATGGGTGACTTACACATTTTGACGTTTCGCACCAAATTTCTTCATTAGCATTTGTTGGTGATAAGAAACTGAAGCTTAATTTCGAAGAATTTGTTTGCTTTGATTTGTTCAAAAGATATTTTAATTCTTCGTCATTTTGTTGTAACTTCGACAAAGTGGTTACGTTAGCAATAAAATTGCTAGAGCTCGTGGACATTTCATCGCATTCTACTCGTGAAAGTGCGTCGGCCACGACATTTAACGAACCTTTTATATGCTTGATATCATTAGTGAGCTGGGCAATATACTTAAGTTGTCTTGTTTGTCAGAGGTTTATGGTCAGTAAAAACCGAAAACTCCTGACCTTCGATGAAATATTTGAAATGTTTAATCGAAGCGTATATTGCTAGAAGTTTGCGATCGAAAGCCGAACACTTTTGTTCAGCACTTGTGAGTTTTTTGGAAAAGAATCCTAGAGGACGCCATGAACCATTAATAAATTGTTGAAGGACCCCAGCTACTGCAATAATTGAGGCATCAGATGTTTTGTTTATAGGTGCTGTTGGATTTGGAAAATTCAACAAATGTTGCTGAGGCAAGTGCACGTTTGATTTGTTTAAAAGATTCATTGCAAGTATCTGGCCATGAAAACTGAATTTTGTTTTTCTTTCTAGCGGTCAATATAGTGAAATGAGCATGAAGGGGACAAAGAAGCTCAGCCAATAGTGGAACAAATCTGTGGTAAAAATTTACCATACCAATGAACCGTTAGAGCGGTTTTATTGTAGACGGACTTTCGAATTCTATTATTGCTTCAACCCTTTTTTTGGAAGGAAGAATCCCTTCTGTAGAAATTGTGTGGCTTAGAAAATCTAATTTATTTGTGCCAAAAATACATTTTTCTGCCTTTATGGTTATACCATACTCAGTGAGAACTTTAAACAGTTGTCGCTAGTGAGAAATGTGTTCTTCTTTTGTTTTACTTGTAACTAAAATATCGTCTATATATACGAATACAAACGGAAGACGTCTTGTTACCATATTCATAAACCTTTGGATAGTTTTTGCCGCATTTCTTAATCCAAACGCTATTCGTGGGAACTCAAACAATCCAAATGGTGTTGTGATAGCGGTTTTATATATATCTTCTTCAGCGACCGGAATTTGATGATAGGCCCTCACGAGATCAATCTTCGAGAAGATTTTACAACCAGCCAAATTTTGGGAAAAGCTTTGTATGTGAGGGATCGGGTACCTATCTGGTATGGTCACAAGGTTCAGTAAACGAAAATCACCGAAAGGACGCCAATCTGTTGAATCCTTCTTCTGTACCATATGTAACGGCGAAGAGACCGATGATGAGGATGGCCGACATATACCAATTTCAACCGTATGATCAAATTCTATCTTACTCGCCTTTTCTTTCAATGGGGCCATCCAACGAGGTCGAGAAAAGGGTAAATGACCTTTTATTACGATATAATGACGAACAGAATGTTGGATGGTGAATTGGATGGTAAAAATTAGGTGGCAGGATCAAAAAAGGAAATTTTTCTAGAAGCTTGCCGTATATATCACCAATGGAATACAACTTTGGGGATGGTGTATTATCATGTTTCGATAAACAGTGCATCGACAATAGTGTATTTCCATCTAATATACGTTTCCGTTTCAGATCAACCATAATCCCAAATTTGGCAAGAAAATCTGCACCAAATATTGGCTTTTGCACTGAAGCAACGATAAATGGATGAGTAAACTTTCTTCTAAGTCCTATGTTAATATTAAGCAATTTGTAGCGATAGGTTTTAATAGTGGATCGATTTGCAGCAGAAAGAGATATATACGCTATATCATTTGAAAGCTTAGCATAAGGAGACGGAGGAATAGTAGACACATCCGCTCCGGAGTCGACAAGGAATTCTAAATTATTGTTTGTGTCTTTGATAATGAGGCGATGACTAATTTTGCTTCGGAGGGGCGTCGTCAATGATTCCGAAGCTATTTATTTTACGATTCTGGGAGTTGTTTAAATAACTCGCATGGCTTCTGGCACCGACATGCCAGTGAACCGTATTTACGATGGTAAAAACAATATTGTTCACTATTTGAATCTGTTGCAAGATTTGAATTAGATCTTTTCTTGTTTTTAGGATATTTTCTTTCGTGAAAAGATAGTGAGCGTGGATGTGGGGACTTGTTTTTAATTCTTGTGTGCGAATATTTGAGCTGGAATTTAAAAATTTGGTTTTGAAGTGCATTCACCTTTTCTTCAAGAATAGATTTCCTAAATCTAGAGCTTCGTGGCATTGAAGTTTCTGATGCAGAAATGTTTGAATTATTGGTCAAATATTTTATCTGCTTTTACTATAACTTTTTCAATGTCTTTAGAGTCCACTACAGAAATTATTTGCTTTACAGACAGTGGTAACCGTTGGTTCCAAATTCTGAAAATTAATTTTTCGCTTACATCTAAATATTATCTACCATCTTTTATATCTAAAGTAGCTGCCTGGTCTACCATAGTACGATACATTACCGAAAGCTTCTCGCTACCTAGTCCGACTGTGTTAGGAAGACGTTCTAATCGTTTTTCAGCACTATCTGAATTTCGGTCAATTAAAGCGTTTTTTCGTGTTTTATATTTATTATTATCTGGAGGTTTTCGCAAAATATCAGAAACTGTTGACATTATTACCTCTGATAACGCACCTAAAACGTAATCAAATTTTAATTGGTGCTTAACTACTTTCGCGTTTCGAAACTGTGCTTCTATGCGAAAAAACCGAAGGTCAGGCATTGTAGGCCGAAATGGAGGAAGTTTTTATGCTAATAAACTTTCTTTCCATGTCGTTTTATCTTCATTTTCCGTATTACTCATGATTTTTTTTAAATTATGATTTTAACAGGGTTAATAAAAAATGTTTGAATATAATACAATATTTTCGTATTTCAGACGTATTTTAGTGTAAGTAAATCTTACAAGAAATAATTCTTTAAATGTAATATAATTCTTTAGATGTAAATAAATTTCTTTACCCCTATAAAAAAATCTTATATTCAAGCTAGCTGTATATAATACTGTATATAAAAGCACTGATCGATGTGAGTGATATGATGCGCAAACACGAATCAATAGAAACAAAAATAATTCAAAACTTACGATTTCCTTTGACGATGTATCTTAATTCGTTTAACATAATTTAGTAATATTCGCCAATTGTATAAAAATCTGGTTTAAAATAAAATCAAATGCAATGTTGAAACTTCCAAAAAAATGTTTGTACGATTTGAAATAACAGCTTTGTAGAAATATATGTACCGCTTATCCAAATTTTATAAGAATATCACGCTGCATGTACACAATCCAAAATTGATTAGTTTCGATTTCTTTTTTACTTCACCACAATTTTAAATTGTGTGAAGTAATGCAATCTATCGTGAAAAAAAAAATCTTACATACCCCAAATTTTATTTTATCTTTTGTTTTGGACCATCCTCTATCTAAATAGCCAAAAAAAATTTTGGTGTACGTCTGTGTGTGGGTGGGTGGGTGGGTGGGTGGGTGCGCTGGGTGGGTGGGTGCGCTGGGTGGGTGAGTTTTCTGCATAGGATCTTGATGAAACTTTGGCAAATGATACAGGTTTACTTGAAAATGGAAGATCTGGATTCATTTCAAATTTGGACAAAATGGCGGGGGGTCTCCCGAACACCTCTAAGTTTAAATCTTGAATAACTTCTGATCCCGGGCTATGATCTTATTGAAACTTAGTATATTAGGTTTTAGTACTGTTTCCAATATTTCTGCATACCAACTTCCGGTTTGTCACTTCCGGTTAAAAAGTTTTTTTTTCAGGTGTTTATCCCTACTGTAGCCTACAATTACCGATCGATTTTCATGAAAAGTGGCGAAAAGCTTTTAAATAACATAAGAAAGTCCACCATACAACAGGTGGTTTTTTCCACAAAGTTTTTAAGTTTGTTGGGAGCATAAAACATTCATTCGTGAACGAATTTTGATGACACTTTGGAAAAAGATGCAAGCATGTATGGCAAAGAACTGATTAGTTGTTGAGCGATAGTGAACAAAGTGGTGGGGGGTCCCTGGAGCACCTGTTTTTTTGAAAGCTCTTTAACTTCTGTACCTGATAAGCGAATTGGATGAAACTTGGTACATGAGTATGTAGTACGGTTTACAATAGTTCTGCATCCCAACTTCCGGTCTTTTACTTCCGGTAAAAAAATTTTTTTTGTACTTTTTTGAAGTTTTTACAGTGTCTTTATGCACACTACAGCCTACAATAATGAAGTGATTATGATGAAACTTATGGAATAGGGTTCCAATTAGTGTAAGAAGATAATTATAATCTTTTAGGTCACATTAAACAAAGTGGCGGGGGTCTACCATACAACTGCTGACTTTTCACACTTTGTTTTTAAAGTTTGTTGGGAGCAGACAGACTTCATTCATTAATCAATTCTAATGACACTTTGGAAAAAGATGGAAACTTGAATGACAAGAAACTGATTAGTTTTTGGACAATATGGGATAAGTGGTACGGGGTCTCCCGAACACCTGTTTACTGTGTCATCATTTTTTCAATGTTTTTTGGGAGCACACAGCATTCGTTCGAGAACCAATTTTGATGACACTTTGGAAAAAAATGCAAGTATGTATGGCAAAGAACTGATTAGTTTTTGAGCGATAGTGAACAAAGTGGTGGGGGGTGTCCCATACACCTGTTTTTTTTAAAGCTCAATAACATCTGTACCTGATAATCGAATTGGATGAAACTTTGTACATAAGCATTTAGTATGATTTACAAAAATTTTGCATCCCAACTTCCGGTTTTTCACTTCCGGTAAAAAAATTTTTTTTTTTAATTGTTGGCAGTTTTTTCAGTATCTTTATGCACACTACAGCCTACAATAATGAAGTGATTATGATAAAACTTATGGAAAGGTTTCAATTAGTGTAAGATGATAATTATCATCTTTTGGGACACATTAATCAAAGTGGCGGGGATCTACCATACAACTGCTGACTTATCACACTTTGTTTTTAAAGTTTGTTGGGAGCATACAGATTTCATTCATTAATAAATTTTAATGGCACTTTGAAAAAAGATAAAGACTTTATTGACAAAGAATTGACTAGTTTTTGGACAATATTGGAATAAGTGGTGGGGTCCTCCCGAACACCTGTTTATTGTTTCAATGTTTGTTGGAAGCATACAACATTCGTTCGTTAAGTAATTTTGATTACACTTTGCAAAAAGATGCAAATATGTATGGCAAGGAACTGATTAGTTTTTTTAGCGATAGTGAACAAAGTGGTAGGGGTCCCCCAAGCACCTGTTATTTTGGAAGCTCAATAACTTCTGTACCTGATAATCGAGTTGGATGAAATTTGGTACATACACATTTAGTACGGTTTACAACAGTTCTGCATCCTTACTTCCGCTTTGTCACTTCCGATAAAATTTTTTTTTACTTTTTCTCGTACAACAGAATTTATGTTTGTTGGGATACTACTGCCTGCTTTAATATTTTTATTATTAGAACTACGAAGTCTATAATATTGGTAAGCTTTTAGTTAAAGTATTTTATGGATATTAGCTCATTATATATCCAGAACATTATGTTTTCAGAGCTGTGGTGAAGTCAGCCTATGCATCAGCGTCGCAATATTTTTTATATACTTTGATGCATATAACGGATGCTGTTTAGAATATTGCTCGTCCGCTGAATGCAATTTGTTGAAATTGTAACACTAATCTGAAATATTTTCACGAAAACAACAAAACTTTTGGAGGAAAAAGTATATTTTATTTGAACACATACCTTTTATCGGGCACTGTTATGAACAGCACCAGATATCCAAAGGTCAAAGCCTTAAATTTACTGGAACCACTGGTGTCGTAGATTTTATGACTTTGAGGTCGTTTTACATGTGCACAGCTCCAATTTTGTTTCAGCGATCTTGATTGTTAATTTAATGCTAACTCGGTTTTGAAATAATAATTTTAACTAGTTTAAAAACTTCAAGTTTATATTTTAACACTAAATTGATATTAAAAAGTTTGTAACTTGTTATAAATTTTTACTTGTCAACGGGGTCACCACTGTTATGTTTACGTTTATATAATATATGTATTTTATTAATTTAATGTAGTAAACAAAAACTAAAACTCAGAAATATATTATCACAATATTTATTGAATATAATGTTTAATAAATTTTAATTGAATATAATGTTTAACAATTTTTATACTTACTTGGACGAGTGGCAAAATATAATTGAATTAATTTTTATCATCATGAAACCAGAATCATGAAAACCAAAATCGTAATTTACAGCTATTCGATTTTTATTTCTGTTTCGATTTGTTAGTGCATTTATACCAGCACATATTTTTCGGCTACTACTCAAGACCTTTCCAACGATATACATATTGCCACACTTTTGATGGGACAAATATTTTAAAATTGCACCGCAAAAATATTGCTTACGCATTTATATATAGATATAGATTGATTTTGAATTGTAAGCAAATAACTTGAAAAAAAAAAATAACCGAACAAAAAACTCAAAAAACAAAATCATCACATTTTTGACACCATTTTTTCTGAAAAAATCGTCAAAATTCAAAAAAAGTATTTTGCGGCAAAACTAATACTCAAGACCTTTCCTACGATATACATATTGCCACACTTTTGATGGAACAAATATTTTAAAATTGTACCCCAAAAATATTGCTTACGTATTTATATATAGATTATAAAACAAGTTTTTGACAACATCTCATTAAAAATTCATATTCTATTTTTTCATGGTTGCTTTGTTTAAAAAACTTTGTAAAATTATTGAAAAACCATAGCAACTACAATTTGTTGTTCTTTTTACACTGTAGTTGAAAAAGAACCCATTTTCACAAGAAATTAAGCGTGATGAAAATAGAATTTTTTATGTTATCATAGAAAAAATATTTTTTTGAAAACAAGATTTTCTCTCTTTGTTTTATTATTTTGTTGCTTTTTCATTTACCCTCACGCACTCTAGTTATATTTTGTAAAAATCTAGATTCCATAAACATAGTATTTATTTTTAAAATAAATTTTTTATATGATATTATTAAAAGAAATAATTTTATTTTTTAAAGCACAAATTCTTTACCCTATATTTGTTTTACCTTTTGAGTTGAATACAACAGAACAACTTAGGAAAAAATAAACAAGCAAGTAAATAAATATGTAAAAATTTTGCGTAATAGCTGAAAAAAATGAAAACATAAATTCTGGTGGAATTTTTTAATTAAAGAGAGAAGAAAATGAAAACAAAATTTTTTGTTTTATAAGATTAACAACATGAGTCTTAGAATCCGTAGGTAATCTGAATTTTGATTTTTTTTTACTATTTAAAACGTAAAAGAAAAAAACAGCTAACAACAAGAAATTTGAGTTTATTTATTTTAAAAAAGACAAATTAAACTTGCACATAAAATGGTGCGTTATTGTTACTGGACAGCACTAAGTAGCAGAGAAACTTTAAATTCAAGATGAGTCGTAATATGTCTTTGTTTATTAGTGATTAAATTACATTGTCTTACACTGGGGTTCTATTCCCGAACACATAAATATGAAGTTGTACAATATTATGAAGTTTGTATTGCATAACATTAAGCGGTAACAATTTTACGGAAAATGAATTGCACAATATTGTCTACATTCAATTTGGACAAGATTGTGAAATTCGTTTTTCCTAAAATCCTTACCGTTGCCGTTTAATGTTATGCAATAAAAACTTCACAATATTGTCCAAATTCACATTTATGTGTCCGGGAATTGGGCCCCTGGTTGCTGAGTTCAAATTTTATTGCTGAATAATATTGCTACTTACAATAAGAAACACATGGAGAAGATGTTTGTTTATACGTTATTACCACATCTTTATTCCACAACATACCAACGTCCTTGAACAATTTTATTTTAAATATCGTTATCATCTATTTTAATTTGTATCAATGTACTTGAAATTTATGTGTGATTAGCAAAAAAGATTATGAAATGATTTTTATTTTATAACCTATACACGTTTGATGCAAACTCCATTTTATGTTCTAATTTGTTGGACTTTTATTTTACAATCAGGAATTGAAATTGTTTTTTAGTTATAACAAGAATCGAAGATCTTTTAAAACGAATAGAAGATATATCCTCAGATTTGTTTGTATTGTATGAATCACGATAGAACCAAAATCGCATCCGAGGATTTTATTCTATCCTCAGTTTTATTTTCTGTTTTCTTGTATAGCAGGATAATTTTGTTTGTGATTATTTTTTTATTTAATTTTTTTGCGTTTCTAAAATTTATTTTTTGATATGAATTAATGATAAAATAAATAATAATTTTAATATAATTTGAATATAATTAATTTAAGTTTTCAATTAATTTTTTTTTATTTATAATTAGTTTATTTTGTAGAAAAGTAAAAAAAAAGTATTGCCAATTCTAAAAATACTGCTATAAAAATGCACTAAAAATAAAAATACACCAAATTTTATCCATCTTCACACAATCGATGAAAAATAAAATTCTCGGATGAAGATATAATATTATTCTCGGATTTTTAACTATCCTTCTTTGTTCATACAATCGACCCTAAATCTTTTTAAGTTTATTTACAGGCTGTGAAACTATTAATTGGTTCATTAACAGCAATTGAATTATTTGATTTTTCTAGAATGGAATGAGATACAAAGAACCTTGTAGTATTTTTGGTAAGGGAATACTACCGACTGTAAGCCGTTGATGAATTAAATTAAAAGCGATTATTTTGAATGTGTGTCATAAAATAATTAATTAATGGCTTCCAAAATTCATTTTAGTAAATCATAAACAGAATTAAAGTTACTTTGAATGAACAATGTTTGGTTAATCGCCCACAAGTGATTTCAAATTTTTTTGGAGCAGCTACATATGCATATTCGATGTTAGACTGTGGACTAATTTATTGATTGTGATGTTTGGTTGTCCATTTATTCAGTAAAAGTTTACCTTATTACGCTTCTAAGACTGCTAAATCTTTCTGGGCCCAACTCCCAGACACAAATTCCCATGCTCGGGGAAGGGGAGGTTATAAATTTTTTTATTGGCGTTCATGCTCTATGTAGGAGCGTTGTCAGGCTAATCAGCTTTGAATATTCACCACGGTAATTTGCAACAGCGATATAATTACCATGGCAGCCGTTTTTTTAAGGTTGTTTATTACGTCCGTCTGCCATTGTAGTCGTGGTCTACCTCGCGGTCGCCCACTCCCTGTGGTACTAACGTAAATTTTTTAATCATTCAACCACATGCCCAAACCAAGCAATCATATTAGAACGGATACAACTTATTATATCAGGACCCTCAAGAAGGCCTCTGATCTCAAAGTTATACCAGGCTCTATACTCTCCATCGTCTGTCTTAAGTGGACACAATTTTTTAGAAGTTTAGCCGTTTCCACCTTCCATGTTATCTGATAAAGTGAATGTTTTTAGCTGGTGGTTTTATATGTGGTGAATAAAATCGTATACAAATCTCGCTTCATATGTTGAAGAGATATTTTTTTGTCAAAGCATTGGATTTTTAGTTGGCTACTGGGTCATTTCCCGTCACCGAGATGGTCTCATTTTATGTAACGGTAGGCTTAACCATCATCAAATGTGTGTTTAAGTGTTTTTTGTGTGCAGTAACGTAAAAAAAAAAGATGAGTTTAAACCAAATTGATTGACTTCTATCGGCTAAATCTAATATACTGTATAAAATATTTTCGCTTGTGGAGGCTGTCTGACCTACGACTAACTCAGAGAATATACAAAACCTTTTAAATGTTGCGTTTTATTGTTATTTGGGTGTCAACTTTTCCGGGCAAAACTTTAAGAACCATTTTATATCAGTCCTGTTAAGTTAAGGCTACAGACGGGTGTCCAGTCACGCTGCCTATAATATTTTGATATTACCAGTTTCTCCTCATTTTTCACCCCTGGGAGATCGATACATTCACCATATTAGGAACTGTTCATGTTGATTTTAAGATTATTAAAGTTTTGAGACGTATAATATTCCATTCAACATGTTGTTTTGTTACGCAAAAACTATCAAAATAACTAAAAATATCATTATTTAATTAATATTTTTTTCCCACCCAAAAACTATTACAATATAATTACAACATAAACAAACATTCAACAAAAGATAAGCCTTATCATTCCCCAAACAAATAAAAAAAAACATATGTTAACTGTATACAACGCTAAATTCCTAACTTACAACAATCTAAAAGAAAAACCAACTAATAAACTTATCCAAAAATTTTATTTTCTCATTTTCCAAACGAATTTAAATGTAAAAAACAACGTTTTGATTCGGTTAATTTCGTCATTGACAAAAAACATACACAATTTTTGTTTATTCCAGTTTTTCCATAAATTCTTGGTAGAAGGTTGAGCTTATATTTTCTCTTATGATATTTAAATGTATTATTCACAATCAATTCTCACGCTCTTTGAGTATATTAGAATGTGAAGATTCACTATTAAATTAAGAAAAAAAAACAAAATGTAAAGAAAATCAAAAAGTTTTTCAATCAACGTTTTTTGTCTGTTTTTCCTCTCTTCCACTCAGTTACAATTTTAACGTGCACGTGAAAATAAGTTTTTTGGAAAAGAAAAACAAGAAAATTGTTTATTTTACTTTGATTTTTTTGTTTGCGTTATTTTGTGAGAAATAAATTTTTATTAATTTGATGTGAAGTGAAATTGTCATTCTAATTATCGTTATTTTATTTTTGAACGGTAACCACTTCAAGCACACACATTTCTAAAAAATAAAAAAGCTAAAGAGAAAAGCTTAAAATAAAATCTATAATAAAATTGAAATAAAAATTTAAGTACCCTGGTACCGGTGGGATTACATTTGAGTCGTTTTTTTTCTGTAGACTATAATTTATGTGTTATGTTTTTGTGTACCAATAAATTAAATAAAAAAAGTAGAAGAAAAACAAATAATTAAATAAAGATAAAGTGTAAATAATTTTTGAAAATAAAGTTTATTTATTGTTTTGGTTTGTGATAATATGAATTTAATTTGAGTATTTAATCAGAATTTTTTTCTGTAAGTTATTAATTATAGTGATTGATTGTTTTTTTTATGATTGATTGGATATGCATTAAAAGAAATAAATATGAGTTTTGTTTTTATTTGAATAAATTAATAAATTAATCATAATCAAACAGGAAGATTAATTAATATTCAACGAAACATATGGTTTTTGGTAAATGAAAATACAGTAAATATTTTTTTTAATATTAAGTACAAAATAATTTGAAGATTGAAAAGACTTCTAGGTAATATGTTGGTGTTATACGTGTTTTACAGATTCCAAAAAATATCTATTATATTTGTCTAACGTTAACCTCATTAAACATTTTAAACACAAAAATTGTATAAATCCGCGGCTTATTCGCTTTACGAATTTTGCAAATTTTGCAAGACAATAAGATTAAAAAGATTAGGAATTTTACTTTTATGGATAAGAGAAGTTCCTCAATATTCAACTTCAAATGCATATAATTTTAAAGGCTCGATAGTTAATTTCTAAAGTTTCTAGAGTAGGCTAGAACTAAGTGGTAGGGGTGAGTAAGA
Organism: Diogma glabrata; assembly: GCA_963693315.1. Taxonomy (NCBI): domain Eukaryota; kingdom Metazoa; phylum Arthropoda; class Insecta; order Diptera; family Cylindrotomidae; genus Diogma; species Diogma glabrata. Next base: position 197,104,531 of record OY856186.1, on the reverse strand, counting down.
CTGTCTAAAAACTAAAAGATGTTTTATCTGTCAGGGATTACAAACCAGACAATACTCATGGTTTTCCAAGAGAAAACGCACTAATGTTACATCTGCCGGCTTGATTTGAGTTAAAATGGTACATTTTTGTAATATATACTAATAATAATTTTATAATAGCATATTCATAAAGATTTATAAATTTAACATTTTTTACAAAATAATATTTACCTAATTTTCCCACTTTTTGTGTTCATCTGTCTTTGTGTTATTGGTTTGCTACTTAACTTTTTTAGAACTGAGTTAAAGAAGAATAAGAAGATGGCTATTCTTCACTGAGGTCTAATGACCCATTATGTACAATTCATTCGGATAATTAGTTCTGCTCCAAACTGTGACACTTTCAGGATTCTGTTTCACGATTGCTTCCGAAAGCATTTTGAAAAATTGAATTTTATGGTGTCAGGATCACAACATCCCAAAAATGATAATATCTGTATTGTGATATCGAATATATTGACAATTCCAACAAATTATCTTGTGTGCTAAATTTAATTCGAGACGGTGGATAGCTTGAAATGCCGACAGTTCTTCTTCTTGTGGAGGATCATTTTAATTCAAATAATAACAAAATGTAATAAGTAAGTCGATTTCAGTTTGAAGCTTAATAATGTTTTGGCATATGTCGTATAGTAACTTGGGAAGCCTCTCAAACCGGATCCATAACCGGATCCTTGACCATTAGGAATTTTATTTAACGTCACTGTTTGTAATGCCCAGTTGTGTTGTTGTGTTTGAGTTTTAAGCTAAAAAATAAATATAAAACTTTAAAAATGATCATCAAATAATACATTGATTATAAATATTATGTATCTAAAAGCTCTAAAATAAAAAAAATTAAAAACCACACTTTTTTCGATACGAACTAAAAAGTGAAAAATAAATTTTGTATTGTCACACCGTATGTTGCAAAGAAACAAAGGATGTTCGTACTAACTTTATGTCTATTATAGTTGTATTTTCGTTGTTATAAGAAAAATTTTATTAAAATAGTATTTAACACATCTTACCACAAATACAAACATTAGATTTTTGACGATTAGTATTTTGATAAAGAATTTTTCGTTTCCATTTTCTACATTTTTTTACAAATAAAAGTGTTCTGTAATTTGGATTACAATATGGGTCACAACACAAGAGCACTTATATGCATTTAAATACCCAATAATAACTCCCAATAAACGAATGCTTTCACATTCATGTATTTGTTCGTCACACATTCTAGTTGAAAAATCGTTTGGGAACTCGGTCTTTAATCTGGCAACAATCAAAAGCTGTGTTTTGGTGGAATTAAAATTGATCAAATTTTTGTCACCACAATTGGCAGCTTTTTCTAGATACTTATTAACCCTTATGGCACCGTCTCTTCGAACAAGATTTATTCGTTCATGCATTTTACCCTTTAAAGGTAGAGGGACGAATGACTTGTGCAGTGTACTCTCGTCTGCAAAACTATTTATTGGGCTACTGGTGATTTTGAACAGTTTGTTGATATAAAATAAAAATAGAGTAGGGAATAAAACTGAGCCTTGGGGTACACCAGCGTTGATTTATTTAGACTCAGACAAAAACCATCTATAGGTGAAACTGACTGAAATGTATGACTGAGATGTATTCAGTATATGACTGAAATATGTGCCGTTCACTGCACAGACCGACTAACTCCACTTTTTGGAAAATTTTAAATTTAAATGTCAAAGTACTTGCTATAGTCATAACTTTCTATGTTAAAAACACCTTCCTGAAAAATTAAGATAAACACCATTAAAAGTCAAAATTTGTCTGACCATTAAAAAATGACTATTAACAACCTGACATTAAAAACTAATAATATCTATTATACTAATTAAATTACTACTATAATAGCTAATTGATATACTTAGTAACCAAAATTAAATAAATTATGTTTATAATAACATTCCTGAATGATAATGATTAACACTACTAAATATCGAAATTTATTTGACCTTTGAAAAAAACTCAATTTTCTCAACATTTTGTTTTATGGAGTTAATCGTGTTGTGCAGTGAACGGCTCATATATCGGTAAGACAGAAAACTTTGAATCAACTTCACGACTGCGAGATGACAATGATGTTTTTATTTGATCAGTTTGGTATGCTAAATTCAATCAAATGCTTTTGAGAATCCTAATGCGATAACGTACGTCGCACCACCTATTTTTTTAAAGTACTGATAGATCCAGTGGCTTTACTGTCCTTTGAAGGATACATATTATACAATACTTCTCGGGTCTATAATTCTAATTCAGTAAATCTATAAATTGGATTTGACTGGACTCGAACCTTCGACCCTAACAATGTATAGACTAATGTTTTAACACACTCGGATATACATCGCTTTATCAAGTATGTTATTCCAAAGATGTGCTACATAGTTTAATAGATCGGTTGTTTGATCTTTTGTTTCTAACACCGTATTGGCTGTCAGATATGAAATGGTTGTTTTCCAAAAATTAAGATTTATGTTAATTAATATAGTGCTCGTATAAATTCTTTTTAAAATGTTTTTAGAATAACAGGAGAAATGTTGTCTAAACTGGAGGCTTTGTTGTTGTTGTTTTGTTTTTGGGGCGTTCATGCTCCACGTAGGAGCGTTGCCAAGCTAATCAGCTTCAAACATTCACCAAGTTCATTTGCAATAGCGTGAATTACAAATGAACTTGGTGAATGTTTGAAGCTGATTAGCTTGGCAACGCTCCTACGTGGAGCATGAACGCCCCAAAAACAAAACAACAACAACAAAGCCTCCAGTTTGGACAACATTTCTCCTGTTATTCTAAAAAAAAAAAAAACAAAAAAATTCATTTGCAATAGCGTGAATTACCATGGCAGCGGGGTGTGTGAAATAGATAAGCTCCTCGTGCTGCACCCTGGATTACGCAAATAGTCTATTTCAACTTGGTAGCCAAACATTTCATTTCGAACTCTTGGCTGTGATACAAAAAAAAAAAAAAAAACAAAAAAAAAAAATAAATATGAACCAAAATCAAAATCACAATAACAACGGTACTTTTCAGCACCATAAGACAAAAAATATTGGACCTTCAGTCCGTATTTTGCAATTGAACATTGAAGGCATAAGCAAGTCAAAAACTGAACATTTACAAAGATTATTAAAAGATTACGACATCGACGTTATAATTCTGCAAGAAACGCATGCAGCAGATGAAACGCAACTTACCTCTAGAGGAAACATTGTTGGTTACAAATTAATTAGTGCTATTTACCATCAATCATATGGATCTGCCACGTATGTTAAGTGAGAAATCATGAACTGCACGCACGTACTTACACAGACGGACAACGATATACATCTTATTGTTGTTGATATATCGGACACGAAAATTGTAAACGTATACAAGCCTCCAAATACAGGATGGCCAGCTGCTACTCTACCATTATTTTATCATCCAGCAATATATGCTGGTGACTTCAATAGCCATCACACTCAGTGGTCCTACTCAAATAATAATACCAATGGCGTGCAACTGACCGACTGGGCGGATGATAACAACATGTTCCTGGTATATGATGCGAAAGACTTGAAAACCTTTAGATCTGCAAGATGGCGACGTGATTATAATCCCGACCTCTGTTTTTCCACAAAAAACGAACAACGTAACCCTATTCCAATATCTAGGGCTGTCTTACAAGGTTTTCCACGCTCTCAACATCGTCCAGTAATTCTTGAGGTAGGAATCCAAATTCCACTCGTTAACTCTACTCCTCAACCTAGATGGAATTTTAACAAAGCTGATTGGGATAAATATAGGATGAAGTTGGATGCAGTGATTCGCTGGATCCAACCCATTCCTAAAAATTACGATAGATTTGTTGGAGCCATCATCTCAACTGCAAAGAAATGCATCCCAAGAGGCTTTCGTGAAGAATATATTCCTGGCTGGAGTAAAGAGAGCGATATATTATATGAGGAGTACCTTAGTAGTGGTGAGGCAGACGTGGCTGATGACTTAATATACTCACTGGACGCCGCGAGAAAACAAAAGTGGATTAAGGCTGTTGAAAACATTGATTTTTCCCATTCAAGCAGGGAAGCATGGAGTCTCCTTCGGAAACTGGGTGGCTCAAACTCAATTACTCGTGCTAACAATGAAATAAATCCAGAGGACATCGCAAATCACATAGTAAATATGTCTCGTGCTTCTATTAATCGCCTTCATAAGAGAACAATTAAACGCAAATTAAGAGAAATGAAGCGCAATTGCTCGTCTCCATCGAAGTATGCGAACTCTTTTAGTAGCGAAAAACTAGAATCAGCTCTGTCCCAAACAAAAAACGAAAAAGCAGCTGGCTACGATGGCATTTTTCCAGAATTTCTTAAGAATGCTGGAAAAAATGTAAAACAGTGGCTAACTAAATTTTTCTCGAATGTCCTAGAAACCGGCAACCTACCAAAACATTTTAAGACTACGAAAGTGATAGCGATACTTAAGCCAGGTAAACCATCCAATGAACCAGGAAGCTATCGCCCGATTGCCCTTTTGAGCACCTGCTATAAATTGCTAGAACGGCTCATATACAATCGTATCGCACCGATATTGAATGACCAGATCCCGGTCGAACAAACTGGTTTTCGTCCCAATGGCAGTTGCACTGACCAACTGCTCGCTCTAACATTCTATATCGAAGCTGGGTATCAAAAACAACTAAAAACAGGCGCAGTATTCATCGATCTTACTGCAGCATATGACACGGTCTGGCGAATTGGGATTATATATAAGCTGTTCAATGCAATACTTTGTAGCACCATCTCGCGTTTAATTAACAACATGCTGAGTAATCGTGTATTCAAAGTTCATCTAAATAATTCCTGCAGTAGGTCTAAAATGCTTAACAATGGTTTACCACAGGGTTCCGTCCTGGCGCCATTACTTTTTAATCTGTACATCCATGACATTCCTGACACAACATCAAAGAAATTTGGTTACGCTGATGATTGGACCCTGGCCACTCAAAACAAAGACATGGGTGTTTTGGAGGATTTACTCTCAACTGACCTAGCGATAATGAATGACTTTTTTCGAACGTGGAGTTTATTTCCCAATCTAAGTAAAACCGAGAGCTCCTGTTTCCACTTAAACAACAAACTGGCAAAACACGAACTATCAGTGTTATTTAACGGCACTGTCATTAAATACAATCAACAGCCAAAGTACCTGGGCATTACTCTCGATAGAACTCTTTCTTTTAAACTCCACCTAGAAAATACGTCACAAAAACTTAAAACGAGAAACAATATATTGCACAAACTGGCAGGCTCTACATGGGGTGCTACTCCAGCTACCCTCCGAACAACTGCTCTAAGTCTGGTTTACTCAGTGGCTGAGTATGGCGCACCAGTCTGGTTGAATAGCACACATACTCAAAAAGTTGACTGCCAGCTGCATGCTACGATGCGTACTATAAGTGGTACTATCAGATCCACCCCTTTACCTTGGCTCCCTGTGTTAAGCAATATCGCTCCACCTGCACTCAGACGCTCGCATGCTCTCATGCGTGAACATAAAAAGGTAACCAACAACACCACGTTACCCTTGCACGAATATTACGGAGACCACACTCGTTGTCGATTGAAGTCAAGAAAGCCTCCACATAAAACTGCCAGCAACCTGCTGGCAACTGATTTTAATATCTTGGATGCCTGGGACACCTCCTGGCAACATTACAACACAACTGGCCTTTCTATTACTAACCCGACTTCTACCCAACCTGGTTTCGATTTGCCACGTCATACCTGGACTGCATTAAACCGAATAAGAACGAATCATGGACGTTGTGCTGATTCTTTCTACAAGTGGGGCATTTCAGAGTCCCCTGAGTGTGACTGCGGCGCTCCACAACAAACTATAAAACACATTGCAACTGTGTGTCCAATTCGACGTTACAATGGCAACATCTCAGACATCCATTTGGCAACTCCCGATGTAGTAGCATGGATAGACTCGCTCGATGTAAACATCTAATGTTCAAATGTACTGCCCAATGTTCAAATATTTTACTTTTTAATTTACTTAAAAGACACGCAATCAAATCGATTGTAAGTTCATTTAATGTGTATCCATGTATTGTTTTAGGTAGATTTCATAGAAGAGTCTACCTATTTTTAAGATTAATTTTTTAATGTGTCACAAAAAAACCATACGCTAAATAAATAAAATAACCATGGCAGCCGATTTTTTTAAGGTCGTTTATTACGTCCGTCTCCCATTCCGACTTGTCGCCTTTAATAAACTTAGATATTTAGTTCTCCACTCGTACACAGCATTGAGAGTTCTGTGCTGTCATTTTGCATAATGATCCCAGTTTACCAGGAAGCCTCATTGACACCAGACCAGACCAAAGAGTCTCCAATTCAAGAGAGTCGTAGGTCTGCCTGAAATGAATGAAGAGGTGGTACACAGGTATGTTGAGCTCTCGACACTTTTCCAAAATCATCCTTATCAAGAGAAGTGCATCGGTGGTACCTCGGTGTTTCCGAAAGCCACACTGATATTTTTCAAACAGTTGTCAGTTGTCACAGCAAAGGGATAGGTATTGGCTAGCAAAATGTATTAAAAGATCTTATGTGCTGTACATAGTAGAGCGATTCCCCTGTAGTTTGTACATTGTAAGTTATGGTCGGGATAACCCAAAATAACTAAGACCTTTTTATGAATTGGTATTAGCAAAGCTAAGTTCTAGTACTTCCTGTGGCATGGTTTCAACTTCGAATGCTTCGAACCGCAACTTCGAATTCCCTTTTTGTGGGCTCGTCTACATGTATCTTTGACGAAAAATGAACAATCTTTGCTCGTTGTCCGTCTCGTTACTGGTCACTTAAGTTTAAAAGATTTTCAAAATTAGCAACCCAAGTATCTAAAATATTTTTAAGGTCTACTTACAGCTCCCCATCTTCGTTTTGAATAGCTGTTGATCTAGTGTGATGTTCGTTCTTTAAGGTTTTAGCCTGTTGAAAGAGAGTACGCGATTGAGGTTCCTTATTGAAGCTTTCAATCTCCTCACACTTCCTCTTCGTTCATCTACATAGCTTTGTAACGGCTCGCTTTGTCAGTTTATGGTTCTCCTTCGTGGACCTGGCGTTGCGTCTTTGTAGACATTTCAGATAGCTATGTCTTTTGTTTTGAATAGCTTCATATCATGCTTGATCCATCCGTGGCTTTTGGGACTGGTTTTGTGGTCGTTCCAGTGTTTCCTCAGCAGCGCTTAAAACAGTATCTTTGAGCAACTACCATGACTTATCGACGTCTCCATTAATGGTTTGTGATTTCTCCAATGTTTCGGCAATGTGGTTTTGATATCTCCATCTTCAGTTTCAGCATTCTTTAGTGATGAGCGTTAAAACGTTTCCGTTGATTGAATTTTGGAACCCCTGGATTTTAAAAATGAAACCTTACTATAGCACATACACGGAAGTGGTCACTTCCAATGCATGCACCTCTAAAAGACCGCACATCCAGAACATAGAAAAGAAACGTGCTCTTACTAGCACATGATCAATTTGTTTTCAACTGTTTCCATTCGGTGAGAACCAAGTATGCTTATGAATCAATCGATGCGGAACAAAAATACTGGAAATTCTCAAATTATTTGATAATGCAAACTCAGTCATTCTCTCATCATTATCATTCAAATTCAAATGCAAGCTGTTGGGAGTCACCACACTTCCATAAGAGATATCTCTTTTAACCTGCCAATTTAGGTCACAAAGAACCATAATGAAGCCGCGTGTTGGTGTTTGTTTAATAACCTCTTCCAGTGCTAGGTAGATCCAGGTGTCCATTTTTGGTGTTCATTTTTGGTGTCTTAGGTGTCCATTTTTCCTCTCATTTTTGAGAAGTGAAATATTTTACGGATTTTGGGAACTCTAGGTTTTAGTAAATCGGTTTTGATAACAGACTTGGGTCTCACCGAATGGAAACACTCGAAATCAAATTGATCACGTTCTAGTAACAGCACGTTTCTTTTCGAGCGTTCGGGATGTGCGATCCTCTAGAGGTGCATACATTGGAAGTGATCACTTCCTTGTATGTGCAATGATAAGGTTCCACTTCCCAAATCCAGGCATTCCAAAATTCAATCAACGGAAACGTTTTAACATCTCATCATTAAAAAATGCTGAAACAGAAGAGAGATATCAAATCCATATTGCCGAAACATTGGAGAAATCAGAAACCATTAATGGAGACGTCGATAAGTCATGGTATTTGCTCAAAGATACTGTTTTAAGCGCTGCTGAGGGAATACTTGGACGACCACAGAACCACTCCCAGAAGCCATGGATGGATCAAGCATGCCTTGACGCTATACAATACAAAAGAGATTGCTATCTAAAGTGTCTACAAGGACGCAACACCAGGTCCATGAAGGAGAACTATAAACTGGCAAGACAAGCCGTTACAAAGCTATGTAGACGAACGAAGATAGAACGGTGGAAGAGACAGTGTGAGGAGATTGAAAGCTTCAATAAGGAACATCAATCGCGTAACGTCTTTCAACAGGTTAAAACCTTAAAGAAGGGTCCTCAAACTAGATCGACTGCTATTCAAAACACAGATGGGGAGCTACAAGTAGACCTTAAAAATATTTTAGATACTTGGGCCGCTTATTTTGAGAATCTTCTCAACTTAAGTGACCAGCAAAAAGTCGGGCGACGAACAAAGCTTATTCGTGCGTCAAAGCTACATGTAGACGAACCAATCAAAGAGGAATTCGATGCGGCACTTTCAAAATTAAAAAGCAATGAAGCACCTGGTATCGACGATATAACATCCGAAATGATTGTACATGGTGGCGAAACTCTATCCTTAAGAATGTTTGAACTTGTCCAAACGATCTGGTGGACTGAAATCATGCCACAGGACTGGAATGCAGCTATGTTGATACCAATCCATAAAAAAGGTAATCGCCTACAATGTGCAAGCTACAGAGGAATCGCTCTCCTCTGCAAAGCATTTAAGATCTTTTCCTACATTTTGCTATCCAAAATCAATGCTTTTGCTGAACAACTGTTTGGAGAATATCAGTGTGGTTTCCGGCGGGGCCGAGGTACCGCCGATGCACTTTTCTCGATAAGGATGATGTTGGAAAAGTGTCGAAAGTTCAACATACCTATGCACCAACTTTTCATTGATTTCAGGCAGGCCTACGACTCTCTCGAACGAGAGACTCTATGGTCTGCTCTGGTGTCAATGGGAATTCCTGGTAAGCTGGTTTTACTTTGGAAAATGACAGTACAGAACTCTCAATGCTGTGTGCGAGTAGAGAACGAAATATCAAAGTTTTTTAAAGTCGGCTCCGGATTAAGACAAGGTGATGCTATCTCTCCTATACTTTTTAATCAAGCCTTGGAATATGTGTGCCGTCAAAAGAAACTACCGACTAATAACAATGTCTTGTCAATAAACTCAGTACAGATGATTGCTTACGCTGATGATGTTGTCATCCTCGGCCGAAGTGAAGCTGTTATGAGTGAGACTTTCAAGTCGCTTGAGAGCGGTGCTAGGAAAGTTGGTCTGCAAATTAACTACAATAAAACCAAACATATGAATGTTTCAAGAGAGGCTGAGAAGAAAGATTTGATGTGCGGCGATGAACGAATTGAGGGAGTTGAATCTTTTAAATATTTGGGATCAATGCTTGACTCAAACAACAGCATACTTACAGATATTAAAGCTCAAATCGCTGCAGGTAATCGAACTTTCTACTCAATTAAAACTCTCCTTGGATCACCGTATGTATCAACTAACACCAAGCTCAAGTTATACAAGACCTTGATAAGACCGGTTGTGATGTATGGGTCACAAACCTGGACCCTTACACAAAATGACGAATCGCATTTATCTGTATTTGAGCGTAAGATCCTACGCTACATTTTTAGTCCACTTAAGACAGACGATGGGGAGTATAGAACCCGGTATAACTTTGAGATCAGAGACCTTCTTGAGGGTCCTGATATAATAGATTGTATCCGTTCTAATAGGATTGCTTGGTTCGGGCATGTTCTACGAGCCGATTCACAGTCTGGAATGATTAGAAAAATGTACGTTAGTACCTCAGTGAGTAAATTAAAGTATCTCGAGATCTAGATAAGGAAGTGCCACAAATTTTTAATTTTTTAAAGCTAATTAAACTTTCTATGACACAAAAATATTAACTTAACTGGTGTGGTGGAAAAATTTTAAAATAAAATTGCCTGTTTCTAGAACATAGCAAAAATTTCAAATTTTTTGATTTTGATCTAAAATTTTCAAACTTTCACCCAAACAAACCCCCTACATATGTATATTTTTAAATTTTACTGAAAGCTCTCAATAAGACAGAGTCTTAAAAGCAAATTTTTTATCAGTTCATTTCGTTGTATTACTGCCATATAAATTTTGAGTACTCAAATAAACAAATGTCGAAAAACGCTGCATTTTTAGAAGCCGCCAGGTCATGGAATAAGTTACGACCATGATATATATATATATATATATATATATATATATATATATATATATATATATATATATATATATATATATATATATATATATATATATATATATATATATACATATATATATATATATATATATATATATATATATATATATATATATATATATATATATATATATATATATATATATATATATATATATATACATATATATATATATATATATATATATATATATATATATATATATATATATATATATATACAGTGAAATTCACTTATAACGGCCTCGTTTATAACGACATTTCGCCTATAGCGTCATAAAATCAAAGTAATGGTTGGTCTTGCCTTTGTTCCTATGTAAAAATATTCGCTTAAAACGACTTCGGTTATTACGACATTTCTGATATAGCGACTAATTTTGCAGTAAAATTTGTACAGATGGATGCACAGATTGTTCGCTTATTGCGACCGATAATTTAAAAAATAAAAACGTGTTTTTAGATATGAGAAAAAATGATTGTGATTTATTTAAATATCAATCGGTGGTCTGTATCCTCTATGTCTTTCCATTTTAGACATTTTTTATTTTGGTGATTTGGTTTACATTGTCGCAGTTTAAGCTCAGTTAATAAGGTGCTAGCCTTGTAACTCTAGGATGCCGGGTTCGATTCCCGACGGCAATCACTTTTCCTTTACATTATTCAGAACGTGTGTTTTCAGGCCTGATCGTTAATGTATAGTAAAAGTTAATCGTGAATATATCGGGTTTAAGCAACAGCAATCGCAAATTGTTGCAAAATCTGTTCAATATTGCAAAAGAAAACAGAAGAAATTGGATCGCTGGTAAATTCTGAATTCAAATGTACGGCAAGCTGAACTTTTCGCTTCCGTGAGAGACATATATTGTGCTTTGGAGCATAGAGTGGGATTTTTGATGAATCAGCAAGTGTTGATGGAAGTGCATGTGACTAATAGCTAACAATCAGTGTAGTCGAAAAAATGCTCGACGGCTACAAAGCAAATGAAATTTACAACGTCGCAAAAACGAGTGTTTCATAAAATGACTCCAGAAAAAAATTTAAATAATAAAAATGTGTAAGTTGAGAGCGAATATGAATGGCTTGTGATAGGAAAAAGTAGATCTCTACCTTTGGACAATACAGGAAATACAAAGGCCTAGATGACTTCTAATATTATCGAATATTTTTAAGAAAATGGGACACCGAGTTAAAAAAAATTAACTGTTGGATAATTGCCCTTCACATATTTACTTGAAAAATCTAAAATTTATTAAGTTAGTGCTTATGCTACTCAACACGTCTTTTGCTCTTCAGTCGAAGGATAAGGATGTAATAAAATATTTTAAAATCACTATCGACATAATTTTTTAATAAAAGTTGTTAGAAATGGCAAATGACCAAAGCAGAACTCATTATGATTGGTAGATGCTATACAACAAGAAATCGTGATAGTAAGTAAACGTCGTATTTCAATTTGATTTAGACATACCGAATTCTTTGCAAATTGATGATGATGATGATACAGACACTGTGAGTTACGATGCTGATGATGATATTCCACAAGTCGGATAGGCCAAGTAACAACTTCTGTCGATAACAACTTCTGTCAGGAGTGACGAAAACCATCCCGTTTTATCATGGCTATAAATTTTTATTCGCAGATGAAGAGCCCACATTAAAAGATACTGTCGACGATATTATAAAGCTAATATTAACGTTTACGTTAACGTATAGATGATATTCAAAATGAACATGAAGATAACATATATTTTTCGTCTCCAACAATTACAGATACATCTAATACCTTATCTACTGTCATTAAATTGTTTCTAATAAAAAAATTAAACACTTCGCATATTACAACATTCGGATGTAACGACGGATTTTGATGTCATTTTCAATGTCGTTATAAGTGAATTACACTGTATATATATATATATATATATATATATATATATATATATATATATATATATATATATATATATATATATATATATATATATATATATATATATATATATATATATATATATATATATATATATATATATATATATATATATATATATATATATATATATATTAGACTGGTCGTTAAAAACTAAATTTTGCTTGACGCCCCCTAGAAAAATTCTTTGTGGTCAAAAAACCACAACGGCACTAACTTTTTTTATTTAAGTCAAAAGAACACGTGCCGCAAAATCATCGAAGTTTATTTTTTGATAAAATTGGTTATATCTCATAAAATATGCAGATGTCAAAAAAAAATCACATGACCATTTTTGTAGGAAATTTAATTTTCTACAAAAAAAGTCCAAGTCATTTTTTTCTTAAAACCTATATTTCTGATGATATTTTAAAATAAAACTTGAACTTCTTCGAAACTCGTAAAACCAAATGATGAAAATTTCGACGAAAAAGTACTAATTTTGATTTTTTTTGTCACGATTATTTTTTTATACATTTCATTCTATAGCATAAGAATAAAATTAGAACTTTTTCGTCATCTTTATTTTTTATGTTTTTAAAAATTACGAAAACTTACAAGTTCATTTTCAAAATATCATGAGAACTATACGTTTTCGAGAAAAAATGATTTGAGTTTTTTTTGTAGAGAATAAAATTTCCTACAAAAAATGTTATGTGATTTTTTTTGACATCTGCATATTTTATGAGATATTTGAAAAAATCTACGAATTTTTCAAAAAATCAACTTCGACGATTTTGCGGCACGTGTTCTTTTGATTTAAAAAAAAAAAAAATAATGCCGTTGTGGTTTTTTGACCACAAAGAATTTTTCTAGGGGGCGTCTCGGAAAATTTAGTTTTTGACGACCAGTCTAATATACATACATTATATACATTTATTAACATTTTCTATTCCTGAAACAGCTTATCTGAATAATAACAGATATCATTACCTTTAACATTAAATCAACAAGTTATGAACTCTAATTTGAAAATTCTAGAAAAATTATGATACATAAATTACTCGGAAATATTTGTTGTCTTATTATTAGTTATGGTTCAAACATTTCTACGATTTCCTGAGTGAATGTTTAAACCTTTACAGAAGATAAATGTAAAAGTTTATATTTTAGAAGAAATTAGGAATCTGATCTGAAGTTTTATTTACGTATTTATATTTTTTTTCCATTTGAGTTAAAGTTGAAGTATTTACTGGTTTTTCCTCACTGTGGGGTGAGCTTTAATTAATTTGATGAGTTACTAGGGATTAGTCTTTAAACAAGAAAATTTGTTTTTAGGAAGAATCTATTTTTAAATCCACGTCTTATGTTACGTTTCGTATCTCTTGCAAAATATATTGAATTAAATTTATTTCATTCAAAATTCGATTACATTAAATTTATGGTCAATCGTTTTTCTTCTGTACAAAGCTTATCCATACATATCACAAATACAATTTTTAAATTACATAATAAAAAATTTATATATATATATATATATATATATATATATATATATATATATATATATATATATATATATATATATATATATATATATATATATACATTTTTTTTTGTCATTGCTGTGCTATATCTATCAAGATTAGTTTATAATGACATTATTTTCCTTCAAGACTTTTATTTGATTAAAAATAGAACAACGTTCATTGAAAAAAAATCTAGAAAACAATATTAAGAAAGTTTATTGCACTACTGGAGTTGCATGGATATTTGGTTTCTAGATAAAATGATTATGTGATTTAATTTTGATGATGGTTTAGATTAATAGTAAACGAAGGTTATGAAATTTTACAATAATTGAATATTTTTATATAAACTTAGTTAATATCCCGTAGTTCTAGGGGACGTAATAGTTATTTATGTATCAAAGGAATTATAAGGATGTTAATTACCGAGGGAAACGTTTACTACCCGAGGGCCTCTGGCCCGAGGGTTAGTAAGTTTCCTAAGATAATTGTCATCTAATAATTCACGTGACACATAAATAATTTTATTTTTTACTGTAAAACATTTATTAAACTAAAACATTTATTTTTATCAAGTATTTGATAGCATGATTTTACGTTTTAATTGATCAAGTTAGTTATTTTTTACTTCAAATTGTATTATAATTCCCTTGAGAATTAAGAATATGATTATTATTTCGGTAACTAAGGTCAAAACGACTCATAATATATCAGGAAAACATAATAGTTATTTATTTATCTAGAACGAAAAGTGAAACTTTAAAGTACGAGCCAGTTGTTTACAAGTGAGTAATTACTAGTGAGAACCTTTAAAAACACTTTTCGTTTGAGGTGAATACAAAATTATATTTCATACGGGAAATTTATTAAAATAAAAAGAAATGAGTTTTAAATATTGCTCAAAAAGTTGAACTTTAACGTCCTAGGACTTTATAAAGTTTTATAAAGTCCTAGGACATTAAAGTTCAACTTTTTGTACCATAAATATTCCGAAAAATGTCATTTTAGATATCATTTTGAAAATATGGACGGGCTGAAATCTCACAGCTCTGAGATATCAAGACTTCGGTCTGGGTTAAGGACTTTGATAAAGTTTTCGGCAAACAATTTTTATGAGGACATGGTTTTTAGTTTTGGGCAGCGATGTATATCAAACACAACTCTTTGTTAAAGTACAAGTATTTTTTTATCTCTGTTTAGAAATTAATTACAAAACTAACACGAAACATCAATACATTGTCGGAAAATTATAACAGATAATAAATTAACATAATTTAGTGAAAAGATGATACACTCTGCAAACTACTCAAAAACCTCTTCATTTAGCATTTCGAGAAAATATTACAAAATCACAAATTCATATTTCTTTCAAAATTCCAAAAAAAATGTAAAAATTAAATAAAATCAAACTTTTTTCAAAATTCCAAAAATTAGAATAAAATCTAATATTTAATCTTTTGTCTAAATGCCAATAATATTCCAAAAATTCTTAAAAATTCAAACTTTTCAAAATTCTAAAAATATTTCAAAAATTATTACAAAATCAAAATTACAAACTTTTTCAAAATTCCAAAAATATTTCAAAAACTATAACAAATTCAAAAATTTCCATGTCCAATTTCATTTTAAATTACAAAATTGTCAATTGTCATAAAAACAGCTACATTTTTTTCCCAAAAAATTGGGTAAAAAAATAAATGAAATCATTTTTTGACACACTTGACATTATTTTTTTGACAAACTTATAATGCCATAATTTTATATAAATAATAAAATATCATGTCATACAAGCTATTAATTTTATTTTTTTCTAAAAAAATTGGATAAAAAATAAATAAAAACCTTTCTTTTGACACACTTGACAACATTTTTGACAGACTTATAATGCCATAATTCTCAATAATAATAATAAAATTTTATTTCAAACAAACAATTTTGTTTTTTTCCAAAAGATAAAAATCTTTCTTTTGAAACACTTGACAACATTTTTTTGACAAACTTATAATGCCATAATTCTCAACAATAATAATAAAATTTCATTTCAAACAAACAATTTTATTTTTTTTCAAAAAAATTTGGTAAAAAAATAAATAAAAATCTTTCTTTTGACACACTTGACAACATTTTTTTGACAAACTTATAATGCCATAATTCTCAATAATAATAATAAAATTTCATTTCAAACAAACAATTAATTTTATTTTTTCCAAAAAATTGGGTAAAAAAATAAATAAAAATCTTTCTTTTGACACACTTGACAACATTTTTTTGACAAACTTATAATGCAATAATCTAGTTTTTGATCTCACATACCAATCCCTACCATCAAGATTTATCCAAATTTAATTTTCCTACTCGTAATCACTTAAAATGAACGGTTTTTAAGCCAAAAATATGAAAATTTGCTATTTTTGACACACATAATGATTTTTTTGATACACTTCCGGTGCAGTTATCGAACACAGCGTCCTTTCGGACCTGTCCCTTGAGTATACCTATTTTTAGAAAAAAAATTTTCAAATCCCTCTAGCGGTTTTCCCTGCAGCCTAGGCCGGACGGACGGACGTCAGACAGACATACATTTTTTTTTGCCTTTTTAGAATCAGTAGGTCCTAAAACGTTGGGAAATGCCAAAAAAAGTGGGGGTAAGAATTTCACTTGTGGCTCATGAATGTAATACTTAGGTCTTTCAGACCGAAGTAATAAAAACTTTTATTAAACTTATAGAGAATGCATTTAACAGAGTTTTGAAAACGGGGATATGGTTAGTGGAAGTAACTGGTAATAACAAAGTTCGTTCAAAATTACCATAGACGCTCTTCCTTGTGGGAAACATTAGCTAAAGTATAGCCACTGTTTTCACAGAGGCTATACTTTAAAAATTCAGCCATAAAAGCTAAAATCGCAATTCCCTACAATTTCTGAATCTCTTTTACATCTGTGGCATCTATGATTTGCCGTGGCTTGCCTGTCTAAAATAACTGCTTAACTCACAAGAAATAGATCGAAGTAATTTTATAGTCGGGTTACTTTCCTTAAATCGTAGTCCATATGCATGCATGCTTCAATTTTAAGTAGTTTTTTTATTTTTTTTTTGATATTTGTTTATCATACTTCATACTTCAAGTAAGTTTGGAGGATGTTTCCATTTTGATTTCGCATATGTCATCTTTAATAAAATTTGTTTCCAAATAGTTTTTGTCATCATCGCTAAGAATGTCATCAACGTCAATTTTGTCAACTTTTAGCCAGTTTTGACTGCCGCAAAACACACTCTTAAATTTATTCATCATCATCATCAGTCTTTCATTTTTCATTTTGTGCTAATATGGATACGAGCAGCTTGTTAAGTTACGTAACAATGAGTTTTTCTTGATGCATTATGTAATTTCGTTTAAGCTCTTCTTTTTTTGCATCATTTCACAACCATATATGAACTGTATATACTACGATATAAAACCTGTTTAAGCTGCAGTAGCAATATTTTCACAACTTTCCAAGTCTTTTATTTTATAACTATTGAAGTAAAACTTCTTTAGGTTTAGTCTCGTACTAAATGTTATATGAGTTGGATGTGTCGATTTTGACTTTCGTTATTTTTTAAATTTATATTTTGAATTATTTTGGTTTTTTAACCGACTTAAAAAAAGAGGAGGTTCTGTGTTTCATTATGGGTTTTTTTTATGTATGTTGCACGATTTCTCAAAAATGGCTCGTTCGGTTTGGATGATTTAAATCGTATTTTATTTGGGTTGATTACGATAGGGTCCCATAATTTTTTATGATGTGAAAAATTCAGTTTTCAGAAAATTGGAAAAACCCGTATTTTTATATATTTTAGGCGATTTAATCTTAATCTTAATCTGTTTGGAATTAATTTATCTTAATCTGTTTGGATAGTTTAAGTTATATTATATTGCTATAGATGTCGAGATAGAAATATGCCGTTTTTTTTCAAAAGTTTATTTTTAAATAAAATATTTGTGTTTGTTAAATTTGTTTTGTTAAATAAAAAATGAGTGCGTATAATATTTGCACGCGGTTGAATTGAATTTCTTTGGCTACTGTGGCAGGTATATTACTAAAAAGATTAAATACAAAATAAATATGTCATATTGCAATTTAGAGTAGCATTTCTTGATAATATAATATACAACATGTGTAATAAAAATCAATATTTACATAATGTATTACAAAGTCAATTCAATTATTATCAAAATTGAAATATTAAATAAGAGATTTATGATTACTAAAGTGATAATCACAAACTTTACTTTGAAAATTTGCTAAATTTCTTGAAAAACTGCATCCTTTGTTGTACCAAATCTTGTTGTTAAATTAAGTGGGCATGTATTTATCATGAAATTTAGTTTGTAATACGTTGTAAGATTTTTTAAAACTTTATGTAAATATGGCTTCTTATTACACATTGTTTTAAATTATATTATCAAGGAATGGTAGGTACTCTAAATTTCAATATGACATATTTATTTTATATTTAATATTTTTAGTAATACCTGCCACAGTAGCCAAAGAAGTTCTACTGCACACAGCGTGTAAAGATGCAGATGCACTTCAATTTTTTTAATTACTTTTCTTTTGCTTTACTAAGCAAATTTGTATCAAGATGCACAAGTTTACTAACAATTTACAACAAAAAGTTTAAACTGTAATTATTTCATCCATAAGAATTAAAATTTCTTATTAAATTATCTCACAAATTACCATGATGGTTCGTGATATCATTGTCAACATCAATTTAGGAAAAAATCAAACGCAAATAAATATTTGGTCTCATTAAAGCAAATAAAGAAAAAAGTCTTCTCAAATAAAATCGAGAAAAAATAAGAATGAAACGGAAAAATGAAAATTCATTTTTCTTCATCATTATTACGATATTAAAAGCTTTTGTTGATCCTTTATTGAAAGTCATTTTATTTTTTTCATGTAATTCAAGACCATTATAAATGAGCGTTTATCTAACTAAAACTAAGAAAAAAATAGTTTTTGAAAGTTTGGGGGTGAATTTTTTAACCGTTATAAATGCGTGAGTTTTGTTGTTGTGTAAAAATAACATACACAAATATTTTTGTTTATTTTAAGTTCGTTAGAAATAAACTTTTAAAGTGAACAAGTCTGTATTGTTTTGGTATATACAACTTTGAGTTTCGGTTAACACAACATTACATATCATTTAACTTTTAACGTCTTCTAAATTCCAAACAAAAGTTTGCCGAAACCAACAAAAACTACAAAGTGAAAACATTAAATCAAAAGAAAAATATAAAAACTCAATCAAAAAAGCTCCATAAGAAAATTAAAAATATTAAATTGAATTTCTTATTTACTAAGAAAAAAAACTCAAGCTTCTTATAGTGTACATGAATTGAAGTGTGTAACTTCTTATAGTGTACATGAAAAAACTCTAGCTTCTTATAGTGTACATGAATTTTCTATTTAACTTAATACAACTTTCGCTACAAACACAAAAACAAACTCAGATGCGATAAAAAAGTAAAATTAAAACCAATTTCAGAATTAAAAATAAATTTTTACCATTTTAATGCGGAAAATCTGGAGATGAAAAAAAATCAGCAAACGGATTAGTTGATGTGAAGTCGATTTTAATGCGTTGGTTAAAGGTTTAACCCAAATTAATCCAGTGTTTTGAAGGCGTTTAAATTGTTGGATATTTTTAACAAAAATTATTAAAGTTTGAGCTGAGTCCTCATCAAATTTATTCAACCAGACGTTCCGTTTTCAATGCGATTAAATCTAAAAATAAAAGTTAAGCTTTTTCATGGTTTTAAAAGCCTTTTCTACTCTGTTTTCTAAAAAGCATTAATTTTGATGAGAATTTTAGCAACATTAAAAAAAAATATGTAACCAAAAAGAAGTTGTTGTTTGTTTTTAAAACTTTACGTAAAACAGTTATTGAATTAAGGTTGAAATTGTATGAGGTGTAAGTCCTTATCACAATGTTTGATGTTAATACCTTGATGTTAAACCTTTCATCAAATATCAGAGCTCTACATCACCTTCTAGCTATCGTTTGTCTTACTATTTTTTAACCAATGTCATCACAACTGGTGTACAAATCTTGTCTCAAACGTATTTGATATTATCAATCATGTTGACCTAATTTAATATCAAATGCGTGGCACTTATGCCAGAATTAGCACGTTTAAAAACATAGCTGGCACGGTCGATCATTTTGATTTTGTTCAAAATTCATCTCAGTTTTCCCTTTTGAAAACAAGACCGTGAAATCGATTTTAAAATTTTTTTAAAAACACAACATATGGGTGTACAGTTATCAAATTAAGAACTTTTACATTCCAAGACAGTAATTATTAAATTAGTTTCAGTTTTTTCTAGTTAAATTTCGATGATTCTGTAAGCTAAATAATAAAATTTAAGTACAGTGGAAGTGAAAGGATTAATAAACGCATGAAGGGATCCACTGGTATGACAACTCTGTGTTTATTAGTCCCTGCTCTTGCAATACGAGTGGCAACAGTAATAAAATAGAAAATGATCAAAAATAAATAAAAAGTTAATGTCTGCCTATACAATTTTTTTTTTAATTTTTTCACTAGTTTTCACAAAGGGTATCTCAAAATTTCATTAGAAATTTAATGATATTCAAAGATTAAAGGTTAATTGTGCTCAAAACAGTTATTCGATTTGAATAATTTTTAGTTTTTTTTAAAAGGTACTTAGCTTCATAAAAATATTACAATGAGAAAAAATAAAGTGTGTAATCTTTGCACGCGGTCGAAGTAAAACTTCTTTGGTTACTCTGGCAGGTACGACTAAAAAGATCAAAAATAAAATAAATATGTCATATTGAAATTTAAAGTAATTATTTATTAATAAAATAAATTACAACATGTGTATAAAAGAAGCATATTTGCATAATGTATTACAAAGTCTTACAAATCAAATTTAACGATGAATGCATGTCCATTTAATTCAACAACAAAATTTGGTACAACAATTGATACCATTTTTTAAAGAAAGCTAGCAAATTTGCAAAGTAAAGTTTATGTTTCTCACTTTAGTTATCATAAAACTAAGCTAAATCTGGCTTTTTATTGCACATGTTGTAAATTATATTATCAATATATGCTGCTAGATTTCAATATGACATATTTATTTTATATAATATAATTTTTTAGTAATATAAATCGACACGTCCCATATAATATTTAATACGAGACTAACTAAAAAAATATAATAATACATATTAACAAATAATAAACTATTAAAATTACATTCCAAAAAATAATGACATATAATCGAATTGTATCGTATACTTGCCGAAAATAATATTCGTTTGCCTTTATTATTTCATTGTTGTTTGAATTTATTCTTTATTTTATTCATGTACTATTGTTTGATGCAATTGTGTGAATGTATGTGTTTAAGATTTAAAATCAGAGTGTAGTATGATAGAGATGAATATATATGGTTTGATTATAATTTATCTTACAGAACGTCATTTCCGTTTGAAAATGTTAAAAAATAGAAAAAAAAAAATTCGAAAAAAGAATTTGAGTTACTTGTCATATCGCGACAAAAAGAAATTTTGCTTCAAAATAATGTTTTTAGATCATTTTTTTATTTTGTTTTGACTTATATATATTTTTATTTTGTTTTTACTTTTTACTTTGTGCCATTCACTTAAAGCAAGTTTACCGATTCTATTGAAATTTTGTTGTTTAGAAGGTATAAAATAGGGCTTAGTAAAAAATTTACACTGATTTTTTTGGCGTATTTTTCAAGTTGCAAAAACCAAAATTTTCAAGGATGGCTAAATCCAAAAGAATGAAGAAACAAACATTTTTTTATTATACTAACGACTACCAAAGTTTCAAAAAAATCGGAAAAGTTCGGTTTCAATTTTCGGGTAGATTTTTTATCTACTTTAAAATTGATTACGTATTGTTTTTTTCTCCAAAGATAATTGATTTTTTTTTAGACATGAGGATGGTTTATATAAGTGAAAAAAAAAGAAGTTGGAATTTGGAGCAAATTAAGTTTTAGGATTTATATTTACAGCAATACGCTAAAGCATTGCATAAACAAGCATAAGTAAATTAAATAAGCACAGTTTGTCCAAAACGTTGATGCTGAGTTTAACTATCCATTAAATTCATTTGATTGGAACAAGATCATGAATAAGATTTAGATGACTTTGGAATCAATCCACCACTTTGATAGTCAATAAAAAAATTAAAGATCAATTATATTGTTCGATTATTTTAGATTAAAATTACCAATATTTTTGCATTTAGAAGGCTTAGAAGTCAAATGAATATTTGTTTGTTTCTTGAAGAAATTTTTGCTCAAGAGAAAAAACACCATATAAAGATTACAGGGTAAACGTAAGAGTAGGATTTTTATATCCAAAGAATCGATTGGTTTTTGAAATTCGTGCTTTTTCTATAAGTTTGCCTTCATACTTAAAACATAGCTAGACTTTTTTTTATAATTTTGACATTTATCAACTGATTTTTCTCTGGATACCAGCTACCTGACAATAACTTTGATGTCAGTCTTAAGATTAATAAAAATATTTATAGTTGCCATAGCAAAAGTGCTAGAGTTGGTCAATTTTGTAGATAAGAATCAAAAAATAATACAAAGATAGATTAAATTTCCTTAATTCTATCAAAAAGTGCTTATTTCGGAGTATATGCTCTTTTCTATCACAGCGTTGTGTCAGTTTTGTTTTAGTATTGAATTTCTTATTTAATACTGTTGAAATTTCCGCTTATATTTTAAAAGTAACAGTTGCAAAAGTATTTTACGCACTCAGTAGCTAGAATGTTTATCTAGTCAACTAGTCTTGATGATAAATGATAAATTTTATAAAGTTGAATATACCTTAGTGGTTTGAAACTAAAAAAAAACGACGACAGATTCATTATTTATGACGTTTGTACATGCACAGGGCAGAAAATGGTACCATCACAGGGAAGTTGAACAATTATTTGTCTGCCTAGTTGCTTTTGATACCCAGGACAGCACTCTATCCTGGCAGATGACTTAAAAAACATATGCACGATAAAGTACTGGTAAGTATACCGACAACCACCTACTCCATATCCTCTGTCACCCCCGCGCACCTTGAAATGAACATAGTGGATCGACGTTGGATGCGTAGCATGAAACTGAAACCCACTTAACTGAAATTAAGAGACTCACGCTCTATTAACTGAAGTAGGCAATCACTAGAGAATTGTTTGGAGGAAACGCTCAGGTAGTTGGTGACGAGTTGTCAGAACTACTCGGGTATCGGATGCCCAAATATAGAAGTCGTATCTTTGACTTTCAACATTCGAAAAGCCGATACTCAGAACTTAATGGCTGTTCTTACCTCCTTTTATTAAAAATATCTCCCTGGTTTAATTTGTCTCGCAAGCTCTCGTACTGGCTTAAAATTTTTATGAAGCTGTTGTACAACAGCAAACTGCACTGTTATGTTTTCTTGACACTTAAGCGATAATTCTGTTGTGATGAAATGTTACCTTCGGCTATAAATTGCAAAATTTGTGCATCATTGCGTTAAGACGAGTTTCAAAACTGTATCTATTATAGGTCTTGCTATCTGCTATGGTAAAAGAAAATCGGTAAAGTACTATCCAAATTTCGATTGAATTTATCATAACATAAATACATATTGTAACGTTTCTTTAGCCGAGTTACAATTATTTAGTTCGATCACTAAATCAGGAAATTTAAAACACAATGGATTTTCTAAACGTTATAATTTTATTCGTTCAAGATTTTACAATAAAAATATTTCTCCTATTACTATTCCCCTTTTAATTCTTCTTGTACTAACAATATTTCACCACTTATAATTCTTTTATACTTGTTCACAATATCACTTTTAACTTTCTACTTATAACACTGTTAATTTTTTTTACTTCGCCTTTATCACTGCTAAATTTTTATACTTTTTGTATCGCTAACAATTTTTATACTTTTTGTATCGCTAACAATTTTTATACTGGTTGTATCCTCGAACAACACCTTTTATATATACTACATGAAATAGCCTCGAAACTGCTGTAATGTTCTAGATAGAACACACCCTTTTTTTCCTTTATCAACAATAAGACGATCTTCAAATATTGACACCTAGGTGTGAAATCTATTCTTTTCAATTGTTTTATTTACCAATTTTTATTTCGTTAACCAATCCTTATTCGATAAAACAAATACTTCCTATTAAATGTTTACTTTGGTTGCATTGTTACCTTTTGTATCTTTTGATTTTTATATTTGTAGAACTAACGAGAATTTTCTTGAAAGTTCTATTGTTGTTGTGTTCTATCATCTTCCATAATCGTCACATTCTCCCCCACTTATTTCTGTTCGTCCCGAATAGAATCTAAATCTCCCCCTCTGTAGGGTGCTAATCTTTCTAGATGAACGACTTTTGGTTTCGCTCGTTGACCTTTCTTTATTCGATAAACGACATCGTTTAATTTTGTTATGATGGTATAAGGTCCTTCCCAAGATGTTTGTAGTTTTGGAGATAGTCCTTTTCTCCGCTGTGGATTGTGTAGCCACACTAGTTGTCCTTCCTCAAATCCTTTGTTGTTTGCGCGAATGTCATACCGAGCCTTCATTCGATCACTGGCTATCTGTGCTTTCTGTCTGACAAACGTGTGTACCTCCTCAAGTTCTTTTTGAAGTTTATTAACATAATCTTGGACACATAATGTTGACGATGGAATAATCCCAAACTTCAGATCACCAGGTAGCCGTAAATCATTTCCAAAAATGGTTGTAGCTGGCGTCGTTTTGGTTGTATCATGCACTGCTGATCTATAAGCCATCAAGAATAACGGAATATGACGGTCCCAATCACGTTGATTCTTGTTTACTACTTTTGCTAGATATTTCTCAAGAGTAGCATTAAATCTTTCCACCATGCCGTCTGATTGGGGATGTGAAGCAGTTGTTCTAGTTTTATTAATTCCAAGTATCTGACAGATTTCTTGAAATATGGTAGATTCAAAATTTCTTCCTTGATCTGTGTGAATCTCCATCGGCACTCCGTAGCGACTTATCCAATTGCTAACTACTGCTTCAGCGATCGTTGTTGCTTCTTGGTTTGGTATTGCACACACTTCTGGCCATTTGCTAAAATAATCCATTATGACTAGCACATATTTGTTGTTGTTATCAGAAGTCGGAAATGGTCCAGCTACATCCATTGCAATTCTCTCGAATGGTGCTCCAACATTATACTGCCTCATGTTACCACGACTTCTTCTTGCAGGTCCCTTTGCAGCCGCACATTGATCGCATGCTTGACACCATTCCACTACCGATTGACGTGCTCCTGACCAATAAAATCTACGCCGTACTTTAGCAAGGGTTTTGTTAATACCCAGGTGACCGCCACTGGTTCCTTCATGATATTCCTTTAATACTTGAGGTATTCTTATTTTGGGAACTACTATCATTGATTCTTTAACTGATCCGTCAGGACTTTCCCAAATTCTTTTCAAGCATCCATCTTCAATACAGAGGCTGTCCCATTGTGCCCAATATGCCTTTAATGTTTGACTTTTATCGGCAATCTCACTCCATGTAGGTTTTTCTCCCTTTTCCTTGCACTTTATTATTGGTGCCAAGCTCGGATCTTCCAGGTGCTCCTTCCTTACCACTTCATGCGTCCAGTCTTCACTGGGAAGCACTTGCAGAAGCCTGACATCAATAATGTTTTCCTTACTTTCCGCCCGATTACAGTGCTTGCATTCCACCTGGCATGGCCTTCTTGATAATGCATCTGCATCTCCATGTGCACTTCCCCAGACGATTGTTTCGGTATTAGGTGACAGCTTTTCGCGATGTTCCAATCTCATGCTTGATTCTGCACCATTCATCTGAAGAGCCAACTCTACGTTACCATACTTGAGTACTCCATTTCCAGCGTCTATTACAAATCCATTCGGCCTCATGAAGTCCATACCCAAAATTACTTCATCAACGATGTCTGCCACTAGAACTTCATGCTGAAAGTGCGTATTTCCTATTTTTATATCAGCAACTTTGCTTTCCCTGATAGTTGCATTTTCCCCTGTTGCTGTTTGTATTCGATATTTTTCCGCTGGTTGTAACTCCCCTTTTAGTAAATCTGTACGGACTATTGTGCGAGTTGCTCCAGTATCTAGCGTAATGGTACAGTTGTTGTCATCAATTTCAGCTCCAATCGTTAGACTGTCACCATTCCTTGCGATTCTTGAAATAGGGATGGAGATTATGGGGCATTCGGTTGTGGGAGCCAGCTTACGCCCCTCAAAGCTGACTCGTTCCAGTTTAGCTGTTTCGACCTCTCTCGTTTGAGCTTCTTCTTCAGATGATCTGCGTCTCATTGGTGATGTTGGTCTTCCCCGTTTTCGTCTGACCTCTCTGCATTCTCGCGATATGTGACCAAGTTTGTCACATACCCAACATCTTATTCTACCGTTGAATTCTCGGAATCTTCTTTGGGGCCTAAAACTATCCTCTTCTTCCATTTCTACACGGCGTACTTTGATTGTTGGTTTGACAATTGCTTGTGCTGTCTCACTAGTCAACGCACAAGCTATTGTTTCAGCAAACGTAGCTTTAGGTGTCATCACAGCTGACTTCCGCGTCTCTGGATCTCTTATGCCGTCGATGAACGCATCTATCTTCATTCTTTCCATATAATCTGGTGATGTATTTCCATGTGCCATATGTACCAGACGTTCGATCGCAGACGAAAACTCTTGCAGACTTTCTCCTATTCGCTGGTAGCGACCCTTCAACTCAAGTCTGTATATCTCCCGTTTGTGGTCACTACCATATTTGCGATCTAAAGCCTTCATGATCTCATTGTAGCTCCTTCGATCTTGTTCTGGAACTGATTGTATTGTTTCTGCTGCTTCACCCTTCAGTGCCACTATTAAAGCTGCCACACGATGTGGTTCGTTCCAACTGTTCTGATCAGCTGCTGTTTCAAATTGGAATTTGAAAATTCCAAACGATGATGTACCATCGTATGTGGGCGGTTTTAACTTCATGCTTTGTGTTTGTTGAACCGTGTGAATTGTTTTACCTTTAATTTCAACATCTTGAAGCCTTCTTTCTACTTCTACTTTAAAGTCATCTACTTTCGATTGTACTTTCTGTTCCAGAACTTCAACTTCTTTTTGCACTTTCTCGACTTTTTCATCCACAATTTTCTCCACTTCGATGCGTTGATTCGCTGCCATATGTAGAAGTTTCTCGTCGATGTGTGTTTTAACCAAGCTAATTTCTTCTCGACTTGAAGCGATGTTTGCATCTAACTTTTTCATTTCATTACTCATGCTGTTACTTTGCAAATCTAACTTTTTGTTCATAACCTCCATGTTTGCCTTTACATCTGCTCTCATGTTGAAACTCATTTGCTCCATCATAGCCATTAACTGTGCAAAGTCGTTGTTTGCTGGTACGACTTGCCTCGTTGCTTCAACAGCACCATCTTTAGCTTCACTATTTCCTGCATCTGGATTTTCATCTGCTTCTTCTTGCCCAAAACGATATTTTTCTGGATCCAATCCAGCTGCTTCCATAGCTTTTATTAATCGTTCTTTCAACTCATTCTTGGTTCCCGTTGTTGAAAGATTTCTTTTCTCCAATTCACTCTTCAGATCTTGAACTTTTAATCCATTCAACTCCATCTTATTTCCCAATTTCACTTCTGACACCAGTTGTAACGTTTCTTTAGCCGAGTTACAATTATTTAGTTCGATCACTAAATCAGGAAATTTAAAACACAATGGATTTTCTAAACGTTATAATTTTATTCGTTCAAGATTTTACAATAAAAATATTTCTCCTATTACTATTCCCCTTTTAATTCTTCTTGTACTAACAATATTTTACCACTTATAATTCTTTTATACTTGTTCACAATATCACTTTTAACTTTCTACTTATAACACTGTTAATTTTTTTTACTTCGCCTTTATCACTGCTAAATTTTTATACTTTTTGTATCGCTAACAATTTTTATACTTTTTGTATCGCTAACAATTTTTATACTGGTTGTATCCTCGAACAACACCTTTTATATATACTACATGAAATAGCCTCGAAACTGCTGTAATGTTCTAGATAGAACACACCCTTTTTTTCCTTTATCAACAATAAGACGATCTTCAAATATTGACACCTAGGTGTGAAATCTATTCTTTTCAATTGTTTTATTTACCAATTTTTATTTCGTTAACCAATCCTTATTCGATAAAACAAATACTTCCTATTAAATGTTTACTTTGGTTGCATTGTTACCTTTTGTATCTTTTGATTTTTATATTTGTAGAACTAACGAGAATTTTCTTGAAAGTTCTATTGTTGTTGTGTTCTATCATCTTCCATAATCGTCACAATATTATTAGTAATTAGTGAATTAACACAAAATTTTCGTTCTCATAATATTTATCATCCGAACTAAATCATTTTCATATTCCGACGTAATATAAATTTTCAATCATTCCTAAAAATGATAATATTATTATTGATGAAAACATAAAAACAACAAAAATACAAATCAATCCACTTTAATGTTGTTTTCTTCCTTTTACATTTCATTTGTTCAACAAAACAAAACAAAAACAAAAAATTATTTTCATGAAAAAAGTTTAGTTTTTCGTTTGTATTAAGTTTGAATTTCGTTTGTTTTTCTTTGTGCTTTTCTTGCCTCCTTCTAACAAAACTTTTATAGATTATATTTATTGCAAATATTTTTTTTATTATCTTCTTCGGTTTTAAAAAATTGAAAAACGAAACCGTCATGAAAGATATGTATACCATCGTCGTTTTTATAATTGTCTGTAATGGTGAAATTTTTTCGTGAAAATGAAACGTTTTGCTCATTCATGGGAAACAGGTTGCAAAATATGAAAATTAAATGATATCTGAGCGTAATAGGGTTTTAAAATTATTTTGTTGTGATAACAAAATAATTATCTTTTATTTAAGAACACTTTTATTTAAGAACCGAGTTTGGAAGTAGGGGAGGTGGTCTTACGAACAACTGTTCATTTGAAATTTGAATAACTTCTAAACTTCTAGTCTCGACTTTTAATTCTGAAAAATCTCGGTATAAATTAGAAGCTAGAATTCAGTTTCTCCGTTTGTTTTTAAGGTTATTTATACTAAAACCTACAATAGGGAAGGAGTTTTTTGAAACTTAAGACATAAGCTTTGTCAGAATTATCGTTCGGCAAAATTGTTGTATTAAATAATATAAACAGAATAGCCCAGACCATAACGCCTTTTCGTAATTGTTTGTTTTATAGCCTACGCTTCGGCAAGAACCGGAAAAAGTAATACGGGCTTTGGACCTAGAAACACAGATTACTGTTTTTATTTTTTTCATGGTCCGTTTGAGCCGGTTGTTTTTTTATACTATATATTATTGTGTGTAATATTAACTTAGTATTCACTTTTTTGAGAGCAATGCTGTTAATTGTCAAAAACTTCACAAAAATCAATATGCCTCAAAGTGGTTTAAGGCGATTAAAATCGTTGAGCTAGAACCGTCACTTTGTTAGAGTAACATAATCGAGCCGGACCAATATTTTATATTATTTTAAAATTATATCACAATTATGGAATGTGTTGACTGAAAACCATCGATCATATATAAAATAATAATTTTCAGGCTAATCAAGTCCCTATCTATCTAAAATGCTTTGTAGTTTTTGAAAATATCACTTTATTAAAAAGGATGTGGTAACAATCCATGACGAATAAATTTTTTTCTCTAACAAAATCTAAAGGAAATAACGTGTTTAAAAAATAAGCGTTTATTTTGTATTGTTTTGCCAAAAAAATTTTTTTGTAACAAAAATAGCCAATTTCGTTCTGAAATAAAATGAAACAAAAATATTTGATGCACGCAAAAAATAAATGTCACACATCCAAACAATTATAAAAAATATTTTTTGAGTTGTGTATATTTTATTTATGAACTAAGCACGCCATCTTAACGTGAGATTTGTACTAAAATTTATTACGAAAGTGACAATTATTGAATTTATACTGTAATTTATACTTTAATTGGTAATAAAGTAAAAAAAAACAATGACACATATACAGATGTAAAGGTAATATTATCCATGGTAAAATTACAGGTAAAATTGGTAATATTACGTAATATTACTTAGGCTTGGTAAAATTGGTAAAATTGCAATAAAATTTTATTAACCTTTATTTAATAGAAATCAAAGTTTGTGATTTTTTTGTGGAATAATATAATATTTATTACAACAACAAGAATATTTATCACAACAAGATGCCTCTGAAAACCTTGATCTTAGTCCAAAATGCATCTGATGTATTGAAGACATTTTTAAACAGCTGTAGATTGAGGCCATCCAAGGTTATTGATTCCAGCAAATCATTTCATTTCAGATGATATGCAGTTCGGTTCAGCAGTATGTCTTTGTGCAATACCCACTGGCGAGCAATTGATACGAATGAAATAGAACACACAAGAACACACAACGCAACGAAACATTATCAGCCCTTCATTGTAAATTTTTGTTTCGAGTTTGAGAAAAAAATTTTTTTTTGCCATTTGCCTTTTATATTTTTCCCATGAATGAAACAATGAAACAATGCACGAATTAGATTTTGATTGTTGCCCGCGTATTTAATGTATCTATCCCATCGTCGGTTGTGGCATATGTGGAGTGACACGTCACACGTTTACAGCCCTTGACAATTATCAATGCTGAAAAACGTTGTACCGGGCTCATTTTCCAACCACATGCGATAAAAGTAGCATCTATCTAGATTGGGATGCATCGCATATAGTTTGAACATATATTAAGTTTCAATGAATATGCTTTGTTTTCTGTAGACTCACTTTTTGAATTTCTGCCGTTCAAACGTTTTTATATTTTCATTCTATGTGTAATATTAATACGTAAACATTTTCAAATATAGTATTGTCCTTACAAACGCATAACTTCGACATAACAATGAGGAAAGCAGTTATCGTTGTAGCCAGTTGGTCCAGGATTTGTTCCATTTCCACGTGTTGTCCGTTTTTCAGATGTACTGCTAAGCATAAACAACAGCCGATTTTCGTATATTTTACTCCATAAAAATATATTTGATTTGCATCTAATCTTTTTATAAACTATAGAAATGATTGTGATATGATCGTACATTTTGAATTAATTAAAAATGCAACCATAATTTAATTTTTGATCCAGTTTTATATTTTACCTATTTTACCAATTTTACCAATCTTACCGGTAATTTTACGGTAAAATTACCATAAAAATATTTTACCGGTAAATTTACATCTGTAGACACATATGACATAACACATTACATACAGCAATAAGAATTAGAAATCAATAATTTTTTTATTGCAATAATAATAGTAATTTAAGCATAGTAAAAACAAAATACAAAATATTCTTGACTTACAAGAAAATAACCAATATTTTTAGTTTTTAAAATACAAATTAGATGTCCAAATATTTTCGGTAATAGCAGCAACAATTTTGAATACAAAACTTATAATGAAGGTGTGCGATTTAGTTTAAATTTTCTAAATTTGTTAAATAAATTATAAAATTGATAATATATTGTACAAATATGGGGCCGATTGTTACCAAACTAATGTGTACAACTAGAGCGAACGCGTTTTCCAAACAAGTGGGTAGTTTGCAGCATGAAGGTAGCAAAAATCTGTTTTTGTAGCGATCCAGGCAGTTTTTTCTCTCCGAAAATTTAAGGAAAAAGATATGCACAAAAAGCAAACAAAATCTGTCACCTTAAGAAATATTATATAACTAATAATAAAACCTAAAACACAACCAAATTAAAAACGATACACTATTTCATTTTATTACATAACGAAAAAGTTACAATACATATTGAATAATACGAAGGGCCTGAAATCTCACAGCTCTGAGATATCAAGACTTCGGTCTGGGTCAAGAATTTTGATATAGTTTTCAGCAACAAACTTTAATGAGGACATTGTTTTTAGTTTTGGGCAGCGATTTATATTAAACATAAAACTCTTTGTTAAAGTACATACATGTCTTTTTAGGGTTCCGTACTTTAAAAAAGTAAAAACGGTACCCTATTGGTGAGACTTTGGTGTCCATCGGAATTTCTCCATAATTGATTTTCTCACAAACTATAATAGGCCAGGAAAAATAGTATTTTAACAACAAAAAAATTCGTTACAGCAAACTGACAGTGGGATATTGTAGAACACGATATTGTAAAAGAGGGAAACATAAATCGAACCAGCAGCTGCTATCCGGGGGAGAATGGGGAGGGTTGAAAGGGGTTGAAAGGGGTTTTTCGTGATTTCTGGCTAAACCGTGCATCCTATCAAAAAGAGTTATATGTAAAAGTTGTAGGGAATAAAAAGATCTACACTTTTTGTACGGACCATTTTTACCCTCACCTCAACATTTTTCGAAAAAAATGCGAAAAACCGATTTTTTTCTTTTTTCTTGTTTTCTTTTACAAAAAAAATTTTATGAAGTTCAAATTTTGGAAAAAGATACCTCCATTTATTGGAAAAAGGCAGCAATTTTTTCGGAGGGAAATATTTAGACGTTGTTGTTAAAATTAATTTTTTTGAAAAAAAAAAAACCAAATTTTTAACTGCGATTCCTCTTAAAACTACGCCTCCTAAAGAGTTCAGTTTTGACTCATTTACTTGTTCTTACGTCTATTTTTGATAAATGGTAAAAAAAGTATAAATCTATGGACAAAAAGGCGGGAAAATTGAAAAAACCGAAAAAATTGCTTTTTTCGTGGTAATTTGCATATTTATCGTTGAATAATTGTTACTAATTAATAAAATCATATTATTTTTTTTATTATTACGTAAACAACGATCATTCGGAAATACATTTATGAATGATTAGATGCTTTCGTTTTCGAACTTGATAAAAATTGTTCGAAGAAATAATCAACAATTAGAATTTCAGTCGTACTAAAAATCTTAAAAATTAAATATCTCAAGAACACGAATATTAGCCTCTTTGTAAATTTGTAATATTTTAGAGTAAGGATAGAACTGTTTTTACAAAAAAAAATAAATTAAATTTCAATTGATCTTCAACCCAAGCGCCAACTTTAAAAAAGTTTTTTAATATTTTAATTTAAAAATTAATTACAAAAACAATTAATCATTTTTTTTTTCAAACGATTAACTAATCACCTACAAAAAAAAAAAGTTTGATAAAATTGGTAAAGCCGTTCTTGAGCAATTTGATTTCGAAAGTACATGGGATTGGCAGAATTTTCATTTTTCTAAAATATTTAATGCTTATTTTAGTTTATAATATATGATAATTAATATATGATATATTTTAATTTAATATGAATTTTTTATTGTAATTTTTTTTTTTTTTCTTTTTAATAAAATGTGATGTGTAGTAGGCATTACAATATGTGTCACAACAACACATAAAAACCTTTTAAGACCAAGGTCCCACAACAACATGCGTTCTAAGGATGTTAATGGACGCAAATCTCTTTTTTTTTTTTGTTTTTTTTTAATTTTTTTTTGTTCAATAATGGATAACTAAACCATAAATCCTATCACAAATAAAATATGACATAGGCCAATATTTCGTGATAGGATAGAGAAAATAAAAATAAAATAAGAGATAAAAAGCAAATTTGTTTTAAAAATTTGCAGGAACAAAACTAAAATTGGTTTGCCAATAGTCCAGCTAATGGCATAATCCTTGATTATAGGACGCAGTATATTTTTCAATGATTAAAGCTCAGATATATAGTTATATGAAGGCTCGTTTCTTCGAGCAAGCTACAGCGTTCCAGCATCAAGGAATATTCATTAGCTACGACTGAGAGTGCTACCGTTGACTAAATACAGTTCATCCGCCAGCACCCCTAAGATATCACCTTGGCTAGTGATATCTCACTGCTATTGCCAGTGGTATGTGATATCTCACGTTAACTCATATGCCAATAGCAGGGACTGGAGTACGCGGGGTTGTCACACCCGTGGATCGACAAATAGAAAAAAATTAAAAAATTAATAAAAGCTGCTCCCTCCATGCGTATGACGGAAAATTCACTATCTATTTGATAAATTTCAGCAAAATCTGCAACTGGCATATTTTTGCTAACAAATATTCGAATTGGTTTTTATCGTCGAACAAAACGTCTGTCTGTAATTTGAGTATGTTTTGGGTAAAATATTAAACCTTCAGAAAACCCAAAAAAAGCTTATTTAGTACCTTCTTTAAACCTCATTTAGTACCTTCTAAACCCAAAATAAGTTTAATAGAATCAGTAAACTTGGGTTTAGTGTATGGCACAAAGTACAAAAAAAATCAACCTATATTCAAATGTGTTTTTCTCAAAAACAAAAAATAACAATTGTCCTTATAGGTTTAGTATGTTTTAAGTAAATAACAAATCTGTAAAATATAAAAAACATGAAAGAAAACTAAAAGGTACTTTTTGAGATCGCCATGTTTGAAGAATAAAATTTACTTTTTTGTTACCTAAATAAACTAAAAGTAACGAAAGCATATAATTATTCATTAATTTATTTCCAAATGATCGTCGTTTACGTTTATCATTAAAAATTTAAATGATTTTATTAATTAATAACGATTATTCAACGATAAATATGCAAATTACCACGAAAAAAAAGCGATTTTCTCGGTTTTTTCAATTTTCCCGCCTTTTTTTCCATAACAGTGTACCATTTTTTTACCACTTATCAAAAATAGACGTAAGAACGAGTAAATGAGTCAAAACTGAACTCATTAGGAGGCGTAGTTTTAAGAGGAATCGCAGTTAAAAATTTGGTTTTTTTTTCAAAAAAATTAATTTTAACAACAACGTCTAAATATTTCCCTCCGAAAAAATTGCTGCCTTTTTCCAATAAATGGAGGTATCTTTTTCCAAAATTTGAACTTCATAAATTTTTTTTGTAAAAGAAAACAAGAAAAAAGAAAAAAATCGGTTTTTCGGATTTTTTTCGAAAAATGTTGAGGTGAGGGTAAAAATGGTCCGTACAAAAAGTGTAGATCTTTTTATTCACTACAACTTTTACATATAACTCTTTTTGATAGGCTGCACGGTTTAGCCAGAAATCACGAAAAACCCCTTTCAACCCCTTTCAACCCTCCCCATTCTCCCCCGGATAGCAGCTGCTGGTTCGATTTATGTTTCCCTCTTTTACAATATCGTGTTCTACAATATCCCACTGTCAGTTTGCTGTAACGATTTATTTTTTTTTTTCTAATTTTTTCTCCTATTATTACTGGCCTATAAGTGCTATAAACTTGAAATCTTCTACAGTTATTAAATGCGTTTTCCTACGCCTGTTGATAATAAAAAAAATTCAAATATTTGTTTTCATCTACATTTTATGGATGAACATATTAAAAGGAGATATTAAAACAAAAGTTTTTTGTAAGGAATCAAGTTTAGTTTAGAAAAATCGAAAATGATGAAAATATTTAAAAAAATTTCATTGAATTTTCGACTGCTTAGTTTTTGAATTATTGACAAAAACGAGTGTTTTTTCCGTTTCTCCCCTTAACTCCAAACATTACAACAGAAATTTTTTTTAAAAATTCATAGTTGTCTGAATTTCGCATAAAAAATAACGTTTTTTTGTTTTGGTTGTTACTATTTCAAATAAACAGCTTTGAAGATTCTTAACCTAACGTGAAACTATACTAACTTAAACTGTTTTTTTCTCAAATATTATATACACAGAACCCTCAGCGAGCAAATTATATTTGCACTTGCCTGACTTTTTATCTCTTTTTAGAAACTTATTACACAACAAACACAAAACATAAATACACTGCAGGAAAATTATAACAGATCATAAATAAACATAATTTAGTGAATGATGATACAACCACCAAACTACTGAAAAACCTTTTTTTTTCTTTTACTTAACTAACTGGTTTAGGCTGGTGAAGCAGATATCACCCTTACATACTAACTTATGAATTACCACCACCAAATACTTAACATCTAAATTGGCTTTGTAATTTTAATCCAGTAAATCCATATTGGATTTAACCGGAATCGAACCGTCGACCCTAACGATGTATAGACTAGCGTTTTAACACACTCAGCTATACATCGCCTTTCAAAAACCTTTGCATTTAGATTTTCGAGAAAATATTTCAAAATCAAAAATCATATTTCATTTAAAATTCAAAAATATTCTAAAAATTATAATAAAAACACAAATTTACACTTATTTTCAAAATTCTAAAAATATTTAAAAAATTCTTTCAAAATCCAAAATTGAAACTTTTTCCAATATCCTTAAAATATTGCAAAAATTATAACAAAATCAAAAATGCAAAATTCAAAATTTTTCAAAAT
This sequence comes from Diogma glabrata, assembly GCA_963693315.1. Taxonomy (NCBI): domain Eukaryota; kingdom Metazoa; phylum Arthropoda; class Insecta; order Diptera; family Cylindrotomidae; genus Diogma; species Diogma glabrata. The sequence continues at coordinate 197,068,107 of OY856186.1, read as the reverse complement.
TCCAAAAATTATAACAAAATAAAATATACCTACAAACTTTTTTTTCCAAATTCCAAAAATTATAACAAAATCGAAAATGAAATTTTTTTAAATATCTTTGGTTTTTCTAGTCAAAAATACAAACGTTTTTCAAAATTCCAAAAATATTCCAAAAATTCTTACAATATCAAAAATTTCCATGTCCAATTATTTTTTCATGTTCAACTTACATTTCATGTCATACAAATAATAAATTTTATTTTTATCCAAAAAATTGAGTAAAGAAAAATGAAAATAATTCTTTTGAAAAACTTGAAAATATTTCTTTGACAAACTTTTAATGCAATAATCTAATTTTTGGTTTCACATACCAATCCCGACCATCAAGATCTCTCTAAATTCGATGTTCCTACTCGTAATCACGTGAAATAAACGTTTTTAAGCAAAAAATATGCAAACTTCCTTGTTTTGACACACTTGACGATTTTTTTGACACGCTTTTGGTACAGTTATCGAGCACATCCTCCTTTCGGCACTTCCCATTGAGTATACCTGTTTTTATAAAAAAAAGTGTTTAAAATGCCTCCAGCGGTTTTCTAGATTTCGTGGGTTGTGATGGCCGGCCGGCAAACACACATATATTTTTTTTGCTTTTTTAGAATCAGTAGGTCCTAAAACGTCGAGAAATACGAAAAAGGTGGTACAAATTTCACTTTTTGCTAGAGAATGTAATATTTAGGTCTTTCAGACCGAAGTAATGATAACTATTGAATGAATATGGTCAAAAATAGAGCATATTATATTCCATAAGCAAAAAGTACTTTTTGTGTTTGTCTGTTTTCTGACTTACACTTCGGCCCTACACTTTTCATGGTCCCGGTTTCATTGAGCCAGTGTTTGTTTTTTTTTATCTTATGTGTTACAGCTATTCTGGTTGAAAGCGATTAAAGTTGTTGTTTTGAAAAATGGGTATAATATCTTTATTTTTGCTGTTAGTTTATTATAACCAGTGTAACATAAAATGAAAACTTGTGTGTAAGCTGATCACAAGTTTTTCTCAAAATTTTAACCCCTTTGGTATGTTTAAATGGCTTAAACCTTATAAGAAATTACCAAGAAAAAACAAATGGAGACTATCAAAGTTTGTGTTTTACATTATTCATGGTCCTTCGAGCCGAATCATCATTTATGTTTTTTTGAAATCACAATACAATTTATGAAAAAGTTGACCGAAACTCATCGATCATATTTTTTTTGACCTACAAAACATTTAGTATGTTATTTCGATAGCTAAAGATTTAGTTATTAAAATATGATATTAAATCTTGCAGGTATGACTCCACTTTTGAGCTAAAATGAGGCATTTTTTTTAGTTTTCTAGTTGCTGTTGCATCAACAATATTCATCATATTTTTTTCTAGCGTAGTTCCTAATATTAGAGTTATCAACATCTTTGTGAAAGTTTTAGCTTTCATAACAAAACCTTAACAGAAAAACGAATTTAAAGTTTGGTCAAAAAATAGCATAGCCCTTTTTTTATTCCTACGCACATTGAGGGAGGCTCAGGGTAGTGAATATTAAACTAAAACATAATCTGTTTCTTTGATATTTCATTTGTTCAATGGCTACTACCACATCTGATGCTTTAAACAAATGCTGTTTAAATTACAAATGCTTAAATACAAAGAGGTGTGCTCTTCGTTGGAAACTTCGGTAAAAATCGATAACGGACTTCATGATTCACATTAAAAAATTGGCTGCCTTTTAACTATACCGATGTTTATGAAAAACTGAAAAACTGGATCAAGAAGCCAATAAAACAACAAATTTGAACCCAACCATTTCCATCTCTTTTTTAAACTTCGGCCGTCATTTGTATAACAAAAAAAATTATTACGTGTTTTTTCTTTAGCTTTGACGTTTGAAACACGTAACAATTTTGTTTTAATATACTGACGATTACAGAAACTTCAAAGAAATCGAAAACGGTTGCGTTCACGTCATCGAATTCTCTAATCGATAAATACGTCTGGTTGTAATACAATAAAATACCAATAACAAAGTTGGTTTTATTGTATCAAGCTGCTGCTTAAAGGTGAGGATTACTAGAAGAAATCCTGAGGACTTGGGGATACGCTCGTGTTGAGTTTGTATCGACTAGCAGTACGCGTATTCGATTAACTTTACCCTCAGCCCTTTACAAATGCAGCATGCATGTGATAATTATTAGGTGAACTAAAACGAAGGGGAAAAAATGAAGACTGTGATGCCTCAAAAGGATGAAAGAAACAAAAGGCCATCTCACAATTGTCTCAATCATCTACGACTAACAAAATATAATTAAAATAAACTTTAACTCATAATTGTCTAAATATATGTATGTAATTATTTTATTCAATTAAACTAAATTAATATCAATTCTCTACAGATTAAACTAAAAATTAAACAAACTTGATGCTAGTTGAAATATATATTGTATGTGTGATTTAATGATTTTATGATTTAGAACACAGCACTTATTCTTTATGATTTATTTAATGAACAATAGATACAATATTATCTTAATTGTTAATATAACAAATTTCTTGTTTTTAATTATTATTGAGAAGCACTATTTTGATAATTCATATTAACTTTGGTTGAAAATTAACGCGGTGCGACAAGCTCGATCGCATTCAAAGGAATGAAGTTTTATAATAATTTTACCGCCAACCAAAATTGGCAACGAAAGCCATTGAACCTGAAATCGATTTGTTGGTTCGTTTTTCGAATCAATTAATTGAACGATTAATTATATAAATTAATTAAGTAATTTCTCGTATGGATGGCGTGAATTAAGTAGCGTTGGTTTATGTCATGAGTTTGTGGTGATTAATTATTTGGATTTAAATATATTAACCACTACAGTACCCCGCTCGTAGATGAAAGCCCCCGCTTAGTGTGTCTGTTCGAAATGAACAGCTTTGTGTGTTCGAGAAGCTGGTGAACGATCAGCTGAACACAAGATACCATACGCAGGCTTCAACCTGTCGATCGAGACAGATTGTTGTTTGCCTTTGATATCGATTACGAAATGTTTTCGTAGACGTCGTATGATTCTGTATGGTCCTTCATATGGGGTTTGTAAACCAGTGCGAATTCTATCAACTCTGACGAAAACGTAGTCGCAGGTTTCTAGCGACTTCGGAACAAAAATGTCGTTTTGTTTAGTTTGTCGTGTAGCTGTTGGAATTAGATTGTGCATTGTATTTCGAAGTTGATCAATGACTGTATCATGAGTAGGCAGGTGTGAAAGAGGATTTTCAACGAAGAACTCACCGGGCAGTTTCAGTGTTTGTCCGTAGACAAGTTCTGCGGGTGAGCACTTCAGATCTTCTTTCACTGTAGCTCGAATACCTAGAAGAATTATTGGTATTTCGGAGCTCCACTGAATAGTGTTGCCTCTGGCCATAAGTGCAGCTTTAAGTTGTCGATGAAAACGTTCTACCATTCCGTTTGCTTGTGGATGGTAGGCCGTTGTACGTATCCGATGTGAGCCTAAAAGTTTTGTTAACTCGGAGAAAAGTTTTGACTCGAATTGTGTTCCCTGATCCGTTGTGATATGCAGTGGAACACCGAATCGTGATACGTAGTTATTGACAAATGTCGTGGCTATGGTAGCAGCAGACATGTCAGACATAGTAAAAGCTTCTGGCCATCGAGTGAATCGATCAACGCAAGTTAGAATATATGAACATCCATTAGAAGGAGGAAGTGGACCTACGATATCTATATGGATATGTTCGAAACGAGATTGTGGAATTTCAAATTGTCCAGTCGGACTTTTTGTGTGCCGTTGGACCTTAGAGCGTTGGCAAGATAAACAAGATTTTGTCCAATGATTAATATCTTTATTAATACTGGGCCAAAAATATCTAGATGCAATCAATTTACGAGTACCGTTGACACCAGGATGTGACAAGTTGTGTAAAGTGTTAAAGACAGTTTTGCGTAATGGTTCTGCGATGTATGGGCGATTGTTACCCGTTGATGTTTCGCAGACGATTTCGAATCCTGGCAGTTTAAAAAGCTCTAGTTTTATTGATGAACTAGTGTGACATACGGAACCAGAAAGTAAATTCTGAAGTTCTAAGTCTGCTTTTTGTGCAGCGATGATAGCATCGTAGTTGAAGTGAGTCTCAACTGATGCAGTTTCGTTGTCGGATGCACGAGATAATGCATCCGCGACTGTGTTGTCTTTACCTTGCACATGTTGGATGTCGGTAGTAAATTGACTTATGAAATCCAAGTGCCGAGATTGCCTTGGGTTTCGTTCGGTTTTCGATTGTATTGCACGAGTGAGAGGCTTGTGGTCGGTGTAAATTGTGAATTCGCGACCTTCGACAAAATACCTGAAGTGTTTTATAGCTAGGTAAATTGCGAGTAGCTCTCGATCGAATGCGGAATATTTAGTTTCAGCGTCTGAAAGTTTCTTTGAGAAAAATCCCAGTGGTTCCCAACAATCATTATTACGTTGCTGTAGCACTGCTCCGACAGCAATGTTCGATGCATCCGTAGTGATACTGTATGCAGCATCGTTACGTGGATGAACTAACAACGTGATATTGCCCAATTCGGTTTTTAACTTGGTGAATGCGAGTTGACATTCGTTTGGCCAAGTGAAATTCTTCGGAGTCTTGGGCTTCTTTAGTAAAGCAGCCAAGTGTGTATGAATTGGAGCTAGTGTTTCAGCTAGTTTTGGTATGAATCGATGATAATAATTTATCATACCAACGAATTGCTGAATACGTTTGATTGATGTTGGTGCTGGGAATTCCGTAATGGCATTAATTCGTTCTTGAGAAGGCAGAATACCATTAGGAGTTATCGTGTGGCTGAGGAATTCGAGAGTGTTTACGCCAAAAACGCATTTTGAACTCTTTATGTGAACGCCAAACTCGCTAAGTTTCTGGAAGAGTTGTTCCAGATGAAGTTTGTGTTGTTCCTCATTTATCGATGCCACTAAAATATCGTCGATGTAGACGAAAACAAAATCTAAATCTCGAACGATCTCATTTATGAAACGCTGAAACGTTTGTGCAGCATTACGTAAACCAAATGGCATTCGGGTGAATTCGAAGAGGCCAAATGGAGTGGTAATTGCAGTTTTGTGAATATCTTCATTCGCGACAGGAATGAGATGATAGGCTCTAACAAGGTCAATTTTAGAAAAGATAGTGCAATCATACAAATTCATCGAAAAATTTTGTATGTGCGGTATCGGATAACGATCAGGAATCGTGACCGCGTTCAATCTACGATAATCTCCACATGGTCTCCAGTCGAGATCTTTCTTTCGAACCATGTGAAGCGGACAAGATACAGAAGAAGATGAAATGCGACAAATTCCAAGTTCAACCATATGTTGAAATTCCGTGAACGCAGCTTTTTGACGAATAGGATCTAGTCTGCGTGGTCTTGACACAGGCAAGTGCCCAGTGGTAACAATATGATGTACCACGTTATGTTTGACCGGTAAGTTGTAGTTCGGCTCTGCTGTTAGGGAAGGAAACTTCTTTAGTAGCAGGCCGTAATCGTTGTCGATCGTATAATGGATGGGTGTTGGCGTATCAACACTAACCATTGTGGCATGGATTGACAGCTGGGTAGCTGTATCAATCAGCCGTTTTCGTTTGAGATCGACTAAAAGGCCAAATTTACTAAGAAAATCAGCGCCAATGATCGGACGATTCACTTGTGCTAACATGAAAGCGTGTGTGAATGTTCGTTTTAGGCCGATATCTACCTGTAGGAGCTTTGTTCCGTAGGTATTGATTATCGTGCCGTTGGCAGCTGATAAAACTAGACCTGTTGATTTGGAGCTATTTGTAGTTAATCGATTGTTATTGACTGGGAGCACCGAGAGGTCTGCTCCTGTGTCGATGAGAAAGGTTTGTTCGTTTATTTTATCGAAAATAAATAGACGACTGGAGTTACTGTTCTCTGATACAGCCGTCTCAACCTCGAGCTTTAATCGTTTTTTTGAAGGTTTGGTTCCACATCCATGGTGGTTTTGGATTTAGTCTGACCAAATGAGCACGGAGATCTACATTTGCGTGCCGCTGCTCCAAACGTTCTATGGTAATAACATGAACCATTTCTATTCCTAGAGCTACTTCTTGCTCTTGATTGAGATCGGTATGTAGATGGCGATCTACCGCGAAAACTCGAGCTCGTTGACCTATTCCTGGAGTTCGATTGGCCAAACCGAGTTAATTGCTCCAGTTGTCGTTCTATTCGGCTTAAACGGTCTTCCATTGTCGAGTTTGATGAAGATGATGAGCCTCGCCATTGGCTTCTATGAGTGGCACGTGTTGTTGGACGAGATAGACGGACTTCATTAATTTGTTTGCTGCTACTGTTAAGGGCCATTGCCTCGAACATGTTATCCGCCATTCGGGACATCGTTTCAATTGATGTGGTTTCAAGCAAAGCAGACAACGGTATGCGTATAATCTCTGGCAATTTCCGTATCCATAGAGACCGTATGATTTTATCACTAAAATTTTCTCCTGCTAGCTGTTTTATTTTACGAAACGCCTCGGAAGGTAGTTGATCGCCAAGCTCTTGACCGGTCAAGAGAGATTCAAGGCGACGCTCGTCCGAAGGCGCTAATCGTTCCAACAACGTTCGCTTAAGTGCTTCGTATTTGTTGGTTTCGGGTAACCCGTCAATGACGTCCGAAACCATGTCACACATTTCAGGCGAGAGAGAATGGAGCAAATGTAGATATTTTTGTTTATCTTGTTTGATATTTTGATACTCAAACGTTTGCTCTGCAACTCTGAACCAGGTATGTGGATTTTGTATCCACAGAGGCTGTAGCTTCAAATTGGCTGAAGCGCCTTGCTCCAAAGGGCTATCGGATTTTATCCCTTGAGCTTTGTTCATTGTTTCATCGTCGTTCATTTTGATTTTCGGTAAGATTTATATAGACAAAAAAAATGAATCACTGTAAAAAAAACTTACGAGTGAACGTGTGATATAAACAAGTTATATAAAAAAAAACGCGTTATATAAAAAAAAATATAAGACAAAATCGAATTGTAAGTAAATGGAAAAATCTTCGTGGAAAAAATTTTAGGCGACCAGGTTTTCTTGTTGAAAAGAAAATAATCACGCTAATATGAATTACCAAAATTCTCCAAAATTAAGTAAATAAAGAGAGGTATATATATATATAATATAAAGAAAAAATTTTATATGAATATTTTTAAATGAATTCCAAATAATAAATTCAAGCTTAAATTCTTAAAGCTAATTTCCCAACACCATAATATATTTTGAATAAAGTGAATGAATAATATGAAATTTAATTTATCTAATTCAATGAAATTTAAAATAAATCAAATTTGTAATTACGTTAAAAATTATTTCAATCAAAAAAATTTTCCAATTAAGTTAAAGTTAATCATAAAAAAAATTAAACATATGTTGTAATAAAAAAAAATAATTTTTATCTGTTTTGGGTCCAACGGTGTTTATCGAAGATTAAGAACGGCAATGTTTGTAATAATATTGATGAAATAATGGTAAGCAGTAATTTAATTGATCCAACGATGGTATTGATGATGAAATTTTAGTACGATTAGAAAAATAAATTTTTGCGTCAGCAATATTTGATTGTATAAAATTGTTGATGTAATAAGTTTTCTTTAGATAAATAAATGAATTTCTGAATAAATTTGACTTTGTAAAATGCTGTTGTTGTACTGTTGAATTTTGTGTTGTTGAACAATTGTTATATTAAATTTCACGTCGGGGTCACCAATGATGCTAGTTGAAATATATATTGTATGTGTGATTTAATGATTTTATGATTTAGAACACAGCACTTATTCTTTATGATTTATTTAATGAACAATAGATACAATATTATCTTAATTGTTAATATAACAAATTTCTTGTTTTTAATTATTATTGAGAAGCACTATTTTGATAATTCATATTAACTTTGGTTGAAAATTAACGCGGTGCGACAAGCTCGATCGCATTCAAAGGAATGAAGTTTTATAATTACAAACTATTGGCTAAGTATATCAAGCTAATTATTTAATTAAATCAGAAAAAAATTAAATGAATCTCATAACACTTGTTAAAATAAAAAATGCCGCATCTTTTAGTATTTGACTAAAATTAATCATTTTTTTATATTTATACTCGTGAAATTTAATGAAAGCAAAAAAGAAAATAAATCAAAAACCTTTTGTTGGAATAAACTTATTGTTCTAATTAGAAATAGAACGAATAAGCAATTTGAACGTACTCAGCTTAGCGCATATACCGGTATTTATTTAAGAGCTATCAGCTAACCGATTTATAACAACCTCTTTTTTGGGGGCATCTACATTACATGTATAGGTTGAAGGTTCTAATACGAAGATAATATAGTTTTTGTGCAAATAAAATGTTTTAATTTTTTAAGGAAAATTGGAAATAGAAAATTTAAGGAAAATAGAAAATCGCAAAATTAAATCAATAGTTTTTATTCACTTAGTGTTTTTTCAAAAAAATTTTGAGAATACTCTAATATATTAGGTTATTATAGAACAGATATCACAGGTAAAGTAAGATGTCAGTTTAAGTTTTTGCACAATTTGTAAATAGTATAGTAGCATATCATCCCTCACTTGTTATACTTGAAGTTTTTCTTAGCGCATTTTATCATCTGATTAAAAGATTGAATCAGTAACGGCGAACAAATATAATAAAATCAAAACAATTTATCCTTTCTTTTCATTATTTTGAATCCAAATCTTACCTTACCTATTCCAATAAGTTCAACAACAACAAAACATAATAAATATTCAATAGGAAATTTTTGATTTTTCTTACCTTTCAATATTAGCAAATTAGAAAATTTGATTTTTCATGAAAATATATTTATAGAATGAAACAAAATAAATGTCGACCGAATTTTTTTAGTTTTTTCCTTGTTCTATTTTTTTATCGTTGCTATTTTCTTCATTAAATTATTCAAAACACGTTAACCCTTTTTGTTTCCAATAAATAACTTAAAAATTAATTCGTGATTTCCAAAGGAACGGAAATTTAAAACAAAAAAAAAATCTAATATCGTAAAAGCACGACAAGTTTTATCTTTTTTTAATTGCTTACTCCAATTTCAAATAGTTGGGGAGAATTTTACCAGAGACAAAAATTCTTGTAGGAAAAAATATTGGTTTGTTTGGAAATGTTTGATGATTTATGCTTTGAAGTTTGAATATCAATTTGTCTTTAATTTATTTGAGCTGGGAATTTTAATTTAGGTTGTACGTGCGAAACAATAAAGTGTTGTTGTTTGTTTTTTTCATAACTTGGGTCTTGTGATTTTAAACTGGTCGAAGTTTTATAGACAGTTAAATGATGTTGTATAATTGTGACTGTCATAATATTATTACTAAATTAATGAAAGTGTTAAAAAGCAAAATCGTGAAGATTCTATCACATAAACAAATATGACAAAGGCCAATATTCCATGATAGCATGGAGGAAATAAAAAATGAAACTAGTGGGATGGGGGTGTGACCATAGGGGCCACGCCAACAACTTCCCGTAGTACTAAAAACTAAACAGTTACTGGATAAGGTATACTAAAGTACCAAACATAGAAAAAAAATGCACAATATAATTTAACTGCAATAAATACAAATAAAAAACGAAACATGAAAAAACAAATATTAAAACAAATTTGAAAAAAAAGTCAACAAAAAGTGAATATTAGCTATTTTAAAGCCTTACATACGCAAAATTAAGATTTATTTATTATACGACACACCAATTGTAATAATTTTTTAAATAGAATTTGAATGTGTACGTGCAGTGTGTAATCATATTTAAATTTAATAACATACTAACACTCAAACTGCAAACTAAAATAAGTTGTATAGACCGATTCAGAAGCTATTGAAAGGTGAAGGTATCATTAAAATGATCAATATCAAATATTATCTCCAACACAACAACCAGGGGCGTCAATTGGGTAGGGCTGGGGGGGGGGCATTGGCCCCCCCAAGGATCTGATACTATCAATAATTCAATACATCGATTCAATAAAACCATCAAATCGTGGTAGAATTATACACTATAAAAATTTCAATGCACGGTTATTTTGTAAATTCGTCTAATTTCTAGAAGATTTACTTAACTACTATCCCAATTTTATCGCATACTATTAATTGAAATATATCTGATAATATAATTATTACGTTACATATTATTTTGGCCCGACTAAAGTACAGTTCATCGCAATATTCAAACCGTTATCGTTCTTTGTATCAAGGACTAGAGCGCCGCCGATATGAAAGGCGGTCGAATTGCTTCTAATCTTCTGATAAAATCAGTTTTATAAACAAAACACGATCGTTCTTCCAAAAACGCCGTGGGTGCGTATTTTGACAAAATTCTATCGTACTATAAGGTGCGCGACATTACCGCTTTTAAAAAACGATCGTGTTTTGTTCGAAGATATTCGTGTCTGAGCCAGAGGAAACAAAATATTTCATTAGTATAGGGCTCCTCGAGAGTTCATAGTGCAGTATTTAACATTCAAATTTCAATCGTTATTGGCCATTGGTAATTTATATAAACTTAAAAGTAAGTACATGCAGGAGAACACAACCTAATTATTTTTTTTTTTAATAAAATGTGTTGTGTAGTAGGAATTGTATGTGTCACAATAACACCTAAAAACCTCTTAAGACCAAGGTCCCACAACAACATACGTTCGAAGGTGTTGATGGACGTAAATCTTCCTTTGTTTTATTTTTTATATTTTTTGTTAAAGAATGGATAACTAAACAAAAAATCCTATCACTGACAAAATATGACATAGGCCAATATTTTATGATAGAACAAAGAAAATAAAAGTAGATTAAAAAGTAAATAGCAAATTTTGGCAAAAATTTGCTGAAACAAAACAAAAATGTAGTTGCCAATAATCTAGCTGGCTGCCTATTCCTTGATCCTTTGACGCACCATCTTTCTTAATGATTAAAGCCCACACATAGTTATATGAAGGCTCGTTTCTTCAAGGAAGCAATAGCGTCTTATCATCAAGGATTATTTCACAGCTAAGATTGAGAGTGCTACCGTTGACTGAAGACAGTTCATCCGCCACCACCCCTAAAACGTCACCTTGGCTAGTGATATCTCACTGCTATTGCCAGTGGTATGTGATATCTCACGTTAACTCGTATGTCAATAGCAGGGACTGGAGTACGCGGGTTTGTCACACCCGTAGATCAAAAATAAAAAAAAAAATTTTAAACAATAAAAACTGATCCCTCCATACCCCACTTATTTTGAGAACCCTGACTGTTTGGCCCTGTTTTTTATCTATATCATATTGTACAAACTTTACAACTTTTTTAAAAACAATAAATTAAAAACAATTCTAAATGTAAAATCCTATAACATATCTAAAGTTTTCTTGATAGTTGTGCTAATTTTTATAAAATGAATGAAAATAATTACGGGAGTAATTTAAATTTTTTGTGTTATTTCCAGTGATTTTATGATAGTGAATGTTTTATAATGGACAAGCAATATTTTCTAACAACACAAACAAATTAAGTTATGTAAATATTTTCATAATATGTTATGAAACCTTGCTGACAAATTCATTTCGCTATATGGACTATAATTTTTAATTCATAAAATAGCAAAATTATATGTTTGGTTGGTTATAATAAAATTTAAAATGTATCCTAAACGTCAATCTTTGTTCATTTTTTTATACAGGGAGGGAGAAACTATTTTTTTTTGTGGTAGGTTTTTCTTATAGATTTAAAAGAAGCCCGCAATAATTGTACAATTTCGAATCAAATGAAAAATTTACGCACGTTTATGGGTAGTAAACTGCCCAGACGTCCCACGCTGCGTGGAAATGTTCCACATTTCGTTGCGTTGTCCCACGGAGAAATTTGTCTCACGAAGCGTCCCACGAAACAAATATTTCCACCACATTTGCCCGCATTATCGAAATAATCAAAAAACGTTATATCTACCTACGTACAGTTTGCGCAATATCTTAGTCAAAGCAATGACTTCACAGTTTTTTATTACAGTTTGTATGATGTTATGTATATGTTGATTCAACTATATTGAGAGAACAAACCAGTGCAATATTTTTTTTACTAAATAGTGTTTTAACTATAATTTTCTTAGAAATACTAAACTCAGTTTTTTTCACTTCAATAATTTACATTTTATTTTGCAAATATCTATTGATGTCTAACACATCTACCTCAGCGAAAAGGTTTCTTTGTTTATAGAAACATCTCCCTGGTGTGTATACGAGAGATCGAAAGTATATTATGAAAAATAAAATACAAAATATTTTACTTAGAAAGACGCAGTTTTCCGTATAAATTCATAAACATTTAAATTTTCAAACCAGAGTTTACAATTTTACTTTATTCGAAAAAGTAAAATTTTTGTTTTTTCGATTTTACTCCTTTGGAACAGATTACATTTTCCTGTTCTTTTATTCGATTTGCAAAAGAACAAAATTAGTTATCCTTTATATTCATTTTTCTAACAAAACATGAATAATTGAACGAATCATTCGAAGCATTTTACGTTGGAAAGCATCAAATTTGAAGCAAAAATAAAAATTTTGAGTATTTGAAAGAAAATATTTTTTTTCAATTTAGTAGCAAGAATGATATTTTACTATTTTCACTCCTCTGTGTGGGAGTGTTATATTTTTTTTAAGTTACGCACTCTGAAAGAACAAAGTAAAGGAGTGATATAAGTAGCGTTTCAAACTCTGTTTAAACACACTTTAACTAGGTAGCTCAAAAGTAAAATTATTACTTTCTAATTTCTAATTTTTTTTCTCAATAAAGAACAAACAAAGTAAACAGCATAAAATCTTAATAAATGGTATAGATTTGCAAAAGATAGAACGTGAGGTATACTATATACCTCTTATACTTACAGAATACAGAAAAGATATTAATTATTTAGTAAAATTAAAATAAATTGTTTCAATTGTTTTGCAGTCTTTACTTGTGTAACAGAAGTTTTAAGCTACTATAAAAGGTAAATTTATACTAATTTTTAAAATTATATTTAAAAAGTTCTCCTGCAAATCAAGACGGATAGAAAACGTTTACGTAAATTCTCATACGATATTGAATTGGACTATCCTTTTGTAAAAAAAATCAAAAAATAACGACGCAAAAGTTTATTGTATTACCAGTCGGAGTGAATTTGCAAATTAACAGTGGACATTATGATATTAAAAGACATATAGATACAGATAAACGTAAAAAAGCGTTGCTATAAGCCGCCAGCTCCAGTAGATTAACAAGTTTTGTTGTTATTTTGTTTTCTTGTTGTTATTTAACATTGACAAAAAACTAGTTGCAATTTGCGCTGATAACACGAACACCAATTTTAGTGGTGTCACGTCAAGGGGTGAAAAGATAAAAGCAAGCTAAACGCGAATTTGAATCAGAATGTACTGGGTATTGGATCCGCAGCCCGTATTCTAAATAATGCAATAAGAAGTGCTGCTGATTTAAATGGCAGGGTTAAAAAAAATTGGATATTTTACTGTCTTTACTGGTTTAAGTTGAAGGAGTTCTGCGGCAAAAGTAATGTCAAACATAACCAACTTACTGGATACATACAGTGAAACTCGCTGACTGGATGTAATGCCAGCACTAGAAAGAATTTTGAAAATGTACGAACCACTGTAAACACGTTTCCTAACGGTTGAAAAATGTCCAATTAAAATAAAAGAATTTTTTGTAGAATTAAATAGTAAACAAATAGTAAAGGAAAGCATTAAATAGTAAATTTATGCACAATCTAGTTAGCACGTTTTCACCGTCCCACTTTCTCGCAATAGAAATTCTAATTAGCTAGTATTTGGAAAAATGTTTGCATTTTGTCCCAAATTTTAACGATTTGGCTCTGGTCAGTTTAGGGTAGACATAACTCTTTCTCTCTGAGACAAATAAAGGAAAACAAACAAACAGACAAAAAAACGATTCGACATAAGAGGAGTCACGTAGGGATTGCAATCCCGTGGTGTTTTATGGATCCTGGGACTACGTGACTCATAAATTTTAAATCCCGGGATGCCTGGGATCGTATAGAAAAACCATCGTTTTTTTTATGCTGCACGATCTGCTGTCGTTTACAAATTCACTCTCTGAACAGTGACAAAGCAAAGATATAATAATTTCTAGAACAAACGCTTTAATTAAAACTACTTTCTTGATGCTTAAACAATGCAGAGATGATACTAAATTTAAAATTATTTTTAACAAATGAAGGGATTTTGCAGAACTTTGCGACATTCGCTTCAATGAAACAACAACAGAAAACAAAGATCTAGCAGAGTAACCGAGGTAGCTCAAAATCATTTTATTTGTATTTCTTAGTCCATGCATTTAAATGCTTTTAAATATATGTGTGTATAAAAATGTGTATGTTATGTTTTACGAAAAAAATCTTTTTATGTCATTTAAATTCTCGCCCCCCCCCCCAAGATTTTGGTGAAATGACGCCACTGACAACAACCTAACCTTATGGTAAGATAAAATATCAGCATTTGTTTGATGAATGGCGACAACTATATACAATACACCTCAAAAGCAAATTTGTTCTCTCTTATGTTAACTTAAAAGTTTTACCAAACATTCGTCAAAAGCACTTAATAACTATAAGATAAAGCTGTTTAACCGAAAGCGACAAGTTGCAAAATTACTATAAACATTACAAAAACCTTATGCTCTAAGTTTAACAAAATTAAATGTCAGGACTGAGTGTTATTAAAGTTTAAAAAAAAAAGTTGTTCAACGAACCACAGACATCCTCTCCGACTCCTTTGTCAAATTTTGATATTAGCTCATTCAAAATAGCATATTTTCATATTCAAATAAACCTGGAATTTAAAAGTTTCACCAAGATCTCATGCGTTTGCGTGCTGAAAATTTTCTTAAAAATACTCAAAAAGTAAGATAGCAATTGTTTATACAAATGTCATTATAAATGGCAGACATGATGACAAACAAAATGGGAGGAGGTAAATGGTTTTGATGACATTAATTATTCTCGTAATATTTGCAAGAGATGATTTTCAGTTTTTTGGCAACCACTAAAAAATAAATGAAATGATTTCATTAGAAAAGAACTGGGCTGTAAGTTACGCCAAGATATATCGATTGTAATCATTGAAGTTGAAATCAGATCATCCGTTGTTGAGAAAGCGTTGTGCAACTTTTGGTCCAAATACAACGATACACACGCACATACCCACACATACATACATTCTGCCAGTTAAAAATAAACTAAACTGCTTCAGGGGGTCATGAAACGTATAGATATCATAAAAATTCCGATTTCGAAAATCGACCCAAAAACAATAACTTCCCATATCGGGAAGTTAATAAGAACGAAAAAACAAATATTTTAAAAATTTCTAGATATTGAGTAATATTATGGTTCTATCTTCTTCGATCAAGCTATAACGTACCATCCTCAAAGGAAATAAAGGTGTAAACGTTGATTTACCACAATTCATTCGCCAATTCCCCTAATATATCACCTTGATTAGTGATATCTCAATGTTAATGCCAGTGGTATATGATCACATTCACTTAATAGCTTTTAACGTCCTACTGGTAATCGAAATTTACAAATGTGAAACCTTTTAAAGAGAAAGAAAGAAAAATTGAAGCAAAATTCAAAACAAGTTGAGAGTGAGTAATTCTCTACCAATAAAATTTTCCTCCATTTAGTTTTATCACTTTTAATTAGTTTCTTATTTAAATTTAATTAAATAATTTCTTAATTATTATTAAGAAAAAAATTAATTATAAGTAATAAGCTTAATTTTTAAAAAATTAATTAATTTTATTTTATATTTATTATAATTTTTTTCTCATTTTCTTTTGTTTAATTAATAAATTTATTTTAATTATTTAATTTTTAATTTATTAATATAATATATTTTTTATTTTAATTAATTTCGGCTTCTGTTTGGTTTCAAAAGAGAGAAAATGAACAAACAATTGCTTTTGGTAACGCGGCGCCACTTTTAGGTGGTTTAAAAATGATTAACAATCGAAATTTTTTTATTATAAATCAATGGAAACCGAAAAAAATTTATAACCATCTCTAGATTTTCTAATTATTTCCTTTGGGAAATATTTAAAATTTTATTTAATAAAAAATATATCCGAACTTGCATATGACTAACAAAAATTTTAATGTGCATATTATAGAAATAGGATACAAAAGTGGTAATTTGCGTCAAATGGCATTTCTTATATAAGCTATAGTACTGATAGATAAATAAGAAAAATACATATCAGCAAAGATAGATCACTTCCAAGTGTTGTCATAGCTTTTTTGGTTACAATTTTAGAAAAGTAAATACAGCAAAAGTATCAAAAACGATCTAAAAACAATAAGTCAAAAGATGAAGCAAGACCTTTTGTGAGTTTGCTTTTAATAGACCATTTATTGTGAATATATGAAAAGTGAGGATTTTTTAATTTAAAGTTTTACAACAGTTCACAATATGTTTTTTTTTTAGAATCCACCATCAGATGAGAACTTAAAGTTGTGTGGGTGTAATAAAATGTGATAATATAGTAGAGATATAATTTTGGTGATGAAACTGGGCTACATATGAGGAAAAATTTTCACTAATTAGAGGCTTCTGGTACGGTTACCTTAAGCCAATTAAAACTCAGTGAATGGGGTGGGTATATTTGAAAAGCATAAATAAATTTTAAATAACTGTCCTCGTAAAATAAGTAAGACAAGAATCAACTTGAATCCATTGTCCTCACAAACTTTACAGATGGTAGCATCACCTCATTTAAGCTTTCAACAAATATTTTCAAATTCATGAAATTGCGTTTTATAATTATTTTAATTAAACAGCTTCACAAACACTTAATTGTCTTCGAAACAAATCTATTTTCCCAAAATTACACAAAATCGAGTAAATGCGAACGATCGATCCATTGGTTTTGTAATGACAAGCCCATCTACACAACAACTCATCAACGACATTGTCATTATTTTTTGGGGTATGACAAAACATACATTTAAGGATAAAATAGTTTATATAAAAAAAAAAAATAAAAGTCGATCTGACGTTTTGTTTATACAAAACTAAACGAATCACAGTATATAAATATTGGCGTAATTAAAACAAATAACAATAGTTAAAACTAAAAAAATTAATTAATTTTAATTTTTTGGTTATTTCAAGACTCTTAATAAAGAATATTATAATGTGCAAAATAGGTCTAAATATTAATAATACATTGAAAAATCACCGGTGGCACAATACTTTTCTGACATAAACAAATCGGCTATCACATATTCTATTTCGAAAAAATATTACTTCGGTCTGAAAGACCTAAGTATTACATTCATGAGCCAAAAGTGAAATTCTTACCCCCACTTTTTTTGGCATTTCTCGACGTTTTAGGACCTACTGATTCTAAAAAAGCAAAAAAAAATGTATGTCTGTCTGCCGGCCGGCCGTCCGTCATTACCTACGCTGCAAGGAAAACGGCTGAAGGGATTTCAAAAATTTCTTTTTCTAAAAATAGGTCTGTCACAAGGGACAGATCCGAAAGGACGCTGTGTTCGATAACTGTACCGGAAGTGTGTCAAAAAAATCATTATGTCTGTCAAAAATAGCAAATTTTCATATTTTTGGCGTTCATTTTAAGTGATTACGAGTAGGAACATTAAATTTGGAGAAATCTTGATGGTTGGGATTGGTATGTGAGATCAAAAACTAGATTATTGCATTAAAAGTTTGTCAAAAAAATGTTGTCAAGTGTGTCAAAAGAAAGATTTTTATTTATTTTTTTACCTAATTTTTTGGAAAAAAAATAAAATTAATTGTTTGTTTGAAATGAAGTTTTATTATTATTATTGAGAATTATGGCATTATAAGTTTGTCAAAAAAATGTTGTCAAGTGTGTCAAAAGAAATTTATTTATTTTTTTACCTAATTTTTTGGAAAAAAAATAAAATTAATTGTTTGTTTGAAATGAAGTTTTATTATTATTATTGAGAATTATGGCATTATAAGTTTGTCAAAAAAATGTTGTCAAGTGTGTCAAAAGATTTTTATTTAGTTTTTTACCCAACTTTTTGGAAAAAACTCAATTGCTTCTTTGAAATGAAATTTTATTATTATTGTTGAGAATTAAGGCATTGTCAAAAAATGTTGTCAAGTGTGTCAAAAGAAAGGTTTTTATTTATTTTTTACCCAAATTTTTCAGAAAAAAATAAAATTAATAGTTTGTATGACATGATATTTTATTATTAATTTTATTATTTTATTATTTGTATGACATGATATTTTATTATTATTATAGAGAATTATGGCATTATAAGTTTGTCAAAAAATAATGTCAAGTGTGTCAAAAAACGATTTTATTTATTTTTAGCCAATTTTTTGGAAAAAAAATGTAGCTGTTTTTATGACATAAATGTAATTTAAAAATGAAATTGGACATGGAAATTTTTGAATTTGTTATAGTTTTTAAAATATTTTTGGAATTTTGAAAAAGTTTGTATTTTTGATTTTGTAATAATTTTTGAAATATTTTTAGAATTTCGGCCAAAGTTTTAATTGTTGATTTTGTAAGAATTTTTGGAATATTTTTAGAATTTTGAAAAATTTTTAATTTTTGATTTTGTAATAATTTTGCAATATTTTTTGAATTGTTCTTAAGAAGAGTTCTTAAGAATTTTTGAAATATTATTGGAATTTAGAAAAAATTTAAATATTTGATTTTATTCTAATTTTTGGAATTTTTTTGGAATTCTGAAAAAGTTTGATTTTATTTAATTTAATAATACTTTTGGAATTTTGATTATAATTTTCCGGCAACGTATTGATGTTGCGTGTTAGTTTTGTAATAAACTTTTAAACAGATATAAAAAATACTAGTTCTTTAACAAAGAGTTATGTTTGATATACATCGCTGCCCAAAACTAAAAACCATGTCATCATAAAAGTTTTTTGCCGAAAACTATATCAAAATCCTTAACCCAGACCTAAGTCTTGATATCTCAGAGCTGTGAGATTTCAGCCCCTCCATATTTTTCTAGTTAAATAAAAGAAGCAATAGTTTCAGTCAGTTTAACATATTTTATTTGACATACTTCATAGTTTAACATATTTCATATTTCATTTTCTCAAACAGTCTTTGGAAAACTTCTAAAGTCTTGATATTAAAGCAATTTTTAGAATATGACAGCTGTGCTTCTTTAAGATCTTTAAGCAGTAACAACCAAAAATAATTCAATCAAAATGACGGCTAAAACTTCTATAACCTTTTTTCGGAAGCGTGGAAGTTCTATCGATTAAACTTTTCAAAATTGAGAAGTAAGTAAGTTTGCTAGTTGGGAAACCATGCATATATGAATTAAAGATAAATCTAGATAGGACTGAGTCCTTAGGCAGGCCGTTGTTTAACATTTTGGTGCCACTTTGGGTGTTATTTAAATGATTACAGACAGGATTTTAGTGAACAACTTATACATCATCACTATCTAAACAATCAATTGCGGTTAAATCAATTGCAGGTTTTGACTCATATCTAACTACAAAACGTTTTCTAAGAAATGTAAGGAGCAAATCCTCAAAGCATGTAATTGTATTTGACCGTGCATAAAAGCATTCTCTAGGATCTCGATTAAAACTTTCTAGTAGTTTATAAATACAACAATGGAGTTTTGAGGTTTATATGTGAGAACTAGAATCGAATTTAGTTAACAAATAGCCATAGACTACTGAACCTGACTATATATTCATAACTCAATTTTTTCTCGATATTTTTGGTTGACATATTTGGCATGGGATACAATTCTGTTAAACATCGTGTTAAACAAAATTAAATTCAAGGAAGAGATCTGTAATCACCATGTGGAAATGAAAACGACACCAAGTACTTTTAACTTTACTTTTCCCTGTCGTGACATATTGGGTATGAACTTTTAACAAGTATTATGCGGTGGTGTTTTTGTATTGCATCCGTGATGCAATTAACGTAAGGAACTGAAATTAAATGTTCCTGTAGAATTAAAAGGATGCACAATTCCTTTCTATCAGTTAAGCGATGGGTGACAAAAGTAATATTGTTTTTTTTTACAATGTTAATCGCGTTTACTGACTTTAGTTTTGCTGTCATTTTACCAACTTTAATTATTTTTGCAGTTGTTTAACAAATATATAAGGCATGCCATATCGATTGGGTATAAAAATTACAACATAAGTAGTTCAAACCAACCACCAAAAGTATTTATTCAACCATTGATTAAAAATATCGTGCTAAGTTTTTGTAAAAAGATGTTAACAAACTTTTAAAAACAACTAACATGTCCACAATTTAACCTCAAAAAGTCTTTAAATTATGTCTGAATAATAAAACCATGATGAAATAATAAAAAAGTTATCACAAATTATGCAAAAATAATAAAAGAATATCTTAGGATCTCTATAATAATATTCAAATAATCATTTTACGACTTTAGTGACATAAGAAATGAAAATACGAATTTTCTTCACATTTCTTATCGTGAAAATAGTTTAGCGTTTTTTTCCATTTTCAAAATGAATACATAAATAATTTGTGGAATTTGTATATTTGCTTTGTTTTTTGTTATGAAATAATAAAGAATTTATAAGGTCCGTCTCTGGAATAACAATGAGATAATTGCCAAAGGAAGTTTCGAGGTTTTCTCGTATTAAGATTTTGATGATAAAATAGTACATTATGATGCTAGGACGTAAAGCTAAAGATTTTGGACGTATGTGGAGTTTGCAAATCGAGGCGCTAGCCGAGATTTGCACCCACATTAAGTCCAAAATAGCTTACGTCCGTGCATCATATACTATTTTTTATTCGCCGCAAGCAAAATATTTAAAAAAAAAATGTTTATTCTAAATTAAAATTATAAATTTGCATTTTAAAATAAAAATATGTGGAATAAGTAGCCTTTGACAAAATATTTGCTATTTTTTCCAAATTATTGTGTAGCTATGACAACAAATGATAACAACCATTTTAATTGGATAATGAAATTTTGAATTTAAGGGTTGCTTTGATAAAAAATTTTATTTTTCATAGAATTCAAACAAATACAAATTCTTTTTACTTTTTTGGACGTAGCTATGCCAACAAAATAAATAGTTGAAAAGTGATTCTTTAAGGCCGCAAATCACAGTAATAAAGTAACACTTTAATATGTAGGCGAATAAAAAACATATTGAACTATTATAAACCTTTTTATAAATTAAGGAAGTATACTACACAAGCAATTTGCATTATTGAAAATTGGAATTGAATCTCACCTTGGCTTGTCGATTATAACCATAAAAAATAGAGAAATTTATTTCTACAACATCTGAAAAGTACTTGGGTAAAACCTAGTGTAACATCCACATCAACATATCATCAAGAGTGTATCCGTGTTGTTTGTAGAAAAGTTCTGAAATAAAATTTAGATCACCTGCAATTCGTATACCTTGTGTTGAAACAAGTTTTTAAAGATCTATATTAGAAAATGAAGCAGTAACTATAACTTGACAATAGCCTTCCACATAGGAGCGAACATAAGTTTGATAAATGTAAGGTACTACTACTATTCTACATAATCGCAATAAAATACAAATCAAAATTGTATTAATTTCGAGGAAAGTAGAAAAATGTGACAGTATTATAGTGCGCAATATTTGTTACACCTATTTAAACGACCATGTTGTCTAGACCCACTTTTAACCATCGATGTTATATGAACGTTTCAGACTGAAGTGCAAACGAGATGCATGCCCTATTTTCAAAAATTTTAAATTTGGAAAAGTGATGATAATCTTCAACTCGGTAAAGTGCTTTTTTCTCTCATATATTTTCCAGTTAAATCCGCCCATAACTAATCCAGATGATCAAACTTCAGGCCATTATATAAATTCAGTCAAAAAATGTAAGAGGTTGAACTAACGTTTTCAAATTATATCTTACTATTAAAGTAATTTATGTAATTCAAAAATTTCTTGAATTGATGAATTGACCTTGACAACAGATTTTTTTTAACAAGAAACTTGTGTAAAGTCTTTCAAAAAATGTGTAATTGGTAATGCGATGTGTGTAGTTGTGACGACGACTGCTGTTTAGAAAATATTTTAATAGGGGACAGTAACGAGTTTAGTGAAGGCATAAAGATGTTGTATGCGTATTTTCGTTATATTTTTCAAAGAAATTGAAATAGTACATTATAGAACAAGGTTGAGAAGTAAGCTATTATTGACCGAGAACTTTTAGATCCTGAGGCGCGTAGCGCCGAGGGACATAATGTTCGAGGTCTATATTAGTCTTCCCAAGCGAGGTATATATAGAATTTTTTTAACTACTAACACTAATTATCATATTTACTTTGATTAGATTTTGATATTAGTCATTTTCCATTTCATTTTTTAAATATCTTAAAATATCAAGTAGCCTGGAAGTTTAGTTTCATACAAATAAAACGAAATAAAGGAATGCAATTATTATTTGTTTGTGTTTTTTTGTTCATTTCAATTGAAAATAAAAGAAAATTTGTCATTATCAACTGGTGTTTCGAATCCGGTTTAAGCCGGATTGGAATTATCCGGATAATGCGTCAAAATCCTGCTATCCGATATCCGGTTAATTCACAAAAAGAATCCGGATAACTAAATTAAAGAAAAAAAATTGTTTGCGCTATTTATTTACCATTTTAAAAATTTTAATCAAATTTTTTCGCAGTAGACGTTTTGGTTTAGTCGATCTAAAATAGTATATTATTTAATTAGGAGCTAAAGTGCTACTTTTTGTGTTGAGTCTTCAGTTTATAGTTTGTAGACGAAACACAAAATGTTACTTTAGCTCCGAATTATATATACTATTTTTTCACCAAACGTTTAAATTTTTTTATAAATATGAAATTAATACGTCAATTTTTTTGTAAATATGTTTTGAAAAGGTAATGTGAGGTAGTAAATTTTCTGAATTTAATTTTTATTGAATAAAAATGAATTGAAATGAATGCTGTTTTGAACAAATTCATAATCTCATGTTATGTCTTTACTGCCGCCGTAAAAATATGAAATTTACCTAACTGCTGCTGTAAAAATATGAAAGTTGCTTCACAGCCGCTGTAAAAAAGCAAAAATGCCGTTACTTTACAGCCGCTTTGATTAAATGTCAAAAAAGTAAGACCTCCCTCTTTCTAGAGGCAGTAAAAATTAACTTTAGAGCCGCTTTCCGAAAAACATGTTTTTTTTATTTAGACGGTTTCGTTTGGTTGATCTAAAAATTATCATTCCAGCAATTGTTTTAGTATTTCAATTTTTACACTACAGAACTTTTTACTTTGCAGAATTCAATATTATGCCGAAATATTAATTTTAACGATTTTAGTTATGTTTCTAAAACATCAACTATCAGTTATGTAAAAATGTTAATAAAAAGTTTGTTTCCGGATACCAAAACAACCGAAAATGTTAAATTAATATAATGTCTGAACAAAAAGATACTGAAAATGAAAATTCTTCCACTCCGACCGAACTCATGGAATGTACGTTAGTCATGGAATTGAAAAATACGATTCACCAATCGAAAATAGTAAAATTAATCGTTCAAATAATTATTCATCACTGGACAAGGAATTTAATTTTTATAGCATAAATAAAACACTCTCTCGCTAACCTAGAAAAGCTGTTTGATGCTTTGAAGACCATACAACCTACTTCGAATAAAAGTGAGTCTTTTCGGTTGCTAGTATCTTCTTAACGAAAACTAGAGATCGGTTGCAGTTTCCAATGTTAAACGATCTTGTATTTTTAAAATATTATTTTTCAGCTGAATATAAATTTTGTTTGCAAACTAATTTTTGTTTTTTAAAACTATAGTTTTTTTTAAATGCACTATCCGGATTATTATCCGGATATCCGGACAATTACTTTACATACTATTCGATATCCGGATAGTTAAAATCACGGATAATTGGCAACACTATTTTCAACCTAGGTAATGTTTTGTTATTATTATTGACCTAGCTTGAGAAAAATTACTTCTCATTGAGGCATTAGAGTAAATAATGACGATTTCTCAAGTTAGTAATTAAAAAAATATATTTTACATTCGCCTTATAAACTTATGAGGTCAACGTCCTCAAAGAACGGTAATTGGCATCTGACATATGGGGTATCTGGCTTCTGATATTTGGTATCTGGTATCTGGTATCTGGTATCTGGTATCTGGTATCTGGTATCTGGTATCTGGTATCTGATATCTGTTATTTGGTATATGGTATCTGGTATCTGGTATCTGGTATCCGGTATCGGGCGTCTGGTATCTGGTATCTGTTATCTGGTATCTGGTATCTGGCATCTGGTGTCTGGTATCTGGTATCTGGTATCTGGTATCTGGTATCTGGTATCTGGTATCTGGTATGTGGTATTTGGTATCTGGTATCTGGTATCTGGTATCTGGTTTCTGGAATCTGGTATCTGGTATCAGGTATTCGGTATCTGGTATCAGGTTTCTGGCATCTGATATCTGGTATCTGGTATCTGGTATCTGGTATCTGGTATCTGGTATCTGGTTTCTGGTATATGGTATCTGTTATCTGATATCTGGTTGCTGGTAGCTAGTATCAGGTATCTGGTATCCGGTATATAGTATCTGGTATCTGGTATCTGGTATCTTGTATCTGTTGTCTGATATCTGGTATCTGGTATGTGGTTTCTGGTATCTGCAATCTGGTATTTGGTGTCTGATATCTGGTATCTGGCATCTGGTATCTTGTATCTGGTATCTGGTATCTGGTATCTGGTATCTGGTATCTGGTATCTGGTATCTGGTATCTGGTATCTGGTATCTGGTATCTGGTATCTGGTATCTGGTATCTGGTATCTGGTATCTGGTATCTGGTATCTGGTATCTGGTATCTGGTATCTGGTATCTGGTATCTGGTATCTGGTATCTGGTATCTGGTATCTGGTATCTGGTATCTGGTATCTGGTATCTGGTATCTGGTATCTGGTATCTGGTATCTGGTATCTGGTATCTGGTATCTGGTATCTGGTATCTGGTATCTGGTATCTGGTATCTGGTATCTGGTATCTGGTATCTGGTATCTGGTATCTGGTATCTGGAATCTGGTATTTGGTATCTGGTATCTGGTATCTGGTAACTGGTATCTGGTATCTGGTGCCTGGTATCTGGTATCTGGTATATAGTATCTGGTATATTATATGTGATATCTGGTATCTGATATCTGGTATCTGGTATTTGGTATCTGGAATCTGGTATCTGATATCTTATATCTGATATCTGGAATCTGGTATCTACTATCTAGTAACTGGTTTCGGGTATTTGGTACCGGCATCTGGTATCTGGTATCTGGTACCTGGTATTTGGTATATGGTAACAGGTATCTTGTATCTGGTATCTGGTATCTTGTATCTGGTATCAGGTATCTGGTACCTAGTATTTGGTATCTTGTATCTGGTATCTGGTATCTGCTATCTGGTATCTGGTATCTGATATCTGGTATCTGGTATCTGGTATCTGATATCTGGTATCTGGTATCTGGTGTCTGGTATCTGGTATATGATATCTGGTATCTGGTATCTTGTATCTGGTATCTGGTATCTGGTATCTGGAATCTGGTACCTGGTACCTGGTATCTGGTATCTTATATCTGATATATGGTTTCTGGTATCTGGTATCTGGTTTCTGGAATCTGGTATCTGGTATTTGGTATCGTTTATCTGGTATTTGGTATCTGATATCTTGTATCTAGTATCCGGTATCTAGTATCTTGTATCTGGTATCTGGTATCTGGTGTCTGGTATCTGGTATCTGCTATCTTGGATCTGGCATCTGACATCTGGTATTTTGGTATCTGTTATCTTTTATCTGGTATCTAGGATCTTGTATCTGATTTCTGGTATCTTGTTTCTGGTTTCTTTTTTCTGGTATCTAGTATTTCGAAACTAGTATTTGGTTTTTGTATCTGCATCTTCTAGTCCCTGGGCCTTCACCTACATAACTTTGTGATTACCATATATTTTATACTTCGTGATGCGCCTATTCTTGACGAGCCCGAAATCATTTGTTCTGCGATTTTTTTCAAATCGGCCGCTTTTGCTTTCGGCAAGCTCCGAAAAATGCCGATTGCCCGGGATCTTGTAAATTTTTGTTTTTTTTAACTATGAGGGTTGGAAATTTGATTTAGAACACAAGTGTAACCTTGTCCGACAAAACTTTGTCTGCTATTGTCTAGTCCGACAACCCAAACGTCCAAAATGTCAGTTGTCGGACTCGACAATAGCAAACACATATTGGTCGGACAAGCTTACCCTCGTATTCTAAAACAAATTTCCAACCTCCACAGTCAAAAAAATAAATGTGGTAGCAAATTTACAAGATCGCGGACAATCGGCATTTTTCGGAGCTTGCCGAACGCAAAAGCGGCCGATTTGAAAAAAATCATAGAACAAATGTTTTCAGGCTCATCAAGGACAGGCGCATCACGAAGTATAAAATATGCGGTAATCACAAAATTATGTAGGTGAACGCCCAGGGACTATTCAATATTTCCACATATTTTCCACAATGTTTCCAGCTTTAGTCTGCTTACGAAAACACAAGTCAAACTTATATTTCCGCAAAAATAGTTTTTCGTCTTGCAAGAGTTTTGTTTTACAAACTCTTTTTGCTATTTTTTTTTTGTCATTTAACATCAAGATTGAAAGATTAAAATTAAATTTCGACAGTTATATATTATGAAACAAGAGAATGTCATTTAAAATAAGTTAACAATTACTAAGACTAATTTGAGCTCTAAGATTGTTACGGCATAACTTTATGTCGACATGTTACGGCATAAATTTCCATTGGTCGTGAATTTGCGATGCTGCATATATATTTATTTTTGTGTTTTGATTCTGTTAAATTTGTTTTTTTCTTTTGTTTATTTTAAAGTTGTAACATATTCGGTTTTTTTTTTCTTTTTAGTTATCAATATAATCTCCAACATTATGGATATTAAAAATATTGTGCTCAAATCAGCTTTTAAATCTAAAAGCAATGGTTTCAACTTTTTACACATTAATCCTGGTAGCATAGTTTCTAACTTTGATGAGTTCAAGAAAACTATGAATGAAGTACCACTACATTTAATTGCTATCTCTGAAACGTGGCTTAAAGAAAAACATCGTGATCAATCTGTGGCAATACCTGGGTATACTTTAGTCCGTAAAGACCGTGTTGGCCGTCGTGCTGGTGGTGTGGCTCTTTACATAAAAAACAGTATAAAATTTAAAATTATTAAGAAGAACTCCGTACAATCGGATTTTGATATGATCTTTGTTGAGATAACTGGTGAAACTAAAGAAAAGTTGGTAGCTGGCGTTATTTATATTCCACCTAGCATTAAATTTATGAATAAAATTAGGAGCTTCCTGAATAAAATTTGTAACAAGTATAACAACATATTAATTCTTGGTGATTTTAATATGAATTTATTATCCAACGATCGCAATGTTCGTATATTTCTTGATTTGTTTAATTCAATGGGTATGAACCCTGCATCTTTTGAACCAACGAACTTTGTGGATAACAGTTCTACATGCATTGACCTGTTATTACTTAAAAATAGTTCTAAATTAGGTTTCTTTACTCAGTTATCATTCCCTGGTTTATATACATCTCATGACATGATATTTGGCTCCTACAGCTTTGAACTTGCAGGTAGGAAGGTGGATGGTGACTATATATTTCGACGCAGCCTTAATAACATCGACCAAAATGCACTTGCTCAGGCAGCACTTACTCTTAACTGGAACGAAATATTTTTCATTTTCAGATATAAATGATAAGCTCTCGTATCTTAACAATCTCGTTTTAAAATTGTTGAACCAATTTGCCCCAGTTAAAAAAATTAAATTAAGAAAGGCTGACGACAATTTGTAGATCAACGCTGACATTTTAAGGCTAATGAAAGTGCGGGACTATTTTCATACTTGCTGGAAGTCCAATAGAACCTCTGTTAGTTGGAAATGCTTTTCTGAGGCTAGAAACAAAGTCACTCAGCTAATTAGAAAAGCCAAGTTTATACATTTTAAAACGATTTTCAATGTTGATTTACCTCCGAAAGTTCTTTGGGATAATTTTAAAAAACATGGTTTAGCAAACTCATGTTCCTCAGAAAGTATAAACATTCAAGCATCTGACTTCAGTAATTTCCTTTCATCTAACAGTAGGTCTCCTTCACAACCTGTTGACACCTCTACCATCGATTCTTCTCCTAATTCATTCTATTTTGCCAATGTTTCAGTGTTTGAAGTCTCTCAGATGATAAAAGAGATTAGATCCCATTCTGTAGGTGTTGATGATATTCCTATACGTTTTTTACATATGTTGTTACCTGTTATCTCTACTTTTGTCACACACATTGTTAACGAAGCATTAACAAAATCTATTTTTCCTAATACATGGAAGAACGCTTACGTCATTCCGGTACCTAAAAAGCCTAATGCTGAACTGGTCCATGATTTCCGACCGATCAGTATTTTACCGTGCCTATCAAAAGTTCTGGAAAGGGTGATGAAAAAACAAATACTTGAACACTTAAATAAGTTTAATTTGATACATAAATGTCAGTCTGGCTTCCGGGAAAGTCACAGCACTACTTCAGCATTAATTAAGATCATCGATGACTTAAGCACCGCTATTGCCCAAGGTCAAGTTTCAATATTAGTCCTGCTTGACTTTTCTAAGGCTTTTGACTCGGTGGATCATACATGTCTTCTGCATAAACTTCACATGCAATATAATTTCTCAAGAAGTGCTGTGGTATTTCTCCAATCATATCTAAGTCAAAGGTATCAGACTGTTCGTATTGCTGATGTATTTTCCCAACCATCCCTAATAACTTCTGGTGTACCCCAAGGCTCAATTCTTGGACCAATATTGTTTATGATATTTATAAACGACATCTATAAATCACTGGAAAATACAGCGTTTCATCTTTTTGCTGATGATGTGCAGTTTTATGAATCAGGTACATTTCCTAACATTCATTTATGTATAGACAAACTAAATAAAATTCTTAAATTAATAGAAATATGGGCTAGTAATAATAAATTAACAATAAACCCGGCTAAGTCTCAAGCAATGGTTATTTCGGGTAGCAAAATTCAAGTTTCTAATTTAAATTCGTGTCTGCTACTCTTTGGTCAGTCTATTCCTATGACAAATAAAGTTAGAAATCTTGGTCTCTGGATTAATAACTCCTTAAATTGGGATGATCACGTTACTAATATTTGTCGTAAGATCTATATGACTCTCAGCCAGCTATGGACATCTGCTAGCTTTACACCTAGGAACGCAAAGTTGAAATTAGTCCAATCATTAATTGTTCCTCACTTAATTTATTGTGCGCCTATATTTGCAGGGTGTTCTAAATCTAATTGGAATAAGCTTAACGTTGCTTTCAATTCATGTGCGCGTTATATCTATAACAAAAAACGTGGTGAGTCCATTTCATCTTTTTCAAAACTAATTTTTAAGCCAGGAGATAAAAGCAACAACATCAGTTGGTATCTTTCAAAAGCTGTCATTTGAATTTTTCTCGTCCAAATCCTAACTTTTGTGTGTAAATGGCAAATATACAAGTTCTGTAATATGTTATAACTTTAATTATTTAAGATTAATATTTTACAAATTAATTAGTGTATTTTTTTCTTTGTAATATTAGCGTATTTTTTTTTTCTTTGTTTTTGCTCATAAATTTCGTTTCTATTAATATTATTTAATCGGTTTCCTTTGTGTAAATTTCCTTAATTATAAGAGGAATAATCATTAATTAATTGTTTTTTTTATATAGTATCATTGGATAAGTATGTGGTAGCATTTGATATGTTTTCATTAAACTATTATATATAAACGACCATTTTTAATTGTATAAACTCAAGTATCTATAGTATACAAGAGAAAATATTCTTGTTAATGCAAGAATATTGTAAAAAGGTTTTGCCTTAATTGTATATGTGTTGAATAAATTGAATAAATAATAATAATAATAATAAAGATTGAATTATTTTTTTGGTGTCAAAAACAGCTGTGATTTTCCTTTTTAACTAAGCATTTAAAAACCCGCACACCAAATGGCTTTTTTCTACTACCCAACTTAAAAAATCTACTTTCGATGGTTGTTCATTGTATCGAAAAACTTTTTTCGTCACCAGTGATAAAAAATCCTATACAAATTACTTTCGTGAAAGTGAAAAGTAATTTTTTAAAAGCCATCTGTTTTCTAATTGATTAACTAGAATAAACCATCCATAACACCCGTTAAGAGAGTCAATTGATTGAATGAAATAATTTTGTTAGTGTTAATTCAACTCTCTTGGGAAGATGACGCTAATTTATTTTTGAATTATTTACGGACAATTTACATTAAAAATGTAAAAATAATAATAGTTAACTATAAAATATTCATATATTATTTTTAAATAGTATGGTAAGAAACAGTTGGTGTTAAGATATTTAAAAAAAAATTATTTCACCTATTTATTTAGGTGAAAAACGAAAAAAAATATTTATTGACATAAAATAATTTACGTTGTTTTAAAATATATCAGGAATTTACGTAACGTCATCCCCATACATAAACTAAATCCAAACTGTTGTTTTTATTTTAGAAATAATAATAAAATTTTTAAATTTGATTTTATTTATTACAAAACCGTCTTAAGTTATAAGCCTAGTAGACGCGAAATGCAATCTACAATAAGCCTTTAAAGATGTGTTATTTAATGATTTTTGGGACTTTATAGACCAAAAAGAAAAAAAATATAGAATTTTGTAGTGAAAATAGAATAAAAATATGTATATGTATAAAGTTGACGTTTTTTTTGTACGAAAAGACAATCAGGC
This sequence comes from Diogma glabrata, assembly GCA_963693315.1. Taxonomy (NCBI): domain Eukaryota; kingdom Metazoa; phylum Arthropoda; class Insecta; order Diptera; family Cylindrotomidae; genus Diogma; species Diogma glabrata. The sequence goes on along the minus strand of OY856186.1, from coordinate 197,037,118 downwards.
TTGTAACTAAAGACGGTTTGGTTTATGTCATGAAAATTGGATAATTTATTCATATTGAGTCATCTATATTTTAATAGCAGAAGTATAAATATAAATTTAAAAATTTTAATTGGATGTTTGTATGTTTTGAGATTTGAATTGTATGTACATAATCATAAACGAAAATGTTTAATAATTAATAATAATTTTTAAAAAAGTAGTAGAAAAAGTACAGTCTTCTACTCGCCGAAAATCATATTTTGAATATCGCGACTATTACCAACCTCGGCTATCGCTTCGGCTGATAAACTGTCCTCTCCCTTCAAAATATGATGTTTTCGGCATCGCTGAAGAATATATTCGATTTACTTTAAGCCATATGTTTTCGGTTATATTTTTCATCCTGATTTGATGATAAATAATGTAAATTTAATTTGAATTATAGGTTGCAAAAAAGAATATTAAAAATGATTTAAAAAACCAAAACTAAGAATAAAGTGAAAAAGCAAACTAAAAAATAAGTGACAAAATATCAAAGCAATTTTCAGTGAGATACAAAAATAGTTTGATTAAATTAAAACATGTCTGCACCAGAGAGATCAAAATCAAATACACCACCAAAAATTCCACCACCACCTTTCGGCTTTGGTCCAAAGCTGTTTAAAAAGTGTAAAAGTGCAACTTTTCAAATTGACGGAGCAACATACACAATTGGTAAGTTGTCTTATTTTTTAAGTTTTGTTGTTAATTAATTGTTAAATTATCAAGATGACAACTTTAATATTTGATTAAAACTAACAAAAATATGACATAATGAAAATCGACTCACAAAATAAAACCATACCACCCACGGAATCCTTAGGTCTTATATTTAACACCCCCTGTCTTACACTAAATTGATCTAATTCATCTGAGGAAACTCGTTTTTTTTCCTTTTATTTCTCCGTAAACAAAATAAAAACCCATCAACAACAATCAACACATAACACAGAAAAAAATCCTTTGAGGAATATACATTTTCTTAAATTGATAGCATTTTCATTTTATTTCCATTGTTTTATTGTTTTACCCCGTTTTTTCATCAGTTACACAAAATTTACAGTTTTCTTTTAAATTTCTATAAACAAAGTGAATCCAAAATTAATTTTCCATCAAAATACTGTCAGTGAATAATTTTTGTTGATTTTTCATTTAATCAAAATAATTCATGATGAAAAGTGAGAAAAATAAACGAAAAAAGGAAAATAAATTTATTTCCATTATATTTTCATCCATTGAATATATTTAAATAATTATTATTTGAAATTGTCATTGGGTAATTTAATTCTATTGAAAAATAAATGAAATAATTGAGTTGATAATTTGCTAATAGTTTGTTTGTTGTTGTTATGCAAATACTTTAATTCAAAATCACTTTTCTTCTATTTAGCACAATAGAAAGGAACACCATGTTGTAAGGAAAGCATCAATTTAAAACCATAACAACTTGGTCAAAATCTTTCATATGCTTTCTCCAAAGTGGAATAAAAACAAAACCAAAATAATTTAGAATTAATTCAATCTAATACCATTTTACGTTTTTTATAAGTTCTAGGCAAGCGGGATTAGCACATTTGGTTTTGATGAAAAAGGTTTTCAGAAAATAAAAGATAATTAATTGAGGGACTAATTTTTGAATTAATTTATTTTAATATGTTTTACTTGTTTAATTATTTTAATAATATTGCGTTTATCATTTTTTAATAAAATATGCTGTCTATAGTAGGAATTACAATATGTGTCACAACAACACATAAAAAAAAAACCTTTTCATGACCTGCGGAAAACTGTTAAGGCTATTTTTGAGGATTTTGAAACTCGATTAGGTAAGGCAATAATTTGAATTTTTTAATTCTATGATATGGTTGGTTTTTTCTTCAGAGAAAATCTCAATTTCTTCTCTACGTGTTATGTATGGATTTGAACCAACCTCATCGAATCCATTCATTGGCAGATACGTCAATTACGCCATCATGACTCATTTATTCACTTAAGTTCGATTTCTCTACTGACATGATCCATTTTTCTTCTGACATGACGTGAACCAACATTTTACTACAGAAATCATCTTGACTGCAGATCAAATCTTTTTTGCAGACAAATTATGTTTTCTAGTGGTTTACAAACAAACTAAAACTTATCGGTTTCAAATATTATGAGTATGAAAAATGGTATGAAGGTCATTCTTCTACCGTTTTGTTTGTCATCATGTCAGCTATTTGTAAAGCAATTTTAACAAACAAATGTTATTTTTTTTTGTGAGTTTTTATGAAAATACGAATCAATTATTACCTTGAATTATCGCACATACATAGACGCACATAAATATGAAAAATCAACATTCTTTAAAAAATTCGACGAAGCGTGAAGGGGAGTAAAAGTAAATGGACATGGGAATAAAGATTTACTTAAAACTTCAATAACCCTTTGTAACGACATTTAGTTTTGTAGGAACTCGCCATATATATATATGGATTTTTGTAATGTTAGTCATAATTTTGCATATCAGTTTATTGTTTATTACTTCCGGTAAACAATATTTAGGGTTCCGTTTTTTATAATGAACTCTATTGGTGAGAGTAAAACGAGTTTTTCACATCACATATATCGATTATCTCGTAAACTATATATGCTATGCACATGAAATTTGAGGTGCGTATAAAACACCACACAACCTGTCCACATAAGATGACAGATACAAATAAAACTAAAGTTGTTTTCATTTGGTTTACAGGGTTACGATGTGAGACCTTTAAGAAAATACATTTTTTTATAGATGCAAGTAGAGTTTAATATGAAAAGGCTTCGGTGCAGTATTCCTTAAAATGTATTTTGGAATTTCACACCTCACTATTTTTTGTATAATTTTGAACCATGACGCTTTCTTCGTGTTTTCTTACCTCGATTAGCTCCGAATCTAACCGATCGAAAATCTTCAAATGTATTTGAAATGATAGAAAAATTAGTAAGTTTTCAATAAAAAATACGTAAAAGTGTCACATACTCTTAATTATATTTAATAAGGGGGTAGATATGAGAAGGGGTAAAAACACTATTTAAAACGTGCTCAAGTGGGGTGCTATTTGAAAGAGCACCTAATTTAGAAAACATTGCAAATATTTTTGAATTTTGCGGTGCACAATTTTCGAATTATTGTCAAAAAAGTGCGACTTTCAGACCACCTCTTTGGCTCATTCCAAGCGAGGGTTTTTCCGACCGACCTCCATTCCAAGAAATTTGAAGCAAAACAAAATTTACTTGCACTTGCTATTACATACCACCCAGATTCTAGAAGTGAGGACCACCCGGTTACAACGCCTTTGTATTTCTTTTTTCTTAAAAACTTTTTTACCCATGGTAATAAAACAAAGAAAATATAAACATTTTAATCTAACTAATGCGCTTTTGCAGCTTCTTGATGCTACTAAAAGTGTAGGCAACTCCAAGAAAATAGGTGCACATTATAAGGTGGTGGCCTTGACCATTACAATAGGCCAGTTAATTACCTTTCCAACCAAACTTTAATAATTACCTTTCCAAATCCGTTGATATCGGATGAAGTCACATTCATTTTGAATCTCTAGAAATGTTTTGGAGAGCAATGTTCAAACTAAACACTTTAAACTTTTTTTAAACACTATTATATTTTGTTATACCCATACCACTGATATTCCAAATATGTAGCCCGAACAACATTCTATGCATTCTGCGCTTAGACTTGTGTAATCACATTTCGTGCACTTTTTTGTATTAGTAATTTTTAAGTTTTTTTTTTAAATATTCTAGTGTTTATTTTAAATTTAGTTGAAGTTTGAGAGCATAAGGGTACAACCGTCATAAATTCGTTTTAATTTAACATTATAAAATCATGTATATAAAATGTGCATAGAACTTTCAGGCATAAATAAATAAAAATTTGATGTATGACTTTTGTAACTAGGATGTTCTAAAACATTATGAATTTTTCCTCGACAAATATTTTTGGTAACGTCATTACGACCCATGAAGTTTGTGGTCGTATTTTCAAGTTCTAAATGAAAATTTATGTTTGTGATTGTTTTTGTATATGAGGCATCCATTTTTTCACCATTTTTAATGATAGAATTTAAGGGAAAAGAGAAAACAGAATTCAAAAAATTGAAATATTTGGCCTACATATAAAAAATAATATAAATTTGCCAGAATTTGCTTAGTATTTTAAAAAATAAATTAAAATATTAGTAATCCGACATTAAAAATGACAATCCAAAAATGTTAAATAAATATAATTATAATTTTGAATTACTAAAACCAATTATTCAAATTGCCCGTATGTTTTTATAAATGTTATGTTAAACTAAACATTCGCATTTAGAGATGGAAAACCCCAGATCCTGGTTCCTGAAATCCCGGGATCCCGTATTATTTTCTGATCCCAAAATGACTTCAAAAACATCATAATTATTTACTTACAATAAACACAACAAACGGGGTGTCTGAAAAAGCTTTTTCAGCTGCTGGGTCTTATAAATTCAAAAATTCGAATTTGTTTTAGCGACAAAATGATCGACAGCTTATGTTTTTTTAGAACACATTTTCAAACATAGTTTTTTATAAAGTTTATGGTAGACACCGTTGATACTTTTAATTTTAACATAATTAATAATTTAAAAAAATTTTCTATATAAACATTTGTCTTTTTCCGCAAAATTTTTTGAATTTTATTTATTTACAAGTAGCCCGATTAATTTAAGCTGCTATGCTCTCCTCAGGAGCTTATATAAAACTAAAGATAGAAGATTTGATAAAAAGTAATTTTTCTTATTATCTAACAACAAAGTCAGGACTGGTTAACGGGGAGAATTTTATGTCAGTTTGTTCGTTAAGAACTTGCTTGTTGAAATAAAGAGATTTTCTAATTTCGAATGACATTAAGACATCTAACTTACGACCTTTCTTTTCTATGTGTAAAACATTTAAATTTTGATTATTACGAAAGTTGCTATTATGATTTTCAGAGATTAGGTGGTTGGCAAAAATAGAAGATGTGTATCTTAGTTTTAGTGAACGAAAATGCTCGGCGCAAAGACTGAGAAAACAACGGCCAGTTTGTCCCACATATATAGCATCGCAAATGGAGCAAGATAATTGGTAAACAACGGAGTTTAAGTTATTTCGCGTTTCGGTTTGTTGCTTACTTGACATAAAATATTAAACTGACATACAATTCTCCCCGATAACCAGTCCTGACCTGTTATTCAAAAAACCGCCTGTTCAGAATAATACTCAAAAACAGTTACATGTTTCCCTTGTTCTCTATAATTGTTTTTAATTCATAAAATTTACAAATTCATCCTTTAAATAATTAAATGTAGCGCAATAAAGTTTAAGAAACGCCTCTCTTTCTCTTTAATGAAATAGAAATATTCCTTTTTAAATATTAAAACTGAAAATCTTTTAATTACATTTAAATTACATATAATCACTTTTATTTTATGTTGTTAGTTAATAAGAAAATTACTTTGTATCAATTCTTTTGTCTTGAGTTTTATATATGCTCCTGAGAATAACGTAACAGCTGAAATGAATCGGCTAATTGTAAATAAATAAAATTTAAAAAATTTTGCGGAAAAAGACAAGTGTTTAAACTGAAATTTTTTTAAAATTATAGTTTATTTATATTATATGAGGATGTTTGTAATAGCTAGACATAACTTTGTGTGAATTCACAAAGACATTACTTTGTGGGGAATATTTCTATTCTAGTCAACATCCTAGGTCACGAGTCTATAGTCATTACTGATTGCTTCTTTTGGGTGATTTGTGTAAGCAATTAAACTTAAGTAACTTTATGAATACTGTGAATTTTTTCCAATTTGAAATCAGTTTTGGATTTTATCTGAATAAACCTTACAGCTCATTACATTAAAACTACATGTTTCTCTTTAAGTGTGTTTCGATTGGGATTCGAATTTTTAACCTAATCATTAACTCGTAATCTTATTATTAAATAGCCACATACAGCATAAAAACATTTCCACTATAAAGAGTCTAATGACAGTTGATAATTCAACGTAAGCAAATCGATTATGAAGTTTCAACTTTTAAATATAATCGCCTTGGTGGCGTAGTGGATAGCATGTCTGCCAAAGTATTCAAACTCACTGGCATTGATAAGGTTAGTTCAAATCCCAACCAAAACACACATAAAGAGAAATATTTTGGATTGAACAAAATTCACAGGATTCATAAAGCTATTTGAGTTAAATTTTTTTTTTTAATAAAATGTGTTGTGTAGTAGGAATTACAATATGTGTCACAATAACACATAAAAACCTTTTAAGACCAAGGTCCCACAACAACATACGTTCAAAGGTGATGATGGACGTAAATCTTTCTTTTTTTGTTTTTTTATATTTTTTATTAAAGAATGGATAACTAAACAAAAAATCCTATCACTGACAAAATATGACATAGGCCAATATTTTATGATAGAATAGAGAAAATAAAAGTAAATTAAAAAGTAAATAGCAAATTGTTACAAAAAATGTAGTTGCCAATAATCCAGCCGGTTGCATATACCTTGATCATGTGACGCACCGTCTTTCTTAAAGATTAAAGCCCACACATAATTATAAGAAGGCTCGTTTCTTCAAGGAAGCAATAGCGTCTCATCATCAAGGATTATTTAACAGCTAAGATTGAGGGTGCTACCGTTGACTGAATACAGTTCATCGGCCACCACCCCTAAGATGTCACCTTGGCTAGTGACATCTCACTGCTATTGCCAGTGGTGTGTGATATCTCACGTCAACTCGTTTGTCAATAGCAGGGACTGGAGTACCCGCGGTTGTCACACCCGTAGATCAAAAATAAAAAAAAATTTCAAAACAATAAAAAATTTTTATTGGGGATTTTTGAGATCAATTAAACTCAAGTAAGTAAAGAAATAATTGGAATTTTTTCAACTTCGAAATTGTTATTGCCTCAACGGCGTAATCGATAGCGTGTCTGCCTAAGGATTCGAGCCAGGCACTGACGAGGAAGGTTCGAATTCATCCGAAACACAAAAAAATGTTATGTGGAGTTTTTTCTGAGAAAATTTAAACCATAACTTTGAATTGAAAAAATTCCAATTACTTCTTTACTTACTTGAGTTTAATTGATCTCAAAAATCCCCAATAGATTTAAATTCCCTTAATGTAGTCTAATATTAATACATATAGGACTACAAATTGACCAAGTGTCAGCTATTGATTTCATCAAGCCATTGAAACAATCAATAATGACTATACAATTGTGACTTAGGATGTTAATTAAAATAGAAATGTTCCCCATTCTACGAATTCACAAAGTATTGTCTAGAAATTAAATGCAAAAAATCTCATAAATTTTTATGTTTTTTAAAAATATTTATTAATTTATTTTCTCATATAAATACCTAAATAGATATTTAATGAATTACTTTTATTATTGAATGAAATGTAAAATATATAATTATTTAATTTTAAATTGACTTGTGTTCATAAAAAATTTGGTTTTTTTTATTACGGGCTTCCCCGGGATTAAGTTTTTCAATCCCAAATCCAGGGATTAAAAAATTTCGGAATTTTTCACATATCTATGCACGTTTCACATACTTTTTTCAAAATTATTTTTGTGTCCACATCGAAATAGTTTGTGCACTCTTGAGTATTCGTATTTTCATACAATTCTTTTCCAATGCAGTTATTTTAATTTTTTCGAATATGATCCTTTGACTTAGTGTTCATAAGATTTTGTTTTATTTACAATAACATTGTAACCAGCTTCGCGAATTTAAATATCTTACATACAGTGATGAAGTAAACGGTTTATTAACATCTATCATCTTCAAGTTTTACATTCAAAAACAGACGTATCAAAGTCAAACCATTTTTTATTTGCTATGACGTTAAACACGAGAGCAAAAAAAAAAATATTCAGAATTTTTAACAAGCTTTTTGGATTAAAACAATTGTTTTTTGTAACTTTTTTATTTTCTTGTTTAATTTTCCTGTTATATGTAAAAGTTGAAAAAAAAAATATTCTAAGGAAACATGTTACTGGACTTTTATTTTCATGTTTTATTTCCGGAATTATTTTGCTTAAACACAAAAGAAAATGAAATTTTTGTTTGTTTAATAAAATTTCCTGAACGTTATTTTTGGAAGCTTTAATTTTATGAACATGAATATTAGATTTTGTTTTGTTTTGTTTGAACTTCAATAGAAACAAAAACTGGTTATAGAAATGAAAAATATGTACCAAAAAGTGATAGTGGAAATAAAAATAACCGCTAGGTTTTTATTGATAAGTCTAGAACTGAACGGATGAGTCGAAAAAATTTTACATTAACGAGTATATTACATTACTAGTACGGATATGGGAGTAAACTTTTTCTCAAACTTAAATCTTATTGAATTGGTCTATTCTGGATTTGAGCTTTTCTTGGATCAAAAAAGGGGTCTATGTTATGCCTCGATTAACACAAATATCAGCTACTTGAGTTGAATTAGTTTTAATGCACCAATGACTCACCCTTATGTAGTATCATTCAATATATCAGTAAATGCTGAATTTAATTAAGAACTGCAGAGCCGATATATAATAGACATTAAAAATTTCAAATATATCTGTATGTCCTCATGAAATTCTCAAAAAATTTGGCTTACACTTTTTAAGCACTGATTGTTGTTTTGTTTTATCTTGTGGTCTGTGATCAATTTTTGTTGCATTGCAAGTTTGTGAAATCGAATAACAATGCGCCATTTTAATTATAACGTAATGAAATTTTTTAGGAACTACTAATAGCGGAGAGTTCGACAAAAACTTTGGTAGCTCTATTTATCATCGTTCAATATAGGATAATTTAAATCAATATATTTCAAAATAAGCAAATGTATTATCAATTATCATTTCTTACGACAAATTTGGCTATGTTTTATTTTCCAAAGTGAAAATTGGAAACTAAGTTCTTTAACCTTACCCCAAATGTTGCAAGTCTACTTTCATTAGGATTAAAAGTACGTCGAGCAAACTTACGCTTTCATCCAATTCTTAATACCTTAAATCCAAGCAAATTTTTCTTTGATATTTTTTTGCAGTTCAGTAGTTCAGTAGACAAGCTATCAAACTAATCAGCCGTGTTTTATTTTCGCAAAAAATATTTTAGTCAAACGTTTTTAAAATAATTATATGAATTTTTTTTGCAATTTTTAATTATATTTAATAATTAATTCTACTTCTTTTTATTTTTAGGTAAGGACATTACTTAAATTGGTATGAAAGAAACAAAAATTTATGAAATTGATCTTTTCTATAATTTCGAGGATAAGGACATTTATTACAGATTTATGAAAATTATATGGATAAATATTTTTTTATGGATTGGGTTTCTGGAGTACAGTAATAATTTTCTGAGTCTAATCTTTTTGAGTTACTTATATGTTTGTCTTTTAAATATTAGCAAATTTTCTGTTATTTGGATTGACGTTTTCTTGCCCCTAAACTTAGACTTAGCTTTATGGTAAATTTTAGTAGTTTATTTTGATTTTGTTTTTTTATGTTTAGCTTCACTTGAAAAAAAAAAAGCAAAACTGTTATTCAATTTTGCAAACATAAGGGAATTGTAGTTCAAGCTGCACACGGTTCATATTTATCTTGAGAATATGAAACCTCATATTTTTTTACGTAAAAAATTTTAACTCTCCTAGATACAAGTAAATATGTTTGTCCAAACAATGAACAGGAATCTTTGTTCTCCTTTAAGCATGGTGCGTCTGCGTACATTAGTATTGTGTACCATATGTGAGATTTGGTAATTTTGAATTAAATAAAAAATTTTACTATCTGACTTTCTTAAGAATTGCTACACCCAATTAAACACTATTTGTTTTTCATGCACGAAGTGATGTTCAACGGTTATCTTTCAAAGTTTGCAATATATAAGAATTGATATCATAAAATCTTTAGATAAATAACAACTATTAACTCTAAAGAAAATTATCAGTAAAATAAGTAATATCAAGTTATTTAATCACTAATCAGTGTTTTATGTTTATTAAGACATCGGTTACAAAATTTATGAAAAGTATTATTTTGTTGTCAATACAAACTAAGTGGTATAAGATATTATTACCTCAGACAAACAGTTTTTGTTGTTATTCAAAATTTTTTTAAATGTTCCCGAATAGGAACTCTAAATGTAACAAAAACATTTAACAAAATGGTTTCCGAATAAAAAATTCATTGCAGCACAATACAATCATTGTATATTTTCTCCTAAAACATTTTCATTTGCAGTAAGTATTTTACTTGAAAGGAAAACGTATTATGTTTCAAAAATGAAAACCAAGATCATCAGTTCAGTTGCCAAAACTAGAAACATTTTTATTTTGTGTTCACAATTCATGTCCTTGTTTATTTCATACTCTATATGTAAATCGATTTTCTTTTTGGAAGCAATTCAAAAATTCCTTTTGTTACCGAAGTCTTTTTCATTAAAATTTTTTGTTGTTGTCATAGCTACAAGCGAATAAAATTAATGAAAAACAAAAATACTTTTATGATTTTTCAAAAGAGTTGTTGCGTTAATGTGTATAAATTTGATCTGATAAGGAAGATAGTGAACAAAAACTGAATTTTTATTAGGTCAAGTAGATTTTCGTTTTATGAAAAGAAGTAAGCTTAAAACTAAAAGCTATAAAAAACAGCAAACACCAAAACCAACTTTTTTTTCAATATAATTCTGCCAACAGTGATTTTGTTGTCTCACATACTCTAGCTTGTTATTATTATGAAACGGAACAACATACATAATCAAACAATCAAAATACATAATGTATGAGATACATCGTTTTGTTGGGTTATTTCAAGGGAGGTTTTAGGTTTTTTTCTATCCGCATACGAAAGAAAATATCCTTTGAGATTTATGATTTAAATGAACTGATTTTGCTGATAGTTAATCGATGAGTGTGTTAACAATCCTATATCTGGATTTGTTGGTAATGTTATTTTTAGAAAACTTTTGTTTACGTTAAATTTGTTGACATTAATGTCAAAACTATTTTCAGTCTATAATCAAATAAAGACATTATCATTGACCTAAAAAACTATTTGTAAAACGACAATTTTTCTGTGAAAAGACTATTAAGTGAAATTTATTAACATTAAAATATTATCTTTGTAAATAATTTATAAAAAGTATTAAAACTTAAACTCGGCTGTTCAAACTATTAGATTCTCAGAAAACTTTATTGTTTCAGTACACATAATGTAATTTCTAATCTAAATTTTCCGTTTTTCCATTAAATTTTCCTATTTGTCTTTTTTTAAACTAAATGCTGACTTCATTTTTAGATAATTTGTTAGAATCACAGATTTCATTTATTCTACGAACCAACACAAAAGTTTTGTGCAAGTAACGAACGATTTGTGTTGGAATTAAAGTTTGTCATATTGATTTTTCACTTTAAGCTCATTATTAAAACCATAAATCATCGTTGTAGGCAGATCTGATAAATTGTTTGGACCATTATGAGACTAACATAATACAATGTAAAAAGATTGATTTGAGATTATGGTATAGTTGAATGGGAAGACGCAATTGATTTTTTCTGTTTGTGTTTTGGATAGACCAATAAATTTTGTTTTATTGTAATTGTTTGATATTGATATCTAAATAACAACTTTTAGCGTATAAATATCTTGATATCTAATATCAAACTGAATTCTCACAGTTTAGCTAGGTTGTGTATTGCGCCTTTCTTTAGGGAACACTAATACTTTCAATTTCGCTTTCTTCAAAAGTTGCTTCCAGCAAAAGTCGTTTTTAAGAGGAATTGTAAACAAAAATTGAAATTTTCAAGAATTTTTAGAATTAAAGGTTGAGAGGGTTTAAGGCTTTGTAAATTGGTATATGTTTTATTTATTTATAGGTTTATTGTGACGTGACTCTAAGTTGAAAGGATCTGTTAATTCTTATTCCTTTCCTATAGATTACAAACTCTACACAAAAACCTGCATCTCACTTTGCCCACCATTCTCTGGGTAACCACTAAAATAAAATCAAAAAAGGTAAACATACTGTACAAACAATTTCAAGCTGATCACAGGCAACTAGAACGAGTGGACAGAAGGTGATCCTTGTTCTCATTTTACTCTGTTTTTTAATAATTCGAATTGAGTCGCATTTTGCTAGTTTAAGCAGTAAAAATCAAGGATAGCATTTTAAAAATCAAAGATAGCAATTTAAATAAATTTGAAAAAAACAACGATTCAACGGCCTGCGCTGTCCATTTTTTTTTCAATAATAACGGTTTGTTCGTACTCAAAGTAATTGATAGAAACACAACTAGTTTTGTTTCTCAGAAAAATATTACTAGTCTCTAGTAAGTAAGTATTTCTTCAACTGTAGCAGATATCATGATAAAAAATTAGAATAACTATATATAGTATACTACAGTAGAAATAAGTTCGTTTAATTTTAAATTTCTAATTTTTTCCGGTTATTTTCAGTTTTATTCAGACAAAATAATATTGACGCGTTAAGTATGTAGCTCGATATATTGGTCTTGACTGTACTATTTTGCTCAGCTCTCATCATTGTTAAGCCATAGTTTAAGACGTCTCACGCTCAAATCCGGAGCAGTAAGTGAAAACAGAGAAGTAAGTCAGAAAAAGTTAGGATAGTATGGTTCGTATCGCTGTTTGTGGTTTAGGAACTGATGCACGTATAGTATAACTGAGGCTATTAAAGTTATTTGTATTTTATTCGTTTCATATCGTTTGGAAAGGTGTTGGAAAATTTTAAAATTATATAGTAAAATTTGTAAATCTCCACTAGAACGTTTTAATCCGAACCAAATTTTGAATACTGATTATGCGATATGGAAAGTTCTCAAACTCAGTATAGGAGTTTTAATATTGATATTGTTATTTGCTTTAAATAAACTTTTATATTAAACGATTGCTCTAATTTTACTAACGAAAAAAATGATTATTCCCACACTATAGTCTATTCTATTCAAAACACAATCAAAATGTTTACTTAAATTCATTTCATATAAAATCAGTCGAATAGCTTCAATCCAAATTCAATAAATATTAGCAAATTGTACAAATTACAAGATTATTTCTGAATCACTTAATACTAAGAAAGTCAGCTTATTTGCCTCATATTCCACATAAAGTTGACTTCGGGAATTTCGTGACAGGAATTATTGAGAATTTCCATCTTGAATGGAAAGAGATTTGGTCGAGATTGTTTGAGATTTGAAATTTTTCACATTTCGAGGAACTCCGAATCTCGAGAATTTTTATCAAATATTAATTGAAAAATTGAATTATTGATTTTTTGAAATAACTAAATATAAACTGCATTAGATGAAAAAAATTTGAGTTAAGTGTATTGTGTCAGTGCGTGCGATTGTTCGAACGTCTGATTCTAGTTCTATGATTTCCACTCCTTTTTCTTTTCCATAAATATTCAAATGTGGTTTTTTGTTAAAATAGTAAAATGCCTGTCTGGAACATGTTTATGGTAAACGGCTTAATCTATTTTTTTTTTTTTTTTTTAAGGCGTTCATGCTCCATGTAGGAGCGTTGCCAGGCTAATCAGCTTTGAATATTCACCACGGTCATTCGCAACAGCGACATAGTTACCATGGCAGCCGATTTTTTTAAGGTCGTTTATTACGTCAGTCTCCCATTGTAGTCGTGGTCTTCCTCGCGGTCTACCACTCCCTGGGGTACTAACGTACATTTTTCTAATCATTCCAGACTGTGAATCGGGTCGTAGAACATGCCCAAACCAAGCAATCCTATTAGAACGGATACAACCTATTATATCAGGACCCTCAAGAAGGTCTCTGATCTCAAAGTTATACCGGGTTCTATACTCGTCTGTCTTAAGTGGACCAAAAATGTAGCGTAGGATCTTACGCTCAAATACAGATAAATGCGATTCGTCATTTTGTATAAGGGTCCACGTTTGTGACCCATACATCACAACCGGTCTAATCAATGTCTTGTATAACTTGAGCTTGGTGTTAGTTGATACATATGGTGATCCAAGGAGAGGTTTAATTGAGTAGAAAGTTCGATTACCTGCAGCGATTCGAGCTTTAATATCTGTAAGTATGCTGTTGTTTGAGTCAAGCATTGATCCCAAATATTAAAAAGATTCAACTCCCTCAATTCGTTCATCGCCGCACATCAAATCTTTCTTCTCAGCCTCTCTTGAAACATTCATATGTTTGGTTTTATTGTAGTTAATTTGCAGACCAATTTTCCTAGCACCACTCTCAAGCGACTTGAAAGTCTCACTCATAACAGCTTCACTTCGGCCGAGGATGACAACATCATCAGCGTAAGCAATCATCTGTACTGAGTTTATTGACAAGATATTGTTATTAGTCGGCAGTTTCTTTTGACGGCACACATATTTCAAGGCTAGATTAAAAAGTATAGGAGAGATGGCATCACCTTGTCTTAATCCGGGGTCGACTTTAAAAAATTTTGATATTTCGTTCTCTACTCGCACACAGCTTTGAGAGTTCTGTACTGTCATTTTGCATAGTGATACCAGTTTACCAGGAATTCCCATTGACACCAGAGCAGACCATAGAGTCTCTCGTTCGAGAGAGTCGTAGGCCTGCCTGAAATCAATGAAAAGTTGGTGCACATGTATGTTGAACTCTCGACACTTTTCCAAAATCATCCTTATCGAGAAAAGTGCATTGGTGGTACCTCGGCCCCGCCGGAAACCACACTGATATTCTCCAAACAGTTGTTCAGCAAAAGGATTGATTTTGGATAGCAAAATGTAGGAGAAGATCTTATATGCTGTGCAGAGGAGAGCGATTCCTCTGTAGTTTGCACATTGTAGGCGACTACCTTTTTTATGGATTGGTATCAGCATAGCTTTGTTCCAGTCCTGTGGCATGGTTTCAGTCCTCCAGATCATTTGAACAAGTTCAAACAATCTTGAGGATAGCGTTTCGCCACCATGTACAATCATTTCGGATGTTATATCGTCGATACCAGGTGCTTCATTGCATTTTAATTTTGACAGCGCCGCATCGAATTCCTCTTTGGTGGGTTCGTCTACATGTACCTTTGACGCACGAATAAGCTTTCCTCGTCGCCTGACTTGTTGCTGGTCACTTAAGTTGAGAAGATTCTCAAAATAAGCGGCCCAAGTATCTAAAATATTTTTAAGGTCTACTTGTAGCTCCCCATCTTCGTTTTGAATAGCAGACGATCTAGTTTGAGGGCTCTTCCTTAAGGTTTTAACCTGTTGAAAGAAGTTACGCGATTGATGTTCCTTATTGAAGCTTTCAATCTCCTCACACTGTCTCTTCCACCATTCTCTCTTCGTTCGTCTACATAGCTTTGTAACGGCTTGTCTTGCCAGTTTATAGTTCTCCTTCGTGGACCTGGTATTGCGTCCTTGTAGACACTTCAAATAGAAATCTCTTTTGTATTGAATAGCGTCAAGACATGCTTGATCCATCCATGGCTTCTGGGAGTGGTTCTGTGGTCGTCCAAGTATTCTCTCAGCAGCACTTAAAACAGCATCTTTGAGCAAATACCATGACTTATCGACGTCTCCATTAATGGTTTCTGATTTCTCCAATGTTTCGGCAATATGGATTTGATATCTCCATCTTCCTTCTGTTTCAGCATTTTTTAATGATGAGATGTTAAAACGATTCCGTTGATTGAAATTTGGAATGCCTGGATTTGGGAAGTGGAACCTTATCGTTGCACATACAAGGAAGTGATCACTTCCAATGTATGCACCTCTAAAGGATCGCACATCCCGAACGCTCGAAAAGAAACGTGCTGTTACTATAACGTGATCAATTTGATTTCGAGTATTTCCATTCGGTGAGACCCAAGTCTGCTTATGAATCGATAGATGCGGTAAGAACATACTGGCAATTCTCAAATTATTTGATAATGCAAACTCAGTCATTCTCTCACCATTATCATTCGAATTAAAATGCAGGCTGTTGGGACCCACCACATTTCCATAAGAGATATCTCCTCCAACCTGTCTATTAAAGTCACCAAGAACCATAATGAAGTCGCGTGTTGGTGTTTGTTTCATAACCTCTTCCAGTGCTATGTAGAAATTATCCTTCTCGTCGACGGTCTTAGCTTCAGTAGGTGCATGCACGGCAATAAGAGAAATATTGTTATATGTACCACGTACACGTAGGTAGCAGATCCTCTCACTGACCGGGATGAATTTCATCACGGCTTCTTGTATGCGTGCACCAACAAGAAAGCCAGTACCAAATTCTCTTCGAGAAGGATGACCACTACAGTATAGAGAGTGACTATCCAAATCTTGTTTTCCGATTATCGGCTGTCTAATTTCTTGTAGAGCAATAATATTCATCCTATACCTCTCAGCCTCTGTTTCCAGACTTATAAGAGCATCAGGAGCGCTCAGGCTGCGCACGTTCCACGTTCCGATTCGGTAGTCTGGTCCTTTTTCACGTCCAGGTAAAATTCTGTTTTGTTGTCCGGGTCTGTTTTTCTTTTTCTGATCACCAAATTTAACATATCAGTTTTTTCCGGGGTTAGGGTGTTAACCTTAGGCCCAACCCAATTTGTCGTGAATGGGTCCGTTCTGCATATTAAGGTCACCAGAAACAACCTTTTTACACGTTTATATAGCGAGCCGCTTGATTCAAGACAGACGCCCGCTCCAAGCCGCCCCTGACATGGAGAACAGACGCTTGAGTCGCATTGGTTGTAAGGCGCCAATTCGCCGTGATGTAGCGTCATTGACTAAGCAGTTTTTACTCTGCTTGTCTCCAATACACCAACCTAATTCTGTCAGCATTACCCAGGCAGCATGGCGTGGACGTCGAATTTAGGATTTCGCTACCCTTAATGGGAATGGGCTTAATGGGCTTAATCTATAGGAAACCAAATAAAAAAGTAAAATGGATTTTAAAGTTACGGCATCTTCAAAAATTTAATTTTTGAAAAGTTTTATGGAAAATAAGTAAATAATTTTATGCATCAGCAAACACGTTCGTAAGGCAATCGACACGGTTAATTTAAAGATTATTTGCACTGATGACACAAAAGTAAAACATTTTGAGGATTTCAATATTACTCTAAAACCTATACGATGTTGCTGTCGACGTTCTTAGTAATTAAACTAAGAGATCGTAGATCGGGCCCTTTATTATTTGACTTTAAATATTTGCACGGTTCGGTAAACAAATTTGATGGTAAACCTCCTTTTTTCAGACATGTTCTAAAACAGAATTGATTAAAGAAGCCAAAACGTGCAGGGTTCGATATGTTTCTGGAAACATTCAAGCAGATTAAGCAGTGTCTGATTCTGGCAATGATACCGTGGTCGTTAACAACAGTAACGAAAACGGAACTCTGGCAAAACTAATTTTTAAATATGTTCAATAACGCTCAAAACCAAACGCAAACAATGCACAACATGGGCCAAATCAATTTTTGTCGTTCAGAAATCAGAAACGATTTAAATGTAAATGAAAAAAGTCTCTCTCTCTCTCTCTCTCTCTCTCTCTCTCTCTCTCTCTCT
>OY856186.1:196827448-197019316 GCA_963693315.1 Diogma glabrata | reverse complement strand
GTTTTGTTTAAATTTTTAGTTTTATCGAATTTTAATGTCAAATGAAATGACAGACGCACAAAAATACATTTATAATAGATTTCTTTCTAATGCTCATTTCTCAAAATTTTCTTAGAAAAAAACGGATTTAGTAGAGGAAGCCTTACATATGAAATTAGCATAGCATCTACATATGTATATAAAACTTATATAGAAAAAATAATATTGTGAATGAAAAGTATGAAGTAGAACTCCCAAACAACGATTTATATACATTAAAATAAAAAAACATATAACTCAATAAGTACTTACAAAAAAAAAAAAACAAAAATATTCCAAAACAAATAAAAGCACAAGTTGAAAACAAAAATAAAAACAATAACATACGAAAGCTTTGTTTTCGATTTCCAATCATTATTTTTCCATTAAAATTTTCCCTTTTTATTTTTTTCTGAAAAGCAATAGAAGTAAATTGAAATAAAAATAATGAAAATTATGTTAAATTTATTTTTTAAAATAAATAAAAAAGAAAAAAACAAAAAAAATTCTGCAAGCAATCAAATGAAAAAGATTTTCTTGTTTTATGAAAAACAATAAAATGGAAATCAGTTTGCGGGGACGGTAATGTAGCTGGAGTTTTTGTTTTTAAATTGGGTTTTTTATTAGTTCTTCTATCATAATTTTAAGGCATTTCTCTTCTGTCTTATTTTTGGAGAAATGATATGCGAACGAAATGGCAAAAAATTTACAAAGGTTGTTGTTTGGATATATACGATAAACTTAAATGTTTTACTTGTATTTATAATTTAATGATTTTTTCTCCAAAAATATAGATAAGCTTTTGAATTTAATATAAAAATTCGTTTGTACGACACGATACGATTTTTTTAATCTAAAGCAAAGAGTAAGTGTAAGCCATTGTTTTATTTCTACCATCATCAGAACAATTATTAAAGTTTCTAATAAATTAATTTGTATAATGTAAAAGTTTTAACTAGATAAATCAAACCTCTTTGTTTTTATCAATATACCCGCTTACTTAACCAACTTCATCAAAGTACATCTTAATTTCTTTTTGTTTTGAGAATAAAAGAAAATGTACGGTTCATTAAAAATTACTTGGGTTTCCTATTTTTGGGCATTTTGTACTCTTTTGTATTTAAATTTTCTTTTGTGTTTTGTTCAAAAAAAAAATACAAAAATGTGGAACTTCACATTTTAATGATTTTGCATAAAACAGTAATTTGTTTTTGTCTTTTTATAAAAAGAACATGAATATGATTTTCACCGAATAAAAGCTTATGAGTATATTAGGAATGAAATAAAACAGCTTTCTAGATTGTTTAAATCGTAATTAGAAGAGCAATTGTTGCACACAAATAAAATTGGTTCATTGGTTCCCATAGTTCCACCAAAGCTGAAATGGGGGTAAATGGTAATTAAAAATCATGGTGATAGGTGCTAAATCGTTGTTGAGCTATAAATAAGTTCGTAATAATTTTTTTAAAAAGCCCAAGGTGTGAATTATCATATAACAAGCTTCTTCTTATATCAATTATTTCACTTTTAACTAATACTTTCACAAACATTTTCAGTTCCCTTTGGCTTACTTATATCTGATGTGCCAGTTTGTTCTGCATAATAACTATAAAAATATTGTTTGTTTTATTTTTAAGACGATCATTTAAAATATCCTTCAGTATAGACGACTGAGTTTTTATGTTATCCTTTCTTTATTAGAAAATTAAATTAACAGACCGTGTTGTCATTGCAGGTTAACATCTTGGGAGAAGTTATGTATAATTTTATCTATGTTCTCAATATGTTGAAAAGCTATAGATAAAAAACCATATGGAATTATACTCTAGTCTAAAATTTTTGTTTGTCCATATTATTTTGGGTAACGTCGTTTTTTGAGTTATTTGAGTTTGAGTGAGGTTATTGCAAAGTTATAAATTACAAAAACGTTTTGGCCACAGTTCATAATTTTAGCTCAGGTAAAGGTGAATAAAACATAAACCATTTAGACAAAACAATGGAATTAAAGGCCTTTGAGATGCTGTTGTTCATTCCTAGTTGATCTTCAGAGAGCAACATTTGAAAATTCGTGTAATTTGAGTTAAAACTTTGCAGAATTTCAACCAAAATAAACAAAACTGTTCCTCAAAGGCGATACCGAATTTGAAGTACAGAGTTCTACCAACTGCACCATCAAATAGTTGCTTTATTCAAAGGTAAATTTTCTTGAGATTTTCTGTTTTCTTGAGCTAAATATCTCTTTAAAAACTGTTTATTCCGACTAAAAATTGTAATTTTTCATAATTTTTCGAGCTTCAGTGGCTTAATATTTTTGTTAATAAAAAAAATATTGAACAACCGTAATTCACTATGAGGAAAGCTCATACAGTCATTTATAATACTTGCATGACCCAGTTTTTATTACTGATAAGTTTTAACAACAATTTTTATATATTAAATGTTTTAGCTCACACAAAAATGTTTATAGTACTGTATGAGAAAATGTTAATAAATTTGTTGTTTGACTTGTTCCATGTTGTTGTGTTTAATTTTGATTCCAAATACATATAGAGTATGAGTTAAAATAAGGGCTTAACGGAAATAGAATAACAAATAATTTTATGCAATTTTGTTTAGGTATTGAAGACTCTTGTCTAAGAGTAGAAATTATTGTGTACATTTATGGACACAAACACGATACCAAGTACTCAAGTCAAGTACTACAGTTATACAATTTTGGTATATTCCTGAATTTTAAAAAATGAAAAACTTTAAAAAAAATTAAACTGACTTCAAACAAATAAAAAAAAACAAAAAAAAATGAAAATTGACTCAATTGTGGCTCTTAGAGACAAAAAATAGTGCTAACTATTAATTTATTCAATTTAGTTATATTTAACTACAGACAAAAAAATTACGGTTTAAAACAAAGTTATCATATTATACAATTTATTTGTTATTATAACTAGTACAATTGTATTATAGTTGTTATAATAATTATTATATAATGAAAGTTATTTGGATCACAAAACTGTTGGAAATCGGTCCCAAGCCCGAGACATGTTAGTCGGTTTTTCGTCAATGTGGCACCGAGTTCGAACAGTTTTGTGCTACAAATAACTTTTAATTATATAATAACTATCATAACAACTATAATAATTCTACTAATTATAATAATAAATAAATTGTATAATATACTAACTTTGTTTTAAACCATAATTTTTTTGTTTGTAGTTAAATATAATTAAATTGAATAAATTAATAGCTAGCAGAATTTTTGTCTCTAAGATTGAGATGTTTTTCACTTTTATGTTTAAATTTTTTTTTTTGATGTCGGTTCCATTTTGTTTAAAAAAATTCTTTACTTTTTGTTTTTTTGAAGTAATAACTTTAAATCTCGGAAAGTATTCATCAATGCCAATCAACTAATCAATGGCTTTCCGATTTTTTTGTAAAATACGGAATATTTCCGGTCATCAAAAATTATACTAAACCACCATGGAATCTAAAGCAATATAATACAACTCAAACCATCCAAATACAATAAGCGGTTTCGAAGGAATCGACGAAAATACATGTAAAAATACAGGGTTTTCCAATTTTCTGAAAAAACGTTATTTTTCAAGTCTTAGAAAAAAATATGCGACTTTCTCGAAACATATCCAAATAGAATAAAACTAAAACCATTCGAATCGAATGAGTCGTTTTTGAGAAATCGGTGAACAAACATACATCAACATTTTTCATAAACGCAGTTTTTTTAATTTGGAAAATGGAATTTTTCACGTTATTGAAAATAACATGGGACCATTTCGGCAATTACTTCAATAGAATAAATCATTTAAATCGAATGACTTGCTTTTAAAAAATCGGTGAACAAACATCAATAGACATAAAAAACCCAAAGTGAAACACAAAACCTGCTTCCTTTTTGAAGTCCGTTAAAAAAGGTATATATTTAACAAACGACGATGTTTCATCATGGTATGAAACATTTGTACTATTCTAACATTTGATCGATTCTAACATTTCGATCGAGCTAATGCACCATTTTGATTCTAACATTTTGATCGAACGTTAAAAATTTTTGCATCATGTGTACAGTATATATAGAAAAACAGAACTACATACTGTCTGATTTTGCAAGTTAAGTACGTGATGGTAAGAACATTAGCTATTTCAAATGGTAACTGGTACCCTATCATGCCCATAACGTTTGTTGTTACATAAATTTGTTTTATTTTTTTCAAATTTTAAAAAAAATATAAATTTCCTCTAAAGTAAACAAATAAATAAATGATTGTTTAGTAGAATATTGTAGAAAATGCACACAACCATACTAATATCCGATAAGTATTAAAGTTTAAAACAAGAGAGCAAATAGTGCTTTGAATTCATCAGAGTATGTGTTCGCATTCTGTGTACACTTTACACTGTACCACAAAACTTAAAATAAATTTATTTTTTATTTCCTTAATTATTATTTTTTCAACAAGGCGACCATGTAATCATAAAACTTGAAAACTGCTAAGTCTCTTATGCCATCCTTATATTGAAGAGCTGTTTTTTTTAAATTTATTTAAAGTTAAGCTGTTAACTATAACGGATTACAAATTAACGTCTCTGAATATTCGATGATACCATGCTAACTAGGGCTTGAGTATATATAAATCAAGTCTCTTTAAGAAATTTATTGAGAGCTGTAGATCTTTTCGAACAAAAAACATTAGCTTTGCAGAAATCTGTCCTTAAAAAGTTTGACCCTAACATGACGCTACGGAGCCCTGAGAGAACCAAATATTTCCCACTAGGTGAGGGACTGTTTCATCATTTTCAAGACAAAACGGCATCCATAATCATTTTCTACTCGAAGCCGTACCAATGCCATATGTTTGTTCACATGGTGGTGACTTGTTAGTAGTATTACCATTAGCCTGCAGTCTGACCAGGTCAGGTTTAACAGAAATCCAGCGGTGTTCCTTCTCACCTATTAAATGAACATGTTGGAGATCTTGCAGTCTTCTATGTTCCTCCATTGTGAATAACTGAATTGAAGGAAAACCTGTTTGACTAGCGATTTTATCCTTCTTTTCGATATACCAATTTTTTTTATTTACATTTATTCTCATTATTTACAATATATCTACAATACTGATTATCCAGTCGTTTATTACCTTTAAAGACAATCAATAGTGAAATAAAAGTTAATTCAATTACAAATATGCCTAAAACTAATATATACAAAAATTAATAGTCCCTGGGCCTTCACCTACATAATTTTGTGATTACCACATATTTTATACTTCGAGATGCGCCTGTCCTTGACGAGCCCGAAAACATTTGTTTTGCGATTTTTTCCAAATCGGCCGCTTTTGCTTTCGGCAAGCTCCGAAAAATGCCGACTGTCCGGCATCTTGTAAATTTTTGTTTTTTTTAACTATTGGGGTTGGAAATTTGATTTAGAACACAAGGGTAACCTTGTCCGGCAAAAATTTGTCTGCTATTGTCTAGTCCGACAACCCAAACATCCAAAATCTCAGTTGTCGGACTCGACAATAGCAAACACATTTTGGTCGGACAAGCTTACTCTCGTATTCTAAAACAAATTTCCAACCTCCACAGTCAAAAAAAATAAATGTGGTAGCAAATTTACAAGATCGCGGGCAATCGGCATTTTACGGAGCTTGCCGAACGCAAAAGCGGCCGATCTGAGAAAAATCATAGAACAAATGTTTTCAGGCTCGTCAAGGACAGGCGCATCACGAAGTATAAAATATGCGGTAATCACAAAATTATGTAGGTGAAGGCCCAGGGACTATAAGTACTTATAACTAATATTTTGTTAATTATTGATTTTTTATATCAGCTTATTTTATTGCTGGTTACTAAATCATTGGCTTGTTCAATCTTCAGATTCCCACTATGCCCTGGCCTCTATATCAGTGGTATTCTGTTTTTGAGCCCAAGATGATTCAAGGACCTAGAACATTCTTGCTTTTATTCTTGCTACATGACTTTGCAAGACCACTTGAGCTCTGTCGCCAGCCTCAATGCTGCCTTTATGGCAATACCTCAGTCTGAAAGACAATGGAGTTTTCGCGAAATGCAAATTGCAGCCCAAGATCTTCTTTTTTGAAGTAGAACACAGCTACTGCAGCATTTCTAGTCTAGTCCCACAGCGCTTGATGATTTTTCCTACAGCTCCTGGTAGTTTACAGGAGTTTGTGTCTTTTTATAGCCAGCCTTAAAGGCCTCCATTCTTACAAAAATATGCAAGGGAGGGAGACCATAGAAAACCTGCAGTCTCGTTGTAGAAGTTGTCTTGAAAGCACTATTGATACATAAGCAAGCAAGTCTGGGTCCCGCTTTCAGTTTTTGATTGAATTCCCAACAAAAGTTTTCGAGAACCATGAAATAACCCATAGCTGATAACTGCTTTCTACACCCAGTAGACCATTTTTTGTACTCAGCTGAACAACCCAAAAGTCCCTTTATCTGCCTCCAAAAAATCCTCCTGCACACCACATAACTTGGTTTGTGTTTGTGCATTTGGTCCTAACATGAATACTAAGATACTTCTTAGTATTCATGTTAGGCACTATCTTGGAGTATTAATGTGGTGTTACCGATTAAGAGTAGCGTTAATCATTCCAGCGATCATTATTCCGACGTCAACGGTTAATAATGTCCAGGGCGTTCTGCATTTTTCTGTAGAGATACCCCATATTGTTTCATTTCAAAAGAATACTAACATCATCGGCGAAGCCCTTATTGGCTCTTTATCATTTATTTAAATTGTGAGCTGCTATACTATCATGTTCCACAGTAGGAGTGATAAAACGCCCTCTTGGGGACATCCATGCCTCACACCTACCTAGATTTAAGTATTGTCCTTCGTGTAAATAAACAGACATTGATCTTCCAGCGCTCGTTTTACCCAACTAAGAAGTGTTTTGTTCACACCGTTGTGGAGTGAAAGTGGCATTTTCGAGAGCCCTTTTATTTTAAGAAAAGCGCCAAAAGTGATAGCCTTTTTAGAGATAATCTGTTCAATATCACAGACCCCCTCTGAGAGGATTGTTTCCGTAGACTTTGACGCTTGATAATTGCTTAGTGTTTTTTTCTTGATACATTCATTCCCAATGTAAATAATCAACTTATTTAAAGACTTTAGAAAGTATGAGGAAATACTGTCCACTCCAAAGTTTTTTTCGCACAGAAATAGTATTTTTCCCTGGTTTGAGATGAAAAGGACACTTACGTTTCTACAGGCTTGTGGTCCATAGCAACGAAGATCCTTAAGAAACTATCTCCAATTCTGTCTAGACCCGGTTGTATCATACTATACCAAATTCCTGCTGAACATGGAGATTTCTATAGCTAAACGGAGCTGACAATCCAAGACAGAGTCGTGGGTGATGCATTTCTATTTACCATTATCCAGTTTTTTTGGTTAGGTTTTTCCCTTTTTTCGCGACTGTCTCATGAGAAATCACTCCAAATACACAACCAGGAAAATGGTGTTGGCGGAGTTCTGTATAAGTTAATTCCTTAGAAGAATTGTGAATATCCTTCAATATATAAGATTATTGAGTCTCGCTATAGGATCAAAGCGCTCATTATTGCAGCACCCTCTGTGATGGTCTCAATTGTCTCACAGCCTTTTCGTAAAAACTTTTAGGACTCCGGAATTACTAGTATTTCTATATGCAACGTTTTAGCTTGTGAATTCATGAGATTGTATAACTCACTTATGCTATAAAGCAAATTAATTTTTCCAAACTCAAGCTTGTCCACTACCATCATAACCGTGGTTTGTTTCTTATGTCTCACTCCCGATCCAATAAGATTTACATTTACTGAGCCGCACATGGAGAAAAATGGCACTTTCCGATTGGATATCGCTTTCGCACTGTCTTCATCAAAAAATATATACAGGAGGTTTTCAACAACACAGATTTTATCCTTGGCCAGTTTCTTCCCCACGTTCACTCGGATCCTTCATTTGGAATTTTCGAATCCATTTTGCGTCTAAGACCCTCCAACAAGACTGTCTCAAATTATTTAAGACCTGGTATCAAGATTTTGGCCAGATGCATTTTAGGGAGATTGCAGAGCTTAATTGCTGTATAAACCTTGCTCCTTTCCATGGAATACAACCTGGAATTTACTCCACCAACCAGTTCAATGATAATTCGTTTAAACATCGGAAATAAAGTTTTCCTTTTATCGTCACCCTTTCAAACGTTGCCAGGGTTCCTGCTTGTTTCAGCATATTTTCAGAAAGGCGTTGCAGGATCAAATTGCTTTATTTTGATTATTCGATTGTTTGATTCAACAATTCCAACTAACTCCATTCTGGTTGGACTAGCTTGATACAATCTTGTTGGGACAAGGTCGCTTTCGAAAGAATCTTTGAGACATTATTACCCGAAACATTGCCACTTGTGTGTTTTAAGATCTCAAGGTGAGTCATGTCGTCATCCCTTTGTGTATGATTTGGACTGTTTTTACAGATAGTTCTATTGTGACCTATACAAAAGCTGTGACGCGAGACTGGGGTGATCAGTAACCGAGTCTGTTCGGTCATTTGCTTTTCCCCCTCAATGAACCACAGGCATTTTTTTCTTCCTATTTATTCAACTGTTACAGTGGTCTCAAAAACTTGCATCTCCTAATATTCCCACTACACCAGAGGGAAATTTTCCAGCGACCAGTTTTGTTTAAATATATAACCGTCCACACCGTCAACCAACCACCATATCTGTTTCTGTGTTAATGTTTCTAGATGTAATTTTTTGGTGTGTTTGTGTGTCTTTTTGTGTGTGATTTTTTTTTGTAATTTTTCCATTTCGTTTCCACAAGAATGGTTGGAAGGACGGTCGATTCAAGCTAATCCTTACTTGACCAGATCACCATTCTTCAGGAAAAGACTGAATCCTGAGTTAAGCGCCGTTACCAAATGATGGATATTGCCATCAGCCAATTGATCACCTCAGCATGGCTGCTACACCACTGGAATAAAGTTTTCTCGAACTTCCAATCGATTTTACTAAATTTTAATCGGACCATTTTAGATGACTGACTTTACAAGAATCGTCAGTCATAATTTAAAATTTCACATCATATCATTAACCCAATTTTATTTTCAAATTTTGATATATTTTCTGTTATGATTTTATTTACAAGATCATTAATTAAGAACAACATTTTCTTGGTCATCAATTCCAAAAACAAAAAATGAAAAATGTTGTTATAAAAGAAGTTCAACGTCGTAGATGCAGTACAATGACAACATATTTTTAATGACATAATCTAACGAAACCAACTGAAGTTTGAAAAGGAAAATAAATGTATATGTTTCAATTATTAGGGTTATAATGACAAACAGATAAAAACCACATTGAAAATTGAATCTTATCCTTCCACCAAAAAATATAAGTTAAACAAAAATATCATATCTTTGCAGAGGAAAACATTTTATCTAATTTATTCAGTTAAATTTTATTTGATTGAACAAATAAATGACATAATTTGTATATGTTTATCTCAAAGTATTTTCTATTCAATTTTATTTTCTTTTTCAGGATAATTTCTTCTGAAAATTTAACATAATATCGTAATCTTTGTGGAAAACGATTTTGTATATTTTGGAGGATTATGGAAAATAGTTCAATGTGAGATGAGATTAGAAAAAATGGTTTTATTTTTATTGTTGAGTTTATTATTGCGTTTTGTTGTTGAGAAAAAATATTATGGAGTCTTGGAGCAACATCGACAGGACCATGGGCACAACTGTAAAAATTCCTTTTAACATACGCAGGATCCACTGCAATACATAACCAGAGGGCGTTCCGTTATTATTGCGATGCTCGCAAGAAAGCCGGAAGTTAGACAAGATATCATCTAAGTATAAAAGCTTATTTTAACAAAAACTGTTATTAATTTAGTAATTGCTTTTGTGTCTAACAATCCTCATTTCAAAAAGATTTTTACAATTACGAAGAAACTCAAATATACTCAGTCTGGTAAAATATAACCTGGTTTATCAAATTACCAATAAAAAACGATTAGAATTTTAGAAATACGAAAAGACTGATTAGATACTTCAATTAATATTGATGGGAATATTATAAATACTTTCATTTTTAAATCGAGCCAAAACAAAGAATTGATACTCTGTCTAGTGGGTAGCAAGGACTCCAACGATCACCAAAAGAAACATTTTATAAATTTTAAACCTTTAAAACGATTAACTACAAAAACTGTCAGCTATTTTTGGTTTATAAATATATTTAATTTTGAAATATCTTCAGAATCAATAAATTTATAAGGTTCCTTCAGAATGCACATGACAGCTTTAGGCTGTTAGGTTGTTTGTCTGCAGCATACAGTTGCAGTTGAATCAACACCAACTGATAAGATTTTAGATGCTATTTATAAAAATGGTTGGGAGCATATACCAAACAAATATTTTCTTTTGTCTTGTTTTTTTCTTGCTCTCAAAAGTCAATTAACTGCACATTGCAATTCGAATAGTTTATTTGATAAAAAAATAATAATTTCTCAATCAGACCATTTAATTTTGGGTGACTTTCCAATTCTTTCTAATATAATTTTAGGGTAGGACTTCCTAATTTCAAATGAATGATGTGCTAATCACTCTATTAAATTTTTTTTCAAATAATTTAGAATCACATGTTCACTTGTTTTTCAAACCGCATACAAAAAAAATTCTTCCATGCTCTAAAACATTTATCGAAATCAATATTGGAAAAACTATTGTAACGAGACTGATTATTTATGTAAATCGAATGAAATACAACTAAGTATTTTTATCACAAATTCAATTATTCAACTAAAAACAGTTTTCTTGTAATTACTATTGTTAACACAACCAATAATAGAATTGATTTGAATGATTTCACCTTAAGAACTGACTGAATTATTTAATATAATTTTTTATAATGCCATATAAACTCGCAAAAAACAAATAAAAGCTAGCCTAAACAGTTTAGAAAAGGAAATTAACGTCGATAATTTCAATGGCAATTTCCATTTAAACGAGAATAGGTTAATAGTTCCTAATTTTGTACAGAATAATATTTCATGACAACATTCGAAAACTATGCTAATTTATCAAAATTCATTTGGTTTACCTGAATTCAAAAGACATGAGATAAATAATCTTAACTAATGACATGTTGAATAAAAAAAATCGAAAACAGCAAAAGCTCATGACATTTTTCATGTTCGTTATACCTAAGAAGTCGGACGATGGTAATAAAACTCGGGGTATTGTATTAGATTTTCGTTCGTGATGTTCGTTAGATCAGTTAGATCAGTTTGATAAGGCTGAATATTTGATCACGCTAGATCTTGCACACGTATACCATCTGGTTCTTTAAAACCCGAAGATAAACCCAAAACTGCTTTCAGTTCAAATCTCGGATATTTTCAATTTCTAAGAATGCCAAACAGATATTGTTAATAATGTTTTTTATTTGTAAATATTTTTGTGTTTTTGATCTACGGGTGTGACGACTCCGCGTTCTCCAGTCCCTGCTATTGACATACCAGCTAACGTGAGATCTCACATACCATTGGTAATAGCAGTAAGATATCATTAGCCAAGGTGATATCATAGGGGTGTTGAAGGATGAACTCTATTCAGTCAACGGTAGCACCCTCAATCTTAGCTATGGAGTATTCCTTGAAAATGGCACCTTATCGCTTATTCGAAAAATAAAGCATTCATACAACTCTATGCATGGGCTTTAATCATTCAGGAAGGAAGTACGTTGCATGATCAAGAAATGTTCCACTATAGCTAGATTATTGGCAACCCTTTTTGGTTTCGGTCCTGTAAATTGTTACTATAAATTTGCTGTTTATTTTTTATTTTATTTTTATTTTTCTATGAAAAATTGGCATATGTCATATCTTATATGTGATAGAATTTATTGTGTAGTTATTCCTTCTATAAAAAAATATAAAAACAAGAAAAAGAAATGTTCGTGCATCAACACCTTAGAACGCATGTTGTTGTGGGACCTTGGTTTTAAAGGGTTTTTATGTGTTGTTGTGACACATATTGTAATTCCTACTGCACAAATGTTCCAAAATATTCCATTGCACAACATAAATCAAACAACTCATGACGATGCCGATGGTAATTCTAATAAAAATTTCGGTTAAGACTTGAAAAATTTAAATGTTCTATACTCGAAAGCTGGCGACTGACTCCCACCGATTGTGCAATTCTTTCAACAGTCTAGAGGAAGCTCATACGAAAAATTTATGGTCCGTGCAAAGATAATAAACATCCGTATAAAATCCATAAAAATCATGGAACCACACAATTTTTTGGTGGCTACCGTGTAATTGGATTCGTTAAGTTCAGTCGTATTAGAGGGTTTGGCCATGTAGAGAGAGGTTTCGTCAGGAAGAATGATAAAAGTGTGTCACCAACAAGAACCAGCTGGTGTTCGTCGTTGATGCAGATGCAGACAACGCTGGCCTGAGGTTTTACCTCGAATTCTTCGTCATCGAAGAACTAAATGGAAGGTTATTCCACAGACCTTAAAATCCCTTAAAAGTAGATAAAGAACTACTTTGTTAACAATCTTAGTTAAAAAAAACTTTGTTTGCATCGTATGACACCACAGAATCAGTTAACTAGAATTTTGTTTTAGATCGTTTTAGATTATATTCTGATTCGTTGCATTTGATTGATAGAGATACATCTCAACCGATAGAATGACATAGATATTTAAATTTGAGTATGGCTTTAACATTTCAATGTCAATTTTAGAGCATCATTGTTTCACTTTGTTTTTTTCTATGGAAGTAGGCACCTGGATAAAAGTTGCAGTAACTGTGATTTCACATGCTGCTAATATTTATTTTGTAACAAAGACTTTGAAATAATAAGATTTTTAGTTACTTTTATTGTTTTAATCCAGTAATTTTGTCACCAAAAGCGATACTTTCTTTAACTATTTATAGACATTTTTTTCCGTAGATCTTGCAACAAGTTTATTAAACATGCTCGTTGGTAATACACTCCTTAATAATATCCCGAGCAGAAATTAGTTAGGGAAAGCCAGAATATGTCTTCAGTCAGGGCAATTACAGTCACTGGGTTATACATAAACAATTTCATGAAACCTTGCATTCTATGTTTATTAAAAGCAAATTTTTAATTTTTTTGAGGACTGTGGCAATAAAAAATATGATGAAGTAGAAAAATAGATCAATCCAAATTTTTCACGTATAGCCTATTGTATTGGATGTTATTCTATATGTTTTATCATAAAATTACTTTGCAATAATTAAATTCCGAATCTATATATATAAAAGTATATTTTTATGTCATATTTATATTCTTTGTTCGCTTTAATTAGTTATACTAACCATCTCTTACGTTGACATAATTTACTTAAATACCTCAAACATAATTTCTAAGTAAATTATCGACAAGATGATATCAAACAATTTAGCCCGACAATTTAATATGAAAAGCAAAACATTTTTTAATCAAATATTCATTTTGTTTTATGTGCGCTTTTATATTACAGTCATGTACTACAGAGAAATTTTTCCAAGATGAAAAACTAAGTGAAAAAGTTCATTGAGCAACTAACTATATAATGAACCATATCAATCCATTTATTTAATTTTTTCTGTTTTATTTATCCTGAAGTTAAACAAAATCTTTCTTGTGCGTTAGATTAGAAAATATGAAGAACTTAAATGAAAATATATACGAAAAATGTTAAGGACAAACAAGATTGAGATTTGCTTAAGGGATTTTGGCTGGAGTTTTTGATATGCTATTTTTGGAGATAAAGAAAATTTCATTTATATTTAATTTGATAAGAACGTGTAGTTTAAGATTAATATAGATAAAGAAGAGACAAATTAATTTATGAATAATGAAATAATTTAAGAGAAACTGTCTTTGAACTAGTTTTTATGTGAAGTAAAAGGGAATGGAAAGATTGATAAAATGTGAACAATTTGTATCTTCGTTCGTTTATATAAGAATACATACATTATATTACTTTAGAGGTTGGTCGTACCTCACTTTTTAGAGAAAGATTATAGAATAAGAAATTACATATTTTTGTGTTTTGAAACGGTCTGTCCGCCGATTCAAACATTTGCAGTAGAATTTTGATCCAAAAAAATAGAGAGTGGAACTGTTTCGTGCTAAATTTATAGAAACATGCAAGTTCATTTAACAATTAAAATTATGAAAGATTATTGAACAAAAAACTTAAAAGAAACGCCATATCTTGTCGTTGATTTTAAAGAAACACTATTACGTTGAGGTCACCATATTTTATTGGTGAGGAGTATATTTGTTTTAATATAAACAATACGAGCTTAGAAATTATTATAATAAATAAATAATTATGACACAATTTTTGTATGCTGCATGTCTTGTCAATATGCAACATTGCCTGATAATGCTTGTTACTTGCTCGAATAAACGAGCTCCATAAAAATCTATTGGCAACTCCATTTTAATTTTGCAATCGCAAATTTAAAAAAAACAACTTTCTTAGCTAAATCATTTAAATTTTGGCAAAGATACTGTAGCATACGAAATGAAATCATATCCCAGATAATGTAAAATTTAATTTCACCCACAAATTACAAATAGTTGTTGTACACATACCTTATGATAAATCGGTTGGTTCCAAAACAATTGTTGTTGCCCCAATTTAATTTTCAAAAGATGAAACAACCAGAAATATGTCACCAATCACTCTGAATGTATGGTAACAGCAAAACCGGCAGTTACTGGCATGTATGGTAACAGTAATATGGTAAAAGGAGGCAAAACTTTCAAGTGAAAACAACACATGAACAGTATTTTTTTTGAGTATATAAATTACTGAGAAAATCGATTGTTTCTAATAGATATTCCACTCCCCAAGCCCGTTCTATATTCTATCAGGAATATTAGAGGAATTGCGTGCCTGGAGATTTAAATTTTCCGACTGACTACAGTGTGTCAGTTCAATGATGCCTTTTCTCTCTTTGAAGAGAGATTCAAATGAGCAAAGCACAGAGACTCTGATGACTCCAAAAGTCGGAGGAACCCACACCAAATCAAATAAAATTATTACTTTTAAAAATTAAAATGTTTCTCTCACCCTCATGGCTTGAATTTGATCCAACTCTTCATGCTTCTTCTACACTAGCCAATCATTGTGAATAACATATACTAATTAATATTATAAAACAAAAAATCGTTGTGCCAATGGAACTAGTGATTGTTGAACACCAGCAATATCAATATAATCAAATAATATAGTAAAAAACGTTGCGCCAATGGAACTGGTGTATGTTGAATTTGAATAGTAAATCAAAATAATAAAAATCGTTGCGCCAATGATATCGAGGAGTGTTGAATTTGAATATTAAATCAATATAATAGAAATCATTGCTCCAATGGTCCCGGCGAATGTTGAATATGCATAGTAAATGAATATAAAAAAATCGTAGCGTCTATGGTAACGGTGAATGTTGAACAATAATGAAATCAATATATCATTGCACCAAAACAGGTGTTTATTGAATGACATGACTAAATAAAATATTGTTGCACCAACAATAGGTGAAAGTTTAATATATTATACACATACAATATTTGTTGCACTATTTTACTGTTATTGTTTACTGTCAATTTTTTGCAACCATAACGAGTTTTGTTTATCACACAGAATTCATCATTGAAACTGCCTCTAATATCCTATTAATCAATAAAATAAATAATCATAAATGACATCAAAGATGAACATCAAAAAGTTTAATTTTTTATTAAATATTTATCCAAACTGTTTTCCGATTATATAGCTTATGACCAGTCTAGATACCTTAAAAACAGGCAAAAACTGGAAAAAATTAGTAACAGGATGAAAACTATTGGATAAATAAGAAAATATTGCGCAAATGATGGGAAACATAAATTAAAGGTGATCCGACCTACGGGGGTGAAATGGGGTGAGCTTTTAGGGGTAGAAAATGGTTTTTCATGATTGTCAACGAAACTAGACCTTCTGTCGAAAAAAGTTTCAAGCAAAAGTTGTAGGTAATAAAAAGGTCTATAACTTTTATGTCGGCCATTTTTTCACATAACCTAAAATTTGCCGTTCAAAAAGAAAAAACCGAGAAAAAAAGGTCATTTCGTTTTTAATTTTTATCTCCCATAAAAAAAAATTTTTTTCACACAATTTAGTGAAAACATACCTTATTATGTCCCTAATAAGCTGTATTTTTTTGGAATCAATATATTTATTTTTACGTTTGATTTTGATTTTAAACCAAAAATGTGACCTCATTTCCACACGAAAATTCACCTCTATAGAAAAGATTTTTTTCAAAAAAAAAAACATTAATCGTTATTTTTGGATTTTTGAGATCAATTAAACTCAAGTAAGTAAAGAAGTAATTGAAATTTTTTTCAATTCAAATGTATGGTTTGAAGTTTCTCAGAAAAAAACTCGAATTCACATTTTTCGTGTTTCGGATCGAATTCGAACCTACCCTCGTCAGTGCCCGGCTCGAATCCTTGGGCAGACTCGCTATCGCTTTGTTTGTTGAAACGTCTACTTTTAGATGATGTAAAAAATTAACATTACCATGGCAAAAGTTTATATTTTTTAAGGATTTCGACAGTAAATTTTAACAAATAATGAATATATTTAAACAATCTTTGAAAAATAACTCTTTAAAATCAAGTTTTTTCAGTTTAAAATCAAGTTTTTCAGTTTTTCGCATTTCCTGCTTAATGTTCCCGTGTTTATATTACGTCAATGTTTATTTTTTTACACCATCCAAAAGTAGACGTTTCAACAAACATAACGATTAATGTTTTTTTTGAAAAAACTGATTTCTATGCATGTGAATTTTTGTGTGAAAATGAGGTCAAATTTTTGATTTTAAATCAAAATCAAACGTAAAAATAAATATTTTGGTTCCAAAAAAATACAGCCTATTAGGGACATAATAAGGTACATTCATCAGATTGTGTGAAAAACAAAAAAAATTTGTGGGAGATAAAAATTAAAAACTTAATGACCTTTTTTCTCGGTTTTTTCTTTTTAAACGACAAATTTTAGGTTATGTAAAAAAATAGCCGACATAAAAGTTATAGACCTTTTTATTACCTACAACTTTTGCTTGAAACTTTTTTCGATAGAAGTTTCTGTGAAAATCAGTTTCTAGTTTCTAGTTTCTGTGAAAATCATGAAAAGCCATTTTATACCCTTAAAAGCTCACCCCATCTCACCACCGTAACTCGGATCACCTTTAATTTTGATTTCCCATCATTTGCGCAATATTTTCTTATTTATGTATATACTGTATAAGAGTTAAAGGGAAATAATAAAAAAAAATCCTTTTATAACAAACAATATGTTGCTATTTTCTGAAACGATGTTACTATAACTATAACGCAAAATTGTAATAATAAAAAGTAAGTTGTTGGATCAAAAACACATTAAATTTATAAAAACTTAATTATTATAAAGGCAATACAAAAATAAAGGCCCAAAATACAACAATAGGATTTTCAAATCTTGAAAGATTTTAATTATTAGTGATATTAGCAAGTTTAACTGACAATACACTACTGGTGATTATACAAGTTTAAAAAATCCGTCATAAGAACTACTGTTACTGTACTGTATTGATATAAACTTTTTTTCCTGTGAATCAATAACATACAGCCTATATAAAAAAGGAGGCAGTCTCGACGACTGCCGACAGAAGTGAAAACTTAAAACTGTGAAATAATTGTGTTTGCGTCTTATACAAAAAAGTCTTTACTTACTTTACCACACATCCACACTGTTATTAGCTGAGAAAAACATCAAATTCAATCAAAAAGAAAAAACCAAAATATGAATCAAGAAAGCGAGATTAAAATTATTTATAATAATTTATCATTAATTTCAAAGCTTTGATTATTCAAAAGTATAAAGAAAAACACACCAATGAAATATGACTAACACAATTTTATTAATTTGACTTAAAAATACAACA
The DNA here is from genome assembly GCA_963693315.1 of Diogma glabrata. Taxonomy (NCBI): domain Eukaryota; kingdom Metazoa; phylum Arthropoda; class Insecta; order Diptera; family Cylindrotomidae; genus Diogma; species Diogma glabrata. Next base: position 197,001,259 of record OY856186.1, on the reverse strand, counting down.
AAATCTTTACTTACTATACTACACTTACACACCGCATTTAAACTGAAAAAAATTCAAATTCAATAAAAAAGAAAAAAAAAAACAAATTATAAATCAAGAAAATGAGAATAAGAAATAAGAAAATAAAAAATGATTACAATTTAGCTCACTCTCTTTTAATATTTATTTTATATTTAATATTTATTTAGGGTGACTATGACTCGAATATATCAATTTTTCCCCATACAAATTTTTCACTTCAAGATGGTACAACAATCAATCACCAACAGAAAATAGAAAAAAATTAAAAAAGGAAACAACAACAAAAAGAATAAAAAACATAATAGCCACTGGGGCTGTATTCTAAACGACGACATATTTGAAACGACTTATTTGAGACTAACTTATTCACCGCCATTTTACAAGTATTTAAAAGCTATTTTAAATGATTTACCATACTTAATTTAACAGCAACATAAAAACAAATTCGGAAATAAATTTTTTAAAACAATTTATTTATTTTGATCAATCAAAGAGTTTTTAAAACAATTTTTTTTAATTTTAAATTATTTTATTACTTTATTACGGATCGAAAAAGAAGTTTTATTCCTTAAAATCATTTAGTAAACAAACAAAAAATCTATTTGACACTGACAAATCAAATTAGATTTTCTATGAAAAAAATTAAAAATTATATGAAAAAAAAGTAAGTCTCCACAAATAAGTTTCAAATAAGTTTTAGTTTAGAATACAGCTAAAACATTTTTTTTAAAAACTGAAGAAAATATTGAGATGTCGTCACAATCCCCTGAATGCATTCTAAATTTTACTTCGTATTGACGTCACACTGTGCTAAAAGACAATAGCAATAACTTTAAAAAACTACACTATCTATAAACTTAAATACCGTAAATTGTCCACAGCCTTAAACTGTGTCTAAGTCAATTGCTTGTGATGTAGATGTCAACTTATATTTAAAGAGAAATTCATACTCAAATAGTAGTTTTTATTTTCCTTGTTTTATTTCGCGGTAATGAAAATATGGAAAATAATAATGGGAAAACCAATATTTTATTATTTTTAGCACTTCCTGGCAAAAAAATAATTAATTTACTTGTTGATATCAAAATGATAATAATTTGAACGGAACTGAAGAAGACAGTAGCAATAACTTTAAAAAACTGCATTATCGATAGTAAAATAAAAAACAATAATCGGAAATAGAGTAACAAATAGTATTTTGTTTTATTTTATTTTTGCATGTAAGATAAAATAAGACAAAATACACTGAAATGTGTGTGAGTGTTTGTGTTATTGTTTATGAAAATAAAAGTGGTGAAGAACGGAGGCGTACAATTATATAACTGGTGAGATTGTTCTTTCAGGATATTCTATCAGGAATATTAGAGAAATTGCGTGCCTGGAGATTTAAATTTTCCGACTGACTGCAGTGTGTCAGTTCGATAATGCCTTTTCTCTCTTCGAAGAGAGATTCAAATGAGCAAAGCACAGAGACTCTGATGACTCCAAGAGTCAGAGGAACCAAGGTCGTCACCCAAACCAAATTAAATAAAATTATTACCTTTAAAAATTGAAATGTGTCTCTCACCCTCATGGCTTGAATTTGATCCAACTCTTCATGCTTCTTCTACACTAGCCAATCATAATGAATAAATTAAATAAATTAGTATATGATTAATATTATAAAACAAAAAATCGTTGTGCCAATGGAACAGAACCATACCGAGTTTCGTTTATCACACAGAATTCATCATTGAAACTGCCTCTAATATCCTATTAATCAATAAAATAATTAATCAAAAATGACCTCAACGATGAATACCAAAAACTTTAAGTTTTTATTAAATATTTATCCATACTGTTTTTCGATTATAGCTTAGAACACTATAAATTTAGGTCTCTTTTTCTTAAACTTTATCAATAAAATTTATTTACGAAAAATATTAAAACAAATGTTAAATTCTAATTTCAAAACAAAACAAAATACTATAAATTTTTTTTCTATGATAACAAATGAAAAGTCTATTTTCATCACGCTTAATGTCCTGTGAAAATGGGTTCTTTTACAACTATAGTGCAAAAACAATAACCAATTGTAGTTGCTATGGTTTCTCATATAATTTTACAAAGTTTTTTAAACACCGCAACCTTGAAAAATAGAATATGAATTTTTAATGTTATGATGTCGATTTTTAATTTTATAATTTATAGTAAATATCGATTATAAATATACTATCATAGAAAAAATGGTATCTTCTACGCGAGATAGCAAACGTTTTTCGCTCGTAAACATGTCTCACTCGACGCTAGCGTTTTTCGTGAACAAATGTTTACTCACGAAAAAAACAATGTTTTCTCTCTTGTAGGAAAACATACTATTTTTCTATGATAACTTATAAAAAGTCTATTTTCATCACGCTTCATGCCTTGTAAAAATGGGTTCTTTTTCCACTACAGTGTAAAAAGAATAACAAATTGTAGTTGCTATGGTTTTTTATATAATTTTACAACGTTTTTTAAACAAAGTAACCATGAAAAAATAGAATATGCATTTTTAATGTGATGCTGTCGATTTCTAATTTTATAGTTTATAGTAAATATCGATTACATATATATTATCATAGAAAAAATTGCTTTTCCTACGCGAGATAAAAACGTTTTTCGTTCATAAACATGTTTCAAATGTTTACTCACGAGAAAAACAATGTTTTCATCTCTTGTAGGAAAATATACTATTAGTAGCAATAACTTTAAAAAACTGCACTATCGATCAATTTAAAATTCGTAAAAAGAAATTTGTATGAATAAAAAAACCATAATTTTAATTGTATTTTATAAAAATTTAAAAAAAACCAGTAAAATAATGTACCGTTTCAGGAATTGAACTCTCGTCCGAAAGTTCAGTCGACCGCGATATCTATACTGCAATCTGAAACGTTATGACCAAATATACGTATTTTATATTTAATATATTTATTTAGCATCACGATAATTTGAATATATAAATTTATCCCCATACACATGTTGAAGATCACATTCATCAACCGGGGTCAGACGGAGAAGGTTGTCTGCTAAATTTAAAAAAGAAATAAAAAACAATAATCGAAAATAGAAAAATAAATTGTATTTTGTTTTATTTTATTTTTGCATGTAAGATAAAATAAGATAAAATACACTGAAGTGTGTGTTGGGGTTTATGAAAATATAAGTGGTGAAGAACTGAGGCGTACAATTATATAATTGGTGAGATTTTTCTTTATTAAAAAATTATTTGGTATTTTATATTTACTGTTACCAGGTGGCAGGCAGGCAAAATTTTACCTTGTATTGCTTTGATGTAATAAAGTTATTTATTATTTTAAAGCATAAATTTGTTTTGTATTGCCTGGTAACAGGAAATGTAAAATATCGTTTTAGTTGGTAGTGGAAATTTTGAATTTAACCCTTTATTTGTACTCTTCAATTTTGTTAGTGTTTTTTGTGTCCCCATTTTTTTTTGCTTTTCCATTATCGTGCTACTGTTGCATGAAACCTGCTATCGTGTTTTTGTGACAGAGATACCCAGTTTATTTTGTACTGTGTAGTGTTGAAATTTAGGCCTGGCCGAATTTCAGTATCTATACCTGCAATGTCAAAGGGCAAGTCTTTGTCTCAACAAAGTGGCAGCAGAGTGAACATATAGCTTAGCATTGACTTCACCAACATAAGAGGTCTCAATTCGAATCTAAACGAGGTTCATCACTACATCGAAAAAAAAAAACCTGACATATTGTTTGTTACCGAAACAATTGCCAGTGGCAAAGCATCGAATTTGGATCTCGATAAATACCGGATGCCTTGTTACGAATTGGAACATTCCTTTTATAACAAGCATGGTGTCTGTCTATTTGTTCGAAATTCACTTTTATGTACGAGAATTAAGGCTTACGAGTTGAACTCTAAGCACCATAATTCTCTAGCACTGAAGATCTCAGGTGTTGATGAAACTATGTTTATAATAGGATTATACAGATGTTTATAATAGGATTACCCAAATTCCCCCCAGGATGTCATTTTTTCGATCAAATATCGGCTAATCTATACAAGATTACCACGGACTACCCCAAAGCAAGACTGGCCATTCTTGGAGACTTTAATACTCATAATAAAGAATGGCTTAAGTATTCATCACGCACTGACGACGTAGGAAGACAAGCCAAACTGATACTCGCAGATTTTCACGGTTTGACGCATATGATAGAGTGTCCCACTAGAATCTCAGACAACTCACATCATAACAATAATTTTCTGGATCTGTTTATGACAAACGAACCAGATACTAGTGCCAAAGTGTAATTTACATCACCGATACAAACCAAAGCAAATCCTCGTCGCTTTTGGAACTATAAACGCGCTGACTGGGAGGGACTGAGAAACTTTTATGATGAAACACTTTAGAAAACTATTTGTTGTGTTGATCAAGATCCTAGAACATTGGTAATAAGAATTTCTGAAATCATAAAAGACGGAATGCGGCAGTTTATTACAAATCGATTAATCGCTCCTAAGACTGAGCCTTGGTTCACGCGGGATGTTGATGAGGCAGCGAGGAATAAACGCAAAGCATTTAAGACGTATAACACAAATAAAACACCTGAAACCCATAGCGCCTATAAGAAAGCCAGAAGTATTAGTAAATTAAAAAAAACTTGGACAAAGACGCGTTTATCCAGAGAAAACAAAGAAATTCGCCGAGCACTCATCTGGCTCACAAAGCTTCTTTCAGGCAGTTAAATCAGTCCAAACTAATTTTACTCGATCCTCTATTCCAACCTTAGTTCTGAATGACATTTCCGTGAGCGACTCCAAAGAGAAGGCGGATCTTTTGGGTCGTATTTTCGCAGAAAACTAAAATATAGTTGAACCTCCTCATTATCCCACACTCATTTTCTCAGTTGTAACGAAAATGAAACTAATTATTTTTCGTTGTATATTGTACAGAAAATGCTTCTTTCTATCAATTTCAACAAATTTGCTGGCCGCAACGGTATTCCACCCTTCATTCTTAAAAACTTTGCTAGGCAACTAGCTCCAATTTTAACAAAAATTTTCTATTTATCTTATAAAACCGGAATATTTCCCGAGTTTTGGAAGCTGGCCAGCGTTCAACCCATATCAAAGAAAGGCAGTAAGATGGACCCTAACAATTATAGACCAATTGCAATTCTGTCGGTTTTAGCTAAAATATTTGAAAAATATGTTAACTACAATCTATTAGATTATTTGGAAATGTCGCAAATTATTGGTGATAAACAGTATGGTTTTCGTAGAAGTCATGCAACAGGTGATCTGTTAGCCTACGTATCCCATCTCTGGAACAAATCGCTGGAAAACCATGGTAGTATATCACTTGACATCTCTAAAGCATTTGATAAGTGTGGCATAAAAATCTCATAGCTAAATTAAAATCTTATGGCATAGACCATCTTACTGTCTCACTGATTCATAGTTTTTTTCTTACAGGTCGCAAATTTCATGTTAATTTAGATGGTATCACATCCGAAATTTTCACAACCAATGCTGGGGTTCCCCAAGGTTCTGCACTCTCACCAAGCTGGTTTCTCCTATACATTAATGACTTACTTATTTTTACAGTGCACCCAATCCATAGTTTTGCTGATGACAACACATTGTATGCATCACATGCATCTCCTAAATTTCGATCTCATACTGCAGTTACCACTGATAGAGAGCTGCTAATTGATTCTATCAACAAAGATCTGGATCGTATAATGGAATGGGGTGATCGTAATCTTGTTTCATTTAATCCAAGCAAAACCAAACTTTGCCGTCTTTCACGAATAGAGCGACATAAAAATTTCCCTATTAAAATAAACCATGAGGAATTGCGCGAGGTTGAAGCAGTTAGACTTCTTGGAGTGGGTATTCAAAATAACCTGAAATCGAGTAAACATGTGTTCAACGTCTTCGCTTAATCTGCAATGCAAAAATTAGGATTCTTAAGTTAATGTAAAAAGTATTTCAATCCCGAGCAAATTTTGCTAATTTTCAAGTCCTTTATTCGTCCATGTATGGAGTATTGCTGTAGTGTTTGGGGAGGTGCTTGTCAGTCAATAATAAAATGTCTAGACTCTATTGCTGTAGTGTTTGGGGAGGTGCTTGTCAGTCAATAATAAAATGTCTAGACCAGCTTGATTCACCCCAGCACAGAAGAAATGTGGCTGAATTGTCAATCTACTATAAATATTACTATTAGAATCTGATGATGCAACAAAAGATGAATTCTACGAACAACTCCAAGCAACACTGGCTAGTGCGCACCGAAATGACATCAAAATAATACAAGGTGATTTCAATGCCGAAATTGGAGCCGACAACACTGGAATGGAATCAGTCATGGGTAAACATGCACTAGAATCAACACGTTACAATAATGGAGATAGGCTCATCGATTGTTGTGTCACAAATCAACTATTCATAGGAGGCAGAAAGTTCCCACACAAGAACATGCACAAATACACTTGGACATCACCAAATGGAAGAACCAAGAATCAAATTGATCACGTACTGGTGAATAAGAAGTTTCTATCCTCACCACAAGACGTCAGAGCAAAGCGAGGAGCAGACATACACAGCGCCCATCAACTGGTAATTGCAACACTCATTATTAAACCAGCCGCTGTGAAACACAACAAGTCATGCCAGAGGAAATTTAACATCAACAGATTGAGCGAAAAAAATACAAATAACATCTTCAAAGAATCACTCCTGCTCAATCTACCAAACAACGAAACCACCAGCATTGATGAAAAATGGGAACAAGTTAAAGAAGCTTACGTCAAAACTGCTACAGATGTGCTTGGATACCAAGACAAATCGCGGAAACCATGGATTAGCGTTGATACCTGGAAGAAAATCGAAGAGCGTCGACAGCTCAAGTTGCAATTGTGTCACCAGAACACAACCGAGATCCGCAGCAAATATGAAAGTACAGCAAAACAAGCTAAAAAAAATGGCAAGGAATGATCGCAGAAGATACACAGAAAGCATTCTCAAGACTGCAGAAACAGCAGCAGCTAATAGAAATATGCGCAAACTACACAAATGCGTGAGAAAGGTCACCAACAGATACACAAACACTCCACCAATAGAGGATGAATCTGGTCAAACCCTCACAACACATGAACAATAGCTAAATAGATGGAAAGAATACTTCGAAGACAACTGCCACCAACATGAGTTCATCCATCAACAGAACGGGAAGTTAGAGATGCCATACAGAATGTCAAGAATAACAAATCTGCTGGTACAGATAATATACTCAAAGCAGATGTAAACACAACAGCAGAAGCTCTAACACCACTTTTGGCTGATGTATGGAACAAAGGTAAAATACGACCCAAATGGAAAGAAGGTTTAACCATAACAATCCCAAAGAAAGGTGATCTAAGAGAATGCAAAAATGGGAAAGGTATATCTCTGCTCAACACAATAATGAAAATACTAGCGATGATCATTCGCGCCTTCGACTCAATTAACAGAAGCGCGATATGGAAGACACTTTGTGAAATGGGCGTCCCGAAGAAAATAGTTGATCTAATCAAAGAAATGTATCGGGATACTGGAAACAGAATACAATACAAAGGACAGCAAAGTGATAAATACTACAACCACCGAGGAGTGAGACAAGGCTGTGTACTATCCCCGCTACTATTCCTAATAGTACTAGATAGTATCATGAGAAAGCTCGATGATGCAAGTCCAAATGGAATCCAATGGAACACAACAAGGCGGCTCAATGATCTAGACTAAACAGATGACATCTGTCTCCTTACACACACACATACGGACATGCAGTAGAAAATACAGAAGCTATCAACCCTTGCACATGCAGTTGGTCTCAATATTAATATCAGAAAAACAAAGGCTATGAGACTGAACACCAAAACGATAACACCAATTACCATCAACAATACACAAGTGGACGAAGTTTACAAATGTGTGTACCTTGGTTTGTACTGTAGTAAAAACAGGTGGGACTGAAGAAGATATCAGTCTGCGTATTAACAAAGCCAGAAGTACGTTCAATATGCTTCATAAGATTTGTAATGCATCCGTCCTGTCAAGAAAAACAAAGCTACGAATGTTCAATGCATGTGTCAAGTCAGTACTGCTGTAGGGGTGTGAAACGTGGAAACGTACAAGAAAGATCACAAATCAACTACAGGTGTTTGTGAACAAATGCCTGAGAATTCTGATCAAATGCTTCTGGCCGAACACCATCAGTAACCAGGAACTTCTACGGCTGACAGAGCAGTTAGACGTTGAGACCGAGATAAAACAAAGAAAATGGAGATGGATAGGACACACACTGAGGAAATCACCTGAAGACATAACAAGGATGTCTCTAGAGTGGAATCCACAAGATAAAAGGAGAGTTGGAAGACCACCCATGACGTGGAAGAAAACGGTGGTAGCTGAAGCAAAACAAATTGGCAAGACATGGGGTGAACTGAAAGCGATTGCCCCCAACAGAGTCAGATGGTCCAGTCTAGTAGACGCCCTATGCTCCTAAATGGAGATAAAGGAAAAAAAAATTGAATGGCACAAGCTATGAATGTTTTTTGGTCAATAAAGTGAAAACGTAGAACAAGGTTTATGAACGCAAATCTAAAATAGAACAAAAATTTGATTGGTATGCCTTTGTCGAAATAAATGTAAATCGTATAGTAAGATTATATAAATCGTTATTTGGCCTAAATTTTTACAAACGACTTTTTAAATTTATTTTCGTATTCCATTTTATCTATAATTAAATTTATTTACAAATCATATACACATTTTTTATATTGGGATTAAACACTCCAAAAACATCAATCTTTAAGAAAAAACAAATAACAAACAATGCTACCAACAACAATACCAACAACAACAAACAAAACCTTAAGTTCATATTCGTTTTATGTAACATCTAGAAAATTCTATCTAGAATATTTCAAAAATGAACTTTTGTACATATTTACCTTTGTTTTTTTGCTTATCTATCAACATAAAACATATAAAGTGTTGAAAGGAAAATTTATAGTTTTTCTTTGTTGAAAAAAATAGAAATGTTTAATGCATTTTGAGCATACATACTAACATACGACTGAAATTTCAAGTAAATATTTTATTTTATATTTTTATCACTGCGCGAAATAAAACTAAAAGGTAAATTTAAATTTATATAACTTAAATATTGTATTTTTTTCTGAATTGATTTTCCAAAATGAAGTAAGTAAAGTTTTATAAATTCGTAAAGCTGTGTCAGGGTTGCCACGTTTTAAAAGTTTCAAAGTAGGACACACTACCCCTACGGTCTTAAAACTAAAAATCTCGTTGGATTTGTTTGTGCCACTTCATTTTACAGTTATAAAATAAATTCTTTTTAAAAAAATTAGGTTTCGGTTTGGTGTAAGTATGAATGGGCGTTATTTCTGTAATGCTAATTGATTAATTTATAATGAATAATGGCATACAAATTCGCATTTATGTTATCAGCCTCCTATGCGGTAACACTCGAAAAACTTAAATTTAAAGTTTTTAAAGACTCAGAAATACAGCTAAACATATCGTCTGCTGATTCATTGGCACTTTCATTAAAATCAATAAACTTATGTTGTAAGCCAGTTACTCATAAATAGTTCTGTTTTGTATATAAACATTTTCCTTCAAAATCGTTAGCTAAATGTTTTACTTTATAACAAAATTCAGTTCAGTCATTTTATTTTATTAATAATACTAAGAACAGCTAATTTGTAACAAAATTTATTTAAAAAAACAGAGGTTTAACGGTGGATTTAATTCAAAATTATTTAAACAATGGTTGCTTACAACCTGAATAAATCGTGCAATGTAGCATAGATATTCACATACGTCACAGCGATGTAAATTGTTTGCTTAATTGTTACTAACCTTTTGACATAAAACAAAATAGTCGGTTACAAATTTAGTATAAGTAAAGGTGCAATCACGATTACTTATTTTGCTAACGCGTTTTTGAGAGAAATAGGTTGGAAAAAAATCTATTTTTTTCAGTGTAAGATATTGTATTACAGTTTGCCCAAAGTAGGACATTTTTACAGTAAAGTAGGACGTAAGACATTCTTGCTCCAAAGGAGGACTGTCCTACCGAAAGTAGGACACGTGGCAACCCTAAGCTGTGTAGTGTGTACTAACTACATAAGCTTTCGTTAAAAAAATTCGTTTGAATTGTTGTCAAACGCTATTTTGTACCGCATAATTTGTCTCATATTTTTATTTAAATAAATGTGGCATATAAACTCCTTAACACCCCACCCCACCCTTGTACTGATGAAAGCGTTTATATTTTCTTTATTTTGTTTGTCAAATATTTGTCACACGGGAATTTCTAAATATTTTCAATAACAAGAATTTTTTGTTATTTACACTTTTCAAAAGGGGTTGGAGTGGATCGATAAATTGAAGAGATATATCAATGAATTAGGGTTTTTTGCTTTATTAAAATTGATGTTTTTGGTAATAAAGATGAGTTTTGATTTTTTTTGTTGTTGTGAAACCGTATCCTTTTGCGTATTTTCAAGTTGAATTTGATTGAGAAGTTTGTAAAGGAATGTTGTACGAAGAAGATGTAAAAAGTTGCTAGCAAATTGTACTACTTGCAAAATCGAGTTCTTAAATTACTAATATCGATATTTATAAAAAATTGAGGTGAATATTCCATACGAAATCACTAACACTAATAAAAACTTAGTCAAAAGGTGTAAAAACAAACATTTATTTACATCGAACAATCAAGTTAAGTATTTAAAAAATTTCTTAGCCGCTTGTTTCTAAGATATAAGATTTTTATAAGATTGATATATTAACAAAACACATACACACACACACACAAATAAATATTTTTTGAAAGCATTTTATATATGCATAGTTATTACAAAATTGTTTTTCGAAGAAATTTTGGAATATGGAAAACAAAAAACCGATCAAAGAAACAACGCAATGTTACTTCTTTGATGAAGGATTTTTTACATACGAAATGGAAGTAGCAACACTACATAACAAAAAAAAATTCTTATTGAAATGCAAAAAAAATCATGTTCTACCTAATGTGGTTTTCTTTTCACTTTCTTCAAATCAATTTAGAAATTATCAGTGAAAAGAACAAAGAATAAAAGTTGATGTGAAATATGTTTGCATTAGTGAAATTTTAATGGTGGTTGTTTACTTTTAAATTTGAAAAATTTCATACAATATCATCTTTTGCAATTAGATATTGAAATATTTACAAAAGATTTAATTAATTTGTGAATTAATTAATTTTGCTTTATTTATTCATATTTGTTTTTAATTTAAATTGCTTCATTTCAGGGAAAAGCGTCTTCGTTTTTTTATATATATAAAATATAATATTTTAATTCTAATAAATCAAATTAATATTTTAATTTAATTTTATTTCCACCAATAAATCCATAAATCAATTTAATAAATCCTTTTTGGAGTTATTTTATTATAACATTTAATAAAATAACTCGAAAAAGTTAGTTATATTATTGTATATATATTATATAAAACACAATAACTGCATCTTCCAAATAAAACAATTGATATTTATATAAAAATTGTCGTTAACAAAACGTTTATTTTTTAAATTTTGTTTGTTGATATAAGTAATGTCAAAAAAATGTACGAAAATGCACATTTTCTTTTAATGTAAATCGATAAAAAAATTGTTTTTTTTGCGTGAATAGAATTTTTTTTTCATGGATTTGAGTGAAAAGAATTCGGCATAAATGTACATATGAATATTAGAATGAATTTTAGTAACATAGATCCTAAAATTTTTGAAAAATTAAGGAACAAATTTTTATTCATTTAAAATTTTGAAATCAATTTAATTTTTAAAAATATTTGTATTCTTGAAAGGGGACTATATTTGATACCTTGAATTCAACAATAGAAAGTAATTTATTTTCAACATATTTATCACATGTAGACGTAAGTTATAATTTATTTTCCAACCAAACTAAGGTAATGCAAAAAACTAAATTTGATTTTATTTCCCAATTTTGATATGACTAATATAAATGAGTTACCTAATAACTAACGTTCATTCAGTATTGTTAGAGTCGGAAAACAATTTAGATGATATTACAACTAATATTGATCGAAGTGTTGTAAATAATTTAACTGATAATAGATGGCTTATTAATTTAACAAATGTTGATACACCTGATATTGTTTATAACACTCTTTGTTTAGGTCCAAAATTTAATCCACCTATATCTAAAAGATATATACCATTTGACTTAATCTTAACTGATGTTGAATGTTGGGAGCTTTTGAACCAGATAAAACATTTGAGATAAGAAACAAATTAGTTAATGTTCTAACTATTTATAACAATAATAACAATAATCTAAATACAGTTGATAAATTAATGTTATCAAATATTAGGTAAACACAAACCTTTTTGAAAGAAAACCAGGATATTTTAGTTACCAAAGCGGGTAATGTAATGTTACTGTTTTAATGAACAAAATTGACTATTTCTATAAAATTGATGTTTTGTTATCCGATGAAGAAACTTATAAATTGTTAACTGAAGATTCTACTGTTGGTTACAAAAAGAATCCAATGAAATTTTGTCTGAACTTTTTAATGATAATCGTATTGACTTTCAAACTTTTAATAACTTTAAGAAACAAAATTGTGTTATTACAAAATGTTATGCTTTGCAGAAAGTTCACAAGGAAGGTGTTCCATGTCGTCCAATAGTTATCTCTATTGGATTTATGGCTCTATTGGACCTATAATTTATCTGTTCTTGTATCGGATATTTTAAAACCTAGTGTCGGTAATTAATCAACTTTTGTCAAAAAATCTATACATTTTAAAGAAAAATTAAAACTCATAATTGTTCCTCCTGGTCATATTTTGGTTTCACTTGATGCAGTAGCACTTTTCACAAATGTTGATAATGTTTTAGCAATAAAATTAATTAGAGATTCTTAGCAAAAAATTAAGAGAAAGAGTGAAACCAAAATTAAAAAAGATCAATTTTTAAAATGTCTTCATTTCGTATTAATTATTTGTGCATTTAGTTTTAACTGTAAATTTTATCAACAGATTTTTGGTTTGCCAATGGGTCCCCCTGTAAGTCCGATTATTGCAAATTTTGTTATAGAGTATATTGAAGAAAAAGTTTTAAATTTTTTTAAGATATGTAGATGATATTTTTTTGATTATCCATAAGGATAATGTTGATGATTTGCTAAATGCTTTTAGTTTATTCAATGATAGGCTAAAGTTGACAATAGAATTTGAAATTCAAAATCAATTGCCATTTTTAAATTTATTAGTTATTTGAAATCCAGATGGTTCTTCGGTTGGTTTCACAAAAAAACCTGATCTGGACCTGGTTTTCTTACAAAAGAAATACCATTCAAATGTTAGCAGAAAAAATTATGACATTATCAGATAAAATTTTCCAATTAAAAAACTTTAATTTCTTTAAATCGATTAAGAAAACAATTATTTTGGGTTTTCAAAAAATCAGTAGTCAAAATTGTTATGTTTATTTTTTTTTATGTTAACAGTACTATTTAACAGCGAGCTAGTATAATTTACACTATTACAACGAAGATGGCGCACTTTACTTAATTAAATATCTTAAATTTGTTTATAACTTTGTTGAATAATTGATTAAATTAACAATTAAATATATATTTATAAATTTTATGCATTTATTACAAAAAATAGTGTGTATTACTAGTGCGAATGCGTTTTCCAAACGGTCATGCTGCAAACTATTGTGTAAATATTTTTTTTTTTCGTTTTTTCTAATAAATTTTTCTACCAAATTTTTTTTCTATTTTATAATATTGTTGAAAAATTTACATCAAGGTATGAATTATAGTTTTTTGAATTTAATCAACAAACCAATATTTTTATCTTTTTTGACATTTAAATTGTATTTTTTGTAGTGTTTTTTGTTTTTATATATAATTTTTTCTTCAACGAATGTTGATGAATGTTGTTTGTAAATTTTTTCTTTTTCTTTTTGAAAATGGCAAAGGATGTTTGCCGAAACGTCAAAAGAAACATATTAATTTAAAATGATTAATTTGTTTCAATATCTAATAGGCTCTATTCCCAATACTTATATTTATAATAAAATTAATATTATAAGCCTACAAAATACTATTAAATATTTAAACTTATTACTTCGGTTTTGAAAAAACCAATGTATTACATTCATGGGTCAAAAATGAAATTCTTGCCACCACATTTCTCGATGTTTTAGGACCTACTGATTCTAAAAAAGCCCAAAAAATTGTATGTTTGGCTGTATATCACAACCGAAGAAATCTTGATTTTCGCATTATAAAGTTTGTCAAAGAAATATTGTCAAGGATTATTTGCATTTTTTATAACCAATTTTTTGGCAAAAAATGAAATTAATTATTTGTTTGACATGAAAATTAATCGAACATCAAATTGGACACGGAAATTTTATATATTGTAATATTTTTGGAATTTTGAAAAAAGTTTGTATTTTTGAGTTTGTTATAATTTTTGCGATATTTTTGGAATTTTGTAACAAGTTTTTTGATTTGGAAAAAATTTCAATTTATGATTTTGTAATAATTTTTGGAATACTTTTAGAATTATGAAAAAAAGTTTAAATTTTTGATTTTATTATAATTTTTGGAATATTTTTTAATTTTGAAAGAAATCTAAATTTTTGATTTTGTAATATTTCTCGAAACGCTAAATGGAGAGGTTTTTGAGTAGTTTGCTGAGTGTATGATCTTTTCACTAAATAATGTAAGTATATTGTTACGATTACAGAAAAATCCAGACCATTAGAGTCACTTAGAAAAAAATCAAATTACAACAAAACACAACAACAAATTAATGAAATGAATAGTGTTGTTGTTGTATTTTTTAGAACTTGGGACAACATAAAATTATTTTATGAATCATAGCATCCTAACGTGAAATAATCGAATATTCTAGTGTTTTCTCAAGGTTTTTAAAAAGTGACCTCGAGTCGTCTGGAGGTTTTGCAGAATCCTATATAAGCAATTTGCCTCTTGTGAAATGAGTTAGTTTTATTTTAAACCTGCGACGGTAAAGTTAAAATTATTATAAAAGTGATCTTTAAATTATTTGTTGTGAAAAAGTTAGAAGTGTTATTGAGTAGAAATAATTTGTGTATTATCTTAACGATGTGTTACTGGAAATTTCTACAATAAACCGTTGGAGTTTCTGAGGTTGTTGAAATAATATTCAAGTTAGGAATATTGTTTGCTGTATTGTTTCCTGTTGTTGTGGAACAATTAAAGGGTTGAATACTTAATAAAATCTGTTGTGTTTGCTTACTAATCAGTGATCGAACTCAGAAAGAGTAAGGCCAATTCGAAGAATTGAGAATTCGAATTCCATTCGAGAATTGAGAGTAAGGCGAATTCGAAGTCAGGTTAGAAAAACGTAACAATATGATCTGTTATAATTTTCCGGCAATGTATTGATGTTCCGTGTTAGTTTTGTAATAAATTTCTAAACAGAGATAAAATAATTTTACAAAGAGTTTTATGTTTTATTTGCATCGCTGACGATAACTAAAAACAACGTCCTCATAAAAGTTTTATGCCGAAAACTATAGCAAAATCTTTAACCAAAACCGAAGTCTTGAGATCTCAGAGCTGTGATATTTCAACCCCTTCATATATTTTGTTTTCAATTTTGATTTAAAAATATAATGCCCTGACTGAACAAAATGGTCAAGTATTTATAGTAGGATTTTTCATTTTTCTGTCTCTCTTTCAACAAATTAGAAGACATATATCATCTCACCAAACAACTTCTTTACAAACCAAAATAATCATTATTTATTTTTCAGAATTGTTTTTAATTTATAATTTAATTAAATATTTTGCATTAGTAATTAAAAACAAATTAAAATAGAGAAAAGAGAAATTAAATATGACAGATGTCAATGTGTGACTACGATTTTATATGTCTCTTCATACAATTTTAAGGCTAGGTTCTCTCTATATTTATATATAGTCTAAAGTATTAACTTATAAAACAATCCTAATTTCACTTAATTTTTTTTAGATAAAAAAGGTTAAATTGATTTCCATTAACGAATGTATTTACGGATATATTCCGTGTCAATAAATAACAAATCATTTTTTGAAGTGAAGTAAAATATCTCGATCCGTTCGTAAAGGTTCAAATTGCAATTTGGATATCGTAGTCGACTGAGATTCTATATGTCGAGAGTTCAATTCCTGAGGGACAATTCTATCTTGATGAGGTGACTCGGTCAAATGACTTTTAAAAAAATTCGACTTATCTATTCGAACTCAAAGTTCTATGTTTTGCGATTCTAAGTCAAAAAGTGAGTGACTTCAAATCGATTTTATAGTCATTCTATTTGACATTTGAAAAATTTTATTTCAGTCAGCTTTTAAATTTGCGTTTTTGATGATAGATAGTTTTAACGTTAATAAAAAACTGGACATTCTAATTAGGCGTCAAATCAGAGAAAATCAAAGAACTTTTTTTCGTTAAGATAAAATACATATAGTTCTCGATTTATACTGAACGTACGTTCTACGCTTTCATTCTGGAAAAAAATATGTAAGAAAAATACGCATTGAAATTATACTTTGCCATCCGATAACGAAATGGATGCATTCAATGGAAATAGATGACGAAGAGGATGATATTGCTCCACAATATAGACGATCAAGAACCGAATACAACAAATGCAGTAAATTTTCTAATAGGGCTAAACACAGGCTAAAGGCAAAAAATTATTTGGAAGTTAAAGCTAAATTATTCTTTTGAATTTGGCGCATTTCTTCCATTATTTCAATTTTGCGTCTTTTTAGTCGCAAAACCTTCTCTAAGCAATCATTCTCGCAGCTGCAAATTAATTTTGCATTAGACTTGGTGAATATTGAAAACTTTCCTACTGCATTTATAAGGCAAGCTACTTCCTCCCATTGCTCTGCTAGTTTACCTTTTCCATCCTTTGCGGATAAAAGTCGGTTTCGAGCCAACTCCAAATGTTCCTCTAAATAGTCAACTAGAGCGATCTTTTTGGCTGTTTGTGGACGCTTTAGCAAGTTTTTCCAGGCAGTCACAGTTTTTTATTTAATGATATTTTTGACATTTCAAAAAAGTTTGGAAATAGTCATATGATCCAGACAGAATCGAGATTCATGATTTAATTTTCGAAATTCAAGTCATATTGACCCTCTGGATTAGTACATTTTTTTATTGTGTTTTATTTAATTTTTATTAAATACCATTAAAATGATTGTTTTTTATTCATAAATTCTATTCATAAAAAATTATACAAATTTCTTTTTACATAATTTAAAAAATTTATCGATAATTCAGTTTTTTAAAGTTATTGCTACTGCCTTTTTCCGTTTCGTTCAAATTATTATCATTTCGATATTAACAAGAAAATAATATTTTTTTGGCGGCAGTGCTAAAAATAATAAAATATTGATTTTCCCATCATTATTTTCCATAATTTCATTCCCGTGAAATAAAATAAGGAAAATAAAAACTACTATTCGAGTATGTTTCATTTCCAATATGAGTTGACATCTTCATCACAAAAGATTTATTTAAACATCATTGTGCGATTTTGCATCGGGAAAAATTTACATATTCGAGTCAGCAAACATAATTGGAGTCACCAAGCATTCGAGTCATCATGCTAAATAAATATTGCATCTATATATATAAAATTGAAAATATATCTGTTTGTCCTTTATGCACTAATACACCTTTCATCCGATCATCATGAACATTTGGGGAAGTTGTTGTGTACACTAGTCCAAAGGTAACTGGCAAATTTTCTTTTTTCAAAAACTGCACCTCATGGCCATATTTATATTAGGGAATTTTGCCTAAATGTTGATAATTAATTGATTTGGTTTTGTTATTCAAATTCGTTTTATAAGGTTAGTTTGCTTTGAACAATGTTTTTTTACAATTACATTTGTATATCAAACTTATATGTATTGGAATTTGACACATCATGATGCTACAAATTTTATCATCTACACCAAATATGTTGTTGGTTAGCAATGGTATGTCATACATGTTTCTAAAATTAAGTAAAGATAGTTGATAACATCGATTATATCGATTTAAAGCTCAAAATTACGAGACGGAATTCCCACAAATACTATACAAAAAAGCATAACTTATGTATGATTAAACACGGATGGTAATCATAATGAATGAACTAATTAAAAATGGTGGCACTTAGCCGATAATGATTTGCAAACGGTAACAATGCATTAATACCAATGAATTTAATACTAAGTTTTCTGCAGGAAGATTTGTAAAATTTAAAATTGTTGATCTATGGGTGTGTCCCTGCTATTAGCATATGAGTTAACTTGAGATATCGTATACCACTGGAAATAGCAGTGAGATATCACTAGCTAAAATAACATCATAGGGGTTCTGGCGGAATTATAGTTTTTTCAATCAACGATAGCATCCCTTAGTCTTAGTTGTGGAATATTCTTTGATGATGACACGCTATTTCTTTTTAAATAAAATGAGTTTGGTAGTAGAAATTACCATGTGTGTCACATAAAAACCTTTTAAGAACAAGGTCCCACAACAACATGCTTTCTAAGGTGTTGATAGACGCAAATTTTTTATATGATATGTTTTGATTAATTATTTTAAATAAAAAAAATGTATATAATAGCTGCTGATAGATGTGAAACAAAGAATAATTTTAATGATTTTAATTTAAAAATTCTGAAATTTTAATTTGCAATGCTACGATAATTGGAAGATACAAAAAACACAGTTATTTCATAGTTTTAAGGTTTCACTTCTGTCGGCAGTCCTCAAATCTGTCTTCTTTTTTTTTCATTTAACTTGCCCATAGTATAGGTAAAATTTATATAAACAATTTTTCTAATTTTCTTTGCAGCACTAAATAAATTTTCCTTTAAGTTGGAGTTAATTAAGTGTACAATAAGATTTTTTTAAAACAAAAAAAATAAATCCACTTTCGTCTTCAGCAAATTTCACGGAACTGTCCATAATGTTTACTAGTCCAAGTATATAAAACCCAAAATTTCATGAATACGTGAGTGCTTAAATGAGACAACCTGTGTTGTAAAACGTTACACGTAACTTAACTCTAACACGAAATAACGAAATGAAATAGCGTTATTAATTATAATTACTTTCATAACGTTTTAAAAATTAATTTGCGTTACAATAACGTAAAACGATACGTACCGATAACGTTAATATTTTAATTCGTTTTTTTAAGACTTTTTGTATTTATATGAAAATTGAAAACAAAGGTGTTGGTAGTTCTAAAATTGTTTAGTATTTGTGTCAAAACAATGACATTTTGAAAAATATTAAGTATATTTTTAAGATTACATTTAATTTTAAAATAACGTAACTAAAACGTTATAACATAATCTTCTTATATATTAATACGCTAACGAAAAATTTTGTGGAGCCTAAGGCTTTTTTATTCGAATTTTGATTGATTTCAAATTTTCAGTGCTAACTGATATTACTGTAACTTAGGTTTTAAAGATTTTGGAAGATTTTTCGGATCATAAATAAAAAAGTTATTACATACGAAAAACTTTTTATATACATATGCATTATAAGTTTACATACATACAAAAACGAAATTAAATTTAAAACTTAAAAATTTATTTTATTTTTTTATATTTTCTTTTTTATATATTCTTTGGTAGATGGAATTTCATTTTAGTCTTCTTATGTCTTCGTACATGGAAGGTTAGATGGAGTCGTCGGAATAAAAGAGATTATATGTGTAATAATGTTGATTTTATGAATGATGAAATTTATTTTTTTATATTTTCTTTTTTATATATTCTTTGGTAGTGGGTAGTAATAAACGTATCGTATGCGTAGTATATTAGTAAAACTATTCTAATCAAATTTCTATGTATTTACAAGTTGTATTTTATTTTTTAGTTTTCTTATGTACACTGACGTGAATGCATGTGAATAATTTTGTTCTGTTCTTCATTTTAATTTTTAGAAATGCCAATGTATGTGAAGTTTTCCTTATGCGTGAGGTTTGTTCGTTCTTTTAAATCAATGCATGAATTTTGTGAAAGACCTGAGAATGTTACTGCTGATGTGTTTGTTAAATTTGTCAGATGATGCAATGCTGGTTGTATTTTATTTTTTAGTTTTCTTATGTACACTGACGTGAATGCATGTGACTAATTTTGTTCTGTTCTTCATTTTAATTTTTAGAAATGCCAATGTATGTGAAGTTTTGAAGTTTTTCTTATACGTGAGATTTGTTCGTTCTTTTAAATCAATGCAAGAATTTTGTGAAAGACCTGAGAATGTTACTGCTGATGTGTTTGTTAAATTTGTCAGATGAAGATAGAATTGATGGAAATGAAATGAATAAATTTGTATGTACTGAAATCTCTGATCCCATTCTTTTTCCTAAATTACATGAATAAGTGAAACGTCATATGATGCTTGGACCATGTGGTGCTCTAAATCCTGTTAGTATGAGAGATGGTAAATGTAGTAAGAATTTTCCAAAACCTTTTTCTGAAAATACTAAAGAATCTGTGAATGGTTATCCTTTGTATCGTCGACGTGATAATGGTATGAGTGTTTATGCGCATGGTGCATCTCTTGATAATAGATACTAGGAGGGCCCGGCGTGCTTCGCTACGCTTATAAATAAAGTTTTTGCGTAGACATTTTGTTGACGTAGAAGCAATGATTTCAAAAAGTGGTAATGAGAAATGCTAGCATATAATTTTTAATTTTTCTTTTTAAATATATGAATGAAAAATAATCAGAACTCTAGCTGATCAGTTGGGATATATGAAAAATTAGAAATCAAATAAGCTTACTTGAAAACTTATCCGATCGCTAATTTTTCATATATCCGAACTGATCAGCTAGAGTTCTGATTATTTTTCATTCATATATATAAAAAGAAAAACTAAAAACTATATGCTAGCATTTCTCATTACCACTTTTTGAAATCATTGCTTCTACGTCAACAAAATGTCTACGCAAAAACTTTATTTATAAGCGTAGCGAAGCACGCCGGGCCCACCTAGTGAAATATAATATTTTCTATTTCATAACAAAATAACGTATCGAAAAAATAAATATAATGTTATAAAAACGAAACGCATAACGTTATGATTTGTTTTTGTTTTACAACATTGAATACTTCAAAAAAAACCACTGAGCTGATTGTTCAACATGGAGAGGCAGAACGTATAAAATATTATACCGACAACATTTAATCGCTAAATACCTTTTCCGTTCGACTGAAATTATTTCAGGGACAACTGCTTTGTAACAACTTCAAGGTTGCCTTATGGACTAGTAACAGTGGGTCTCTACTAATCTCTTTAACAATGGATCTCAATGGGATACCTAATAGCCGAACGATTACATTAAGAAATAATTTTGAGAAAGTGGAATGCAATCAAATACAAAATCCTAAAATCCAAAATCCTAATTTTGAATTCAATTGTAAATAAATTTTTTGCTTCATAACAGAAATTAAAACATGGTTTTTGAAACTTCAGTTCAAATAATTTGAGCGCTTAAACATCATCTCTCTCATCCCATCTGTAAAAAACAAAACATAAGTTTCTTAGTAACATATCAGATTAAATTATCTTAACTTATAATTAAACATCTAAAATTTGTTCTTTTCATTCTTCAAACAAATACCAACATTTCCTTTGTCTTCTAAATTAATTCATAAACGAAAACTTTTTAATAATAAAAATCGTTGTTTTAGGAAAATTATGTCACATAATTTTGTGAATCGTTTGAACTTTTAAGTGTAAAAGAAAAACAAGAGTGAACTTATTATACTCAAACGTATTTTCTTTGTTGGCTTTAAATGTTATTAATGTTATTTATGGGGAAAGTTCGTAATTATCAAATGGTTGGTAAACATATTTTGTACACGAAAATATTATAAGATCATCAGAAATTTTCAATTATGTTTCGTTGAACAAGATTTGGCTCATACAAAATATCTGCAAAGATATCATTTCACGATATGTAGTAATAAATCTTGTGCAATTATAGTGTTTTCCTCTTTTTTCAAATCTTATCTCAAACTCTTCATATTTACAAACAAACAAAATTTACTATCAAGTTCTTTAGATTTACAGTTTTGCAGTAAAAAAATTCCAGTAGTAAAGTCACAAAAAAAATCGATTTGATTTTATGATTCAAACTCAACTAATAAATTTTACCATCAAATAAAAATTTAATTCAATAGATCAAACATTAAACTTGATAAGACAAAAAAAATCAAATCTAATCTTCTACTATAAAATAATCCCAAATCATAAATGTAATCTTATCATCAGTGTAATTTTTGATGAAAGGAAATTGAACGAATTGCAGAAAATTTCATATTACATACCTCAAACTTCAGCTATAAAAAAATATTTAGACAGACAAACATTTGAACTCCTGTTCCCTTGTTCTGTTTCAATGATATCGAATTTATTTACAGTTATTGTTGACACATGGTTTGTTGTTCTGAATTAGTCTCTTTGTATTACGTTCATGTGTAAATTGTTATGATTACTGAGACTTAAAATGGCTTAAAACAGAGAATTAAATTACATGGAAAAGATAATCAAATTTTAACGCTTTACGGAGGGACAAACAACTGAAAACATATAATAATAAACGAACATAAACGATAATGATAGGAATAAATGTTTTATACGAAAAAATAATGTTAAGGTCAAAAGTCATGTGAATTTAGATGATTTGGCACGTAGTTTACGTTATATGAAGATTAAATCGAGTAAATGAAATTAATGAATGGTAAAATGTGAGTTTTCGAATTTTTGAATATGAATTTTTGTTGGAAAGTTGGTTTTATCGGACTACACAGATGTTTGATTATATGTGATCTAGGTTGTTTTAACTAAAACAAATAAATGAAATAATTTAAAAAACATACTTTAGGAAAAACGAATTAAAAAGTAACAAATAAATTTTGCATTGACACAATGTTATGTTGCAATGAATCAAACGATATGTTCATACAAACGTTATGAGTCTTACATTATATTTTCTTTCAAATTCTCTGAAGAAAAAAATATTTAAGTAGTAGTTGATACATCTAAGCACAGATGCAAACATTAGACTTTTGACTATTAGTATTTTTAACAGATAAACAGTTTTTTGTTCCCATTTTTAATTCAAATAAAAGTAGGTGGCGCAGTCAGTATAGAAAAGGAACAAAAGTAAGTACTCTCTTGTCAGATTAATATGTAGTAATATTCTCATATTTTACATAAATTTGTTATTTTCTTTATTGATTCCAGCCACTTTTATGTTATTTGCAAAATGGGAACATAAATTTTTTATCTATCAAAAATAATAATAGTCAAAAATCTAATGTTTACATCTGTGCTAAGATGGGTTAAATATGTACTTTTTAAATATATTTTTTCTTCTTACAATTTGAAAAAAATATGATTACAAAAGACATAACGTTTTACGAACATATCGTTTGTTTCTTTGCAACATAACGTTTTGTCAATGCAAAATTTATTTGCATATTTATCGTTTTTCAAAAAGTGTGTTTTTAGGGTTTCGTTTTTTATACGGATCACTATTAGTTAGACTTTGATGTGTTTTTGCCTTAAAATCGATCATCCCATAAACTATAAATCCTATAAACCTTAAATTAAAGATGTTTATAAAACTAACCGGTCTTCTAAAGATGACGTATACAAAAAAAAAGTTAAGTTGTTTTCGTTTATTTTACGGGGCTGCGATGAAAGGCCTTTAAGAAAATACTTTTTTTCCGAGTCAAGTGGTTATTATATGAAAGTGTTTGAATTCAGTATCCCTTAAATATGTATTTTAGAATTTTCCACTATCCAGTTTTTTTAATAAAATTAAATTATAAATTTTTTCATGTTTTCTTTCCGAACTTAGTTCCGAACCTTTTTAACAAAATATTGTAATGAACCTGTTTAATAAAATGTTGTGATATAAAAAATTGTAACTTTTGAACGAAAAATAAAGCAAAGTGTAAAATACTCATAATCATATTTATTAAGGGGGTGGGAATGGGAAGGGGGAAAAACAGCATTTAAAACCCAGTTATGTGGGATATCATACGAAAGAGCACTTAATTTAAGAAAGATTGTAATTTTTTTAGAGCTTTCACGTGGACAGTTTTTGAATTTTTGTCAAAAAAGTGCAACAAAAAGTTGGTCTCCCTCTGGGTTTTGAGCTTAATTGACAGAAAAATTTGAAAAAATTCACAGAGAAAGGAAGTTTGATAAACAATGAACGAATACTATAGCGAAGTGTCACATTATCTAGTTTACATTATTTTTCTTTATTCTAAAGGGGAGAGAATGGTAGGAAGGATAAAAAAAATCTTTTTTGACCCAAACAAGTGGGGTGTCATATGAAAGAGCACATAATTTAAGAATCATTGTAATTTCTTAAAATTTTGTGGTGCACAATTTTGTGCTGTGGAAACTTATGAGTTATTGTCAAAAAAGTGCAACTGAAAGCTAGTCTCCTTACGTTTTGACGCTGATTGACAATAAAATTTGAAAAAACTCACAGAGATAGAGAGTTTGCCAAACTCTGAACTCGATAGTGAAGTGTCACATTTTGAGGGAGTAAGAGTTTTCAATTTTTCTCTATTTCGGGGGAGTATGAGTGAGGAAGGGTGAAAAAAAAAGCTTTTTTAACCCAAATGAGTATGTATGAATATGTTTGTCATATGAAAGAGCAACTTATTCAAGAAATGCTGCAATTTTTTCAAAATCTTGCGGTGCACAATTTTTAAATAATTGTTCTTGAATTATTATTTGAATTAATAATTGTATATTTTTCAATTTAAACTATTTAAAAGTTAACGTAACTGAATCTCTCTTAAATTATCCTAAACTGCTTTCGCTAATATTTAACGAGACGTAACATTTTGTGTATAATATGGATCAATTTTTAATTAGTATAGCAATACTAATTAAAAATTGCTATTTAAGATAAAATCAATGGGCTTATGGTCTGGCAGTATAAAAATTTTACAACACACCTTTATGTAAATTATTTTTGTCAGTTTGTTCTTCTACATTCAAGGAATCAGTGCCGGATCAGGGTATTTCAGCGACGGGTGCAAATTAGGTTATTGGCGGCCTCAAATTTAATTATATTGTAAGATAATATATTCAAAAAAAATTGCTGTACTTGTTTTAATACGAAGTGTCAATAGCAATTAGAATATGACTCACTGTCACAGCAACACATAGAGAGCTATTAAGATCTAGGTCCCACTATGGGTTATCAAGTATTCTCAAGTGTTGAACGCTTTTTATAATTGGATCGACCTTTTCTTTTATGGTTTTTCAATTGTTGAATATTGAGACAATAAATCTTATTATATATTATAAAATATGATAAACGCCAATATTTCATAAGAATATGTAGAAACAAAATAGAATGCTAAACATTTTTTTTTTAATTTGCAAAAACGTAACTGTAATTGGATTGCTAATAATCCAGCATGGTGGAATACTCCTCATTCATGGGACGTACTAGCTTCGTCAATAATTGAAGTTCACAAAAAGAGACAGGTACATAGAGCCTAATTTCTTTCAGCAAGCAATAGAACAGCATCACCAAGTAAATAAAAGTTTATTATAACAAATAAAAATTATACAAATTCATTTAAAATATTTCACATTTTCTAAATGCATTGTGGAGTGGGATGTAAAAAAATCGTTGATAATTTTTTTTCTGGAAAGTGGTTCCACTTAAGCAATATAAATGAATAACACCTAAATAAATATCTGAAAATAACAAAAACAGAATAACATGCGACAATAAATTAAATAATTTTATCTAAAAGGAAAATAAAATAAAAACTACGCAGTTTATGGTAGAGTAGTTAAATAAACAAACTAAAAGGAATAGATTTCAAACCCAGTTGCGATGTTTTGAAGATTGTGTTATTATTGTGTTACAAATTGACGAAGTGTCAGCCATTGATTTCACATTGATTGGAAACAATCAATAATGACTATACAAACGTGACATAGGATGTTAATTAGAATAGAAATTTTCCCCATTCTATGAATTCACACAAAGTATTGTCTAGAAATTTAATGCGAAAAATCCCATGTAATGTAAAAACATTTCCATGATATGGAGTCTAATGACAGTGGAAAAAAATTCAACTTAAGTAAAATAAATAAGTGATGAAGAAGTTTCAACTTTGAAATTGTCATCGCCTCAACGCCGTAATCGATAGCGTGTCTGCCCAAGAATTCGAGCCGGGCACTGACGAGGGTAGGCTCGAATCCCATCCGAAACACGAAAAATGTGAATTGGAGTTGTTTTCTGAGAAACTTCAAACCATACCTTTGAATTGAAAAAATTCCAATTACTTCTTTACTTACTTGAGTTTAATTGATCTCAAAAATATAAAATAAATTGTGTTATTATGTTTTTTGCTATTTGATTTAAAATTCTATTCTAAAATATTGAAGAGTGTAATTGCTATCATTTTCACTAGCATAAAAGGGGTTGCGTTGGTGATAGATTAGTTCAAAATAAACGATAACAGAAGTTATTAATAATATAACAGAGATACGATATAGTAATATAAGATAGCCATAAATAATTTATACAAAGTGGAGAAAATAATAGTAAAGGAATATTTAAAAGTAAAACTATTTTGAAAACAAAAACGATTCAGAAAAGGAATATTAATATTTATAACGAACATATAATAAACGGACGAATAATATTTATAACGTTTAGAAAGCGATTGTTTTAGTTTACTAAATCTGGAGGTCGAACCGAATACAATCAATGGCCGAGTCGCTCTACGTTACAATATAATAAAAGTTTAAAAAATTAGTAAAAAAATTATGATTAAATATGAAAATAAAATAACATTAATTTGTATGAAGGAATAATTATAAAATGAAAATCAAAAATAAAATATACAGATAAAAATATTCAAATAAGGTTATATTGAGAATAAATGATCACATACGTCCACTTTTGTGGCTTTATTTTCTTTTATTACCGTTTCGTATTCGTATTCTAATATTTAATTAAGAAAAGTTCATTTTATGGACGCTACTGTTAACGGAAGTATCTTTTCTGCTATAAATGAATTCGGAAAAAATTTAATTAAGAAATTTTAAAATTTAATATACGAAATACATTCAATTACATTCAAGTTCAGACTTTATATCATTTTAGAAACAACATTAATTTTGGAAAAAAGATCCTTTTACAAAATTAATTTATAATTTAGCAAAAATATTGAAATGAAATAAATATTTAACAATATATATTATTTATGTATACTTTAGCATCGATAAACCGTTTGTTTTCCTTTTGCCTCATTTTCGCTAAACATTTTGACTTACAATTAAAGTATTATAAAATTCAACGATTTGAAATTTAAGAGGTTTTTATAGCCGACTTTCGGTTTTCCCAATAAGTTTCATAAACTGGCTTTAAACTAAGCCTTTTATTTGCTGCCTAAGAAGATCAAAACTACAAACCGATTTAGAAAAATATGCGTAAAGTTGAAAAAATTGAATATAGTTAATTTAATTCAGAAGATGATGCCAATAGATACCAATAGATAAATATAGACCAATATTTAATGATAAGATGTAGGAACTAAAATTTATATAAGAGGCGAAGAACACAAATTTTGTAAAAATAATTTGCAGAAATAAAATTTAAATTTAGTTCCCGTACTCGGGTCGAGTATACTCCTTAATCATGTAAACCATTGTCTTCCTTAATAATTAAAGACCACATGTAGTTAGTAAAAAAGAAAAAGAAAAACTGCATATGAAAGAGTGCATAGATATCACCTTGGCTGGTAATATATCACTGCTATTGCCAGTGGTATCTATTATCTAATATCTTTCGTTTAATCGTATATCAGTAGCAGCGACATGAGTGCGCGAGGCTGTCATGCCCGTAGTTAAAAAATTAAAACAAATATACAAATTTTGATACAAAACTAAATTTTTGCTTTTTATACAGAAAAACAAAATTTGATTTGCCTCAAAATTTATTAAAAAGCAATCAAATTTAAAACAAAACTCAATTTCGGCGCCTTTTGTTTTGGCGCCTGGTGCGGTCACTCTATTGCACCCGTGGCTTATCCGGCCCCCTCGGCGAACGAATTTTATTCGCACTTGACCGAATTTATTTTTGATTCAATTTTATTTTTACAAGCAAAAGAAAAATTTGTTTACAGATATTACTTTTTAATATAAACTTTCAAAATTAAATAAAATGCATACAATATATTTTGCACGTTAAAAGAACAAATGAAAATATTATTTAATGTCAATTTTTGCTTTTTACATTGTCAAAATAAATCTTACATTCGACAACGATCTATAGATTTTTCTCTTTCTTTCTTCGTAAAAATTTATTTTTTCTACTTCAAGCTACGAAAATGTCATTTTAATATATGTATAGTAAAACCTATGTGAAAGGGAAACTTTTTCTAAGTAGTGACGAAAATGTTTTCAGTCACTAGGACTGAAAGTAAATAAGTTTCGGTGGTCGCCTACAGGTGGTGGTTATATAAAGGATTGAATATTTGAGATTGAATTTGATTTACTGTTTCTGTTGTTGTTTCGGTTGCTGTGTTTATTTCTGTCAATATCGCAGTATTTTAAAGCGATTGAATATTTTGAATATTTTGATCGAATCGAATCGAAACTAATCATTATATCAATTGTGTGTAATTAATTAATTAAACTAATAATGAGTGTGTTTTTTTTTCTATATCGGAGAAATCGGAGCGATAAAATAAAATTTGTATCAGATATATCGTATAATGTTTTCCTCCGATAATTAAATGTCAGATATAAAATATATTCTCTGAGTTCTTTCCGCAAAAAAAAAATAAAAAATTAAATAAATGAATAAACTTTACCTACAATTTTTTAAATTTATACTTTAAACGATGACTTCCAGTCGGTAAAAAAAATATCTGTGATATCTGTAAAAGTTTTTAGAGAAAATATATGAACTATTTTCATTATTCATATTGTCAAATTCATTTACTGAAAACTTACAAAACGGTGTAAAATAATGTTACCAGTGTACCAGTGTAAAATAATGTTATTATTGTGTTCGCCTGTTATTATTCCATCTGTAGGCGAACACAATAATAACATTATTTTACACTGGTAAAAATGCTTATTTATGTTTATTTTTTACACAGTTAAATTTAGATATGTCGTTTTTTAAGTTTTTAGTAAATGAATTTGTAAATATTGTCATTTATATTTACAAGCGTAGAAAAAATAGAGTTTTCTACGCGTGGTAAAAACGTTTTTGCGTTCCTGAACTTATTCCATTCGACGCTATCGCGTCTCGTGGACAAACCGTTCAGTCACGCAAAAAGAGACATTTTCACCAATTGTATAAAAATCTACTCTTAATAGTCGAGGGTTGGTTTAGAAATAATTTTTTCTACTACCCATTTTAAAAAATCTACTCTCGGTGTTTGCTCATTGCATCGAAAATTTCTTTTTTGCACGATCAGTTGATTTTGCATGTTTACTGATACGTAAATAAACATAGTAAATTTACAAACCACACGTCGGTAAGTAATTACTTACCGCTCATATAGGCGGTAAGTAATTACTTACCGATCATATAGGCGGTAAGTAATTACTTACCGGTAATTTTTTTTTTTTTTTTTTTTTTTTTTTTTTATTTATAGTGCATCAACGACTAAGGTTATTAGCACCTGGATTTTTTATTTCAAAACATTTAATATTTATTATTAATTATACATAGCAATGGTTTATAATAGTTCAATTATACCCGTTTGGAGTAGAAACCCAAGCAGGCTCTGTAGAGAATGTTGTTTCCATATTATTTCATCAGTTGGTATTTCTAGTATTTTATATTTTTGTCTGTCTTCCTTATATTTATGACACTCCATAACTACGTGAAACATAGTTAATGGCTGCCTACAGTCATCACAGATTGGTGGTTGGTCTTTTTTTAATATGTGCTGGTGACTTAATTTACTATGTCCAATAATGGTTCTTGTTATTCCGATTTGATGTCTTCTGTTAGCAGGGTAGTTGTATCGGGCTGTTTTAGTTTTGAACTGTTGTAGTTTGTTTTGTACCTCCATGTTCCATTCAATGTTCCATTCTTTGAAAATTGTCTTTGATAATACGTTATACGTGTCTTCAATGGTAATTTTATCATTTTTAGTATATTGTTCATTGGCAGCACTAATGGCTGCCTTGTCTGCTATATCGTTACCAATAATACCTGTATGCGAAGGTATCCAGATAAATTGTATTATTTTATTAGCTTCCTGGACCGTAACCAGAAGGTCTTGGATTTGTTGCACATAGAAGTTTGGTGAATACATATTTTGTAGCGATTGGAGACTGCATAGTGAGTCAACCAGTATTGTAGAGTTTGAGATATTATTATTTATTATTTCATGGAGCGCAATGTAGATTGCGTTGAGCTCAGCTGAACTAATTGAGGAGCTTGGATGTAAGCATTGTTTTTTTGTGAGATTGTTATAAGTGAAGGCGCATCCAACTCCGTTATTTGTTTTCGAACCATCGCAATATATTTTTGTACTCTGAGTATAACTTCGTAGAATTTCTTGCAGCATGGTCTTAAAGGTAGCACTACTTGTAATGTCCTTTTTGTGTTTCGTGAGTGATAGATTTATATATATTGTGTTCAACTTCCAAGGAGGATGGGTTTTGATGTATTTAGGAACGGTTGTGTTAAGTTTAATGTTCATTTCAGAGAGAATATATTTGGATCTAATGGAGAATGGTTTGGGATAATTTGAATAAGTTTCAAATAACAGTTGCAGTTGAGGATTTTTTATTGCATTTTTGTATATGTGGTCATCGTTTCCTACTATTTTGAAAGCATATTTTGAGATTTTGATTTTTCTTCTTAGAATGGGAGGTAATTCCCCAGCTTCTACGTATAAACTTTTCGTTGGGCTTGTATGATAGGCACCTGATGTTATTTTTAATGCTTGATTGTATAAGTTGTCGACCATTTTTAGAATATTGGGCTTAGCAGATGTGTATGCTACACATCCATAATCCAGTTTTGAATATATTATTCCTTTCATTATAATTGTGAGTGATTTGCGGTCTGCTCCCCAATCGCGGTTGGAAAGGTATTTCAATATGTTCATTTTTTTATATACAGATCTTCTCAAGTCTTTAATGTGTGGGTTCCATGTTAGGCGTTTGTCGAATATCATTCCCAGGTACTTAAGTTCACATACATATTGTAGCGGTTGGTTGTTTAAATATATGTCTGGTTCTTTAGCTGATATATTTTTTCTGTTGAACATGATACATTTTGTTTTTGTTGTCGAAAACTTAAATCCAGTTCTTGAGCACCATTTTTCTAATTCGGTAACTGCAAATTGTATATGTTTTTGAGACTGTTGTAATGATTTTCCGGAGCAATAAATAATTAAATCATCAGCGTACATGATAAACTTGACTGGAAATCGAAGTGTATTTCCAATGTCGTTAATCGCAACCAAAAATAGCAGCACACTTAGTACTGATCCTTGTGGAACTCCATTGATTTGTTGAAATTCAGATGAGATTCCGTTGTTAACTTTGACTCTAAATTTTCGATTGGAAGTGAAGTTGATAATGTAATGTATCATATTTCCTTCAATGCCCCATGATATCAATATATCAATAATACGTTTTTTCCACGATTTATCGTATGCTTTTTCCAGGTCAAATGAGACCGCAATTAGATGGTTCTGTTTTACAAAGGCATTCAATATATCGGTTTCCAATATTACAATGGGGTCAAGGGTAGATAGATTGTTTCTAAAACCACATTGATTTCTTGAAAGTAAATGGTGTTTTTCCAGAAACCAGCGTAGGCGTGCACATATAATTTTTTCCATTAGTTTACCCATACAGCATGTTAGTGATATGGGGCGATAGCTATCTCTTTCAGTTGGGTCCTTAAATGGTTTTAGAATAGGTACAGTAATAGCTTCTTTCCATTTTGTCGGGAATGTGTGTTGATTCCAAAGTCTGTTATATATATTGAGAAGCTTAAATTTGGCATTCTGTGGTAATTTTTTCAACATTGTGTAGGAAATTTTGTCTGGGCCTATTCCCGAGCTACTACATTTCTCAAGAGCAGAATTGAGTTCTTGGATACTGAAGTCGTAATTGTAGTCAGCATTGTTGCTGTCATTAATTTCAAATGGGATTTTTTCTATTTGAGATTTATACTTTAAAAAGTTAATGTCATAGGTTGCATCACTACTAATGGTCTGGAAATGATCTCCGATGATATTTGCAATTTCTGTAGTATCAGATGTAGGCTGGTTTTGATGATTTATTTGTGAAATTTTGAAGTGCTTTTGTTTTCCTTCAATGCTTTTAGCTTTATGCCAGATTTCTTTTACGGTTGTAGTTGAAGTGATCGTTTGTATATATGCGTGCCAAGAATTTTTTTTACTTTGTTTTATTATAAATCTTGCTTTGGCCCTTGCCCTTTTGAAATTTATTCGATTTTCTGCTGTATTGTCTTTTTTGTATTTATAGAACATTGATTTGAAGTCTCTTGTTGCTATACGACAATCTAGGTTCCACCAAGGTAGCCCATTTTTTTCGTTTTTAAATATTGATTTTGGAATATTATCTTCTGCGGCTATAAGTATACTATCGTTTAATATGTTGAGGTCTGTAATTTCGTTTTTTGTATCTGGTTGCAATGAATTTAAAATATCAGTTTCATAGTTCTTCCAATTCGCTTTTTTGTAGTTCCATCTTTCAATTTTTTCGTTATTACTTAGATTTATATTAGAGTTATTTATTGTTATTTTTATAGGATAGTGGTCGCTTCCATAAAGGTCACTTTCTGTTGTCCAGTCGATAAGCGCTGCGATGTTGGATGTGCAAAAGGACAGATCGATATACGAGTGTGTTCCAGTGTACGAGTAGAAATAGGTTGGGCAACTTTCGTTAAGAAGGAGGACATCATTCCATTTGTTTAATGTATTTTCTATTATTTGTCCTCTGGAGTCAGTTTTTATACTGCCCCATAGAGTATTATGGGCGTTGAAATCACCAAGTAGCATAAAAGGTTTGGGAAGTTGCACTAGTATGTTTTCAATATCATTTTTCTGAATAATATACGATGGGGGAATATATAAATTACAAATAGTTATTGTTCGTTGTAGTTTAAGTATTATTGCCTGTGCTTCTAAAGGTGTTTGTAGTTGAATCTCTTTTGCAATATAAGGTTTTTGAATATATATAGCAACTCCTCCAGATGCCACATTATTAATTGTTGTCCGGTTTTTATGAAAACATTCATAATTTTTAATTTTTGAGAAGTTGTCTGATTTGAATCGTGTTTCTTGTAAGGCAATTACTACTGGTTTATGTTTTACTATAAGTTTACTTAAAAGTTCAGATTGAGATCTGAAACTACATATATTCCATTGGATTATCTTCGCCATCTTCTAATAAGTCCTCTATACTCTCCTTACTATCGTATTTGCTGAGGTTTTGTGATTCCGATAATGTTGACTCGTTGATTAATCTTAGAGCCTTTGTAAATCTTATTTTCAATTTTCTACTTGCCAAAGGGCGAAGATTTGAAATATTATCAACAAAGGATTCGATATCATTGGTACATTTATCAATCGTTTGGTGTATATCTGTGGATTTCGGAATGTCGTAGATGGCTTTTAAGAATTTATCAAATGAATAGGTGTGATTAAGAGCGTTGAAAGCTTCTTTCATAGAATCATTCGACTCCGATTCTATTTTATTTTGATTACGTAGCTTTTTTGCTGGAGGGGCATTAAGTTGGTCTGATGATTTTTTTACAGCTACGGACGAAGAAGCATTAGCGTTTATACTGATATTATCATTGTTTACATGAGTAGGACTTATTTGATTTTTTTGAGTCGTTATTTCAGTTGTATCACTACTGTTTTTGTTATGTTGAGATAGACTCGGTGATAATTGGGTGCTTTCTTTTTCTAAATCAATGATACTTTGGTTGAAAGCGTCACTGTTATTAGATGTTTGGTTTACTAAGAAGGTTTTGTGTTGGCATCTTTCTGCATCATGTCCAAATCGGCTACACATAAGGCATTTTTTGGAATCGGATGTTATGAATATTCTATAATCATCATTGTCGTATCTTGCAAGAAAGGATTCAGGCAATGGAATATTTTTTTCTATTATACCAAAACAGCATCTTCGAAAACTTAAGATGTGGGAGTACCTGGGATCATCAATCCCCACTTTCATTAACTGAATGGGTGAAGTCAATTTAATATTTATTTTCATAAGCTCATCACTTATAACGGAGTTTGGAATACTGGGGCATACCCTAGAGAGAAAAAATTTGGTTGATTTAGTTATTAGCGGTCTTATCGCAAGATTAATTTCTCCAACTTTGATAAAATCTCGGTTTTCTGTAATTTCTTGTACTTGTTGCTTGGAGGTTAAATATATGCATACTCGGTTCATTGAAAGCCTGGAGGCGTATATTATGTTCTCTGGGCCAACCAGCTCACCTACGGCTTGGATATAATCATATAATTTAATCCCATCAACGCTGCTGATGATTAAGCCTTGATCTTTTTTAGGGAATATTTGGTTATAATTGGGTTTCGGTTGAGTTTTAACTGTATTTGCGAATGTACTGTTAAGTGTATTTAAAGGAGAGTGATTTAGGTTTT
Source organism: Diogma glabrata (assembly GCA_963693315.1). NCBI lineage: Eukaryota > Metazoa > Arthropoda > Insecta > Diptera > Cylindrotomidae > Diogma > Diogma glabrata. Next base: position 196,966,389 of record OY856186.1, on the reverse strand, counting down.
GGGATTGGTATGAGGTGTATGAGTTGGTGGATTGGTTTTGAGAGTGTAGTGCTACATTTTCTGTTGATTGTTTCATTGAATTTGCATTTTTATGTAACGCTTCCTCAACGTTAGATAAACTCATTGGTTTTATTATGTTTTGTTGTGATGATGAAGGTTGAGCGTTCGATATGTTTTGATTTAATGACATTGCGGTTTATTATATTTAACAAAAATCGATTGTCAGTCGATTTCGTTAATTTTACTTTTGTTTAATGTTTAAGTATATGTTTTAGTAATGTAATAATATTGAAAAAAAGTTCTTATCTGTTTATATCAGTAAATCACATTGCCACTTGAACAAAACTGTATTTCTTTTTCAAAAAAGAGATACAAAATTATCACACACAATTAATTGTTTTTGTTTTTATTTCTTTAAATTATATTTTTTTTTTTAGATAGAAATTAACTAATTGATTAGGTTGTTCTCTGTTGAAGGATTGAAATTGAACTGTTACCGGTAATTGAGACCCACGGGTGTGAATAAAAACTATTTTTATTCAAATAATTATTGTAGGTCAGTTTACTAGCTTCAATTTTAAATGATATTCTTTTAAAAATATTGCAATTAAAAGATTTAAAAGCAATTTATTTTGAAAAAATATTCGATAAAATTAAGTTTTGCAACAACAAACCTATAAAATTATGATGAAACGCAGAGCTTAGTATTTTGATATGAAATTTTATGAAATTTTCTTTAAAACATTAAAACTGAAAAATGAATTTCATTATTTAAATAATTTTAATTGAATTTTTATTATTCGTGCAAAAAATATATTATATTTATTATTGTGGGCATTAAGAGTATTATCGATTTCATATTAGAGATCTCGACTTCGTCTCGATCTCAAAACATATATCCTTAATCGGTAAAACACTCTTACTGCGCTTAATACTTAAATAACTATTTCGTCACCAGTGATAAAAAACCTATACAAATTACTGTCGTACCTAGTGACGAAAGTAATTTTTTAAAAACCATCTATTTTCTAATTTCTTAACTGGAATAAACCCTTCTAGAACACCCGTTAAGAGAGTCAATTCAATTCAATTGATTGAATGAAATAATTTTGTTAGTGTTAATTTATCTCTCATGGGAGCATGACATTAATTTATTTTTGAATTATTTACGGACAATTTACATTAAAAATGTAAAAATAATAATAGATAGCTCTATAATATTCATATATTCTTTTTAAATAGTATGGTAACAAACAGTTGATGTTAAAATATTTTAAAAAAAAATTATTTCACCTATTTATTTAAGAAAAACGAAACAAAAATATTTATTTACATAAAATAATTTACGTTGTTTTAAAATATATCAGAAATTCACGTAACGTCATGTCCATACAAAAACTAAATCAAAACTGTTGTTTTTATTTTAGAAATAATAATAAAATTTTTAAGTTTGATTTTGTTTATTACAAAACCGTCTTTGGTTATAAGCCTACTAGACGTGAAATGCAAAAAACAATAAACCTTTGTGTGTTATTTAATGATTTTAGGGACTTTATAGACCAAATTGAATAAAAGTATAGAATTTTGTAGTATAAATAGAATGAAAATATGTATATGTATAAAGTTGACGATTTGGCTTGTAACTAAAGACGGTTTTGTTGATGACATAGTAATTGAATAATTTATTCATATTGAGTAATCTATATTTTAATAGCAGAAATATTAATATAAATTTAAAGATTGTAATTGGATATTTGTTTGTATGTTTTAAAATTTGAATTGTATATAATTATAAATGAAAATGTTTAATAATTAAAAATAATTTTTAAAAAAATAGTAGAAATAGTACAATCTTCCACTCGCCCAAAATCATATTTTGAATCTCGCGACCATTACCAACTTCGGATATCGCCTCGGCTATTAAGCTGTCTTCTTGCTTCAAAATATGTTGTTTTCGGCATCGTTGAAGAATAATCTATTATTTTCGTAAGAAAAATTCGGAAATATGGCGTACGAGTAGATGGTCGAATGCGGCTGGTTGAAAAATTAATTAAATAAAATATAAATTGAGTTTTATTGTTACTAATTTCATATAAAATATTTTTACTAGTTGAATTTTGCTTTATTCCAAATTGAATTAATAAAAGAAGTATTTGTTAAAGTTTCTAAATGTGTTAAAATATGAAATTTAAATCAACAAACATTTAGCGTATTTCATTAATTATTCTAGAAAAAGGTGTACACGTATACGGTATTTGTGGAATGTTCTCCTGCTTTATAATCTCATAAATAATAACAATAAATAAAAACATTCAATAACCTTAAAATAAAGTGGTCATAATTGCAAATATTAAAAATAAAAAGTTATTCCAAGTGCCATACCATAAAAACCATGATTTAGTTAGTGCATTGCATTTTTATAAAGATACAAAATAATATAACAAAATATAAAAACGGTTTCGCAAACTTGCTTACAAACATTTAACGTATTTCATTGATTGTTCTAGAAAACGGTGTATGCGTATACGGTATTTGTGTAATGTTCTCGTGCTCTATAATCTCATAAATAATAACAATAAATAAAAACATTCAATAACCTTAAAAATAAAGTGGTCATAATTGCAAATATTAAAAATAAAAAGTTATTTCAAGTGCCATACCATAAAAACCATGATTTAGTGCATTGCATTTTTATAAAGATACAAAATAATATAACAAAGTATAAAACGGTGTCGCAAACTTGCCTTTGTTAAAACAGCTGTAAATGTAATATCAATTGGAATAACCATTTTTGTTTTCTCTTGATTACTTATACATTTGTTGTTATTGTCAAGTTATTGGCCTGATAATTAAGTGATTACACATATCATAAAACCTCGAAAATGTCACCACCTGTAACTCGGACATCAGCTGCACCTACGCTGGAATCAATTGATGCTAAATTAGATAGAATATGTTCAACACTTTCAAGCAATCTATTGGAGATCAAAGAAGAACTCAAAAATGAAATCAAAAAATCGAAATCGGATTGTGATCATCAAATTTCTATAGTAAAAGCAGATATCCAGTTACTCGAAAACAAAATTAATAATGAAATTGATTCGTTACGTAGAGAATCAGAACTAGTCGTCACTGGAATTCCTTATGCACCATCGGAAGATATTCAAAACATTTATAATTGCTTATCTAGTGCTCTTGGTTATGAAATTACAAATAACAATTCTGAATCAGTAGCTTAAATTTTACCGGTAGTAGAAATTTTCCGTATTCGAAGAAGAGGGATTGCAGATATGAATAATGAAGATCGGGGAAACATTCGCTCATCTAAGACTAAAACAAATATAAATCTACCAATAATAATAAGATTTGCAACCCACATACAGAAAAATAATTATCTTCATCAGTACCTTAAAGTTGCAAAAACTCTGACATTAAATCGTGTATTAGGAGTAAATAGCAGAAGCAGGGTCTATATTCAACAAAACCTAACACCAGAATATTATAAAGCTAACAAATTGGCCTTGAAGTTAAAGAAAGCGAACAAAATTCAACAAGTGAAAATATTGAATGGCAAAATCTTATATATTAATACGCTAGATTAAAACTTTGTGGAGCATAAGGCTTTTTTATTCGCAGATGGATTCAATTCAAATTTTCACAGCTAACTGATATTAGTGTAACCTATATTGGGATCCGGATTCAAACAAATCGGATCATAAATAAAAAAGTTATTATATACGGAAAACTTTTTCTATACATATGCATTATAAGTTTACATACATATAAAAATATATTTGCTATCGAACAACGAACAACAAAAACGAAACTTAAAACTTTATTTTGTTATTCTTTTTTATATTTAATTTTTAATGTGAATAAACGTACATATTGTTTTTCTATGTTTTAAATTTCATTTCGAATTTTTTCTTATGCGTAAGATAGGTTTTGAGTTAGATCGTGTGAATCCTTTTGTTCGTTCTTTTAAATCAATGCATGAATTTTGTGAAAGACCTGAGAATGTTACTGCTTATGTGTCAATGGTTATAAAAGTTAACAGAGAATGTGATATTCGTCGTTTTAATGATGCTGTTCAAACTGATGTGGTTGCTATTTTTAAAAATGATGAATTTTGTTAAATTTGTCAGATGAAGATAGAATTGATGGAAATGAAATGATTAATAAATTTGTATGTACTGAAATCCCTGATCCCATTCTTTTTCCTAAATTACATGAATATGTGAAACGTCATATGATGCATGAACCATGTGGTGCTCTAAATCCCAATTCTGTTTGTATGAGAGTGGTAAATGTAGTAATAATTTTCCAAAACCTTTTTCTGAAAATATTAAAGAATATGTGAATGGTTATCCTTTGTACCGTCGACGTGATAATGGTATGAGTGTTGATGTACGTGGTGCATCTCTTGATAATAGATATGTTGTTCCGTATAATATTCATCTTCTTGCAAAATTCAATTGTCATATTAACGTGGAAATATGTACGACTGTTAAAAGTGTGAAATATGTTTACAAGTATGTATATAAAGAGTATGATTCTGCCAATGTTGAATTGAGAGTGAATGGAGAGAATGCAGTGAATAATGATGATGCGATTGTGGGAAATGAAATTCAAGATTTTTTGAATGGACGGTATGTTGGTTCGACTGAAGCTGCTTGGCGCATATTTGAATTTCCAATGCATTTTCAATCTCATACAATTATTCGACTTGATTGTCATTTGCCTAATAGACAAAATGTTTATATCAGGAATGGTAATGTGGCTGGCACAGTCGCAAATGTATCAAGAACAAAATTGTTAGCATTTTTCCATTTGAATTCCATTGATAATTTAGCTAATGAGTTTTTGTATACAGAATTAATTATGTTTGGTATGACCAAAGTAAATCGTGGAAAAGAAGACAACGTGGGGCTGATAAAGTTGTTGCTCGATTATATATGGTTACTCCAAAAGATATAGAATTGTTTCATATGCGTTTACTTCTGTTGCATGTTCGTGGTCCAAAATCTTTTTTTGATCTACGTATGTATGAAGGTGTACCCTACCCTACTTTTGTTGCAGCATGTGAAGCTCGAGGTATTGCAACAAATGATAATGAATAGCGTGAATGTTTACTTGAAGCTTCAGAAATTCAATCACCAAAACAGTTTCGTCAATTATTGGCATTTATCTGTGGTTTGAATGTTCCTCCGAATGCTTTAGCTTTTTTTCTTGACAGCTCATGCAGGTTGTGGCAAAACTTTTGTTCAAACGGCAATCATTCATAAATTTAATTCACTAAATCTTTCGTGTATTGTAACTGCCTTCAGTGGTATTGCATCAACTCTTTTGATTGGGGGGCGAACTTTGCATAATGTTTTCAAATTACCAATTCCATTATTAGAGAATTCAATGCCAAATATAACTCCAAACAGTGTACATGGCACATATATTAATAATGCATCAATCATTATTATAGATGAAATTTCAATGTGTTCTATTCATGCTTTAAAATTAACTAGGAAGGCCCGGCGTGCTTCGCTACGCTTATAAATAAAGTTTTTGCGTAGACATTTTGTTGACGTAGAAGCAATGATTTCAAAAAGTGGTAACGAGAAATGCTAGCATATAATTTTTAATTTTTCTTTTTAAATATATGAATGAAAAATAATCAGAACTCTAGCTGATCAGTTCGGATATATGAAAAATTAGCGATCAAATAAGTTAGAGATAAAATAAGCTTACTTGAAAACTTATTTGATCGCTAATTTTTCATATATCCGAACTGATCAGCTAGAGTTCTGATTATTTTTCATTCATATATTTAAAAAGAAAAATTAAAAATTATATGCTAGCATTTCTCATTACCACTTTTTGAAATCATTGCTTCTACGTCAACAAAATGTCTACGCAAAAACTTTATTTATAAGCGTATCGAAGCACGCCGGGCCTTCCTAGTATTTATAAAGCTGCTAAATGAACCAAACTTTAATGTATATCGTAATGAAAGGCAGCTACAGGATGCAACAGAGTAACTCGTCACATATAGAAATAATTCAACCTGCAGCGATTTTTTTATGAATTTTGATTATCCAGTGAAAATAAATAGAAGTGAAAAAATTAACTCGACAGAAAGAGATAAGTAGTAATAGGGTTAAATAAAACGTTTTAAAATTTTATAAAGTAAAAACTCGAAGTTATTAGTGATATAGATTCTCTAATTGTAAGTGATTTTTCTTTCTTTTCATATATTGTAAATTATAATCAAATATTTGTTTATTACTATTCTTGTAGTTATAACAGTTACGTGCTATTGCAATACGTAAAATTTTGTCCTCTTTTGTTGTAATTTGATATTACGTGAATTGGTGTACGGATTTAATTGCAATTTCATTTGAATCGAGATTTTTGAGAGGAAGGGAAATCTTAAACCAGTTCATTCTTTTCGCTATATTTTTCAAAATGAATTCCAATCTTAAGATTGATAATATTGTTCTAAAATCGTCCTACGGCTCAATGAGTGGTGGTTTGAATTTCGCACATATAAATCCGGGTAGTATTGTCTCAAACTTCGATGAATTTAAAGCTATAGTAAATGATGTTCCTCTCGATCTGATTGCAATTTCAGAATCATGGTTAAAAAAAAAACATAGCGATCAACTAGTCTTCTTACCTGAATTCAACCTAGTACGTAAGGACCGCACTGATCGACGAGCAGGTGGTGTGGCTCTATTTATTAACAAAAGAATCAAATATAAAATCTTACAAAGGAACATAAAAACATCTGAATTCGATTATATTTTTGTCGAATTAACTGGGGCGGATAGTGGTAAACTTTTAGTTGGAGTTTTCTACTGTCCACCTCACGTAAAATTCATTAGCAAAATAAAAAGCTCTTTAAAATCCATTGTTAATAAATATAACGATGTTTAAATTCTGGGTGACTTTAACCTAAACCTGTTATCTAATGATCGCTATGTTCGTCAATTTAAAAGCTTGTATGACTCTATTGGCTTATCACCAGGATCCTATGAACCTACCAATTTTATGAAAGATTGCCGGCCGACATGTATTGACTTATTGCTAGTAAAATGTGTATCTAAAATTGGCTTCTTTACGCAAATATCAGTACCTGGCTTGCACACCTCTCATAACTTTATATATGGATCATACGATTTCAGTTTATTACATGTGGAAAAGGACCAATTTATTTATCGCAGAGCATTTAAAAATATAGACACTGAAATTTTGACACAAGAAGCAATCAAACTGGATTGGAACCGAATTCTATACTCCAACGATGTCAATGAGGAATTAAATATTTTTAATTCCTTAACCATTGACTTAGTAGATAGATTTGCCCCAGTACAAAAACATAAAATAAAAAAAGTAGATGAAACAACCTGGTTTACTCAAGAAATCCAAATCTATTGTAATTTAAGAGATTTCTTGCACTCCTCTTGGAAGACTAATAAAAGTGAGGCGAACTGGAAATTCTTTGCAATCTACAGAAATAAAGTCAATAATAGCCAAAAAAAAAAAATCTTAAAATCTTAATCTTTAGCCAAATTCGAACATTTCAAAAAAAAGTTTAATATTAATTTACCACCCAATGTGATTTGGAAAAATTTAAAAAAATATGGCCTGAGCAATTCAAACCTTCCATCAGATACCGATATTTCCCCATCCGAATTTGTTGATTATTTCGCCTCTATTCATGTTGATTCTTCCATTGAATTTAACCATTCAACAACAGCTAGCAATGAAAACAGTTTCTATTTAAATAATGTGACTGAAAATGATGTACTTACAGCCATTAGAGAGATAGACTCGGCAGCGATTGGACCGGATGATATCCCAATCAGATTCATTCGGATGCTTCTGCCCATTATATTGTACTATTTGACAGACATTATTAATAATGCCATAATTAAATCTGTTTTTCCTGACACCTGGAAAACAGCATATGTTAAACCTATTAAAAAAAACAAATGCAAACACAGTTCAAGATTTTAGGCCAATAAGTATTCTGCCATGCTTGTCCAAGGTTCTTGAGAAAATAATGAAACAACAAATGTTAGCATTTATTATTCAAAATGAATTACTACACGATTTTCAGAGTGGTTTTCGTGAAAAACATAGCACAACATCTGCGCTTATCAAAATCATGGATGATCTTAGCAATAATATCTCTAATAAAAAAATTTCCTTCTTAATACTGCTCGATTTTTCAAAAGCTTTTGACTCAGTTGTTCATAATATTCTCTTAAACAAAATATCCAAACAGTTCAAATTCTCAAAAAGTGCTGTATCTTTTATTCAATCCTATCTAATTGACAGAAACCAAAAAGTTCGTATTGGGGAAAAAACATCTGATTCCCGTCTCATTGCTTCCGGCGTACCACAAGGTTCAATTTTGGGGCCAATTCTTTTTTCAATGTTTATCAATGATATCCACCTGTCTCTTTTAAACTGTTATTTCCATCTATTTGCGGATGACCTTCAAATATATGACTCGGACACTTTTAGTAACTTAAACGGATGTACAAATCGAATAAAAAGTGCTTTGAAAGCCATATCGGATTGGGCAGATATCAATCATATAAAGATAAACCCTGATAAGTCGAAAGCAATGATCGTCACAAGTTCCAACTCCTCACTTTCTAATATCGATGTCAGTACAATTAATCTCTCAATAAATAATCAACCAATACAATTTGTGAATAAAGTGAGAAATCTTGGAGTCATAGTGAATAACTTCTTAAGTTGGGATGACCACGTTGATCATATCTGTAGTAATATTTATGCAACTCTAAGTCGGTTGTGGACAACGGCTGCTTTTACTCCTCGTGAAGCTAAATTAAAATTAATAAGATCGCTCATTGTTCCACATATTATTTACTGTACTCCGTTATTTTCAGGATGTTCTGAAGCAGCTTGGAAAAAACTCAACACTCCTCTAAACTCATGTGCACGCTATATTTTTAACAAGCGTAAATTCGATTCGATATCAATATATACTAAACAAATTCTTAACTGTAATCTTCGTGATTACATTGAGTATATGTCCGTACTTTTCCTATTTAAATTAATTAAATTCAAAAAACCGACTTATTTATTCGAAAAAATAAATTTTAGTCGATCAGTGCGAACATTAAACATAAACTTGCCCATGAATTGTGGGACGAAATCAAGACAGTCGTCGTTTTTTATAAATGTAGCTAAAAGTTGGAACTCGTTGGAATTCAGTTTGAAAAGTATTTCATCTTTGCCTATGTTTAGAAAATTGGCGTTTGAATATTTCTCCTCAAAATAAATACTAGCTAAATTAAATCTGTTATGTTGGTATGGGAAATTTTTCCTTCCCTCATAAAGAAAAATAATAAAAAAAAAAAAAAAATAAAAGAAAAATATATGAAAAGAAAAAAAAAAGTAAATAAGTAATATATTTTGAATTAATCTCACACTTAAATTATCTATTGTTGAACTATTTATCTGTATACTCACTTGTATACTTAAACTTTAAGAAAGAAACTACCTATTTGTATAATCATTTTGAAACGCTGTATTTCTTATTAATTGTAAATCTAAAAAAAATGTACATAAGATTTTCTTGACAGTCAAGAAAATTGAAAAAAGGTTATACCTTAATTGTATATGAATTATAAAATTAAATAAAAAAAAAAAAAAAAAAAAAAAAATGTGTCGTTACAGTATGAATAAAAAATTAAAAAAATGAGTATATTTTTTGTAAAGGGGTGAGAACTATCACTAGGAGAGTGGGAGTAGCTACCAACAATATTACAATGTATGAAAGCTAGGGCTCGTAAAATACTCGAACATTAAGTATCCGGGTATCGAGTAGTTATTTTACTCAAATACCCGGGTACCCGGGTAACCCGGGTATTTGGATAATTAAAACAAAACAAATTTTCAATAGTTCATTTGTAGATATTTAATTCAATTAATATTTGTATTTATTTAATTCAATTAATTTAATTCTTAAAAATATGTTAAACGTTAAATGAAATCAAATTTTATAGAGCAAGAGCCCGCGACGGCCAGACCTTCGTTATTTTATAAAAGCTGAAAGTATTTCTGCGCATACCCCCTAGTCAGGTAGGAACGATTAGCGACATATGAAGTTTGGATCATGGTGGCTTTGGCAGGGAGCAGGTAACAAAGGGGCCTCCAAAGTTTCGTGAAAGTATAAAAGGCAATTTTTTATATATTCTTCGGGATAGTATTAGAACTAGAAGTCACGTCACCCATTGCCAGACACTTACTATCGTGGTAACCCCTGCCAGACACCCTTAAATTTAAACAAATTGATGAAGTTTAAGGGTGTCTGGCAGGGGGTTGCCAATATAGTAAGTGTCTGGCAATGGGTGACGTGACTTCTAATACTATCCCGAAGAATATATAAAAAATTGCCTTTTATACTTTCACGAAACTTTAGAGACCCCTTTATTACCTGCTCCCTGCCAAAGCCACCATGATCCAAACTTCATATATCGCTAATCGTTCCTACCTGAGTAGGGGGTATGCGAAGAGAAACTTTCAGCTTTTATAAAATAACGAAGGTCTGGCCGTCGCGGGCTCTTAGTCTATTATAATAATATAACATTTACTATAACTTTTTGTTTATGAAATAGTATTTTAAAAATATTAAGCCATTGAGTGTGGAAGGAGCTAACGAACTGCGAATTTTGGTTATTATATTGTCGGCTACTGAAAACACCCGTTCGTATGCGGTTGATGTAGGATTTATAGTAAGCAATGAAGCGTACAGATTATCTAACATTTGGTTTCGCTTACCTCCATTTGTCTCCATAAATCGAAAGGATTGCTCAACATTTAAATTTTCGCTTTTTTCTTTGGTTTTATAGTTATATATGATGAAAGACAATGCAGTAGCTCATTATATACTGATGTTTGTTCCCACTCTCCATCAGAAGAACTTGAGCTTTGATCTGCAACTACGATGTTGTTTTCATTCGAGTATAGATGTAATAATAATTGATGAGCAAGCTGCTTTGTAGACATTTTTGTTGCTTAGCTTAAAAACTCATTGCCTTTTGGAAAAATACCATGATGCAAACATAACAATAATATTATTATATCCTTTTGTCGACGTCCATCAACTTGGTTTTTCAAATTTTTATATAGTTCACGAGAAAGAGGTGTACTAATCTCGTTTATTTTTTTTTTAGAATGTAGTTATTTTAGTTAAATTAAGTTAAAGTTAAGTTAGTTAAAACATTTTAATTATAAAAATAATGGAAATTAAACAATCGGAAAATAAATGTATTGTCGTTTGTGTGGGAGTACTCAGGAATCTCTCAAGGATCTACATTTTAAGGTCATAGAAGTATTTCTAAAAGATCTAGGTTCATTCATTTTCTGAAACATATATATTTTGGACAAATCAGGAAAAGCGACAGTGAGCGTCATAAGAATTTTGTTTTTGTAATACCCGGGTACTCGAAGCTATTACCCGGATATTCGAGTAGTAAAATTTTTGACCCAATACCCGGGTACCCGGTTATCCAATACCCGAGTATACGAGCCCTAATGAAAGCTGACTTAAATTATAAGAATCAATATTTGTAACGTGTACGGTCATGAATAAAATACAACAACACCGACGGACAGCGAAAAGTTATAATCTCGAAAGCTGCAATAACAATAATCCATAATTAAAACCTTACCTTTTCATCTCTATTGCATCCATTAATCAAAAAAAAACAAAATATTCTGTTCTTTGTCCAAAATTTTACAATATAAATATTTTTGATACAAATTTAATTTCAATGTTCTATTCTACAAGAAAAATTTTTTTAATAACTTTAACTTCCAAATCTTTACAATATAAAACTTTTTTTCATAAGTTTAGCTCCATATTATTTCATTATAAAAGTTTTCTGAATAGCATTAATTTTTCCAATATAAAACATTTTAGTTTTGCTTTAATTTCTTTATTATTCCAAAACGAAACTTTTTTAAAAAATATTAGTTTCCAAACTTTTTCAATATATGTAACGCATTCTTCAAGAATTCCAATAATTTCCATATAACATCAAACTTCAGTTTTCCGATTTTTTAATTTAATCTTTTCTTAAATATAGCATAACTGGAGCATTTAGCTTGACATTTTGTTTCGCATTCACAAACAGCATGTTGTCAATGCACGGGAGTCATGGCAAACCTCAAAGAACTGAGCTGCTATTTTGTCTTCACAGAAATATAATTTATGGAATTCATAATTGAATTTGTTAAAAATCTTATGAAATTGAACATCACTTGATCAACACAAAACTTTGTAACCTATATGCACTATAAAGTATAATTATCCAATTTTATTCTAAAATAAAATAAACGAAAAATATATATTTCGCACACATGCCTACAAAATATTTTTAATTCTTTGAAAAAGTATTTTGTGCACGCAAAAAATATGTCACACATCAAAACAAGTACATCTATCTACAAGTACATCAAAACATCTATTGCATTAATATTAATAATTTAACTATAACTTAACATCTAGGAAAAATAACTTAAACCCAACCAAAAACACCCCAAAATACAAACCAGTTGGCAAGATATATTCAGAACAAAGCTTTACGTGTATGACTATATGTCTCAAAATTTCGAAATTGTTTGTAGCCGGATTGCTATGTTTATATTTTTAAAATTTATTTGTATTATAATATTATTTATTTAAACTATTTGTTAGACTGAGTCAAAATTTTGTGAAACCTTACATGTTTGCTCGATATTATCAAATCAAATTTGAAAAATTAGTTTCAGTTCTTACTTCAGCTGATTATTGTGATATAATTGGCATGTTCAAAATTGAACAAGGAAAGTGGGAAGACCCTACCTTGCGGTGTTCCTTACATAACCTTCCAATATTTTGACTTTTCATTATTGTATTCTTATATTTTATATTCTTACTGCCTCAAATATAGCTTGAGAGCCCTATTTCAAGTGTTTAGAGAATTATTGAGTTGAGTAAATTCAGTAGTAACGATTTGTGACTTTCGGTATCAATTGGCGTTAAGAGACCTTTTTTTTTTATTGGAGGGCCTTGAGACTTACAGTTCAAGTAGCACTGCGACCTGAAGGTCTATTGTGCTTACCCTGATTTTGTTATTAGTCAGTCGTCGTCTGTGACGTTACTGGTTGGATTCTGTCATCCAAGTTGAGGCTTTTAATAAAATTAATTAGCTCAATTGGAGTGACGTTTTGTGGTAATGGAAGTGTTAGTCTTCCATGACCAAGTTGGTTGTATCTGTGCCAAGAGAGTTCAGGACAATTGCAGATGACGTGTTCCATCGTTTCCGCGTCCGAGTAGCAGAATCTACACCTGTCGGAAACAACAAGGCCTATTTTGCTAAGATGGTGGTTTAAAGGACCATGTCCAGTAACGCACCACGTTAAAATTCTTAGAGACTCTCTGTTTAAGTCGATTGTTTTTAAGGGTGAGACAGGTAGGTTACCTAGAGACTTCTTGGAGTGTACTAGTCCCTCTCTGCTTCTCCATAATTTAGGATTTTGTTCTTGTTCCATTGTTTGGATTGTGCTTTTGAGCGAACTCTTGGCCATTCCGAAGCATGGTTCCGGTCCAACAAATTTTTTATTGGCACCTTGCTTTGCTAAAGCGTCAGCGATAGCATTTCCTTGTATTCCAGTGTGGCTAGGTGCCCACACAAGTGTTACTATGTTATTGCACGAGATTTTTAATAGATTTTGGTAGCATTCCCATGCCAGTTTTGAATCAAAGCGCGTAGATTCTGTCAGAGATAATATATATTTCAATATTTTGGTATTTTCTTTCAGCGCAAAAATTTCGGCTTGATATAGGGTTGTTGTGGTGCCTAAGGCAACCGTTTGTTTTGTTCTAGGACCAAACACTCCTGCTCCCGTCCCCTAATTGGTTCGAGAACCATCTGTGTACCAGATGCTGCCGTTATGTGGCAGTGACCGTATGTAGTTATTAATAAGATCTTATGAGACCTAGTTTGACCTATACAGTTCGAAGGTTGTGTGAAAATCAGGTGTGGTTTGGAATACGTTTCTGAAGCATGGTTGATGTGTAGCTGGAATAAGAAGTACCTGTAGAGTTGGGAGAGTGAACCAGTTTATAAGTATCGGTATCGGTAGTTAATAAAAGAGATGTTAGGTGAGATCTACCTATATGGTCATAAGTAGCCGAATTTTCCGAAAGTTCTGATTTTAGCATTGGTTTTTCACTTCACCAACGTTCCATAGGCTGGAAGTTTCTGCAGGTTGCTATTGGAGTGGCATAGCCCGTATTTAAGATATGATATTGTGATCAGATCTAGATACTTTAATATAATAAGGAACAAAGTATCCCAACTAACCCGTAAAACAATTTTGAAAAAATGCATGGAGTGCACATGATATCTACCATACCGTAAACATGTCGTAAAATACCTTAGCACATATATATGCACACACATGTCAGTCGCATGTTTTACAAATAAGAAAATCGAAGCAAAACGAAATTTATTTATGAAATAAAAATAATCTAGCACGGTGTGTGCTAGGTGAATATAACAAATTCAATTGAACTTTGACCCTTTTGACCCCCCTTGAACTTTGAAATCTTTTTTTAGTAGTTTAATTTTAAAATTAATCAAAACAACGTTTAATTATGTTTTCTTCTAACAATTAACTAATCCCCTAATAAATAAAAAAAAGTTTCTTGAAATCGGCATAATCATTTTTTAGCAATTTAATTTAAAAATCACCTCGGATTGGCAAAATTTTTATTTTTCAAGCCAAACATGACAAAATGTCAATTTTCGGACTCGACAATAGCAGAAACATTTTTATCGGACAAAGATGCCCTCGTTTTGTAAAACAGATTGCCACCTCCATTTATAAAAAACAAAATTGTGGTAAATTTACAAGACCCTCGGGCAATCGTAATGTTTCGGTGTTTGTCGAGCAAAAAAACGGCCGAATCGAGAAAATGGCAGATAAAAAGTTGGCGGACTTATCAAGGACAGGCGTGTCACGAGGTACAAAATATGTGGTATTCATCAAATAAAAGCGGCGAGGGCCTGCTGACTATTATATGCCCAGTTTCAGGAAAATAAAAAATGGTCAGATTTTCACAATTCGGTGTAGGTGTAGGTGTAATATGATATATAGGTGTAATATGATATATGTGTAGGTGTAGGTGTAATATGATATATACTTAAACGTCGAAAACACTTCCAAATTTCCAACGAAAATATTTTTTTCTATGACAGCAGATGAAAAGTCTATTTTCAAGCAGTCTTCATTACCTGTGAAAATAGTTTCTTTTCCTCTAGTGTAAAAAGAATAACAAATTGTAGTTGCTGTGGTGTTTTCATATGATTCTACACAAAATTTTTAAAACAAAGCAACAATAAAAAAATAGAATATGAATTTTGAATGTTATTTTGTCGATTTCTAATTTAATAATTTCTAATAAATATCGTTTATATATTTACTATCATAGAAAAATTTGTATTTCCTACGCCTAGTAAAAACATTTTGCGTTTGTGAAATTGCCCCACTCGACGCGTCTCGAGAAAAATTTTCTCGCACGAAAAAGTTGCGTTTTCATCTCTTGTAGCAAAATGTACTATTTTTTTAAATTCATAAGAACATATATATTAACCTGAACCTTACTTTTTTTATTTTTCATTTTTAGGGTGCCGTACTTTCAAAAAGCAAAAACGATACCCTATTGGTGAGACTTTGGTGTCCCTTTGAATTTCTACATAATCGATTTACTCACAAACTATAAGTGCTATCAACTTGAAATTTTCTACAGTTATTAAATGTATTTTCCCACACCTGATACTAACAAATTTCAAATATTTGTTTTTATCTATATTTTATGGACATAAATAAGGAGATAGTAAAACAAAAAATTTTTTTAAGGAATCGAGGTTGGTTTAGAAAAATCGAAAAGGATGGAAATATTTAAAAAAAAAGTTTCATTGAATTTTCGACTGCTTAGTTTTTGAGTTATTACTAAGTGGTTTATTTTATCCCAAGTTAACAATAAAATATTTTCAAAAGTCTTACCGAAGTTAGTAAAAAATGTGGCAATCATATTACAACCTTTTTTTGCAATTCTCCACTTTTTTTATGGCCTTATACACCCACTGCATTTTCCTAGTATACTAGGGGTGGCGTCAATTCAGAGACGTGTTTTTTGTGATTGTACTTTTTGTTTTCTTTTCATACATTTATGGTCGCATATACCACGGAAAATAATATGACGACTAAGTTTGAGCCGCTATAACTTTGCAAGGCAGGTAACACTTATAGGCCATCCAGCAATTCAGTGGTTTTTACTCGGGACTGGGGTATTTTAACGTGGCTCATTGCAAGTCTCTTTCGCCGCCCGCCTTACAAAATTATCGAGTTTTACACAAAATGCATATGCACGTAATTGCGAGGGCATCTAGATTGGTAAGGCGTTTGGTTTCATATCGGTTGATTTAATTTTGGTTGTTGTGTTGTTAGTTATACTGGAGCAACAGGTGGTATATAGTTTATGATCAAATTTTTGTAAGTTATCAGCTGTGAATATTGTTTAGCTGACACCATTATTTACAGCTTTTGCATGTAGCTGATTTCGAGTTTTATTTATGATGATACTTCATATCAATCAGAATCATATTAAATTTGTACCAGGATTCCCTTGATGTCAGCAATTCAGACAAATTATTATTATTTTATTTATTTATTTATTTATGTGGAAATAATTTACTCTTTCCATTTTAAGCAAAAGCTTGTGATATGGAAAGGAGGAGCATATGTGTACATTATATTATAATAATAAAGTTTTATAAATGTGTATATACAATAATAATAAAAATAAAAAGTATAGTACAAGGAAAAATTTACGAAATTCTACAAAAAAATTTACTTACAAAAATAAAAAAAAAAATAATGGTAATCTATAATTGATTTGTATCGTGTGGAACATTTTAACGTTATTGTATTACGTTACGTGATTCTGTATAGAGTGTAAGTGGTATTTCAGCTCCTTACGAAAGACCACTTTATGATCAACTAATTCTTTTATATAGTTAGGAAGTTGGTTAAATCGTTTAGGTGCAATGAACATGAAGTGTTTTTGCTTCAACGTGCTATTTGTTGACAAAGTAGTCATATCTCTTTGTTTTATACGTGTATTTAAGTTGTGGGTGATTCGTTTTAGTTTATTTGTACTAGTGGTGTATGTAAAAATTTTCAGAGTATATAAATTGTTTAATGTCAGAACATTTGTCAATGGGTACAATAATGCCGAAGGATATAGAATTGGTAGCCCAGTTATTGTTTTCAAAACCTTGTGTTGTATTATATTTATTGACAAATGGAGGGAGTAGTCTAGTCAGAATGAGATTATGTGGCAAAGTGTTGTTTATTCACATAAGGACTCACAATTAATAAATTAGCATCACAAATAAACACAGGAATTATTATTCATTATAAACTTTATTAACTTCAACATTTACCGGTCACGTATACAATGACTTTTTATTTCCTCTCAAAATATGAGATGACAACAAAACTGTATTTCATCATCAATATTATAATATAATATGGATGGAGTTTTATCCTAGGTATAATCGAATAGAAGGCATAATCCTTATAGAAGGTGTAATCCTTTGCAAATATATAATAACTTTCTCCCTTTTAGTTTTTTGGTCATCTCCATTAAGAGTTCAATTTACACGTAACTAAATATTAAGTATTACAATAATTTTTTAAATAAGTATTACGCATATTACAATAAATCTTAACTTTGGTATGTTAATCGATTAGGAAATCTTCTCACTCGTTTGGAACGCCGCGCCGTAATTCCATCAATTCATAATCACTGTGTTTCCTTTTGCGACTAGTATTTATCGCATTTGCGGTTGGTTTTGGAATAATATGCACTGAAGGATGGTATTTATCTACCAACTCCGAAGTTCTCAATTGATTAACATGAACCATCCTAGCATTATTAAATACGTTTACAAGATACGTTGTCTGACTAAAGACTTTCAATATTCCAGACGGTATCCATCGAATGTAATTTTTAAAATGACTTCTATACATGACTCTCTCCCCCTCCTTAAATTTTTTAATTAAAATTTTACAATAATTTGTTTTTCTATTGTTATTATTTGCTTGCCTGTTGATATTTAAGTTTTTGTCAAAGATATGATTCTTTTGATATTCTAAATTAAATCTTACTTGTTTCCTAGGATTAATTATATCCAACAATGATCTTGGCTTATAAGAAAATATCAATTCAGTGGGATATTTTTTTTCACGGTGCTTGGAGAATTTCTTTGATGTATTAAAAATTTATTTATTTTTTCTGTTATATTCAAATTACTATTGTCTAATAAAAATTTTTGAAATACTTTTTTAACAGATTGTACAATTGGTTCTGCCGTCCCATTCGATTGTGGATGATAAGGAAGTGTTTTTAATAATTTAATTTTATGCTTTTTACAAAACTGAACAAATTCGAAAGAATTAAAAGGTGGACCATTGTCCGTAACCATTGTTTTCGGCAACCCAAATACAGAAAATATTTCTGAAAGCCTTTTCTTCACATAGTTGGCATTCGTATTATGCATTAAAACTACATCACAGTATTTGCTGTAAGTATCTACGACTAACAAAAAGACAAATTGAGCAAAATAAAAAAAATCCAGATGTATTCGTTCAAATGGGTAGGTCGTAGGCTACCAGGAAGAAACTACTACTTCTTTTGGCACATTTCTTGTTTGCTAGCATGTACAACTATTAATAAACTGTTCAATTTCTTGATCGATCTTATACCACCAAACATACGATCTTGCTAACAGTTTCATTTTAACTATGTCAGCATGACTTTCATGAAGCAATTTCAAAACTGTTTCTTGCAGTTGTAGTGGCATCAATATTCTATTTACATAGAAAAGACAACCATCTTCACAACTCAAAGAATTTCGTTTTTCATAATTAGGTTTAATACTTTCATTTATATTATTTGGCCACCCAACATTTATATAGTTGTATATATTGTTTAACAATACATCTTGCTTAGTATATTCCTTTATTTTATTTAAATCTGGCGGGAACTCATCTGAGAAATTTAATATCTGTGTTTTCTTTTAATGGAAGTCGAGAGAGTGCGTCGGCATTTCCCATTTGTGCTCCTTTACGATACTGGATTTTGTATGTATACATGGATAGAATGTCAGACCAACGTTGCAATCGGGCTGCCGCAACGGCAGGGGTACTCCTTTTTGGATTTAAAATTTCTTTCAAGGCTTGGTGATCCGTATAAATAGTGAATGTATGACCATAGATGTATTTATGGAACTTTAGGATGGAGCAAATATAATGGCCAATGCTTCTCGATGTAGTTGAGATTAATTCTTTTCGGCGTGAGACAAAGAGCTTGATGCGAAAAGCACAGGTTTTTTCACCCTGTCTACCAAATGTGACTGTAATTACTGTGACTGTAATTACGACACCTACTCCATATGGACTAGCATCCGTAGACAAAATTATCGGCTTTTTTAGATCATACAATTCCAATAGATTATTGGCTAGAATTAGATGTTTGCTTCTATTAAAAGCTTGTTCGCACTGTTCCGTTCACACAAAATCGACCTCTTTCCTTAGCAGTCTGTATAATTCAATTAGTTCACTAGCGAGATTCGGAACAAACCGACTGTAATAATTAAGAAGGCCTAAGTATGACTGCAACGGTTGTAAATTGGAAGGACTTGGCGCGTCGACTATAGCCTTAACTTTTTCCTGATTGGGACGAATGCCTTCTGGAGATAATGTATATCCTAGGTAATCGACCGAGTTCTGCAAAAAATTACATTTTCCATATTTATTTTGACATTATGTATACTTAGACGTTCTATGACCTTATTTAATGACTGAAAGCATTCTTCCATTGTTTCGCCTCCAATAATAAGGTCATCCAAGTAACAATAAACCTTTTCTAAATCTGCCAAGATACGGTCTGCGACTGATTAGAATATGGACGGGGCATTTGCTATGCCAAATGGTAAGCGAGTGTACTGAAATAAACCTTTATGTGTGTTTATTGTTAATAACTGTTGACTTTTAGGCAAAACCTTGAGCTGCTGATAGGCACCCTTCAAATCTATCACACAAAAGAATTGACAATTCACTGAACTTGCGAAAATATCCTCAATATTGGGTAGTGAATAATGTTCAGTTACAATGGCCTTATTTATGGTTACTCGACAAGACAATCCATACAAAGACGTAATTCACCAGATGTTTTTGGCACAATCACAATTGGACTGGCCAAATTGGTTTTTGTCACCGGAATTACAATTTTTTGCTCTACCAACCTTTTTAATTCACTTTCGACCCGAATCTCTTAATTTATATGGAACAGAATAAGGTGCATGAAATATTGGACTTACCTCTGAATCAACAACAATTTCCACCTCATAACCCACAATCGATTGATCCGGTTGATTAGATTTATATTATAATTTATGGCGTTGACCATTGAATTTGACTTTATTATATTATCTCTCCATTTTGACTAATTTTGTCTAGCCAATTCCGACCTAATAACGGCTTAAAGGGTTTACTTGATTTTATCACCACTATTTCCAGCACATTGCTTTTTCGATTATCATCTTCCACACTGACATTGAATTTTCCTATGGCTAGTATGTTTTCACCTGTAATAGACATTACAGAATAAAACAAACAATTTACTAAATCTAAATATGAAAAAAAAAATTGTATGTTTCTTCTGGTATGACTGTAGTGCAGGCGCCCGTATCTATTTCCATTTCTAGTTGAACATCGTCTACTTTGATGTGATGTAAGATAGGCTCCAGACTTAAGGATACGTTGTATATTGATTTAATTTTATCTTCAGAACTCATACAGACTCTTGATGTATGACCAACTTTATGACAGGAATAGCAAGTCCATTCGCTTGCTGGGCACTTTGTAACGTCATGCCGCCTACCACTCCCATTGCACTGCCCAAACCTTTGACTATTTGTATTCAAATGATGACTTGTATGTGGTGAGGGTGACCTTGATGAACTACCGCTGCGATCGTAAATTGATAACCTGGAGAAAGACCTCGACGAAAATTTTCATATTTCTTTGACGTCTCACTATTTGAAATTTTGTATTGAGGCAATGGGTGAATAGTTTTAGCTTCTCGTCTTGACATTTTCATATTTAAGGCCTTTTTACAACAATCTGCGAAATCCGTTGTGTCATCCTTCAACAATTCACATTGTATTTCATAACTGCAAAGTCCGACAATGAACCGGTCTGTTAATGTATCATCCATAGCATTGATAATAAATTTTTTGCATTTGCGTCGGCTTCTAAAAATGCACCAAAACTAAAAGGTTGCGCTAGGGCTTTTAACCGTATAATAAATTCATTAATTGATTCTCATTCATTTTGTACCACCTTATGGAATTTATATCGAATTCAGCTCGGATATTAAGTGTCGGTTGAAAATGTTTTCCTAATTCTTTGATAAATTCCTCATAACTTTTATCTACAGGAATTGCAGGCGACGCTAAGGCGTTTGAAACGTGCTTTTACCAATTAAACTTAAAAGCATCAACGTTTTATCCATATCACTAACCTTATTTATTTAAAAGAAAATTTTCAATCGATCCTTGTGCGTTCCAAAATCATCCCCTGGTTCAAATTCTTCAATTTTCCCAAAATGTGAACTCATGGTATTTAAAATAACCTTGTACTTGACCTCTTCTGATGTTTGTTCAAAAAACTGGATATCCAATTTTAATTTGATGTCTTCCAGTTTTGTATATTAATTTCACTGTGTGAAACCATTTTCTTTATTTTGTCTTGTAATATCAAAATATTTGCTCTCTTGTTTTATCAAAACTAATAAGTAATAACCTTACGTCGTAGAAACTATAATTTTAATAAAGCAGACTGTATAAAAATCCTTCGACTTTATATTTTCTGGAGAGATAAAGTTTTATTTTTAAATAAAAAAGCTAAGTTACACTCTGCTGGTAGGTTTTTCACGGAAAGCGTCAGTTGCCTCACAAAGAGATGATACCCCTAGTGCCGGTCGATTCTAGAATTTTGGACCTGAACATTTAAACAAATCACATAGTACTTCATGTGTGTACTATACTGTACATAGTACAGTATAGTACACACATGAAAATGGTAAGTTATACTTACATTTTGAAACTAAGCAAGCCTAAAAAAAAGAAATCTTACAGACCGTCTTCCATTCTTCTTTGGCTTCCAAAGAATATGAAGTACTCCTGTTTGCCTAGCTGACAAGCTCTTCCAATCAGGTCACAACAACATGGCTGTAGAACAGCACATAATACAATAACAACACTTTTTAAAATCCAAACTTACGGCAGCGCTGGTCTGAACCAAAAAAGCTCTTGTAGCAGAAAAATCTTAGTCGCCTTTGATCCAAATGGCAACCAACTACGGTACAGCAAACATCGTGCTATCGTTTGCATCAGACGTAATGGTTATACAAGTAGAAAATTCATGCAATTATTTCCCGTTAACGCCTTTAGCACCTAGAGATTCATAAGAAAAACTAAATTGATAAATCTACTTATATGTTGCGATTGGAAAGACTTCAACTCTGAAAATACAATAATGGACTAAGTACCAAATTGAAACCAACAATATGATTATGTTCACGTTTGTTACACACTGCCAACAGATCCAAAGGGCTGATATACTTAAAGACTTATCAGTTTCAGTGATCAATAATTTAAAGTGATCAATAACATTATCGCACAGACTCTCTTCCGTTTAATTTATTAGAAATAATCTTAGATTGTGTTACATTCTTCGTAAAAATTCAAGAAATTTAATTCTTTCAAAAAATTCCTTTAATCGATTTTCATTGCATGATAGAGTTTAATTTCCGTACTGAAAAATTTAATCAAAAATGTGTTATGTGAACATAAAGGCCTCCTACTATGACTTTACTGTCATAACTGAATTTCAAATTGAATTTATTGTAGCAGACAGTTTTACTTTTCAATGTTAATATTGAATATGTTTTTATTAAAAAAACAATGCATTGCCCAACAGGGAATTAATAGTTATTTATTATACAAGGGAAAAAAGTAGTAGATTTTAGCTCGAGGTTGTGTTGTCTCCCGACGCGAAGCGGAGGGAGACAAAAACCGAGAGCTAAAATCTACAATTTTTCCCGTGTATAATACACTATTTTTTTCTGTGACTGGATAAATATTAATATAATTATTGAAAAAATAATACTAAACAAATATTACAATATGTATATTCACCACACCATACGAATTTTTCTTGAATAAAAACTTAAAATTAAGTTTCATTTTATTTGTCAAAACCAGTTATTAACATCAAGAAGAAAACGGTATAACTTTTCATTAACATTAAAATAGTCATAAATGTTCATAAATATTCATAATATTCATCATTTATGTGTATATATGTATTTATATATATATTTTTATCTATCCGGGAAAAAAGTACATACTTTTTTCCCGGGGAAAAAAGTATTTTATGAAAAGTAGCATTTTTGCACCTGTCAGCAGAAGTAAAATGTTAAACTTTTTTCCCGTCACAGAAAAAATAATGTTTTTCCTAACACATTTGAAATTCATAATATAGTCTATGTTATACAATGTTTGATAAACAACATATTTCGGTTATCATGTTGTGCGAGAAACAAATTGTTATGTTAATATTGACAAGTTTGTATTTTGTAATGTAGGTAACAAATAACGACATTTATTATCATCTTTTTGAATTTTCTGAATTCTAATTCACACCAACCAACCCACTTGTTTGTATATGAAATTTTTGTTTGAAATATTTGTTTCTTTTACAATTTGTCTGCCCCTAGGTCAATAAATACAA
Source organism: Diogma glabrata (assembly GCA_963693315.1). NCBI lineage: Eukaryota > Metazoa > Arthropoda > Insecta > Diptera > Cylindrotomidae > Diogma > Diogma glabrata. The sequence continues at coordinate 196,942,437 of OY856186.1, read as the reverse complement.
ATAATTTATTTTTACATCCATTTTATTTTTAATCACATTTTAATTGAAAATATTTACACAGAAAATTTGTATTTTTTTACTCTAACTCAATAAAAACTCCATTAAAACATCTAATGTAAATACAAATAAATGATGTAAGTAAACATCTGGAGCATGTACACAGAACTGAACAGCGTACAAAAAAATCTATTTCCGATTGAAATCAGCCGGAAAACATATCGATATCGATTGCAAGTAATATTGGAAAATAGAAAAATTGAATTTATTTTTGTCTTTCATTTTAAGTTAAGTTTAAAAAAACGTGATTTTTGTATTTCATTGAAAATGGAACGTGCTTGCTAAAGGAAAAACTCTCTTCAAAGCTTTTTTACCTCTTTTTTAATTATTTAGTCCTTTATGAAAATACGTGTTTTCACTTGATAAACTTAGCCATCCAAGGAGTTTTATGATTTCTTGGTTTGATAAAAATTAACCATAGTTTTAAAATAAATGGATGACTTTTCTATCAGATATTCTCAATAAATTAAGATTAATCGAAATAAGAATTAGTACAATAGTAAATTGTTTCACTAATAAACGATTACAAAACTCTGGATTACTAAGTAAATATGGATGTATTTAATAAACCTACAATAGTTATGTCGATTCCTCGTCATTATTATAATTGAATTTTTTTCGTTCTTATCGGCATTGAATGTGAGAAATGAAATAAAGAAATTGTAGTAGTTTTAACTCTATTAAGATCTTAAGATCACAAAATTATACGGCCTTGCAACTGGCGCTAAATTGTGAAAATATTTGTGTCATTTTTTTGCAATCAATACAACTATCGATCGATCTAGTTTCGAACCAATAAGAAAAATTTAAACTAAAAAAGTTTATCATTCTCTCCAGGGCCAGCCAACTAGATAAACTACTATAACAAAACCTGTTAAGGCTAATAAACCAAAAATTAGTCTACTATAATAGCGAATTATAAAGAAAAAAAAATTCTATTCAGGATAGGATAACTTTATAAATTATTTTATAAATAATTCATTTAATAAATTGTAGCAAATGTGTCAATAGACACAAGTGAATACGACTCATCTTCTTCTCGCCAATAAAATATTATTATTCAATACTAGCATGGCTAGAGTATAACAACAATAGTTATTACTAGAAAAATTTATTAACTAAACCTAAATCAAATAAATACATATTTATGTAATTTTTATTTTTATTTATAATCCGCTAGAACAGTAGACAATTTTTTATTTATAAGCAGATGATATTGTGCTTCTCGGACGTAGAACAAGCGATGTTAGGGAAAGTCTCTCTCAGCTTGAAAGAAATGCTAAAAGACTTGGATGACGCATCAACACCGGCAAAACTAAAGTGTTAACAACATCCAAGAACATACCTTCCGGAAATCTGGATACTGGCGACTATGAAGTGGAACGCGTGAAAAACTTCAAATACTTCGGGTCTGTAATGACATCGTCAAATGACATGCAGGCAGATATCAAAGCCCGTGTCTCTGACGCATACAGAGTTTTCTACGCATACTCCAAACTTCTGACCTTCTGACCTGTGCTTACATTTGGAAGTGAAAGCTGGACACTGACTTCCTCCGATTGTAGAATTTTATCAACTTTCGAGAGGAAGGTCATACGAACAATTTATGGTACATGTAAAGTTGCTGAAAATCAGTATAGAATCCGCTTCTTTAGAATCAGATTCTTGGAGGCTGCGATGTAATCGGATTCATCAAATCCAACCGGACTAGATGGTTTGGTCATGTAGAAAGGGCTCCATTGGATAGAATGATAAAAAAAGCGTTCCAACAACAACCAGCTGGTGTTCGACGAAGAGAAAGACCTAGATAACGCTGGCATGATGACATCATTCAAGACCTTCGTGATATTATAAGATGTCGAAACTGGGGTCAACTGGTCATGGAACGAGATGATTGGAAGCTGATTGTACAGAGGGCGAAATCCCTCCATGGGATGTAAACGCCAGAGAGAGAGAGAATGATATGAAATTTCATTATTATTATAGAGAATTATGGCATTATAAGTTTGTCAAAAAAATGTTGTCAAGTATGTCAAAAAATGATTTCATTTATTTTTTGGCCAATTTTTTGGAGAAAAAAATGTAGCTGTTTTTATGACGTATATGTAATTGAAAATGAAATTGGGCATGGAAATTTTTGAATTTGTTATAGTTTTAAAAATATTTTTGGAATTTTGAAAAAAGTTTCAATTTTGATTTTGTAATGATTTTTGCAATATTTTTAGAATTTTGGAAAAGTTTGAATTTTTAAGAATTTTTGGAATAATATTGGAATTTAGAAAAAGTATAAATAATTGATTTTATTCTAATTTTTGGAATATTTTTGGAATTTTGAAAAAAGTTTGATTTTATTTAATTTTTACAATATTTTTGGAATTTTGAAAGAAATATGAATTTGTGATGTTGTAATATTTTCTCGAAACGCTAAATGGAGAGGTTTTTGAGTAGTTTGCTGAGTGTATCATCTTTTCACTATATTATGTTAATCTATGATCTGTTATAATTTCCGCCTACGTATTGATGTTTTGTGTTAGTTTTGTAATAAATTTCTAAACAAAGATAAAAAATATTTGTACTTTAACAAAGAGTTATGTTTGATATACATCGCTGCCCAAAACTAAAAACCATGTCCTCATAAAAGTGTTTTGCCGAAAACTATATCAAAAGCCTTAACCCAGACTGAAGTCTTGATATCTCAGAGCTGTGAGATTTCAGCCCCTCCATAATTTTTATATTGGGAAATCTGCAGTTTTTAAATATAGATTAATGCTTTAATTTATTTTTATTAATTTTAATTGCTTGTTTTGTTTGATAACGGGAAATAACGGTTTACAACATTTCCCCTAAAATAATAATTGATTCGAAAAAGAAAGTATGAGTTAGCCAGGGAGTTACAGATTGGAAGTACACTGAAGTGGTCAGAACTAGGGCAAAAGATAATTTTCAATTTGAGTGTTTTTAACTTTTAATAAAGATTAGAGTGTATAAAGATTAAAGTTTTATTTAAAGTTTGAGTGTATAAAGATAAGACAAAATAAATAAAGGTGTAAAATAAAGAATAAAAAAAGGAACTGTTGTGTTAAATTTAAAAATGTATTTTCTAATGTCTTATCTCTGAGGGGGTTATAAGAGGGTTTGGCAAGAATGATTATTGTTAATACAATTAATACAATTGAAATTAGTGAAAATTGAGTACATCCAAATAACAGTGTTGGTGTTGTTATTATTAGCCTTAGACAAAAGAGTTATAACAGTTCATTATTATTAGAAACATATAATCTTTAAAAAGGGGATATATCATTTGGCGCAGCCGGTAGGATTTCACCCCAAACTGCTGCCACTGAAGTAAAGAAAAGATGAGGGAAAGCCTCTTTCTTAAGCGTTAATGCTTGTTTTGGTTAATTACAACTTTTGTGGAGCAATGACATTTAAAAAGACAATACCTGATATTTTCCAACCCAACAACTTCTAATTTCTAAATAAACTTTTTAGAAAACCTAAAACCATTTAGTGCAAAAACAAATTTTAAAAATTTGCTTATATGTCTGCAAAAAACTGATATTTTTCAACGCTGGTTATTTTCCAATCTGGATTCACTCAAAAATCTTTTCCCAATACATTTTAATTAAGCATCTTTGCATAATTAAGTATCTTTGCATCTTTGCGTTTATTACAAATTTTATAAAAAACCACAATTTAATCTGAAGTTATACCTGATATTTTCCAAATGTTCCTATTATTGATGAAATTCGTGAAATAAACGGCCGACGCTGAACCCGACCATTTTAGATCGACTTCATATAAAAAGTATAGGTGAAATAAAAATACGTGTGTTTTTTAAAAAAATTAAAGTGTGTAGTTTGAAAACAGGGTGGTCCTAAAGATTTTAAATGATTTCTAATGTTGTAGGTTAAGCATTTTTTTCTGTTTTTTCACAATATGCCAGTTTTATTTAACCTATCCATTTAACATACTAAATTTCAAAGATAAATTTGTTTTTTGTTTCACAGATATTCTACGTTGATTTCAAGCAAGCATATGATAGCATCATCCGCGAAAACCTTTGGTCCGCACTCATACGCCTTTGTATCCCAGAGAAACTGGTTTCTTTGTGCAAACTCACAACATCGGGATCAAACTGTAGAATAGTAATCGAATGGTCAGTTTCGACAAGGTGATGCACTCGCGCCCGTAGTATTTAATTTGGCACGGGAGTACGCGATAAGAAAAAACCGAATTGAGACACAAAACTGCATATATAACAAATCTAGTCAAGTTCTTGGCTACGCAGATGATATTGTGCTTCTCGGACGTAGAACAAGTGATATTAAGAAAAGTCTCTCTCAGCTTGAAAGAAATGCTAATCGACTTGGATTATGCATCAACGCCGGCAAAACTAAAGTGTTAACAAGATAAATTTGTTTTTTGTTTCACAGATATTAGTTTTTGAAAATGTGCAGGCTCAAAACTTTTAGTTTTAGATGAAACTTGTGACCTGGTCAACCGACATACAACCAATCGACTTCATACTTGGCATACAGGTAGTATAGGTGAAATTAAAATATGTGTTTCTTTTGAAAAAAATTGTGAATGTTTGATTTGAGATTAATTTGTAGTCCGAAAGATTTTTGGAATTTCAACCTCAGGATTACTTTGAAATTAAATTACTAGAGTCAAATTAAACGAATTATGTGCGTTGGAAAGATAATGGACTGGCCTATCAGCATATCTAAAAAACATTGTAAACTGGTTACTTACACTATTAAAAATTCTATGTAATAGATTTTTTAAAGATTGCGCTAATATCGTAGCACAAGCATTTTCTGAATTTTTTTCCCAATATGAAATTTCCAACCTTAATTTATACCATACAAAAAATTAAAGAACGGGTTTTATTTTGTTTTAAAGATAACAGTTTATCTCTAAAAAGCAATAGTTTTAGAACAAAAACAACCATTTTCCTTACAATTTTAGCATGTTGTGTAGAAAGGTTTAAACTTTTATATTGCACTTTATATTGCAAAAATGCATGACCTACTACATCGACATTTTTTAAAAATTTATTTCATATAAATATTTACAGTGGTGGCCAAAAATTTACTGTGAATATTTGCCTCGATAGACCAGTATATTTATATTTTCAATGCACATACGATTGTTGGTATCGGGTAGACCGGTCTCTTGCAATTCGATTTCTAAGTTACTCTGAATTCGAATTTTCAGAAATCTTTCGGACTACCTTGTTCTCAAACTTACTACGTTGAACTTTTTTAAAATTACTTATTTTCTAGTTTAATTAGGTATACTTCTTGTTGCCAGGTACTTAGTTCATAGAAATAGGAGTGATCAGCTTTGATCGCCAAGATCACGAATTTCATCTAAAACTGAAATTTTGTGACCAAAGATGCATATCTTTAAAAATTGATATTTAGATAACAAAATAAAAACGCGATCTCTAAATTTTAGTTCGTTTTAGGGTAAGGTTGGAACTTTCATATTGTGGAAGAAAAGTTCAAAAGATGATTGGCATAGGACATCTTTTAAAAAAAATTCTTAATATATTTAACAGTGTAAGCAAAAATTTTACTTTGTTCTACCCTTTTCTCAAACAAATACTTTAAAATGTTTCTTAAAACACACGTATTTTTGCACCTATACAACTTTTATGCCAAAAATTAAGTCGAACAAAAATGTTGCCGTTCAAAAATCGAATTTTAGTGCTGTCCAGGACAGGAATTTCATCTTTTTGAAAATGGCGAAACCCAGCTTTACACAACCAATTTTTCAAAAAACAGCTCCCTTATAATTGCAAATTTTGTACAAAAAAGAAAAAAGTCATTTAGTCTGCAACAACATAAAATTTTACAACTGTTCCTATTAGTTTGGAGCAGCTGAATCTGGATTCAACCATATTTCTTATTTCCATTTTCATAATCAATTACATTTCATGTCAAGCAAAAACTTAATAAAATGTGTCAAATTTTTCTAGTCCAAAATGTTTCACATTTTATGTTTGTCAACAAAATTAGGTAACAAAATATATGAAAATCATACTTTGGATACACTCAATAGGTATCACCTATTAACATACAGAAACTGACCATCAATTTATACCCGTATACCCGTTATCAAATTAAATAAACGTTTTTTGTAGCAAAACAAATGCAAATTGTATTTTTCACATACACACATGGGTTTTCGGCACACTTCCGGTACAGTTATTGAACCCATTATACTTTTGGATTCTACCATTCACGAAACCTATTTTTATATTTTTTGAGATCGATATTCGATCCAGTAGTTTTCTAGTTTTTGTCAGTTATGAGTTATGACTGCTAACGGCCGGTAGACAGACGGACATTTTTGTTTTTTCTTTTTTAAAATCGTTTTGACCTTAAACGTCCTTAAACAGTAGGGGTACACGAATCTGAAATTTGGCTCGATAATGTAATTTTTTGATCTTTCATACAGAAGTAATTACGAAATCAGTCTATTGACCTCTTTAAACTAACATCGATTTTTATTTTAACAAAACATATTTATTTTTACATTTTATCTTTTGTTGCAAATGACCATCCTCCAATTATATGAAATAGAAAACGGTTATCGTGTGTAACTTTTATGTTCACTAATTAAGATTCATATCGCGTTTTATAGTTCACACAAAAGAACATAAGATTACCGAAGAACAAAAAGAGGAAACAAAAGTTTTGTTAATCCAAATACAAAATAATTATTTCTTGTTATTGCTTTTTAGTGGTCAATTGTCTTTTTATGGAAGAAAGAATTAAGGAAAAGGGAGCTTTTTTAGAAGTTTATTCAACGTTGCTGTTATTACATTTATTCTGTTTAATTTAGTGAATGTAATTTAGTTGCTCGTTACATTGCCTATTTTCGCACGATTAGTGATGACAGGTAAATATGTTTCAATTCCAGCCAATAAAATTTACATCAATAATAATTTATAACAATTTCTAAGTAAACAAATAAATCAAATTTTATAAAAATTTCGTAAAGTAAACTGATCAATTTTGATTAATTTTATTTTTTTATACAAAAAAATTCTGGAAAAAAACATAATTTTCTTAAGTTCTAAAAGAAAACAATATCATAAGACCAGAATAACAGCAACCAAAACCAATGTAAGCAGCAAAAAAAATTTTTTCTAAAATTTCAATGATTAATTGAATAAAATTTATCTAATGAAATATTTATGTCTTAAGATTATTTAAGTTATTTTTTTGTTTTAAATTGAATTGAGTTGAATTGAATAATCAAAGTTTTGGAAAATTTTTACTATTAAAATTTTTTTTTTTGTTTTTCCTCTTTGAACAAATTAAGTTATGATGATGGACATTGAATGAGATTCTGTTTCATGTTACTTGATTTGTTGTTGTATTCTACAAATTGACGATATATGCATTTTGATGAATTTTTTTTAGCCGGCGAACAAAAACCATGACAAACGTCACTCATGTTTAAAAACGCTTTGTTTTCAAAAAGTGATTATTTAATAAATAAAACCATACACAAAACCATAATTGCATACCATACTAGTGATGGGTAACCTCAGCTAAATTAACGATCCGTTCAGACCGGATCGTTCATTTGCACTGACCGATTTAAAAACATCGGTCTTCGTTCAATCGGTCACTTGCAAAAATATTAAATATTTCAGTCAAAAATAATAATAAAAATGCCTCGTTAATAGGTCAAGTACCACATCCTAATTAACAAGCAACAATCCCCATAAATCTAAGACCAATTCGTCTAAAAAGTTGCGAAGGTATTCAAAACTTTTTGCAAAGAAGATGAGTAGCGAAATAAAGAAGAAAGCCTCTTCCGTTTAAAAAAAATATTGCTCATATACTAATGTAATTTATTTAAAAAAATTAATAAATCACTGCTTAAAAATCTATACAAGGTTTATACTATAGTACATCTACTATTTTAAGCCACCCTGTATTTGTTTGTTTTCTACCGTTTGTCTTAAAAGGATTCTCCTTTATAACATATTGCAATCTCATTTTAATGAGCCATACAGTCTAACATCTCATCCTCTAATTAACATTCAATAAAAAAAATCCCCATGCATTCTATATATCGATTTAAGGAAAAAAACATTATTAAAAACAAAATTGCACTATTGACTATAGAATAAGGAATATAATAATTTTTAAACTTGTTAAATGAACTACTTGAAGTGATAATAATAATATATTAAAACAATTCGTCTTATACACTTCAAAATTTTTTATTTAAATATCCTAATATTTTCAAACTCTAAGAGTCCTTCCTCTGGGATAATTGTTTCTAAACTGAAACAGAAACAATTATCCCAGAGGAAGGACTCTTAGAGTTTGAAAATATTAGGATATTTAAATAAAAAATTTTGAAGTGTATAAGACGAATTGTTTTAATATATTATTAAGGAATATAATGTTTAAGTCCTGACATGTAGTAAATCGTTAATTTTTAACTAAAGCTTTAGCTAAGGTACAACAAACTATTTTTTTTACAGCAAATATTGCATACAAAATTAAATTAAATCTGAAAAACTTAAATGAAATTAATTCTATTATTAGTAATTAACCACTAACAAAAATTAAAAATAACAATAACAATTTAAATACATATAAATATGTATATGTACAAACAAATGTTTTTTTCATAATCATTCATTAATAATTAAAATCATCTTCATAATTTTTTTCCACTTTTATTTCACAATTATTCATAATTTGTAAAAGTTGAATGAAATCCATTTCTTTTTTTTTCAATAGCATTTATATTTTCTTCAAAAATGGCCTTTTTCATTCTTTATAATAATCATTCTTTCTTTTTCGAACGAACTTATATTTAATTTTGTTTATTTTTATCATTTTGTGTTTTGCTTATTTGTTGAACGAGCTGAACGAGGTGAACGAGCTGAACGAGTTCAGTTTTTGTTCTTTATGATAAATTTTTCATTACAATATTTTTTGTGAACTAATTCGTTAAATACGCAGGTCATTTTTTTATGCGGGCGTGTTGTTTTGTTTATTAGTAAATTCGAACCGTTCAGTTTTTGTTCTTTATGATGAAATTTTCGTTAGAATATTTTTTTTTCTATTTATGATTTTAATAAATAATGTATATGGTATTGTTAGTTTGGTTTTGTTTCATTGTTTATTAGTTTTGTGTTGTTATTTGTGTTATTTTCATATAAAGGTTAGAAAATTTTTAATTTTTATTGTTAGATGAAGTGCGTATATTTTTTATAATTTTTAAATGTGTATTGCTTTCTTTATGTTGTTATGAAAATCTGCACGATTAGTTAGATACATTTTTTCAGGTCACTTTTTTATGCGAAGTTGTTGAATATAATGAATAAATGTTTGAGAGGAGAAAAACAAATTCGCATATCACAATGATCGGAATCAAAATTTGATCGTAATGAAAATTTGAAGATGAAGTGATATTGGCGGTGCATTATTACTTTTTATTGAAGGTTTATTTGAGGTGTATCATTGAAATCATGTTCAAATCCAAAACTACGTTTTTAATTTAACATATGGATTTCGAAAAAGTTTGCATAATGTTAATTGTTAACTAACACTACTGCCATTATATTATATACTAAAAGACGTTCATTGCACATTCAAAAAATGTCAATGGTACATAAAAAGTTAGTGACCGACGAACGACGTTTCTTTTATTACTGAACGGTCGGTCGTGGTTCACTGAAGTGATCCGTTCAATTAACTTCGGTCGTTCACGTCCGACACATCACTATACCATACTGTTCCGTGCAATGGTACACTATTCGAATTTTAGACATTTCTACATATACAAATGGAGAAAAATTAATGAACCAGGTACATTATATTGAATTTCTCGAATAATGTACCTGGAATATTGTTTGGATAAAACAGTTATTGAAAAAATAAAAACTAAATCATTTTTTTATAACAAAATCATTTTTTTATGAATAGTCATTTACAAAAAAACAAAAGATTTAAAAATTTCCAAAACTTTCAAAGTTTCACATAGTTCATTCAAACATCAAACATAAAAAACTCAATTCAGTTGGGTAAACTCATAAAACAAATATGATAAGCTACCAATATTTTAATATGAATCTTGTACCTATTTTATTTACTAAAACTATTTTTTTGCACTTTTTTTCAGGTCAAATTTTTTCTGTTCGATTCTCGAAAAATGTTGACCTGAAAAAATTTTTTCTCGATTTGAATGGAAGTTTCAAACTTTTTGAAGGCCATTATTTTGCATTTTTGGACTTTTTCTCAAGGGACGATGCAAAAATGTTGCCTTGTATTTTGTTAAACAAATTTCACAGATCCAAAAAATGTGACTCTTTTCTGTTCGATTCTCAAGTATTTTAAGGGCCAAAATAAATGCAAAACTGAAAGAGTTTTGCCCGTTCTGAGGTCAAAACTTAAATCGAAAAATTGAAATCGATCTTCAGCAAAAACTACTGAACCGATTTTAATGTTATACAGCTCAAATTTAGGCATTGAGAAGAGCTAATGAAAATGTAATCTACATTGTATTACCTTGAACATTTTCTTTTAGCAATATAACGGTAAAAAATTAAAAATCTATTATCTAAAAATTCAGATTTTTAAATTTTTCTATTTTTTAATATATCAAATGTACATATGTTATTGTTTTTTACTGTTTTTACTGTTTTTTAATTATCTTGTAAATTTATTGCCCAGAACCCACCACATATGTAGTAATTAAATAAATCAAATGAAAATAAACTTTTCCACAACTAATTAAATTATTTATTTTCACTTTATTACAATTCTTTGATTTTTATATGTTTAAACCTCTTCAAGGGTTTTCCTCAACTGATTAACAAATTATTAAAAATTTATACAATCCAAATTAACAAAAAATTATTTTTTTTTCTTATTTTATATACCTAATTAAGTTTATTTGAATTTAATCTATTTCATTTTTGTTTTATTGTTTATAAATTTATATCAGCAAATTATTACAGTTCCAGGATATTTATTTGAATTTTAAAATGTTACGATGATAGTTGGTACAAAAATATTGATAAAAACAGCAATTCCTTTTGGTAGTAATATTCCTTTGGATTAATTGTCTTCAGTGTCCAACATCTTCCCCGACAGGAACCTTGCATAAAACATGAATAGCTCGACGAAATATTCTATTTTTAGCTTTTACTGATGCTACTCTAACCATTTCATCACTCCCAATAAATATCGTTTCTATGCGACCAAGTAACCACTTTGGAGGTAGTCAATTTCTTTCAATGACTAACACAACATCATTAACATTCAAATTGGGTTTTGCATCAGTCCACTTTGACCTCGCCTACATTGATGTCAGATATTCTACATGCCACCTATACCAGATATGTTATCTCATTTGTTGCAGTATTTCCCATCTATTTAGTTTGGAGGTCTTTTCGACCATGATGTTTTTCTCTGGAATGAGAACTAAAGGATGACTAATAATGAAGTGTGCCAGTGTTAAAATGTCTGGATCAGTATCAGTATGAAAAGCACATAGGACGTGAATTTAGGATTGCTTCTATCTCGGCGCTCTTCAATTGTCAGTATATTTTCGCCAACAACTCGCTTAAAATTGTGTTTCATCGATTTTACGGCTGCTTTCCACAGCCTCCCAAAATGTGGACCGTTTGGAGGGTTGAAATGCCAAATAATAGATTCGCATAAAAGATAATTATAATTACATTATTATTAGATTTTAAAAATAAAAACATTTCTCTTAAGTGTTTATCTGCAGCACCAATATAATTAGAACCACAATCACTATAGATGTCAGTGCACAAGCCTCTTCTTGCTATGAACCTTTTTAATGCTGCCAAAAACGTGTTAATTGTTAGATCAGTGGTCACTTCAATGTGTACTGCCCGAGTGCTAGTACAAACAAACAAGCAAATGTATGTTTTTACAGGCTTCTGACCTCTACCTCTTTTGTGAAATACCTGTATTGGTCCTGCAAAATCTGTTCCTACTTGTATGAATGCTCGAATGTGCTGAGCTGTACATTTTGCCAAATTTCCTATCTCCTGCGACATGTGCGTTGGCTTAGCTTTGAAACACGGAATACACTTTCGGATTACTTGACGTATTTCTTGTTTAGCCCTTATAATCCTAAACTTCTGCCTCAATATTGCTAACAATAACTGAGAACCCGCATGGTAATATCGGTTATGATAGTCTTCTATTATTAATTTTGATAACTTAGATGTTGGAATAATGATAGGATGCCTCATAACCGTATGGTAAGTTGGAATTTTGTATTCGTTCACCAACGCGTATTAGACCATCATCAGCCATAAATGGATTTAAGAATTTTACGGAACTCTTAACACTTTCGTTGTTGTGTTTAATGCCTGCAATATCTTCTATCATTTTTTGACAGTATGAATTGATTGCAACTTCTAGTTCTGCTACTGTAAGTGGTCCTTTACGCTTTATTGCACCTTTATGTATATGTTATTTGGAAAACGCTGCACAATCGCTGTTACTTTAATTAATTTTCTGAAAGAAGAAAGTCGATTAATTAGTTCAAATAAAAATGATTTGTTTTGACATTCAGTTATGAAGCTCATGCTAAAACTTGTGCGCTCTTCTTCTGTAGTGTCATAAGCTGTTTTTTGTTCTGGCCAATTTTCGTTTGTATGCCACAACCAGTTTGGTCCACTCCACCACGAATGATGGTTAACTATATCTGAAGGAAGAATACCATGCGAAGTGCAATCTGCTGCATTATCCTTAGTAGAAACATGGCGCCAACTATCTCTTTTGAATCGATCTAGAATCTGAGAAGTTCTGTTTCCTACAAATGTTTGCCAACGCATTGGCACATCTGATAGCCAATCCAGTACAATAGTAGAATCTGTCCAGCAAGTTGTACTAGATATTGGTATATTTAAAATTTTAGTAACAGATTCTAATAATTTTGTTAAAAGAAGTGCAGCGCAAAGCTCTAGTCTGGCTACTGAAACTTTTTTTACTGGTGCAACCTTAGATTTTACTGCTATTAAATCACAATGAAAACTTCCTTTATTCGTCGCTCGTCGCAAATATAACACGGATGCGTACGCCCGTTCGCTTGCGTCGCAAAATCCATGAAGTTCAACTACATCACTTGAAGTTTGCAACCGTCTCGGTATTGGTATATCTTCTAAATGGTGCAGCTGCTCTTGTATGCTCATCCATTTTTGTTGGATTGTGTGCGGTAACTCATCGTCCCAATCTAATGCGATGAACCATAAAGACTAATATAGTATTTTTATTTTAATTATTACCGGAGACAGCCAGCCCAACAGATCAAAAATCTGGCTATATTCGGACAACAACTTTCTTTTGGTTAATACTGGCTCATGGCTCATGTTCACACGATATAAAAATACATCTAGTTTTGGATCCCAGCGCAACCCTAAAACTTTCACCGTCATGCCTTCTTGGGTAAAATCCTTAACACATTCGGCTCTGTCTGCTTCACAGGTGTCGTAAGCAAGAACTCATCTGAATTAGATATCCATTTTCGAAGTTTCATGCCAGCATCAGCAAGCATAGTAACAAGACCATTTCTTAATTCTGTTGCTTCCTCAACAATATCTGCAACAGTCATTATATCATTAACATATGTGCATGTGCTCAATGCCATAGATGCTGCAGGAAAACGAAAAAGATGAGTACTGGCTATTTCTTTTAGTACTCTTGTTGCTAGATAAGGGGTAGCTGATGTACTATAAGTTAGCGTCTTTAGCTTAAAGTATTGTATTGGCTGTTTATCATCCGACCGCTATACTGTGGTTTGAAATTTCAAATGTTTCTCTGTGACCAAAATCTGGTGGTACATTTTTTCAATATCTGCACTGATCGCTATCTTGTGTAAGCGAAAGCGAAGGATAATTGCATATAGTGACGATTGTACTTGTGGGCCAACCATCAGAATATCATTTAGCGAAAACCCATTTGAAGTTTTAGCGGAAGCATCAAAGACAACTCTAAATTTTGATGCATCAGACTTTTGTATTCCGTGATGTGGTAAATAATTAAGCATCTCTGTTGCACGGCCCCTTACTTCCACCATATGACCAAGCTGTAAATAGTCTTCCATAAATTTTGAGTAGAAATTCTTAAATTGGTAGTCCTTTAGAAATTTGCGTTCCATCGCTCGTTGGTGGCTAATTGCTACATTTTATGATTTACCGAGTGATTCTGTGTCTAGTTTTAGTGGTAATTCAACAACAAATCTGCCTTCGGCAGATCGGTGAGTAGTTTCAGCAAATATTTTTCACAAAGTTCTTCTTGTTTGGTTAATCTACTTTTATTTGGAATATCTTCAATTTCCCCAAACTGCTTGAGCATATCATCAACTCTTTCTTGTTCTGTATCGATTTGGCCTACATTACTCATTAAACTGTTCGATGCTTCTATTTCACCGCCTAGTATCCACCCAAAAAAGGTTTCTATTGCAACTACGTTGCTGTGATGTTTAATACGCCCATCGAGAACTATGTTAAATGCATGCTGAACCCCCAAAATGATATCAATATCTTGAGACGTATTATAATTAGGATCAGCTAACGTTGACTCCCGATCAATAATGATTGATTCAAACGATTGGACTGGCAACATCGAACAAAGTTTTGTTAAAATCAAGGTATCGGCTTTACTTTGATTATGATTTTGGAATCGAGATTTTACCGTAAGAGTAACCATACCCTTTGAAACCTGGCTTCCTGATCCGCTAATACCGGTAACGACAGTGCGATGCTTCGTCTTCGGCAGTCTTAGAATATTACTAAGCCGTTCACTAATAAATGTGGACATGGAACCAGAATCTGGCAGTGCTCTGCGTTCATGTTCTTCTCCATTATTATCCACTACTTTTACCAGTGCTGTTGGTAAAATATTTTATGTTGAAATCCTCGTATGCGCATTGGTTGTATATTGTTCAGGTTGAGTTCTATTGTTACTATATTCTTTTTGATCACCTAAATGCAGAAATGTGTTATGTTTCTTTCCACAATCCTCACATCTGGTTCTTACCAAACATCTAAATACTGGATGATTTATTTTCAAATAATTGCCTTGATACATTGTCTTTGCTCTAAAACTGAAAACTGCTTATAATTTTCGCATTCCATTATAGAATGATCTTCTTTACAAACAGTACAACTATTAGTTTCAGTTGACATAAATACCTTTGCTAATTTTTGATTTAACACACGTTTTATAGTCGAAGGTTTAACTGATTCTAGTCTAGTGCATCTGAGCGATTCAGTAAAAATTTTGAAAAAATCTTCCATTGTTGGAAAATCTTCTCAACATGTCTTCTGCGCCCACAATGCTCTTGTTTCAATGTCCAATTTATCCTCTAAAATGTAAATTATCCACACATCTCTGGACTCAGCATCATTTGCAAGAGCTTTCAACCCTGTTACAACTTCATCAGATATATGTAATAGCTTTCGTATATTAGTAGCAAAAATAAGGAAAAAAATAATTTTTGTTAATTTGGATTAAATAAATTTTTAATAATTTGTTAATCAGTTGAGGAAAACCCTTGAAGAGGTTTAAACATATAAAAATCAAAGAATTGTAATAAAGTGAAAATAAATAATTTAATTAGTTGTGGAAAAGTTTATTTTCATTTGTTTTATTTAGTTACTACATATGTGGTTGGTTCTGGGCAATAAATTCACAAGATAATTGACCAGTAAAAAACAGTGAAATTGTGAAAATGGACGCTGAATTAAAATTAAAAGCTCTTAAGAGTACACGTGCGTCAATTAAAGGTCAAATGATTAAATTGCATAACCATGCAATTGCTCCAACTGATGAAACCGATATTGATGGTTTCCATTCCAAACGTTACTGGGACATTATGAAGATATCGAGAAAAGTATGTTTGAGATTGATCCGAATAGTGACACTGGTATGATCGAGTTTACTGAGCAGTATTATGTTGTAGAATCGAAGCTCAATCGATACATACGTCAGTACACTGTGGAGAGTAAGGAAAAGTTACAAAATCCTGCAAACACTATAGTATAAATGCAAGCATGACGCAACCAGTGGATGTAAGACTTCTAAAAATTAACATTCAGCCGTTTTCTGGTCAGTACACCGAGTGGCAATCATTTTATGATCTGTATGTCAAAACCATTCATGAAAATGCTACTTTATCACCAGCTCAAAAATTCCGGTATTTGAAAGGATTTTTAAAAAGGGGACGCTTATAACTTGTTAAAGCACATGTCGATTACTGAGACCAATTACTTAAAGGATCTAGAAAACTTTGCATTCGCAATGATAGAAAGAAGCACATAATTAAGGTGTTCATAAGGAGTATAAAGGATCAACCAACAATTCATCATACCTAATTAAGCCTAATTTAAATTAAATCTATTTCATTTTTGTTTTATTGTTTATAAATTTATATCAGCAAATTATAACAGTTCCAGTATATTTGTTTGAATTTTAATATGTTACGATGATAGTTGGTACAAAAATATTGACAAAAACAACAATTCCTTTTGGTAGTAATATTCCTTTGGATTAATTGTCTTCAGTGTCCAACAGTTACTAACATTTTATGAAAATTTTCAAGGCCCGACTATTTTTGTTTTTCTTAGTTAATTTTTTTGCAATAGGGATTGTGCATATTTGATTGTTACGCACCAAGGGTTGAGTATTGAATCTTTTTGAGATTAGTTTGACATTTGTACTTTATTGTTCGACATATTACAAAATATTACTAAAACTCTCTGTTCGTGCTGTGTAAACTTTATTAAATATTTATCCATTTATTTAATAATATCAGCAAATATCGCATAGTTAGTCTTTATTTTAGGTTTTTTTCGTTTTTAATATTTTGACAAACAATAAACAATCGAATAATTTGATACTAAATCATAAAATTTGTTTAACGTGTTATTTGTTGAAAAATAGAAGATCCAATATTTACAAACACTAACACTTAACCTTCACGTGAACAGTATCTACCCGGGTAGATATCACGGTTTTTGTAATTCAATAACTTTAGATATTTAGATATTTTTTTCCTTTTTTCTTATATGAAAATTTTACTGATCAATGTGAAAAACAAGTAACTTTATTTTTAAATATATGCTTTTATTGTATACTTACACAAAAGTAAAATAAATACACAGTTACGTTTGTTGATATTATGATTTATGTAATATCTACCGGGGTAGATATTGTTCATATCAGTCGCTAAAAATTTCCGTTCACGTGAAGGTTAAAGCGCGGCGGTCGAATCAAATAGCAATGCACGGTCCCTATACACCTTTAAATTTCTCATCATAAAAAAGGGGATATAAAAACAATAGTATATTATTTATTTAGAAGCTAAAGTGCTACTTTTTGTATTGAGTCTATAGTTTGAAAATTATAGACGATACATAAAAAGTAACTTTAGCTCCGAATTAAATACACTTTTTTTTCGGCAAACGTTTAAATTTTTTATATATATGAAAATAATACTTACATCAAAATGTATATATATAATATATATATATATATATATATATATATATATATATATATATATATATATAGATATATATATATATATATATTATATATATATATATATATATATATATATATATATATATATATATATATATATATATATATATATATATATATATATATATATATATGTTTTTTTATCGTCATAGTTACTTCCGAAAAAGAAAAAACATTTAAATTTGTATAAATAAAATTTTTTTATCAAAGCAGACTTTCAATCCAAAATTTCATAATCCAATCGAAATTGTTGTTATTTTTGTTGTCATGGTTATATATTAATTCAAAATTGCATCATCCAATCAAAATGGATATAATTTTTTGTTGTCATAGTTATATAATTTGTTTGAAAAAATAACAAATATCGTAAAAATATTGGTATTGTTTTAAAATTAGTGTATCGAACAGTTAGTTGATTCGTTTTTCAATGTATAAGCTGTCTTTGTTACATATAACAAATGTAACTGTATTCTGTCTTAAAAAGTGCCTAAAGTTGTTGCCCAGCTATGCAACTCCAGAGGTGTTGAAATAACTTGGTCGTATTCTTTTTTAAAACTTGCTCTAGATGCTTCTCTTTTAACTGTTTCTCTAATTTCATCACCAGGTCTGTTGACGATGATAATGATGGATTTCTTTCAATAAATCGAGCTCCAAACCAAGCTCCAAAGAAATCTTTATTTTAATTTAATTTTAATAAAATACTTTAATTTTTTTTCTTTCACTTTACAAAGTTGATGTTTATTTCCGAAAAACTTTATTAAGACTGAATGTACAAGTCAACAAAAACGTTACAAAAAATTAAGTTTAAACAAAATCAAATTAATGCCATCTCTTATTCATTCAAATATCAAATTGCTACAATCATTTTGGTAGCAAATTCAAAACAAGTAATAAACTTAAGGAATAACAAATTTACATTGAAATGGCTTGTTGTTATTTTCTGTTTACATAAATAAATTTATACTCCATTCGAATTCAAATGATTAATTAAATAACAATTACTAAATCCTTTATCTTATATTTTAGTTAACCTCAAACAAGGTCACTCACATACTATTTTGTAGTCATTTAAATGATGCCGAATCGTAGAAAAATTCTTTTTATTTTTGTGTGCGCACGGGATGGGCACAATAATGTATTTAATGTTTTATAATAATAACTCACTTTAATTTTATTAATTTTCAACTATATATTATATAACTTCAGGTTTTACAAGTAATAATAATTGACAACAGATAACCTTTTACACAATATTTCTACTTGTGACTCGACGAGTTGATGGTTTTAATCAGAGTTGTAATGGATAGTCTG
The DNA here is from genome assembly GCA_963693315.1 of Diogma glabrata. Taxonomy (NCBI): domain Eukaryota; kingdom Metazoa; phylum Arthropoda; class Insecta; order Diptera; family Cylindrotomidae; genus Diogma; species Diogma glabrata. The sequence goes on along the minus strand of OY856186.1, from coordinate 196,923,493 downwards.
GACTAATGTCTGAACATAGTGTATTACAGTCGCAGTTTCCTTAGTTGTTGTTTCCTATATTAATCCGTACCGCTTGTAATAGTTTCCCATCCATTCATCATCAATAGTCATATTTCGTATAGTTCCCTTAACCCATAGTTTCCTTATTTTTCTTAAAATCTAACTAGATCTTCAATGGCCGGACAAACGTATGGGAGAAGGAAAATTGCACTAATTACCTTGATTTATTTATTCATTAATATAACATAATATTGGTTAATTCGAATTAATTAATAATTTTTGTTAATTATCATCCGTATAACCACTAAAATTTAATCTTACAACACTCTAAAATTGACGTGCGCTATACTTCCATTCGACTGTTCTCGCCTTACTACTTGAGTTTGAATTTTTTTTAAACACAAACTGTAATGAAACAACGAAATTTGCCAAAACCTCATAACAGCTACGTGTATTTTGTTTCCAATCGTCAACATACAAAGAATTGCTATTTTTGCTTTGTTAAACATTTGATTTGTCTTTATATGAGTATTTTGCTTTAAACAATCCTTCCGTTATTGTACTGAACTTCACTGTATTGATATAGTAGAATGTAGTTTAATAAATGTCTAAACATCGTAACATTGATCAAATCTGTATTTAATTCGTTTTGAATTCAATTATGAATGTTATGGATGTGTCGGAAATATTTTGGTTCACAACCTTATTTTCGTACAATATTATCAAATAGCAAACGATTTTGTGTAACTATAAAAAGTTCCCAATAATTTGAAAATCTGATGTAAATTAATTATCTCCCATCTAAACACTGTATTCGAGTTATTGCGAGACTAAGAATTTGGCTATATAATGAGCACTGTAAATGATTCTCTCTCTTAGTTTAATTGCGATTCACACGAATACGCTCGTTCTATTATTTTTGCATTCGGATGTTTGACATCGATTATTCGATCGCATTTTTCATTGTGATAAAACAGTCGACTATTATCCATCAGACTATTCCATCCTATGCGATTTTCTGATTGGAAATATAGATGCCGACTGCCAGTTTACCGGAGTAAAAACCCCAAATCCGCTGATAAATCAGACGTCGTAAAACTAAAAGTCATAAAACACAAAGTTAGTTATTTCGCGAGTCGGATGCTTGCTAATCACTCAACCGCGCAACTACATAAATTAAACAAAAATGCAAAAAAAAAAGTCTATACATGTTTGTCATTGTGCTTGTTAAATCTGTGTAATGTTAGCAAAATTAAAATCTAATGCGTTTTATGCATTTAGTGTTCATAAAAATATCTAATTACTGTTGGTAAAATTAAATTCTAATGCGTTTCATGCATTTAGTGTTCTTAAGAATAAAATCTAATTAATGTTAGTAAAATTAAAATTTAATGCGTTTTATGCATTTAGTGTTCATAAAAATATCTAATTAATGTTGGTAAAATTAAATTCTAATGCGTTTTATACATTTAGTGTTCTTAAGAATAAAATCTAATTAATGTTAGTAAAATTAAAATTTAATGCGTTGTATGCATTTAGTGTTCATAAAAATATCAAATTAATGTTGGTAAAATTAAATTCTAATGCGTTTTATACATTTAGTGTTCTTAAGAATAAAATCTAATTAATGTTAGTAAAATTAAAATTTAATGCGTTTTATGCATTTAGTGTTTATAAAAATCTCTAATTAATGTTAGTAAAATTAAAATCTAATGCGTTTTATGCATTTAGTGTTCACAAGAAAAAATCTAATTAATTAAAAGTTACTGCGTTTTATGCAGTTACTATTAGTACAAGCCAACGGTACTGTTATTCCTGCATTTAACCGTGAGTAAAAGCAAAATCTAATGTGTATCATACATTTAGCGTTCATAATCATAAAATCTAATTAGTGTTAGTAAAATTAAAATGTACTGTTAGCGTTCATAAAAATAAAATCGGATTAATGTTAGAAAAATTAAAATCTAATGCATGTAATGCATTTAGAGTTCATAATCATAAAATCTAATTAGTGTTAGTAAAATTAAAATGTACTGTTAGCGTTCATAAAAATAAAATCTAATAGTGTTAGTAAACTCAAAATCTACTGCGTTTTATGCATCTAGCCTTGGTAAGATTAAAATGTACTGTTAGCATTCCTACAAATAAAATCTGATTGATGTTGGTGAAATTAAAATCTACCGCGTTTTATGCATTTAGTGTTAGTAAAATAAAAAGCTATAATTATAAATCAACGTAGTCAACTTTAATCATAGATTATATATTCCACAATTAACGCTGCATCTTTGCTCTGTCGTATTCTACTGTAAATTTATTTGACGATTATTTCTATCAATTGTTGCTGCATACTGGTTCTACCGTATTCAACTGTAATCCTAAATTTATTCTACATTTGTTCAACGATTATTTATATCGATTACTGCTGCTTATTAATTGAACGTAACCAACTATACTCCTAGATTTATTTCACAATTATAACCCCCAAACTATTCAACGCTTTGGATCATCAATTTGTTCACCGCGCATAATTACCAATTTGCACAACGCTGGTGATTACAAAATTTATTTAACGCTTATATATACAAATATATTCGGCAACTTTTCAACGTATACAACCATTGTGGTTTAAATCAACAATCGAGATTGCGACATATTCCATTATACCTACCAATTAATTCAGTGAGGGTTTATACCCTTTGTTACTTGATCGTTTCGACATAGTCAACTTAATTTAGTCAACGTTCTTAAATTTTAGTCAACGATTGTTGATCCCAATTGGCACAGTTTATTTCAACCGCATTTGCTAGCTATTTCAACAATTATTTTTGTTTGCAACATATTTCAACATTAACTATAAATTATTCACCGATTATTTATGCCAGATACTGTTGCCAACTTTAACTATAATTTATTCGTCGAGTTTGATTATCAATTTATCCGAAGATTTTGGTTGCAAATTTATTCAACGATTTTAAATACAAATTTATGCTACGCTTTGGATTACAACTTTATTCGTCGAGTTTGATTATCAATTTATTCAAAGATTTTGACTGCAAATTTATTCAACGATTTTAAATACAAATTTATGCTACGCTTTGGATTACAAATTTATTCGTCGAGTTTGATTATCAATTTATTCAAAGATTTTGATTGTAAATTTATTCAACGATTTTAAATACAAATTTATGCTACGCCTTGGATTACAAATTTATTCAAAGGTTTTGACTGTAAATTTATTCAACGATTTTAAATACAAATTTATGCTACGCTTTGGATTACAAATTTATTCGTCGAGTTTGATTATCAATTTATTCAAGGATTTTGATTGTAAATTTATTCAACGATTTTAAATACAAATTTATGCTACGCTTTGGATTACAAATTTATTCAAAGATTTTGACTGCAAATTTATTCAACGATTTTAAATACAAATTTATTCAACGATTTCGATTACAAATTTTATTCAACAATTTGGATTACAAATTATTCAACGATTTTGATTACAATTTTATACAACAATTTTGTTTACAAATTTATTCGACAATTTTGATTATAAAATTCAACGCCTGTGATGACCACTTTAGCCAACGTTTATAATTCCGTGCTGATGGAGTGCTGATTTAGGCAGGATTGGAGGCCAGGCGGATATAACCATGGGTGAGTCTATTTGATTGATTTTCCTTACTATTCATGGGATTTAGGGGTGTGAATGTGTGTGTGTGTGTGTGTGTGGGCGTATGTGAGTGAACGAGGGGGTTGAACGTGCCGACCGTGGTTCTTTCGTAGAAGGGGATCGCCAGAGTCTCTTTTTCACACTTGTATTTGTTTCCATTTTTGATCTACTTTGAAAAATGCGTACATTTCCGTATTTGTGCTGAAGCAGCAGGTTATTAATATCTCTTATCCACGATGATTGAGACTAAGTCGAACGGCAATACAACATTTCTAGGTACGCTTCCTGCTAAGCCACTCCCATTATCATCATGAGAGGCACTTCATTACAGAGTGATTATAATGTTATTTTAATTTGGTTAATTTAGTTTTTTAAGAATCTAAGAGTCAGCAAATTTGGTTTTTTATTTAAATTACATTTTTTGTTTCATTTAGTTTTTTGTTAATTTAGTAAAAATTTAATAATATTTATTTTTTTTGTTAATTTAGTAAAATTTTAATAATTGCAAATAATTTCATATTATATTTACATTCTACAGGGTGTTTCGAAACATTATCCCGCTTGTTGAAATTACCTAATTTTAAAGAAGGAGAAGTAATACGAAGGACAATAATATTTTCATTAAAAAAATTTTTTTTTTTTACTTAATATTAAAAAATTAAAATTAATTACATTGTACAAAAATATTAATGCATTATAAGAAATTACAAATTTTGGGCAAGTCCCTCTTCTTCTCTGGTCTCTGTATTAAACAACCACCTACGTTTTGGTTTTGGTGAACTTGGATCGTTACATATAGACGTTGGTGTCTTCTTTGCGGCTTGACGTTTATTATAAATCTTTATGATGATATAGATCAGGACTCCAAAAATTATAAGAAGAATTGAAACTCCATAAACTCTATTCGTCGTTGTGGTTTGAGAGAGCATTAAACCTTGCTTAAGCTTCAACTCTGCAATTGAATGACTTAGTCGAATTAGGTTAGCTATCTGATCTTTCGATTTGATCGTGTTGAGATGTGGAGCTAGTACTGGTTAAGAATTCAGATCAAATTTGTTTAAATTTTTAATATCAAAGTTAAAATTTATTAACTCAGAGTAATGAAATATAGTTATGGTTTTGGAGAAAGAGGTTTGATCAGTGAGACTTGAGAAGTCGTATTTAATGTTAGTTTCTAACCGCTGATTGCGCCATATATAGTTTTGTTGATTTACGTTAGTGCAAGGTTGTAGATGTTTTTTTTTTTTTTTAATTGCACGAAAAAAAATGTTTATTCTTTGAAAGAAATTAATGTGTCACATATGTAATGAAGAGATGAACTTTTATATCAGTAATCAGTATAGTTGATTCTAAGTGAGACATGAAATAATTAAAAGAAGAGAGAACGAAAAATAAGAATCATGCAATACTGTAAATTATTGGGGTGGATTTAATTTAGAACATAAATTTAGGAAAAGTAAGGATGAAATTTTCTTTGTTTGTTTAACTAAGTGGGGTTTTATGCTCTCACGTGTAAGGAAGTTGGCATAATTTGTGTATGGAACGTTTAATTTCACCCACATCTGTTCTAATTGTAGCTACTCGTACTAGACCATCAGATCCAGGATGAGTTGCAGTAATTCTACCGAGTTTTCAGTGTTGAGGAGGAGAGTGTTCATTTTTGATTACCACTAAATCCTCTAGGTTTTGTTTCTTTGTGACCCATTTTGACCTCTGTTGAAGTCGATGCAAGTATTCAGACTTCCATCTTTGTCAGAAGTCAGCTTTAAGTTGATCGAGCAATTCTAGGCGTTTAAGATCACTTAAATTTTTTGTTTCTTTGGATGGTTCTGGAGGAGCTAGTAGTGCATCTCCTCGAAGAAAATGCCCTGGTGTTAAAGGGTTCAGATCATTAGGATCTTCAGAAAGAGGTGAGATTGGACGAGAGTTTAAACACGCTTCAATTCTACATAGAACTGTGGCCAACTCTTCGTAAGTTAAGGTTGCTCTCTGGACGACTTTTCGTAAATGGGTTTTAACGGATTTTACCCCCGCTTCCCAAATTCCACCAAAATGTGGTGATCCGGGTGGAATAAAATGCCAATGTACCTGCCTGGAGGCATAAATATTCGCAGCCTCACTTTTTGCAGTATTAATCGCGATTTGATATTCTCTTTTTAGAACAGCTATTAGACGTTGGACCTTTACTACTAATATAATATGCTGGAAATTTTCCTAGCACGCCGGATATCTATTTATCCCCCCCGGTACAAACCCTTGAGATTGGGAATCTCTTATTTTGTTTAATTTATCTTGACATTCCAATATTTAATATTTAAATTAAAATTAATATACATATTTATAATAAATACCTTAAATATAACCGTTGATTGGTGATCTGGTTCATCAAAATTTCTTGCTAATTCCACTGTTTCATCAATAATTTTTATATATTTTTTTCCTTGCAATACTAAAAATATCTTTCAATGGTTTCAATAAATCTTGTTCTTCTGAGTGCAAATTCTCGACGTGTGATGTTAGGCGTTCTGGTGTTTTTAAATCTTCTTTACAAATCGGACATAAAAAATCCTTCCAAGACATCATTATCATTTATTCTTTAGATGCAACAAACATTTTTGTTTTGATCATAGAAATTGGATCAAAATTATTTTACTTCATACAATAATTAACCTTTCGCATATTGTTTTCCAGTATTCATTTTTCTAATTAGTAATCGCACTTGAACTTTCTCAAATATATTGATAAGAAATAACTTAATTTTTATTAAAAATAACAACACGAGAAATTAATTAATTAAAAAACTTCTACTTGTCTTGACAGATGAAACTGTTGTAAAAATTTATTTGAAAATATTCTTTATGTTTCCAGACACAAAATTTAATTCTATTTAACTATAAGCTATGTTTATTTTTAATGTTTTAAAACAAGAACAATAGAACATTTTCTTTTTAATCACCAAAATGGAATGAAAAATAATTTTTTTCAAATTAAAAATTGCAAAAATGTGATTTTGCTTTTGACCTCTTCTGATCAATCGTGTAATATTCGAAATTCAGCAAATGATTAACAACGACGTCTGTTCATTAGCATTGGAAATAAAAATTTAGTACGTTCGTTTGCTTTTTATAGTATATTCAAAATTTAACTAGCAGTTAAGTTTTAGAAAATTTTAAAATTATTATTAATGTAAAAATGAACGGAAACTAATGAAATGCATTTTTATTGAATTGAAAACGAAGATGAATTTGGTTTTATTATTGTTTTGCGATTATTGCGATCGTTACACCATGAATTCAAGGTAGAAATCAAGATTTTTACTCTTGAAATCACAAAAACGTCGCCATCCCCTCCATGACAGAAAACACCAAAGCACTATTAAACTTAAACTAATAATAGAAATACTAATAACTAATAAAAAAAATTATAATAACTATAGTAATTTAAATTTAACACCTATTTAAATTCTAAACACCGAAAATTAAATTTATAACTATAATAACTAATAACTAAGAATATAGGTTTAATTTAGGAAAACTAATAATTCTAACACTAAATTTAATTTTATAAAAAAAAATACATTGAAAAACTTAGGCTTGGTATATAGGAAACAGACGCTAGAGATTTCGATGGTAAAACCCGCAAAATCATGACTCGCAATCACCAACAATAGTAAAACCAATTCTCAACAAAAAAATGGAGTTAGTACGTCTTCAATGTAAATGTAAATGTAAAAAAAATGAAAGCACAAAAACGAAAAAAAAACAACGAACGCCCAATTCGAAAACATACAAGATTTTTTTGTAAAAACACCGACGGACCACCGTCGTAGCCAATCTTTGCTGAATCTTTCACAAAAATTCCTAAAACATTATATATGTAAAAGTATAAACTATTTATTTAATTTCAGATATACTGAAATAATTATATATACCTAAAATTAGTTATTGACGATAGCACCCCTAAAATATATTTATTTATTTTTAAAAAAAATTGAAAAATAAAAAATATTCAGAAAGGATGTTTATTTATTGGATGCACCGTCCTAGCTCAAAATATTGATTTATTTTTAAAAAAAATAAAAATATTTATTTATATCTTGATGTCTTGCTTATTAAGAAAATTTATTTATTTAGTTACCTAAAATTAACTTAAATTTAAAAAAAATTATTTATTTAATAAAAATTGTTTATTTAGTTAATTGAAAAATTTGTTTGATTTATTTTATTTTTATTTAATAATATAAGAGATTCCCAAAATCGAGATTCGTCTGGAGACAATTTAAAAAGTAAGTATGGTTACAATATCCATATTGTTTAAATCTAAAATATCGCGTTCGCGAGCCCACTCCAACCATGCATGTGAGAACCTACTGGAAAAGCCCCTAACGACCAGATTCTACAGAACAGATTCTCCCCAACCTAATAAAACAATCACAACTGTCACGATTAGACACTAGGTCCATTTCTACTGACCCAGTTGTGCTTGTTTAACCTACAAATAAATTACAACTAAACCTAATGCGAAAGTTGAAGAACGCTCCCGAGCACCAGACTTCAAATCCTAAACTCCATGAAAAACTGTCTATTGTAAAGCTAAGTGGAAAAATGGAAAGTTTTTGAATTTGTATGAGGTGAAGCCTCTGATCCTGAAAGCAAAAGTACAATTGGTTCTTCTCTTCATTACACCGAAGAAGCCTCTGAGCAAAGAATGGTACTACTGGTTTGCACCTAAGTACAAACACAGCAACACCACTCCTCGTCCCTGAGAACTTCCTCGCCGAATGAAGAGAAGAAACCAGTGTTCTTCGATCGCATAACCCCGATGGCCATAGGCGATCTAAGAACGACATCAATGTTAAGGGGATAAGCCCCATGGATGGCTTGTTAGGCCTACCGCTGAGAGAAGTGAATCAATAAACCTAAATAATATATAACTTATCCATAATCTAAATAATTTCTTATTTAAAAATGCTAAATCGAAACATGAAATATATAATATGTGTTAATAAAGTTTTACATGAAATTAATTAAATTTAATCTTCAGACTAAATAATAAATTGGTAATTTAAAAAAAAATTACGATTATTTTAAATTCAAAACTAAGCTTACTAATTTTTAGGTTATTACCTCTAATATATTTGTTCAGGTCAAATTTTTCATCGCTTTATTTATTGTATTCAAAACAAAAATAAATGTTAGCTAAAAATAATTATTTCCATACCCATCCCACTTTTTAAATTAATCGCAATAAAAATAATTTTAAAAATGGTAACTAAAATGGACTCATACGAGATATGTATACCTACGTCAGCGGATCAATATGATGACAAATGTGAAGATATTGATCTGGATCCGGCTCACTCTATAAAGCTAATGGGAATTAATTATTTTCAATGTACTTCCATAAACATAGACCAATAATACTTTGATAGTAGTGACGAAAGATTTAAACTTATATAAAATTGTTGAAAAACTGTTTGGTCAATGTTAACCTTTATTACGTCAATAACATCCTAAAACTCATAAAAACATGACTTAACCACAAAAAATTCTTTCGCCAAACGAATTGTGTTGCAATAGGAAACCTACCTAGACTTTCAGGTTTGACATAAATTATTTTGTATATATATATGAGATACACAAAATAATTCATGTACAAATCACAAAATCTAATAAGGCGTATTGCAATAGAAGTCGTTTTGGCCAAAAATGAACATTATATTAGCCAAAATAAAAATATTTCAACATTTCCGTACAAGTTCAAAAGTTTATAGAACTGTAATGAGACATGTTCTATTGACATCCATTCTATAGTGTGAATAATACATAAATCAATACCTCGAAATTGTAACTCACATTAAACCAATGACGAATATGGGGATCGCGTATGAGTGCATTGAAAAAAGCCAGCTAAACACTTACTAAATCTAACCATAATCAAAAAAACATACAATTAATTTCATATATAAATTAATTGCATCATCCAAAAATATGTACAATATATAAACAATTATATGTACAATATGTACATGGTAGCATAAAAAAATTTCAAAAAAAAACTGCTTCCCCAAAACGGTTTTCTTTTTTCCAAATAAAAAAACAATTAGTATTACTAAAAGCCGATGACAGCACAAAAAACAATCTCCAAAAAAATTGCTGTCCCAAAACGGTTTTTTTCAAAATTAAAAAAAAAAATTAGTCTTAACTAATTATACAGTGAGGGACAGGGGCCTCCTGTGGACCAATCCACTCCTCTACCTGTCGCGTGGTCGGTGAGATGGGGACCTCCTCAACCAGCTCCTCAGTTTGAGTACTCTTGGTCGAGGAAGCTCCCAGCTCCACGACCAAGCGACTCTCCTTCTCCCTTCTTCTCCTCTCCTTCCTCTTCAGGTGAGAGCTCCTATTTCTATTTATCCTCCTTCTCTCACGCCAGCCCACATTCACTTCCTCAGTCACTTCATCCATCTCATCCGCTTCCTCATTCACCCCATTCAACTCCTCATTCACTATCTCACAAATCAAATCATCCAGAAACTCATCATATTTTTCTTCGTAAATATCATCCATTAATTCCAAAAATATTTTATGTTTTACTTCATCCAGAATCACATTTATCATTCCATCCACTACATTCCTCGCCTCAACCATTCTCTCTTTTCTCTCCTCATTCGCTCTCCCATCCACCTCATTCATCCAGGGCTCAAACCCACCTGGCCGACACCTCCTTATTAACCCCTGACCCCTCATAATTGTATACATTCTTAACAAAATTCAAAATATATAATTTCCTAATCAAAACCAAAACGAAACCAATAACTGGTTTATTTCAAGATACACAAAAAGCTGATTGACAACCACGGCCCAAACCGGTTGCCACCACCCTATTACCAAAAAAACCACAACTGGTTTATCCTAAAACTTACAAAGAGAAACGCGAAATTCTTTAAATTTTTGAAAATATAAATTTAGAGTACTTATGATAAATATACACATGAACACCCTAGAAACTAAACCTTTATTTTTCCCTCTAGCTTTTTAACAAAATTTAGCCAAATAAACCGACGCGAAAATAAACTATATAAGGATATTAATTAATCTAAATTGAAATGATCAATTAATATATAAATATATAAAAATGTTCCACAAAAACAAGTTTTTTTTCAAACAAAAAAACCGGCTTGCCAACGCCCAAACTGGAAAATATTTTCCCACCAAATAATATAACTGTAATTAGGCTAACGGGTCCCTGTTTCGGCGCCACGTATTAGACGTTGGACATTTACTACTAATATAATATGCTGGAAATTTTCCTAGCACGCCGGATATCTATTTATCCCCCCCGGTACAAACCCTTGAGATTGGGAATCTCTTATTTTGTTTAATTTATCTTGACATTCCAATATTTAATATTTAAATTAAAATTAATATACATATTTATAATAAATACCTTAAATATAACCGTTGATTGGTGATCTGGTTCATCAAAATTTCTTGCTAATTCCACTGTTTCATCAATAATTTTTATATATTTTTTTCCTTGCAATACTAAAAATATCTTTCAATGGTTTCAATAAATCTTGTTCTTCTGAGTGCAAATTCTCGACGTGTGATGTTAGGCGTTCTGGTGTTTTTAAATCTTCTTTACAAATCGGACATAAAAAATCCTTCCAAGACATCATTATCATTTATTCTTTAGATGCAACAAACATTTTTGTTTTGATCATAGAAATTGGATCAAAATTATTTTACTTCATACAATAATTAACCTTTCGCATATTGTTTTCCAGTATTCATTTTTCTAATTAGTAATCGCACTTGAACTTTCTCAAATATATTGATAAGAAATAACTTAATTTTTATTAAAAATAACAACACGAGAAATTAATTAATTAAAAAACTTCTACTTGTCTTGACAGATGAAACTGTTGTAAAAATTTATTTGAAAATATTCTTTATGTTTCCAGACACAAAATTTAATTCTATTTAACTATAAGCTATGTTTATTTTTAATGTTTTAAAACAAGAACAATAGAACATTTTCTTTTTAATCACCAAAATGGAATGAAAAATAATTTTTTTCAAATTAAAAATTGCAAAAATGTGATTTTGCTTTTGACCTCTTCTGATCAATCGTGTAATATTCGAAATTCAGCAAATGATTAACAACGACGTCTGTTCATTAGCATTGGAAATAAAAATTTAGTACGTTCGTTTGCTTTTTATAGTATATTCAAAATTTAACTAGCAGTTAAGTTTTAGAAAATTTTAAAATTATTATTAATGTAAAAATGAACGGAAACTAATGAAATGCATTTTTATTGAATTGAAAACGAAGATGAATTTGGTTTTATTATTGTTTTGCGATTATTGCGATCGTTACACAGCATTGGCGCCCACAAAGTTGGTTCCGTTATCGGAATAAATATTTTTACACAAACCACGACGGGAGAAGAATCTTTCGAAAGCATTTACAAAAGCCTGTGTTGTTAAAGCATCTACTGCCTCTAAGTGAATGGCTTTACTAGAAAAACACACAAAAACGGCGATATATCCCTTTGTAGTTCTGGTACATCGACCTTTGTGTAATTTAAGAATGAGCGGACTAGCAAAGTCCACCCCAACATTCTGGAATGGTATTGAAATTGTAATCCTTTCGATCGGCAACGCTCCCATTAATTGATTCATTGTCCTTTGTTTCTGCAAGAAACATTCTTTACAACGTCCAATATATGTTTTTATTTCCATTTTTAATTTAGGGATCCAATATTTTTTCCAAATCAACGTCATCATCATCGAAATGCCTCCATGAAGTGTGAGCCGATGCGTATCTTTGATGATAAGTGCCGTCAACCTACATTTTGAAGGAAGAATAATTGGGTATTTTTCCTCATATTTGACGGGTAGATTTGAGAGTCTACCGTTTAAACGTATAACGTTGTGCTTGTCCATAAACGGATTTAAGCTAAGTAAACAACTTTTACGTGGAAGGGGTTCCATATTTGATAGATTAACATAATCTTGCGAAAAAAATAATTTTTGTGTAGATTGAACTATAATTCTAAGTGTATTTTCTATTTCAATAGTGCTCAATGCATTTAATTGATTATGAGTTCCTGTTGACAAAGTTTTGTTGGGTTTTAGCCGTCTGCAATAAGACAAAACACGCAAAGCGCGATGAAGGCAGGAGAAATTGGCTAAAATGTTCTCAACAGAACTGGTTATCGTAGTTGAATAAGATTGAATTGATTTTAATTCGTGATCGGTATCCTGAATGGTGATTGGATTGGCATTAAGCCATAATAAAGGGGACCCTGCCAGCCAGGTCGGACCGTGCCACCATTGATCATGCGGCAGTATTTCTGATGGTGAATCCCACGAGAAGCAATATCAGCGGGATTTTCATGTGATAATATGTGGTTCCATTGCGCTTCCTTACAGTTCTCTAGAATTTGAGCTACTCGATTGGCAACAAATGTTTTTAAGCCATGCCAAGACGATGGTTGAATCACACCATGCAAAAACATTTGTAATATATAAGTCTAAATTAGCGAGGACATTTTTTAAAAGCTTGGATAGAAGGAATGCGTCGCACAATTCAAGGCGAGGTATTGTCAGACATGAACTATTTTTTGGAGCCACTTTTGTTTTGGCTATGATTAAATTTACACGAGATATACCGCAGCCATCCGTCACTCTCAAATAGAGGGCAGCTGCGTAAGCGTTTTCCGATGCATCACAAAACCCATGGAGTTCATTTTGATGGTTCGGATGGGAATAAATGTATCTCGGAATTCGTAGTTTTTCAATATTCGGAAAATCTTTAACTAATTTACTCCATTCTTGGAGTCTTTCTGGATGTATAGATTCATCCCATTCAGTGCTATCTTTCCATACCTGTTGCATCAATATTTTGGAATTAATTATAATTGGGGCAAGCCAACCGACAGGGTCAAATAGCTTTGCTATTTCAGAAAACAGTTGTCGTTTAGTCATGTTGGGCAAGCTACTAACACTGTTTATTTTAAAACAAAAACAGTTTTCTCGACTATTCCAATATATCCCTAGAGTTTTTTGAGTGGAATTTTCATCTAGTGCTAAATTGACATCATGAAAATGATCTTTTTTCGGAATTCGTTCTAATAACTTTGGGTGATTTGATGCCCACTTTTTCAATTCAAAACCGCCAGACTTCAACATTAACCTTAGATCATGTTGAGCGGTAAGTGCAGCATCCATAGAATATTCCCCTGATAACACATCGTCTACATAGAAATCATTTTGAACTATCTTTGACGCCAATGGAAATGATTTGTTTTCATCCTTTGCTAACTGCAACAAGGTGCGAATCGCTAAATACGGTGCAGAGGAAACTCCGAACGTAACTGTTGATAACTGGTAATCGCGCACCATTTGCTCACTGGATTCGCGATAAAGAATTCTCTGTAGTTTAGAGTGCTTAGGGCTTATAGGGCCTATAAACATAGGGATATTTGCGCCAACGAAGAATGATACAAGTGAGATCCTGTTGCAAACTTGGACCTACAGCCAAAACCTCGTTTAAAGATTTGCCATTCGCAGTTTTGCATGATGCGTCAAAAACTACTCTTAATTTGGTACTTGTGCTACTCGGTTTGTGTACGCCATGGTGGGGTAGATAGCAGCTTGTTGCTATGGGCAAGATGCTCTTTATTCCTTTTTCAATACATTAAATTGAACTAGAAATTTTCTAAGTAATGAAAACGTTTTAATGCGATATCTCGAGAGTATGAAAGACAAATTTCGCGAGGATATTTTTCAAGTAGTGGTAACTCCACAACGTATCTACCGTCAGAGTTTCGGGTAGTAGTTGCTTCGTAATGCGCTTCACATTTTTTATCCTCGTCGGAGAGTATTTTGGGCACCACGATTTCTTCAACCTCCCAAAACTTTTGTATTTGATGTTCAAGGCTAACATTATTGAAATATGATACGAGGTTGTGAAAAACATTTGGATTATTGTTAGAGGTACCAGATATTATCCATCCAAATACCGAAGATTGAGCTATTAGAGTGTCATGATTTAGTTTCTTAACACCTTCCAGCATAATATGTGGGTAAATATCCGCTCCCAAACCCATTTCAATTCTACCTGGTTTGTGAAATAATTCATCAGCTAGTTCTATACTTTTAAATTGTAATAAATTGTCTATGTTTATGGGTTGTGGGGGTAAGAAACCAGTTAGTTTTTTAAGAACAATCGCGTCGATGTGGATATCATTCGCTGTCCTGGGCCTTATAATTAAGGATGCAAGTTTTTCAGCTTTGGCAGTTTCTACCGTACCCATTCCGGAAATGGTGGCTGATATTGGTTTAGTTGGAATATTTATTCGATGAAGGGTCGATTCCAGAATGAAAGTAGCTTCAGATCCTGGATCGATTAACGCACGCACTGTGTGCTTTGTGTGATTGTGGATGATTTGAATTAAAGCGGTGGCTAAAATAACAGTCTTATGGTTCAAGGTGAAATTGCATTGTATCGCGGTGGTGTTGGCTTTTGTATGAGTTGCTTGTAGAGAACTCTGAGCCGAGTTGGAAGGTTTAACCGATGCATTTTGAATAGATTTTGTGATTTGAGTATTGTTGCTTCTGTGCAGTAATGAATGATGCCATTTGTGACATACATTACAGGAATATCGACTATTGTAATATTTTAAACTATGATTGGTACTCAAACAATTGATACAAAAATTTTTAGATTTTACAAATTGAAACCGTTGATCGACACTTTCAGAAAGAAATTTAGAACATTCTTTTAAGGTATGATTGTGATCACAATAAGGGCATTTCGTATTTGTTCTGGTATGAAATGAGTGAGAAATTGATGACATGTTTTCGGGCTTAGGTTTCGATAAAGGTTTAGTTTGAATTGGTTTTGGAGCAGTGGTTCTCTCGACTGCTTCCAGCGTTCGAAATCTATCAAGCAAAAATTGTTTTAAGTCACCAAAGGGTGGAATTTCTGTTTTTATTTTTATCGACTGTTCCCAGAGTTGATGGGTTTCCTGCGGTAGCTTTTGCGTTATAATAAACACTAAAATAGGGTCCCAATTTTCGGTATTGATTTCCAGATGTTTAAGCCGAGCAAGGAATTTATTCATTTTGTGATAAATGTTTTTTATATCGTTTGCGTTTTCCGACTTAGCTACTTTAATACCCAAAAATTGTTTTAGTTCGTTATTTACCAAGACTCTGGAATTGTTAAATCTATCATTTAACATTTCCCATGCACTACTGTTATCACCATCCGAAACAGTATAATCGGACAGTAGTTCAGCTGCGGAACCTACTACTAATGACTTTAAAGTCCATAGTTTTGTTGCATCACTTAATTGTTTGTCATGCACACTGGCTTTGAACAAATCGCGAAAGGTTAACCACGAATCATAATCTCCATGGAATTTTGGGATTTGAACCTTTTGAACTTGAATATCGCTCTGATTTTGGGCCTGGGATGAGTCATGTCGTAATGAATTTGACAGGGTAACCGTGGATGTTGATTCAGGAGGAAATTTTGTTTCGAAATCAGTCATCATTTGATCGTAGTATTCCAAATAATGATTTTCTAATTGAAGATATGTATAATCTTTAAAATAATCACGGTTAGAAATTTCTTTTTCATTAAGTGCTAATAACTCTAACAATTTTGTATGAAATTGTTGAATTTTCTCCCAATAATTATTTAGGGTTTCTAGCCTTTTGGTAAAGTAAACCTTAGATTTACGTTCCGACCCGTCCTTCTTATAATTTCTGAAGATCTGATCAAATTCTCTTTTAGTTTGATTAAGCACGAGAATTATCGTTTCGTAAGACATTATTTAATACAGAGCACAAAAAGAATATAATATAAGAGGGACTTACCAGTTTAATTGATCCTAGTGTCTCGGAAAATTCTTGATTTTTGTTCTGT
The DNA here is from genome assembly GCA_963693315.1 of Diogma glabrata. Lineage (NCBI taxonomy): Eukaryota > Metazoa > Arthropoda > Insecta > Diptera > Cylindrotomidae > Diogma > Diogma glabrata. The sequence goes on along the minus strand of OY856186.1, from coordinate 196,906,878 downwards.
TCCGGAGTAGAAGCTGTTGGTATGCTGAAAGTTGACTTCTTTGATCTTAATTTCTTACGATGTTAGTATAGTTGATGTTAATTTGGTTGATTTTTACTTCGATTTGATTGTTAATTTGTTAATTTGGTTACTGTTGTTCGGCTATATATAGGTATCATTTAAGTTATTACCCAAAGACAAATTAGAATTGTTATTTATTAAATTATCCGTCGATAATCTTGACGGTATTTACTGTGTTATTATGCAAGTTGTGATGGTACACACAGCTGTAATTTTTTGTGTGGCACTTTTTCACTATTTATATCACTTGTTATTAAAATTGTTACTTATTATAATAGTAATAATTGTTTTTAAACACTTTCACAGTTGTACTCACGACGGTAATTCCTTGCGTGGTACTGTAGATGTTTGGATATTTTTATTTATCTCCTGCTCGAAGGACCAATGTGTGCGCACGGGATGGACACAATAATGTATTTAATGTTTTATAATAATAACTCACTTTAATTTTATTAATTTTTAGCTATATATTATATAACTTCAGGTTTTACAAGTATTAATAATTGACAACAGATAACCTTTTACACAATATTTCTATACTTGTGACTCGACGAGTTGATGGTTTTAATCAGAGTGATTATAATGTTATTTTAGTTTGGTTAATTTAGTTTTTTAAGAATCTAAGAGTCAGCAAATTTGGTTTTTTATTTAAATTACATTTTTTGTTTCATTTAGTTTTTTGTAAATTTAGTAAAAATTTAATAATATTTATTTTTTTGTTAATTTAGTAAAATTTTAATAATTGCAAATAATTTCATATTATATTTACATCCTACAGGGTGTTTCTAAACAATTTTAATAATGTGCATCAGCTTCCAGAAATACAAATATTTTTCGAATTTTTCATGAAATTTTGTTTTAAAAAAATCAACAGGTGTTCTAAGAGATTTACAGTAACGCTGTTGTTCTAACGGCAATCCGTAATTATTAGAAAATTGGTATGTTGTAACTATCCATACTCATCCTTGTATAATTTATTATGATAAGATGAATTGTTGCTTGTTTGTTGTTCAAATGATTCCTTGCGATTCGTTTTATTTTACAAACGAGTAATTTTATGCAACTCACAAAAAACTTGCCAGGACCTTATAATTTAAAACTAAATATTATTAATTTATGTAGATATATTTATTTATTTATTTGACCAACCGTAAAAGTATATATATTGGTTATATAAAATTAAGAATATACTAGAGTTACATTTTTAAAAGAAATAAAAATAGATATCAGAGCAAATTAAAAACCTAAATGTTTGTGAAACTTTAAAAAGTAGAGAAAGCAATTTGGCTCAACTTCAATAACCTCTCCTTAAATGAGTCACAAAAAATATCAAAATCAAAGTTGGTATAATATTCAATACAAAATATTATAAAAGATAAGAATGACTCATTAAAACCTTAATTTGTTTGATGTAAGGTTAGTATAAATAAAATATTTCTGGGGCGAATATTTCTACACGGAACAGCAATATCACACAATTCAAGCAATTCGGAGCATTCAGTGCGATTGGCCAATATATCGAAAATAAACACTACCTTTGCTGAATTCCGCCTTGTATTCAATGACATCAGAAGCAAAAGCCTGCTACTATAACTTTCGATAATAAATGTTGAAGGGTCACGCGCAGATGGAAGATTACATAACGCAGATAAAATAAATTGGTTTTGAATACTTTAAATACGAGCAACACTATTGTTATAAACAGGAGACCATACGACCGAAGCATATTCTGAAATTGATCGAACATACGTATAATAAAGAGACTTGATAGTTAATGGATCATGAAAACTACGAGCACGCCGGCGTGTAAAGTAAAGCATATGATAACCTTTCCCCACAATATATTCGATATGTTTTCAAAATGATAAATTGCTATCAAATATAACTCCTAAATCAGATATAAAATGTACACGTTCAAGCAAATGTCCATCAAAAGCATAATGAGCACTTACATGGGATCTTGACTTTTGGAATGAAATTGCTTTACATTTATCCAAATTAAGGCTGAGTTCGTTTGAAGTGGACCATTCCTTAAATTGGTCCAAATCATCCTGAAGGCGATCGCAATCCGCTATTCTCTTAATTTTGGAGAATATTTTAATGTCATCCGCATACACCAGACACTGCGCAAATTCTAAAAAGTTGACTACGTCGTTGATAAAGATTAGGAACAAAAGCGGACCTAAATGGCTACCTTGTGGAACACCCGAATGTATATCAAACACTTTCAGAATGTTCAATTTTTACGCATACACTCAAAAAAATGTGGGTTTTATTATCAAAGAAAATCTGTCTCTGATTTAAAATCACACATTTTTCACTAATTTATATACAATTTTATTAATTTTCAAACATTTTTTGTGAATTTTGTTGATATTTTTCTTTATTTTAATGAATAGAAAAATAGTCAATATTTTGAACTGAAAATTTTATTTTGTTTAATTCAAACAAGTATTTATTCTATGTTTCGTGTTAATTTGTTAATAATTTTAACAAAAACTACGGTACAAATCAAAGTAACTTTCAAGATATTGATTTATAAAAATTTTCCTTTAAAACAAAGAAAAAATTTCTTCGTTTGAAAAAAATGATCCAAATACTAACTATAGATCATTGCAATATACGATTCAATACGAAAAAATATTTCCTTAAACGAAGGAATCATCTGTTAATCACTGTTACTTAACTGCGAGGAAGAATAAACAAATGTTAATTGTTCTTGTTCATAGTGATAGCGATATTGTTAGATGCGTTGCATTTTTGATAATTTTAAATCAAATCCAGTGAAATCAAATAAATTTCAAATCAAGTTAAAAAAAGTGCATTTTCGACAATTTTTAATAGTTATTATGGACCAAATTACCTCAGAATTTGAAATTGTTGAAAATAATGAAAATTGTTCGGAAATTACAAATTTTATACAAACCAATGATATTTGCGAGAACAATAATATCATTATTGCAAGTGATACAGTATATAATGTACCGTTCGGGACAAATGAACTATTAGTGTTAGATATAGGTAGCGAAAATATAAAGTTAATAGAAACATTAACGGAGTTGAAAAGTGAAGTGTTTTATAAAATATTAAAAGGTGCGTTATAAGTTAATATTATTAATTATAGTTGTCTTAAATTAGTGTAGTTTTTTTGCTTTTCTCAATATTTATTGAGTTCGTTTTTGCTGTTGAGCGATTCTTGTTTAAAACTTTTTTATGAAAAGCACGTGGTTATTTTAAAACTAGTTTAGTTTATTAGAGTTTATTGATTGAAATCGCGAAGTGATCGAGTTGACTGAAATAACTGAATTATCTAAAAAATATGAAAAAAGTTGAATATAGTTGTTTGTGTTTAAAAAACTCATTTGTTTCAACTAAGTCGTGGTTTTTTTATAATATTAAACATAATATAATATTATCAAACATAATAAAGCTTTAAACAAATCAATTTATAAGATCGCAGTAACTTAATATGAGCTTTAACGAATTATCTTTCTTCTAACTTTTAAATAAAAATATTCAGATTGTGGATTTACAGAAGAGAGTCTCAAATATCTTAGACCAAATCATTTAAACGAGATTATTCCCAAATCATTATTTGGCGCCAGAGTTATTTTTGAATATAATTTAATAAACTGGCAGAAAAATCAGGTAATCATTTAATATATTAATCTTTTCAATAAATGTTTTTAATGTTTGAATTTTTATTTTTAATTAACCGTGAAGGGGATTAATTTGGATGATTGCTCTTCATCAACCCGATCCGAATCCACTTTATCGGTTTCTGAAATTACTTCAATAAGGTACAATATTCATTAACGAATAAGTGCTTAGCTATAATATATTTTAGAAATTCAGTATTCCATCTCCAACATTTTAAAGAAATCTACAAATGGAAGCCAACTTCAAAGATATTATAAAGACAACAACACCTTAAATCCGCGATTTAGAAAAATATTAGCTGGGATTATTACAGAATATTTATGGCTGCTAGGTTCAATCATCATCATAATTGTTTAAAAAAACTTGGAAGCAATATAATTTAACTATATTCTATATAGATGCACACCAATTATCATTCAATTTTTTTAATGATAATTGTTCCAATCCAATCACTGAATTATCACTTAACCATCTACTTATTTTCAGTAATTATTTAACTGTTAATGTACAATGATAACTTCATTAATAATGATTTTTATTTGAATGTTTAATTAATAAGAAAAATACAATTTTAATTAAAATTCTATAACGAACAAACTTCAATATTTAGAAAGTATTTAACATTATTTAAAGTTCAATTACAAAGAATTGTAATTTAAAGGAAACATAAAACTTTTTAAAATTTTTACATGCAAACAGCCATATCCAATTTTTTAGTAAAAAAACTAATTGTTTTTTTTAAATTTTAACGCAACAAACATCGCATGCTGAATTGAATTTTTTCAACTTTTAATTTTGATGTTCGCCACATATTTATTAAGCTTAAATATACGTCCTTCACCTAAAACATTCGAAAAAATTGCTGAAAATATAGCCGAAAATTTTCCAAACGAAATCAAAGTTTGTATTATATCTTAATGCAAAAATCGTATATTATGTGTCAAGGAAATAAAACAAAATTAATTAGTTATTTTACTACGTTAGTTATGCCCGGTTGCTTGAACATTTAAATCATCGATAGCTTTGCTTTAATCTCCATTTAATTAGTTTTGCGTATTTTTATTACTATTGGGCCTTCAAATTAAGCATATAGGCTCAAATAAGTATTCTCTTTTTGTCATTTAGATAAATCTCTGTTTATATTTCTGATTAAGCAGCATGCTGCCCATTTGAAAGAGATTTTTATATACGATTTAGCTAACTCTAATTTAGTCAAATGCTCAAACAACTGAACATTAGATATTTTACAGAATATCAGTAATTTTAAAATGATCCATTTTAAACTATTTGATCTAGTATCTCTTAGAGAATCTAAATTTCTAATACCAATTTTAATTTTTTTTCGTTTGAAGATGTTAATTATTTTTAAAAAATTTGATTTTATAAGTAGTTTATTACAACTGTGAATGACTCTTTTTCCCCTTCATTTTTAAACAAATAAAGTTCTTTTAGATAATGGAGCAGAAATATTCGTTTAATAAACTATATTATTGAACCATTTAGGAGATCTACTATATACATCGGAAGGGAAAGAAACCGGGAGGAATATTATACTCCAAATACCACAGTTCCGTATTCAAACTCCGATCGGAAGGGGTTATTGACAAAAAAAGATCGCAAGACGTAAATACTAACAAAAGAAGCCTTGAAAAGGAATCAACATACTGCCCGAGTAAGTATTACATATTTTGATAAATTCTAGTGTATAGTTGCTTTTTGTAATTCAAATAATTTCAGATTCAGATTCAGAAACATCTGACAAGTGTTGGTTGCAATTTAATATTGAGCCATACGACAAAGTATTGTCAAAATGGGAGAATACATTTAATGTGAGGCAGCAGTTTTTAAAAAAAGCAACCACTATAAAAAATATTTTTGACGAGTGGCCTTTATACGAACAATCGTTTGGACATCTTTTGGTAATATGTAACATGTGTACATTTAACACCATTTCTTAATTAATTTTAATTTCTTTTACGGATAGAATTTGACTTTTCCAAAATACATCCAGGAAAACAAAATAATCTTTTTGAAAAGTGGGATAATTTTTGCGTTCTTGCTGTTCGATTGATGAACAAACAGATTAAAGACTCGAATAGCAAGGAAATTTTAAAAAAATTTACAAATGGTAAATTTTCAAAAGGTAATTTTGAACAGCATGTTTATAAGATAAATAATTATCACAAAAATGATTTTAATAGATGTACGAGACCATGTTGTATCAATTTTGATGCATTCTTTGTTAATTCCAACTAGCAGAAAGTACGTGATAGATCCTGAGACAAAAAAGAAAAAGTTGGTGAAGTCATCGATTGCAGATTCCCGGAATAAATTCATTATATATCCGTGTACGCATTGTGAGCTTAAATCTAAAATAAAGTGTGCAATCGACGATTGTTTTAAAAATAAGGATACATTTCAGCCCATAATTGGTGTTGCAGGGGATGATATGTTTTTTCATACAGATTATTATATTTATTTTTATGATGTTTACTATAAATTTGATAACATAGTCAAATGTATTGACATGTGCTTTAAAGTTTTTCATGCCTTAGATCTTAAGTATCCGGACGTATGTTTACTGGTATGGACGTTTTTCCAACACTATATATATGAAATTAAAATAAAAGCTGACTGTAAAAATAGCGCCTTGCTAGCATTAATAAACGATATGAAAAATATGCAGCAATAATCGAAAGAATTGGTATGTTTCTATATTTTAAACTATCTGTTCTAAAGGTTTTAAGTATTTATAAATAGCTATTTGAATTACCTAGTTAAATTACAATAATGAGTATAATATGCTACAAATGAATTTTAAATTGCACAGATTGTGAATGTTCTTTTACACATTTAAAATATTTTCATAATTTAGCCAGTAACGAAAACTATAAATGTGGATATGTAAATTGTAATCAAAATTTTTCTTTTGATATTTGTAATGTTGTATTTAATAAAATATATTATATTGTGTGAAATTATGAAATATAAATTTATGGAAATGAAATATACGAATATTAAATATATGAAATAATAAATAGTAATAAATAATAAAATGTAAATAGCTATATATTTTTAAATATATAAATATTATAAGGTACAAAATTAAATTGAAATATTTATAAATAAAAAATTAATTCGAATAAATGTTGAAATTACAATCCTATGATTTTTAATTTTATTTGGATCAAAAACACTGTGTTTAAATTTAAATAATAAAAATAATGCATTATAGAGAACTGTGGCTGTGTTTTTAAGAAAAAATGTCTTAGTTTTGAAGAAAAATGATTTCATATTGAAAGCAAGGGAAATCAAATCAAAAAAACTGTACTTCTTCAAAATAAATAAAGTTAATTTGTTTCAAAAACTTTTATAATTAAATTGGAGAAATCGTTTTTTTCAAAATGAATAATTTATATACGTTTTATATAAATCTATAGTATTGATTTAAGGATCTTGGTTTTCAATTTAGAAAACTATTTATCTGAATCATGAAATACAAGTGTTCAATGTAAAGAAATGTTCTTCAAATCTTGTCACAATTTCTTTTTGATTTTTAGAAATATATACACAAACTGAATAAAATAATATTGAAAACAAATAAATTTAATTTCCTTGTTTTGTATAAAACAAATACTTCATAATAAGAAATACTTTCTATGGCGCTATTTCATTCCCAAATTTCTACATTTTAATAGCTGTTTTTACTTGATACTGATAATTTTTTTTTTGAGTGTACCTTACGGTTAGAAAGATACGAGTACAACCAATAAATTATTAAATTAAATAATTTAGAATTATTTTTGCTTATGTTTTCATACCATAAACAAAAATAATTTTTTTATACGAGTAAACCGCAAAATGCACTTTTACGATTCAAAAATTGTGCGTAAAGCAGGCCTTTTTCTATTGAAATAACAATGCCTAAAATTGAAATAACAATGCCTAAAATGGAAATAAGAATGCCTAAAGTTATTATTATTACTACTATTTCGAAAAAATACTTGGATAAAATAATTTTCTAAAAAAATCTTTTACTATTTTGTGTAAATATATGTATTTTTATTTATGCAAATAATACAGAATCTTACTCGTACAAAAATCTTGTGTGTAATTCGGGCATAAAGTATATTTTTTGCTTTCGAGTGATTGTTTCTTCTCAAGCGAAAAAGACATACTTTACGCCCTTAATGCATAAAAAGCTATTGTAACACATGCACAAAAAATATTTTAATTTTGTACTAGAATAACATAAACAAAAAATCTACTTTTCCGCACATGTTACCACAAAATATTTTGTATGCCTGGCACGCACGCCGCCTGCATGTGAGATTTGTAGTTAAATCTATCCAAAATAGATTATTTTTATTTTTATTTTATTTTTATAGTAATCAAAGTAATAATTTAAATAACTAAACATATGGTAAAAAAAATTTAAACACAACTCAAAATCATTTGAATTGCAAGAAAAATCAATTATTTTGGGTTTTCAAAAAACAAGTTGTCAAAATTGTACAAAGCTGTAGGTGGATTACTATGTTTTTTTAAAAATCCAAATTGTGTGTAGCTGGAATGTTATGTTTATTTTTTTTAAATGTGAACAGTTTAGTACAATTTAGCAGCGAACTACTATAATTTACAACTATTACAACAAAGATGGCGCACTTTAATAATCTAAATATCTTAAATTTCTTTATAACTTTGTTAAATAAATGGTAAAATTAACAATTAAATAAAAAGTTATAAATTTTATACATTTGTACAGAAACAAGATGTCAATTTACGTCAATTTATTTGACGTGAATTTAATTGACGTGAATTTATTTAACGTCAATTTAATTGATGTTAATTAAATTGATATAAATTGAATTCAATTAAATTGACGTCAATTAAACTGACGACAATCAAATTGAATTCAATTTACATCAATCTAATTAACGTCAATTATATTGACGTCAAATAAATTCACGTCAGTTAAAATCACGTCAAATAAATTGACATCAATTAAATTCACATAGATTGACGTCAATTAAATGCGCGTTAATTAATAGCCGTCAAATAAATTGACGCCAATTTAAGCCAATTTAATTGACATCAATTTAAGTCAATTTAATTGACGTCAATTTATTTGACGCCAATTTAATTGACGTCAATTTAATTGGATTCAAATTAATTGACAACGATTTAATTGATGTCAATTTAATTGTTTTCAAATAATTTGAAGTCAACTAAATTGATGTCAATGAAGTGATTTCAATTTAATTGACGTCAATCAACGTCTATGAAATTGACGTCAAATAAATTGACGTCAGTTAAATTGAAATCACTTCATTGACGTCAATTTAATTGACGTCCAATTAATTGAAAACAATTATATTGACATCAATTAAATCGTTGTCAATTAAATTGAATTCAATTAAATTGACGTCAATTAAATTGGTGTCAAATAAATTGACGTCATTTAAATTGACTTAAATTGTCGTCAATTTATTTTACGGCTTTTAATTAACGTGAATTTAGCTGACGTAAGCTATATTGCCTTCAATTATTTTAATTGGCGTAAATTTATTTGACGTCCATTTAATTTACGTCAATTAAATTCACGTCAATTAAATTTAATTGACATCATTATAATTGACGTTAATTTAATTGACGTCAATTTAATTGACGTCAATTTAATCGATGTCAATTTAATTGATGTTAACTAACGTCAATTAAATTGAAGTCATTTTAATTGACGTAAAATAAATTCACGTCAATTAAATTCACATCACATAAATTGACGCAAATAAATTGACGTCAATTATATTCACGTCAATCAATTGAATACGTCACGTGAATTGAATTCAATTTAATTAACAACGATTAAATTGACGTCAATTTAATTGAAAACAAACAATTGTCAATGAATAGACGTCAATTTATTTATATTGCGGTCTGTTAAATTCACGTCAAATAATTAAATTGACGTTAATTTAACTGACGTCAATTAGTTTTAATTGACATAAATTAAATACACGTCAACTAATTGACGTCAATTTATATGACGTCAATTATATTGCTGTCAATTAAATTCACGTCAAATAAATAAATTGATGTTAATTTAACCGACGTCAATTAGTTTTAATTGACATAAATTAAATACACGTCAACTAATTGACGTCAATTAAATTCACGTCAATTAAATTGAAATCAGTTTAATCGACTTTACTTTAATTGGCGTCAATATATAATCGATGTATGGTCGATGTCGACTTAATTGACGTCAAATTAACTGACATCATTTAAATTGAAATCAATTTAATTGACGTCAATTTAATTGATGTCAAATAAATATACGCCAATTTAATTGAATTCAATTAAATTGACTTCAATTTCATTGATGTCAGTTAAATTGACTTAAATTATATTGCCGTCAATTAAATTGACGTCAATTTAATTGACGTTAGTTAAATTGACATCAATTAACTTGACGTCAATTAACTTGACGTCAATTACATTAATGGTAGTTAATTAACGACTATTTAATTGACGTCCATTTAATTAACGTCATTTTAATTGACTTCAAATAAATTGACGTCAATTAAATTGGCGTCAGCTAGATTCAGCAAATTGACGTGAATTTAATTGACATTAATTTAATTGACGTGCATTTCTTTGATGTCAATTTAATTGACGTCAATTAAATTGATGTCAATTTAATTAAGTTGATTAAACATTTTCTGAGTAATCGATACATTTCGCTATCCATAGATGAGTTTTCTTTTGAGTTTAAATTAATTAATAATAGAGAACCACAAGGCTCTGTTTTGTCACCTCCTCCTTTTTAATTTACATCAACGAACTTTTGAATCTCACGAGTAATCTGATAAACAGTTTTGGAGATGGTAATACACTACATATGCCGTTCATCCTTCTATCTTTAAATGAGACACATCATTTGAGTCGTAAATGTTTACGATAACCTAGAAACGTGGCCGATTCCGGTAAAAAAAATTTGGTCAATTTTAAGTCCAGCAAAACACAGTTATTGATTGTTTGCAGATCGAAGAACGAGTTTCTCAACGATGTTTCAGTTAGTACGTCTGATGACCAAATAGACGAATGTGAAAGCATTTGTTTATTTGACGTCACAATTTTCAATGACTCATTCTAGAACAATCATATAATGGCGCTGGTAAAGAGTTTGCCCAGAAAACTCGGCCTCCTGAATATCTGTAAAAATATTTTACTCCGCATCAGTTATTTTACATTTAATAGTCCTATATTGGTCCATATATGGAGTTTTGTTGTCAATTTTGAGACGCTGCGTCAGTATTCATTATGACTCTTTCAAAAGTGGGCTCTGTTTATGAATTGTGAATGACCGACATTTTACATTAAACTTCACTTCCCTATAAAAACGTTGCACTGTTGCTGATCTCGTTTGTCATAGTTTGCTCCAACACAAATTCTAAACGATTTTAAATTTTAATAATACTTTAACTTCAAAAAATTTTTTTGAGTACATCCATTTCTGTCAAAAATTTAAATACTGGTGACTACAAAGCACAAAGGAATCTTCAACTACCTTTGTTTGTTATAACAATGTCAACCGCAAGTTTATATTAAAGCCATTTATTACAATTGCAAACTGAGTTTTCACGCACAATTAAAACTTCTCCCATCAACAAACATCTTGCTCATTATACACTAACGAGAAACCCATTTCAATGGAAGTACAAAGCAGGAAAAAAGCTGTCTAACTGTCAACTGTTAAAATAAATAATCATTTAACATAGAAGTAAAAATCTTAATCCGCCAATTTTGAAAACCTGTGTCAACTCATAAACAGATTCTAGTCTATATGTTAACAATGCTCTTTTACTGTTTACACATAATCAAACTCATAACTATATTTCTTTTATATCTTAATGTTTGCTTTAAGGTATCATAAAATTAAACAACAATATTACCAACCTGAGAACAATATTATCATTTCCGGCTCATATGTAATTTTCAAATAAACAGAAAGAATTGCAATCAAACAAACAAATAAAAACAACGACACGTCTCACACGTATTTTTAGTATTCATTTTATGATGTTCGTGTTTGATTTACTTAAGTGAATTGAGACTTAAATTAAAAACAAAAATGTTTAGAGAATAATTTAAAAGAAAATATTTTCTCTATATTATTTTTACTCGAATTGAAAGAAAATTGAAGATTAGGATTGAAATAATAAAAACAATTTAATATCAATATCGAATTTTCTTGTGACTACTTAAACTTTAGTAAATATTTTGCAATCACAACAACAAAACCAATTCAACGCAAAGGCATACGTTAAAAGCTACTTTTCACTACTGTATTTTACGAAAAGGTTTTAGTATTAACTAAACTTAAATATCAAAAACTGCAAAAAAGCTTGATGGTGTTTCTATGTAATGAACCCAGATGTCAGAAACAGCACAAAAATGATTGTACTAAAAAGCGCCTCAGCTTAAAAGTTAAAAGTTTCATAAAATAAAAGAAAACTAATGTAATGACGAATTCATTTCTTAAAACTTAATGCAATATTTTTTTCTTTCAGGTAAGATTTAGAAGACAATAAATAAATGAAGAGGAAATGAGGTTTTGTGGTAAGCTTTTTACTTGTGTTACTCTGTACTGTACTTGTGTGACGTATTTAAACTTTTTTTGAATAAAATGTAGCTTTTTGACTTAAATATAAAAATTTTATTAAAAATTATAACGAAATATTTAGGTGCAATGTCGTAGGAGAGTTTTCATATTTTTATTAAATTGCACTCTTACCGCACTCTTATTTTTATTATATTGCACTTTTACCGCATACAAAGTATCGAAAAAGTTTTCATATAACATGTAAGTTAAAGTTTTAGATCAATTTCAAATATATCTATAATTCTTCTAATGAAAGAAGTAATCAAGACTTTCCATCATTTGTTATCAGAAGTAAATTAAAACAAAAATGGGTATTTGTAGCAGGTAATGGGAAAATGGGTGTAATAAATAAATAAATTTGTGTATAAAATATAAAGTTGACAAAATAGCTTTGGATATGAGTTATTATTTTGAAAACGTACATTTTTTTTGTCGATTTTTAAATTTTTGATTTTTAAGAAATCTGAAATTTTGTTATATTGTTGATATTAACGAACAAAAATAGTACATTTTGATGCTAGGACGTAAAACTAAAGATTTTGGACGGATGTGGAGTTTAAAAATCGAGGCGCTAGCCGAGATTTGCACCCACATTAAGACCAAAATAGCTGACGTCCTTGCATCATATACTATTTTTTATTCGCCGCAAGCAAAATATTTTAATAAAATTTGTTTATTCTAATTTAAAATTATAAATTTGCATAAAATTTTAAAATAAAAATATGTGGAACAAGTAACCTTTGAAAAAATATTTGTTATTTTTTTCAAATTATTGTATAACCACGACAACAAATGATAACAACTATTTTAATTGGATAATGAAACTTTCAATTAAGGGTTGCTTTGATAAAAAATTCAATTTTTCATAGAATTTAAACAAATACAAATGCTTTTTACTTTTTTGGACGGAACTATGGCAACAAAATATATGGTTAAAACTGACACTTTAAGGCCGCAAATCACAGTAATAAAGTAACACTTTGATATGTAGGCGAATAAAAAAATTATTGTTTGATTTTTTTAGTAGTCTGGATCGGCGCGTGTGATTTTTTGGTCCTTTTTCACGATTTTTTGGTAATTTGTTAATGTTTTGCTTATTTTTTTTTCCTTTATCTCCATTTAGGAGCATAGGGCGTCTACTAGACTGGACCATCTGACTCTGTTGAGGGCAATCGCTTTCAGTTCACCCCATGTCTTGCCAATTTGTTTTGCTTCAGTTAGCACCGTTTTCTTCCACGTCATGGGTGGTCTTCCAACTCTTCTTTTACCTTGTGGATTCCACTCTAAGGACATCCGTGTTATATCTTCAGCTGGTTTCCTCAGTGTATGTCCTATCCATCTCCATTTCCTTTGTTTTATCTCGGTCTCAATGTCTAACTGCTCTGTCTGCCGTAGAAGTTCCTGGTTATTGATGGTGTTCGGCCAGAAGCATTTGATCAGTCTTCTCAGGCATTTGTTCACAAACACCTGTAGCTTATTTGTGATCTTTCTTGTATGTTTCCACGTTTCACACCCATACAGCAGTACTGACTTTACACATGCATTGAACACTCGTAGCTTTGTCTTTCTTGACAGGACGGATGCATTCCAGATCTGGTGAAGCATATTGAACGTATTTCTGGCTTTGTTAATACGCTGACTGATATCTTCTTCAGTCCCGCCTGTTTTTGCTACAGTACAACCAAGGTACACAAATTTGTTAACTTCGTCCACTTGTGTATTGTTGATGGTAATTGGTGTTATCGTTTTGGTGTTCAATCTCATAGCATTTGTTTTTCTGATATTAATGTTGAGACCGACTTCATGTGCAAAGGCTGATAGCTTCTGTATTTTCTGCTGCATGTCCGTATGTGTGTGTGTAAGTAGACAGATGTCATCTGCGTAGTCTAGATCATTGAGCCGTCTTGTTGTGTTCCATTGGATTCCTTTTGGACTTGCATCATCGAGCTTTCTCATGATACTATCTAGTACTATTAGGAATAGTAGCGGGGATAGTACACAGCCTTGTCTCACTCCTCGGTGGTTGTAGTATTCATCACTTTGCTGTCCTTTGTATTGTATTCTGTTTCCAGCATCCCGATACATTTCTTTGATTAGATCAACTATTTTCTTCGGGACGCCCATTACACAAAGTGTCTTACATATCGCGCTTCTGTTGATTGAGTCGAAGGCGCGTTCGAAGTCCACGAAGAGGAGATACAATGGTGAATTCCATTCGTTTGATTGCTCTATGATGATACGGATTGTGTTGATATGATCGGTACAGCTCCTACCTGGTCTAAAGCCGGCTTGTTCATTTCTTAGTTTCATGTTAATTGATGGAGATATTCTTTCGAGAATGATCATCGCTAGTATTTTCATTATTGTTTTAAGCAGAGATATGCCTCTCCAATTTTTGCATTCTCTTAGATCACCTTTCTTTGGAATTGTTATGGTTAAACCTTCTTTCCACTTGGTTGGTATTTTGCCTTTGTTCCATACATCAGCTAATAGTGGTGTTAGAGCTTCTGCTGTTGTGTTTACATCTGCTTTGAGTAATTCTGCTAATATATTATCTGTACCAGCAGATTTGTTATTCTTGAGTTTCTGTATGGCATCTCTAACTTCCCGTTCCGTTGGTGGATGGGTGCTGATAGTTTCGTTATAGTTGTCATCCAGAGACTGCAAATTATCTTCATGTTGGTGGCAGTTGTCTTCGAAGTATTCTTTCCATCTATTTAGCTGTTGTTCATGTGTTGTGAGGGTTTGACTAGATTCATCCTTTATTGGTGGAGTGTTTGTGTATTTGTTGGTGACCTTTCTCACGCATTTGTGTAGTGTGCGCATATTTCTATTACCTGCTGCTGTTTCTGCAGTCTTGAGAATGCTTTCTGTGTATCTTCTGCGATCATTCCTTGCCATCTTTTTAACTTGTTTTGCTGTACTTTCATATTTGCTGCGGATCTCGGTTGTGTTCTGATGACACAATTGCAACTGGAGCTGACGACGCTCTTCAATTTTCTTCCAGGTATCATCGCTAATCCATGGTTTCCGTGGTTTGTCTTGGTATCCAAGCACATCTGTAGCAGTTTTGACGTAAGCTTCTTTAACTTGTTCCCATTTTTCATCAATGCTGGTGGTTTCGTTGTTTGGTAGATTGAGCTGGAGCGATTCCTTGAAGATGTTATTTGTATTTTTGTCGCTCAATCTGTTGATGTTAAATTTCCTCTGACATGACTTGTTGTGTTTTACAGCGGCTGGTTTAATTTTGAATGTTGCAATTACCAGTTGATGGTCGCTGTGTATGTCTGCTCCTCGCTTTGCTCTGACGTCTTGTAGTGAGGATAGAAACTTCTTATTCACCAGTACGTGATCAATTTGGTTCTTGGTTCTTCCATTTGGTGATGTCCAAGTGTATTTGTGTATGTTCTTATGTGGGAACTTGCTGCCACCTATGAATAGTTGATTTGTGACACAATAATCGATGAGCCTGTCTCCATTATTGTTACGTGTTGATTCTAGTGCATGTTTGCCCATGACTGATTCCATTCCGGTGTTGTCGGTTCCAATTTTTGCATTGAAATCACCTTGTATTATTTTGATGTCATTTCGGTGTGCACTAGCCAGTGTTGCTTGGAGCCGTTCGTAGAATTCATCTTTTGTCGCATCATCAGCTTCTTCCGTAGGTGCATAGCACTGTATGATCGTTGTATTTCTAATTTTCGATTGGAATCTTGCTGTTATTATTCTGCTTCCATTCGAGAAGTGCTTTCTTTGCGTTAGGTGTTGTTAATATTGCTACGCCTTGTTCATGTGTGTTGGATTTACCAGAGAACATCATGTAATTTCCTGCAGTTGTTGTTAACTTTCCGCTGTTTTTCCATCTTACTTCACTGAGTCCTAGTATCTCGATGTTATGTTCTTGCATTACTTGCTTAACTTGTGCTAACCTCGATGTTTCTATCAGAGTTCTGACATTCCAGTTTCCTACTCGTGTCCGGGTACGGTAGCCAAGGGTCGATATTTGATTATTCCGGTTCTGTTTTGTTTTGATTTTCTTTCTAGTATTCGTTTCTTTAATCGTTTTGAATTTCGGATTCACCTTTCGGATTAACGGGTGTTTGGGCCATCGAATCCTAGCCTGTTAAGGGATAAGGTATACTGGCATACCGTGGGCGAGATATTCCTGCTTCAATGTGATTCAATCATATTTCCATATTTTTTTCTGATGAAGTTCCCAAGCGGTCACCCGTTTAAGTTGGAACCCTTCCTTGTGTTGCTTAACTTCCTTGTAAGTGATGTTGTTGCCCTATCCTTTTCTCCATCTCGCCCACCGTTTTGCTTATAGGTCTCATAAATTTCATGCGATTTACGTATATTTTCGCGAGTAAAGAGAAAAATAGTTGAGCAATCGAAATTTTTAAGTTGGTAATTAATAATTTTTCTTTTTGCCACTAAGTGGCGCGTTAGACCTTGGTTTACTTTAAGGCTCATATCTCAAAAATCGACTTTCTTTTTGGCTTTCCACAAATTTTACAGTGTTTTTATATTAAAATTTGTGGAAAACGAAAGAGAAAGCCGATTTTTTATGCAGCTACCAAATTACATAAAAAGTGAGTGATTCCATAAGCATTGTGTTGTACGTTTTTTTAATGTTTAGTATATGAAAAATTCACATGTGTGAATGTTTTATCAAGTTATTTATTCTTTACTAAATGTGAATCTATTATATCGAAAATTTTATATTTTAACATCCGTACTAAAATTGAAATATATTCTGGGTATTACTTATTGTAAAACAGGTTTTTATTGAGAATAAGACTTGGAGATGCCAACGATCGAAGATTTTAATATATTTTCAACATCTTAGCATCTTATATTTTCAACATCTTAACATAAGAATAAGACTATTATAAATAAATATTTTTTCTATAAAAATCACAATTTAATGAAACGATAATAATATTATAAACAAATACATAAACAAATTTAATTTTTATATTTTTTTTCCTTTACATTAAAATATTTCTGATTATTGAAAAAAATGTGGAAATTATTATATCGGGTCTAGTGTTATCCGGTAAAAAACAGAGAAACTCTTGATTGTTTTAATTTCCGAAAACCACATCGAAAGAAATTGCTCCTGTATTTTGATATCTCCTGACGACACATACGTAAATTTCATAACGTATTTGATTTTTTTCAACCAAATTTCCGCCCAATCAAATAATCCCTTGCTGTTGATATTTTTTCTCTTCTAAACGATGCTCTCCGGGTTTCTCTTTTAAGTGTTCCTTCAATTCTATACGATGAACCATTTTCATGCGCAGTTGCACAGAAATGCGATTCTGCAGGTATTTTAAAATCATCAAGATGTTTGTAAATATTTCTAAAATTTTTCTTATTTTGATATTGAGCTGCTCAATCATCCATAAGATATAAAATTGTTTTAATACTTAAATATATTTATTTAATGAGCATTGAGCTTTATTGTTCACAAAAAAACCCTCCAAATATTTATTTCTGTTTTTCAAAGAATTTATTATTTAAAACAACTGTCCTGGTATTTATGAAATGCAACTGTGTTATGCATTAGATGATCAGATATAATGACAAAATATAAGAACTTATTTTTATCATTACGATTTGTAGTAAACTACGATTGGATGGATTCAATTTATAAAGTTGTGAAATGCTGATAATTATTCTTATTATATTTTAAGTAGTTTTGTAAAAAACACTGAATCAGCTTCTGTTTTTATTCCGGCTTGAACAGTGAACTTTATTGAAATGTGCAGCTTGCATCTCATTTTGGGTTATCATAGAATAGTTTTCTGAAATAATGAAGACGTATATAAAAATTGTAACTACCCCTCAGTCAATTGAATGCGAAATTTTTTATATCTGAAAGACAATTCTTTTGCATGTATCATTGCTATAATTCTTCATTTACATTCTTTTTTTCCTGCGACCAGCCATGTTCTAAAACTTTTTTTAATTTTTTTAATACTGGATCATTTGCCGTTTGGTTTTAAAACACAATTTTTTTTTTCATCACTAACATTAATTAATGTGTATGATTTAAGACAAATCTTCTATTCCTGTACTCTTTTCATTCACATCATAATATTGTGATAACAAGTCTGCTATATACATAAATTTGCCTAGTAAAAATTTGAATTATATTTCTTAGTTCAATAACCTCAGTCTCATTCTATTTAGTTTTTCGGATCATGATGCCAAACAATGGATTATGATCTTTATGGATTGTGATATCAGCATAAGCTGGCAACCAGTGGAAAAGATCTGCTTTCAAAACTCAGTTGTTTTCATCAAACAGTGGATTGTGCAACGAATATATACATTGATAATTGTAAAAATAACGTGGAAGCTTACAGAGAAAATTTCTCTTTCTTAATGGCTTGAACGTTTCGGACAAGTTTAGAATGCAACTTCTTACATAGTTTATCATTAGCTAATCACATCCTCTGGAGATCTTTTTATTCCTCGGCTTTTTAAGTTTCGCTATTAATATATTCAATTTTCTGATATGATGTGCCGTAAGAAATTAAAACTTTTAACTTAAGATTGTGTGCCCCCATAGCAGTGCTGTATTTTCCAGTAAGCACTATATGCTAGTGCTCAGATCATCAATTTCTCAGGGGCGGCAAATAATATTCAATGTTATATTTCTTCAGATTTTAAAACGCTATCACTCATTTACTACGTTCTTTTAGAGAGAGTAACTTTAAAAAAATATTACATTGCCGTAAACATGAGTGTAATAAATATTTTATTTCAAATACACATATGTCCTCCTAATTACTTCGGTCTGAAAGACCTAAGTATTACATTCTCGAGTCAAAACTGAAATTCTTACCCCCACTTTTTTTGCAATTTCTCGGCGTTTTAGGACATACTGATTCTAAATAAGCAAAAATAAAATGTATGTCTCTCTGCCGGCCGGCCGGCCGTCACAACCGATGAAATCTAGAAAACGGCTGAAGGGATTTGAAAAACTTTGAATTCTAAAAATAGGTACGCTTAATGGTAAGAGCCGAAAGGACGATGTACTCGATAACTGTACCGGAAGTGGGTCCAAAAAAATCGTCAAGTGTGTCAAAACAAGGAAATATGCTTATGCTTAGCTTAAAAAACGTTCGTTTTAAGTGATTACGAGTAGGAACATTGAATTTGGAGAAATCTTGATGGTAGGGATTGGTATGTGAGATCAAAAACTAGATTATTGCAGTATAAGTTTGTCAAAAAATTTTGTCAAGTGTGTCAAAAGAAAGATTTTTATTTATTTTTTTACCCAATTTTTTGGAAAAAAATAAAATTAATAATTTGTATGACATGAAATTTTATTATTATTATAGAGAATTATGGCATTATAAGTTTGTCACAAAAATAATGTCAAGCGTGTCAAAAAATGCTTTCATTTACTTTTTTAGCCAATTTTTTCGAAAAAAAAATGTAGCTGTTTTTATGACGTAAATATAATTGAAAATGAAATTGGACATGGAAATTTTTGAATTTGTTATAGTTTTTGAAATATTTTTGGAATTCTGAAAAAAGTTTGTAATTTTGATTTTGTAATAATTTTTGCAATATTTTTAGAATTTTGGAAAAAGTTTTAGTTGTTGATTTTGTAAGAATTTTTGGAATATTTTTGGGATTTTGAAAAATTTTAAATTTTTGATTTTATTATAATTTTTGGAATTTTGAAAAAAGTTTCAATTTTGAATTTTGTAATCATTTTTGGAATATTTTTAGAATTTTGAAAAAAGTTTGATTTTATTATAATTTTTACAATATTTTTGGAATTTTAAAAGAAATATGAATTTGTGATTTTGTAATATTTTCTCGAAACGCTAAATGGAGAGGTTTTTGAGTAGTTTGCTGATTGCATAATCTTTTCACTAAATTATGCTAATGGGTCATTCCAAAGTGACTAACGTAACATTTATACCGAAATTCACAACTTTGTTTCCTTATAACTAAAATTGTAAAGATTATTTTAAGTACTTGTTGACTTTTTAAAATGTAAATCGAGTTTATTTATCTAAATCAGAAAGCTTTTTATTTAAATTAAATTTTTTAGATATTTTTTAAATAAAAATGTAAATGTGACTAACGTAACATTTTTTATACCATTAAATTAACACCTAAATTATGAACCAAAATTCTCTAGATGTTGAAAATGTACATAAAATTTATTGATAAGTTTCTTCAATGTAATTAATGTATTTTTTAAAAAAGCCAATAACTTTTTAAAAAATTTGTTAGTTTTTCATAAATTGACGCTTTTGATTTAAATGATGTGTGACTAACGTAACGTGACTAACGTAACACAAAAGAATTCATGTATTTAGAATGCTTACCTCATTTATTTGGAAAGCAAAGCTGTCCAATTCAGACACTCCAAACTTTAGCTTACAGAAAATAAAAAGTCTAAAACAATTCGGTTTATTATATTTGTGCTATGCTATATTCTTTTTAGATATATTTTAATTCGTATATTAAGCATTTTTCACAACCATGCGCTTAATTGCATTCTAAACAAAATAATAATATTGGAATTTTCATAGTTGTTGCCATATCTTATAGTAAAATATATGAAAAAATAATTATAGGTCACAGTTACAGTTTTGTGAAGAAAAAAAACTTTAGCTTGAAGGTTGACTTTAAAATGGAATGACCCTAATATATGATCTGCTATAATTTTCCAACAACGTATTGATGTTTCGTATTAGTTTTGTAATACATATCTAATACGTGTTTCGAAGTGGAATTCGAGCGGTCCTTAACTGTGCCAAGATTCAAATCAGTAGTGGCAGCCCCGTTATCCAATTAGCCTAACGAGATGCTGATATTTCAAAGTTGAAATTTCACTATTATTGAACTACTTAAGTTGAATTTTTTTCACAATCGTGTTTCTGTTTTTATTCAATTTTTAATTCTACCATATTTCATTTAGTATGATTTTAATTCTTCGAACACATGAGTTTTTCCTATTCTAACTAAGTTAGCATTGAATAAATATAACTGTATGATCTACGATTTTGGAAGAACGGAAATCGCGGTCTTCCATTTATGGGTTCCGAGAAAAAATTTAGAAGACAAAATAATAATAATTTTATAATGCTTTTAGAATTAATATCTGAATTTGATCCGTGTCTAAGCAATGATATAGTTCAACATGGATACCCGAGTAGTGTACATACATCTTATTTTTATTCTATGACACAAGTAACTAAGTTATAAGTGCAACATATTTTTCGAATGTGATAGACTCATCTCCTGATATCAGTCACGAAGATCAGTTAGCAATTAGCATACGATATTTGTTACGTTAGAGACCGTTACGCGGTTTTCCTGTCGAATGTGTTTTTAATAAATATTAAGCATAACTTTTAAGCACTTGAAATGGCTCTAATGTCTTTTTTAACTAAAAATGATATTAACATAATCAAATGTAGAGGTCAGTCATACGACAACGCTGCCAGTATGTCTGGAATTTACTCACCGTTACAGACAAGGATAGGCTTTATAACAAAACCCTTTCGCTTATTACGTACCATATGCAGCTCATTTGTTAAGCTTGGGTGGGACTTGTGTAGCTAAATGCATGAAAGATGGGTTCTCGATTTTTAACCCTATTCAACATATTTTTTCCTTTTTTTGCATTTAATAGATGCTGAGATATTTTAAAATCTAGACTACGTTTCGTCAAAAAGTTGTCTAAAGAGCAAACGGAACTCGGCGGTCTTTTTGGCATGAAGAATGTGACAACTTATATTAAAACTATGAGTGTGTTTTGAGAACTTTAAGTATATTAGAGCAAGATCATTTAAAAAATATGGCGAAAATTTGTGAATTACCTGGCTAAAGAAAATAAAACTAAATAAATAAAGTAATAAAACATTATGAGTGAAGAGAACGATTTTGATAAAGTAGGGAAGAAAAACACAAACTTCAAGCAACACTTAAAGTGCCCGTTTGTTTTTTGTGAATATTTTCATTAGCCTTCACAAAAGAATTTGTTATCACATAATTTTAGATTTAGATGAAAATAAAATAAAATTCATCAATTTACTTTTACGAAAGTTATATAATCTCATAAAAAAATAAATGAACCCATTCCATTTTTTAACCGACTTAAAAAAAGAAGGAGGTTCTGTGTTTCATTGTGGGTTTTTTTTATGTATGTTCACCGATTTATCAAAAACGACTCGTTCGATTTGGATGATTGAAATTGTGTTCTATTTGGGTTTATTTCGAGAGGGTCCCATAATTTTTTTTATGATGTGAAAAATATCGTTATTTAGAAAATTGGAAAAAACCATATTCTTTATGCATTTTCGTTGATTTCGTCAAAACATATTATTTTGTTTGGGTGTTGTGGGCAGTACTATATTGCTATACTTGTCGAGATTATCGTAAATAATTTTCTATGACGGGAAATATGTATGCCGTTTGTGCCAAAAATCGAAAAACCATAATTAATAGATTGTCACTGATCGCCCAATCCACAAAAAAGTGGACATGAGAATGAAATTTTTTATTTCTTTGAATATGGTTGAAATTTTGCATACTTACTGTTAAAAGTTTACTATTCCATATTTTATTGAAAAATTTTTTTTGTCGAATTAACATATTTATTTTAATTAAAGTGACTTAATGTTTGTCTCTGAAATACACTGAGCCAAAAATGTTTACGCTTCCTGGTCTCATACAGCTGATCAAATAATTCTGTAAATCTACAAATTTGGCTGTATAATCTGACATCTGTCATTAACAGTTTTTGCCTGCAAAGAAGCGTTCAATAATCTTTGTTACAAAAGGTTAGCATATTTAATTACTCTTAAATATGGTGACCCGCAACAAAAAGTGATATTTATATGTCCACAGAAAAATTACTTTGACTATAAGTTATGTAACTTTATTTTCAAAAATAGTTCATTAAGATACCTTGAATTCCACAGATAAAAATGTTTTTATCAAAACTTGAATTGTAGTTTTTATGTGTTGCGGGTGTGGCCTGTTCCTGTTGCGAGCATGACATTTAAGTCGGTGCCACATTGACGAAAAACTGACTAATATATCTCGGGCTTGGCACCGATTTCCAACAGTTTTGTACTACAAATAACTTTTAAAATATAATAACTATTATAACAACTATAATAACTATAATAATTAGAATAAAAAGTAACTATTTTAATATAGTAACTTTGTTTAATAGCGTAATTTTTTTGTCTATAGTAAGGTATAATTAAATTAAATTAATCAAAATGTATACGTATTTTTGTTTCTAAAAGCAACGATTGAGTTATTTTTCACTTTTTTTTCCCTTTTCTGTTTTTGCTGAAGTCGGTTCTATTTTTTTTTAAGTTTTTTTTTTAATTCTTTGTTTGTTATTCTTCTCATTAAATAAACTTAGTTTCGCTTCGTTTTGCTGTATTCGTGAAACATACGGCTAACGTTTGTCTGCACACTTGTGCTAAAGGTGTTTTGCGACATGTGCACGGTGTGGTGCACATCATGTACATGACATGTCTAATGCACAATGCTGTGCACGGGAATCTTGTAACATGCACAATTGATACACACCTCACGCACTTTTTTAAAAATTGTTTTACGTTCAATTAATCAAGTTATCTTCAACTCTTACTAATTGACACTACATGTATTTTTCTTCAAAATCATTATCAATAGAAGCAATTTAAAATTATAACCTTTTGTTTGTATTATTTTGCAGACTTCTTTTACAAAACCAGCCGCCTCAAAATGGTTCCTCTTACCTACAACCTACAACGTTCCTATTACCTACAACCTACAACCTACCTACAACCTTTTCCATAAGCTGGATAGGTAATCGATAATGACTTTGCGTTCAGTACTTGCAAATTTCGATTTCATTACTCCATGCGTATTGGTTTTATTACTAAACAACTACGAAAACTATTCCTAACATTATTAGGACAACTCAGTTTCTTAAGCAGATCTTTTTCAATGTTTACTATATTTAAGAGTGGTTTACACATTAAACGTACATTTTCATGTTTCATGCATATACAGACATTGTGTGTTCTGGTAGATCCGGCTAAAATACATTCCTTCGGTCGCAACGTAGTGAACTTTGAGAAGCTGATTTGGACATCTAGGTTTTCTTCCAAGAACATTTCGTAGATGTCGGTGAGGGTCCATAGCACCAACCGCTTTGATTCTTGTTGATCCTTCTATAATTGTAACAATATTTTTAAGGCCAGGCATTGTTCTACTAATTTCTTCTGATAAGAAATATGTTTGAATTGTTTTTACTATCTGTTGTGACAAACTGTGCACTTGTTTTCTTTGAGGCCAACTGTAAGAACCTGCTTTTTCCAACAGATCCATGGCAAATTCTACCAGTCGTCTTGATGCATTTAATTCATCCTGGGTACGTTGATTTAACCAAAATTTACGTGGTTGAGTTGTCAACAAAAGCACTTGTTTTGATTTAGAGCTGGCATCTTTAAATTCTTTTTAAGGTTCATGATACTTTAACTGGTGATAATACTTTAACTGAAGCTACTTGAAATATTCTTTGAATTATTGCCGATGTGACACTTGCAAATTTTTCATAACTTCCTTTTGTAATATGTTTTTGTTTAATAGGAGATTCCGCTTACCTTCCAAGAACATTATTAATAGTTTTTAAAGTATCGTCAAGTTGTTCAGAAACTGGTGGAGATATATTATCAACGGAAACTGGTGATGGATCTAAAGGTGCTAGAGGTGTTTGAATGTTTTCGTTCGTAGGGACATTCTCATCATCCTGATTTATAGAAATAATTTCACTTTCGATAGTTTCCAAACATGAAAGTTGCTGTAGAAAATATTAGTTGCATATGAATTTTTATTCATTTTAATAATATAATTAAATTTACCTTATTTTTATAGATATATCTGTGACATGTTTCACATATAAGCTGGTCATCACGCACAGTAAAATTTAGCGTCGTAGCTCTTTGAATAACAGCTGGTGTAACCAGTTTAACATTTCTTGATGTCTGCTTATGATTTTTGAGACCGTACAAATAACAGCACAAATTTAAAGGCATTTCTATTATTATCTTCTCTAAACGTTGTTTTCTAAACATTTTTGAATATACTTGCTATTAGGCAATCACATCAATATATATACCCTTTAAATTGTTTAACATAGGTAGAATCAGGTACAATTAGGTAGGTACAATTTAATATATTTTGATTGGATGCAAGCAATTTGTTCCAAAAAACGTTTGTGGGCGTCATTAGAAATTTTAAATGTTAAAATTATGAGTCTCCATTGGAATTTTAATTAGGCCGAATAAACATTTTTTTTAAATGAATAAACATTTTACAGCCCCTTTTTAATAATTTAAATTTCTTTATGGACTCATAATTTTAACACTTAACTTAAATTTTTTTAATTAGTTTTTTAACCATTAATGCACAGAAAATGGTTCAAATTTATTGCAGGTGTTAAAATATGAAATGTTTAATTTACTACATCCACATTTAGTAAAGGATTATTAACAAGATAAAAAACACATGTGAATTTTTCATATACCAAACTTTAAAAAATCGTATGAAAAAATCCATATTCTCACTTATGATTTCCCAATTTCATAGCATCCGTTTACTTTAAAATTTGTGAAAAAAATGACGATTTTTGAGATATGAGCTTTGAAGTAAATCAAGGTTTTACGCGCCGTCTAGCAGAAAAGAGAAAAATTAGTAATTTCCAGCTTACTTATTTCGATTATTCAACAATTTTTCTTTCTACTTGCAAAAATATACGTAAATCGCATGAAATTTGTGCACCTATTCACAAAACATTGACACCATTACCAAAACTACATGAAAAAGCCTTAAAAATGCACACGCGCATAACTCTAATTTAGAGTACTCCAAAAAAAACAGAAATATCTTTTTTCTTTCGTCAATACCAACAATATATCAAAATTTCAGATTTTTTAAAGTAGTTTTTTTTCCGATGTACGTTTTCAAAATAACAGCCCTTGTATTTCTGGTTTGTTTCTTGTTGAAGCAGATATAATGCTTGGTAATTATTTCAACATCCATAATCCTATCCTTCTACTTACGTTATAAAATCGCTTAATTTTGATTATAGTTACCAATTTTGGAAGGTAACTTTTTGCTCCAGCACTTCAACTACTAGTTGCACCTTTTCGATTTTTATCATTCACAACATTCTTCAGATATAATATGAAAAAACTTCTTGTCAATATGGTCAAAATTTTCTGTCATTTGCTGATCGGTTTTTGCAAAATGTTGTTTGATACTCTCAGAGACTTGATCAATCGTGGTAATATGGCTTATTTATTTTCGACTTGAAGATATTTGTTTTTATGTCGTTACTTATCACCACCGCTTTAATATTTAATCCCAACTCGTTCTTTCTTTGATGAATGTTCATATCATGCTCTATATCTGCAAGCTGCACTATATCATTGTTTGTTTTTATGACTTGATTAGTCTTTTGCTCGCATCAATATCTGGTTCTGGAAATACATCACTGCTTATTCCTGTCCAAAAAGGTGTTTATTTGGATCTAACGCGGTTTGCTTCCCATCTTGAAACTTTAAACTTTACTTGCCTATTATTTTCATATTGTAGTTCTGACACCAGCTGGAATTTCTTGACCCAGTTCGTTGAAATAGCCTTTAGTTCATGTAATTGAAACCATTTTGATTTTCTTTAACTTATAAATTTTAATTCAAGAGTTTTCTCTAAATATTTTTCTTTAAAAGTCTTTTTCTGAATTGTTTTTGTTAAAGTCGTTTTTCTATAACGAAAGAATTTAATTTTTACTTACATCGTATTCCGTAATGATTACAATGTTATTAGTCGAGCTTGATGGTTATAAATATATTAAAAGAGTAAAAGTAAGGTATTGCGAATGTTAAATATTTTCTGAAGGCCAATAACGATTACTACAAAACCCTGCAATATAATTGCTATACCGTAGTAAAACATACAATATCATAAATATTTGAAATCGATTTTTTCAAATTTAGTATTGGTCAAACGGGGCATTGATTCTTAAATAGATACAATTAGCACAGTATGACGCAATAAAAACCCAACCCATTGGTGTATTGTTCTAGCTCTATAAAAACCGATTTGTTTTATTTGTTGGTCAACATTTGTTAAAGATTGCTTACACATGCAAAACGTCTTAGTGTTTTCTACATGCTTCGAAATATTTTACAAAAAACATCAAGTATCGAAGTATAAAAATAAAAGCATAAAAAAATCCTTAGATTTTCTTCTGAAAATTCTAAATTAAAAATGCTAGAGATTTTTAGAAAATGAAATGCGTCATTATGAGTTTTACCAATGATCCGATCAATCATTATTACTTATAGATAGACATGGGATTTCACTTCACCTTTTTTTTTAAAAATCGAACAAATTTTGTGATAAAATATTTGAAAAGAATCAGTCAGAATCAAGTCAATGTTTCAATGATATCAGTTTAGCATCAGATTACTGTCAGGTTGACATAATGTCTTCTTATTTGTTAGTCGCAGCTTATCAGTCTTAGTTCATCAGACTCTTGTGAAAAATAAAACACTTTTGCTTTAGGATTGTTTGTATTTTGAATAGAACTGCGATGGAACCCGTGAGATTTCCTAAATCACTGTTCGTTTTAACTAATGTTTTATCATTAATGCATTTTATAGATTTTTTAAGGGAATCCAATCAATGTTTTCTTTCGGAGTCGTCATGCTTTGAACAAAAAATATTCATGGACCATTTAAGAGAGGCAAACGTATCCATGGATAGTAAAACACCTGTCAAAGGGAAATATCTAAAGAATTCATAATTTTAGTTAATAGTTTTCAATTATTTAGCGTACTACTTAATCCATATCACCAAATTAACAAATACTCAGAAAATTTTTAATGTTTATAACAAATTTCGTAAGGTTCGTTATCCTTACAAATTACGTATGCAAATATAAATTATTATAACAATTATTTCTGCAGCAAAAATAAATATTAGTTTTGCATGATTGTAAGACATTAAAAATTAAAAATAAAAAAAACTTTTTAAACGTCTAAAATTAAATGTTTGAAAATTTACAAAAACTTTTTCATATCAAAATATCGTGAAATTCTTGTTTTCCTTTTTATAGTATAGTAGGAAAACTAAAACGGAAACAACATTACAATTTTTTGTTGTTGTTGTTTGTATGTAAATAAAATGCAACTTTAATTAATTTTGTTTTTTATGTTACAAAGTTTTTGTGTTTTGAATAGGAATCGATAAAACGAAAAAGTTGCATGGACATAATCAGAATGAGACTTTTAATTTGAGTTGCACTAGTTTGAGTTTTCGTACAGTGGTTTCTAAATCCACAATACAGTTAAAATGGATTATAACAAAAATATATGTCTGAAGACGAGTCGAATTAACCTAATTTTTGTAAAGTTTACATAATAATGTTATTCTGGCTTAGGACTTTTACTCCACATTTGGCAAACACCAAATTTCTAATGGTTCGGAACATGTAGTTCCACTTCAGAAAGATCAATGGTTACATCAACTTTTTATGAGAGGGGAGGGTTATAGTAGTACAGATGCGTTGATAAATATTTGGAAGAAGGATCTTGTAGTTATTTTCTCAAAGCATCAATTCATAAAGTCGGCAGTGTTTGTTCACCTCATATTTAAAAAACGAGTGAATTTGTATTTTGAAATAACAGACTATGGTCTGGCTACATGCAATTCAATAATGTAACAAAAATAATGTTTTGTAGATTTGACTAAAGAGTATATTAAAAATCATTGTTTACAATCGACGCCTGTCGATTTAGTGTCACTTACTACAATTAACCAACTTGTAAATAAAATGTTGCCAAAAACGATTTTCCCTTCGACTAGTTTGTGGCTATCGACATCTTATCAGTTCTGACATCACTCATGAAACAAAGTCCTACTCCAAATTCGAAGTACAATTGCCAGAAAACAAAGCGGTAATAACAGGGCAGAACGAACGGTCATGATTAGGAAAATATCTTTTTAACACTGATATATAGAAATGAGATGAAAAAGTGTCAGCAGCTATCCAGCAGCAAAATGTTTGAAATCATCGAATTTTCGATCTTCGATAATTTATCATAAAAATCGATGATTTGGTATGTTGGACAGTTAAAAAAAGTAAAATTTCAAAGGAATTATTTTTTCGATTCGATGGTGAAGGTGATGTGATGAGGTAGTGATACCCAACATTTTGCTGCTGATATACGAAGACAAATAATCGTCTTAGGATGGTTTCACTTTTCGAATATCAAACTGGTACAACGGCCGACCAGAGATAGTAACCGCAGTTTTCTCTCTAGACGATTTATCCAAGAAGACCTGCAAGAAAGAGTCTTTCAAATCAAAACTGCAAATAAAGTTGTTTTTAGTCTAACGGTTTAAATTACCGACTATTTGAGGAAGTGGAAACCCATCTTTCATGGTGATGGTATTGAGTTTGAGTTAGATAAAGTTGGGTTATAATGTCATTTTAAAGGACGGGTCATAGAGATAAACCATGAAAGGCTTTTGCTGTTCAAAACACTACCTTTTTAGAAACAAACCAGAGCCTCCCAGGAAGCAAAAAATATCACTGACGTTCAACTCACAAACGTCTATCGGATCCTGAAAGGTGTCTGGACCCAGAAACCTGAGTCTGACAAGTCTGTGAGAATCCAAAAGCCAAACCCAGACACGAGCAGGGAGATGAATAGCCGTTTCCTCCTTCTCCTCGTCAATTCATCTGCGTCAGTAAATAAAAGAAACACACCCTGTCTGCGTGCATGTTTCCCGTAAAGACATTCACCATCATGCTGCTATCTTTGCGATTTATGTCATTTGATCAGACCTGGAGTGGTTCAGTGTAGAACAGATCTGCATGCCAAACACACAAGTGGGACCTTCTGACCATCGTGTATTTGTACATGTTTGCAGAATAATTTTTGGGAGCGTCTAATAAACAATGATGCGGACCTCTGAATTTTCATCACGAATTTCTGGTTGTGTAAGACGTGGAGCTCGAGACTACATCTTTGTCCGCTAGCACTTTTGCACGATCAAAGTGTTATAGTAGCTTTCGTTACTCTTTCAAGAGCGTTGGGTTTCCACTATTTAGAAAGAACCCTAAGTAATAAGACTTATCAGTAACATTCAGGCAGACTCAGGGGGTCAGAAGCAGGTGGTTTACGCTTCCTTGAGAAAATAACCAATTCCAATTTCTGAGGATTAACCCTTAGTCCACCATTATTCGTTCATGTGGAGAGGATGCAAAGAGCACTTTGCAATAGATCTCTAAGATTAAATCCCTAGGTTATTTACCGAAGATGTCATCCGCATAAGCGATTGCCCTAAATCCACGTCTTTCCCGGTTGATCAGAAAGTCATTATTAACCAAGTTCCAAATTAAGGAGTGACAATACTGTATCTTGCTGGGTGCTTCTTAGTTAGGACTTGCGAGTAAAGTACTCACCGAGACAAGCTCTAACAACCCTACCTCTAAGGTTCCTTCACTTCCAAATCCAAAAGCGTTTGCATGATCGCCATAGAGCTAACGTTGCTCCCTCAATATTGCAGAAAATAACTCTTTGTGATTTGCTTTTCAGTCTGCTGAGAGCACATAAACCAAGAGCGGCTTTACTGAAACGATCAGTCAGTTATCTAAGCCACATGTATATTAAAGAGTTTTTGAAACTGCAACCAGCTGGGTCAACCAGAATAACACTGAAGGTATCCCAGTTATTCCGTTTCCTGTTTTTAAAGCTAGGATTTTTGGAAGACACGATGTCCAATTCGAACTGCAGATAATGATGATCATTGATCAGAAAAGGGATGTTTTTTAGACACAACTCAGTTAAGTGGTCTGTTAGACATGAAGTCAGAGACAAAAGTAACATTCAACACTTCTTGTCTATTATAGAGTTTATAGAGGTGATTTTATTGCCTACATTGCAAATAGTCAGATTTGTGCTAGAAATAAAGTCTAAAAGTAACTCACCTCGTATATTGGTTTTGCTGCTGTCCCATGAAAAATGATCCATAAAATCTGGTTATTAAGCTCCACGCCCGCCACAGTTGCATCTGCATTGCTATGATCTGTAAGTAGAAAAATGTTTAGTAAGATTTCAACTTTATATGTGCTTTTTACAAACCACAGTTGATAATTTTGAGTCCAAGTTCACGGTCATGGTGAACCCAAGAGTGTTGAATCAATACAACATCTAGCTCCTCTTTTGCCAGTTGGAGTAAAAGACTAGTGGTTGAACCCAAGGGTGTTGAATTAATAGAATATTTAGCTCCTGTCTTGCCAATTTGAGCAAAAGAGTAGTGGTTGTTTACTTATGACGGTGGAGGTTGACGTGTAAAACTTTAACATGAGCAATTACCTCCAGCTCTACAACCACAACACCCAACTCTTCACTTGAGTCCAGATAATACTCATTAGAGAGATGCAGCCCTCTTTTGATGAAAATAACTCCATATTCATGAAGTAAGCGTTTCTGTGGGTATGAGTTGTGTGAGATTAAAGGATATCAGACGTGCGTCTTGCATCAGCAAGAGAAAGCATCCTCAACCGATTTAATCGCCCCGGTCTTATTTATAGCGTTATTATCTAAAAAACCTTCAATGTCACTGCTCCAAAGCTGAAGTTTTTCATTCCATTACTTTCAGATAGCTGAGCCAAGGAGTTTTTATTGATAAGAATGATGGTTAATCTGCCACCATTCTTTGTAGCCTCAATCTTAGCTATCTCCAATTTGTACGTAGGAAGCTCTGGTTTGCTGTAATTTAGCATTGCTCGTGCCTTATCTCTATCTTCGGGCTTTGCCGGAATCCAGGAACAAGCTCTCCGTAGGCTTGGTATATCCTTAGTATATATTAACCACTTTCAGTTTGACCCCTACCCAAACCTCTCCTAAAAGACTGGTCACCTTTTTATACAACGTCAAATATTGAAGGTTGACTCATGTCTTCAATTTACATAATTTTTAATCCAACCACAATCTCTGCAAACCGGAATAGGCCCGAAATTTTTGCTGACTCCTTCTAGAAATGCGTTGGCCAGTGCGATTACCACTTTCTTCCAGCTAGCCGGCGTGATAATGCTGTCATCATCAGCTTTATCTTTAACAGCTACCACTAGGTGATATCTTTCACAACATCACTAAAATACCTAGCTGCCATAATGTTTGGACTTTTACTGGTTGTCTTTTTAGAATCCTTTCGTGATCTCAACCTTTTGGAAGCAGAGTTCTCAGTAGAGTTTTCGGGCTAAATCTTGATACGTGTTATTCGAAGCCGGAATAGTATCTAATGGTTTAGGAGCTTTCCACGCATTCCTTCAGGTATTGTTTGACAGTTTGTGAGGGTGGGAAGACTTGGAAAGACGCGCCACATCATGTGTCCCAGCGCATGTGTCTTGAAAGACCCTTAAAAGGTGTTAGTTACACTTGTTATATTATCCATACGGCTCCCACGAGTAGAAGGGGAAACAAAAGTACGTGTACGCAGAGAGCCGCGACACGTAAACCACGCAGATTACTCCTGGAGGTCGCCCGGTATTCTTGTGGCTCTTTTCCCGACTGAGCTGTTGAAATTGCCCTTTAAGTTAGTCAATCATCAGCCGGTACGAATCAAATGAGTCATTGATGCAGTTTATATGCAATCATTTAGCGTGGCCCACACCAGGATTGTTAACACACGTGTAAGGAAGGAGCAAAACATATTATGGAGCAATATTGACTTAACGGGATTTTAAACATAGCTAAACATTAAGTAAAATTAGCGAATGTCGAGAACTTGCACTTTCTTCGGTGACACTCACTCTAGCGTATGATCCAGCATATTTCCAATCATTTTCTCTACCGCTGGTGATATATGTGAGTTAGTGTTTTTGTTTCATGGGGACACTGTGGCGTCTTTATGACATAAGGATCAAGGGACATACTTACTTCGACCGGTGATTGAAGTTTTAGTGGTGTGTCGACTTTTTGACTAAACCAATGACTTTTGGACTGGTATGGACAGTTGATATTTGCAGATGTAATGCAATTGAGTTACCCGAAGCTGAAGTTATCAATAGTATACTAAGAAAATTTGATCGAAGTAACAACTCTCACAACATTTGGTATAAAAGGTATAATTCGAGTATTCACAGAGGAGATATTTAGGGATATGTAAGCTTTTGAAATTTGAGGTGTATAGTTGAAAGTTAAGTTGAAGTTATGCTCGCATATTCTAGAGTGCTGGGGGGTGTATGGCACTCTACTCTCTTGATTTTTTTAACATCTACGGCAATTAGGAAGATAAATATTATCCTGCCCACTGTCCACAACCAAAACAGAAGGCTTATCGCCTTTTTGTGCAATCATTGTGAATCCTCTTCGCAATCTAAGAATTTGGAATGAAGAGCATTATGTCGAAAAGAAGTTCAAATATCTGCATTGCAGATCTGAAAGAAAAGGCTCGGTTCCAAGAGTTGTTGTCCACCAGCAGGTTTTCTTTGTTGCAAAAAAGTACCCAGAGGTGCAGGAAGCTGTACACAAACATCAAGTCTCTTGTGACCTATCTGGTACACAGAGAATGGCATGCAACGATTCATCAAGTATCTCGGTCATTGTTTGCTTACGAGCTCGCATTAACTCACATGCATATTTATCATAACTCTTTAAATGAATTCCTCTATTTCCAAGCCATCAGATATTCCAATTGAAAACCACATTGCAATTCCCAATAGTATTAGATTGTTTTCATTTAAAATCTAGCCACTGTTAAGGTAGTGAAGTGTGTGGGAAATTTACTGAAGGTGCAAATTTACTTGAAAAAAATAGAGAAAGAGTTTGTTACTGCCGATATAGGTGCTAATTAAGAAAAATATTCATTAAAAAATCTGAAGGTTATCTTTTTAACGTTTGCCTCACTATAGTTTTGGATAGGATTTAAAAGTCTGAACTAACGATTCTCTGCAGTTGATCAATATGTCTTTATCATTCTCAATAAAAGTGAATCACAGCTTGAGGACTACCTCACAGCTTGCAGAGGATTGCCTCAAGGATGTGCACTCTAAGTTCGCCATTATAAATTACCACAATTTAGTCTGTGTAGGTAGGGGATCTGACAAAATTTAAATTATTGACATAAACCTTTAAAATATGATCCACCAGATTCTCTTCAACCTTACATAGATGGTCAGTCCTTGCATCTAACTATGAGAAGCTCTCCCATAATTATCGGCAAAGTTATACACCTCAGGTAATAAACGGTTTTTCTAATGCTGTAAATATTTACTGGTGGCTATGATAGGTGGCTATCATAAATTACAAACTATTGGTATCGTTACGCTTTGCATTGATACAGTTATTATTTGTAGCACAATGGTTTGTAATTTGTCCTCGCCATTAATTTTTTTCTGCGTTGTTCGGGACGCCTAACAAATTTATTTTTATTGTATTATGATTGGTGGTTGTGGGGTTGGAAATGGTGAATTATAATTCCATATTCCCATTTGTTATAGTTAAGCAAAAATTATATTTAGGTGTTAGATCAAATGATCCTAAGATCCAGTATATATTTGATAGCTTTATCTCCTTAACGTATCAAAATATGTAAACCCAGAGGTACCAGCGTTGTTAATGCAAAAAAAAGAAATAAAACCAAGGAATGTAAGAAGATAATAAAGTTTATTGATTTTTTTCCGAAATTCCTAAATTTCTTTTACTGTTGATAGAGAACAACTAACATCCTTCTCATTATAAATAATCAAAGGCAAATCTTTAATCAAAATAAACCGACAATTTAATATCGATTTGGTAGTAATCTTTTAGAAATCAGCTATAACTTTTTCTCATCATCCACCCACCATTACCCCCGCATTAAGCTTACTTTTAAATTCGGTTTTCAGTTCTTTATGTCTTCATTTTCTTTTCATTTAGGGTCAGGTCATCAGATGATGGGTCCTGAATGACGAAATTATAAAAGAAAAACAAAGAAATCAAAATCAATTTGTGGTTTCGGTTATTTATTTATTTATTTTTTTCCATTTTGTTTGTGGTTTTATTATTTGATTTCAATTTCCACTTTTCCTTTGATTTATTTTTCATTATCTTATGGTTGTACTGAAAATAGAATAAAATTTTAGGAAATTGAATTTTGCTCTTGTGTCATGATTTTGAAATTATTTTTTTGTATGTTGTTGGATATATGGATATTTGATTGAGATGGAATTGTTTTTTGACGTTATCGATCTTGATTTGATGAAGATTATTTTTCTATTATTTGAATTCATTATGGTTGTAAATATGAAAAACAAATTTTTAGGGACTAAAACAAAGACTTTTTATTTCTTCAACGATTTACATCCCTACCTTTGTATTTGATCATTTATGAGATCTATAAATTTTAATAATAAATTTTCAACAAATTTCAGATAAAACCCTCATTTAAAAACAATAAATCATCTCTAGAGCATATAGTTATCTAATAAATCTTGGATACATCAAAACGATTACTATCTTTAGAATTTTCTATTATATTTTAAAATTTATCTTTATAGAAAAATTAAAAGAACCAGAAAATTCTATTTATTTTTTCAAGATGACAAAATGAATAATTTATTCAATTTTAAAATTAAAGCTGTCATTTTGAAAAACTTTACTATAATCACACTTGTAATGGTTGTCATTGTGTAATCCGAGAAAGCTGCCATGTAAAAAATAAAATTATTTATCCACGACTACTAAAGAATATATGCTTTCCATGCGTAGGTCTTCCATTGTAATTGTATTCATTCCACAACTAGTGAATTTGATTAAAATTCTTTAACAGCTCTAAAGTTTAATAAATATTTTCCTAACAAATTAAACAACAAACTTGTTTTGTTTTTCGCTATCTTTGATGTTTTTATTTCAATATGGCGATACAAATTTTTGCATGAAAACTGGAAACTAAACGAAATATTTTACAGTCGTGGATAAAATAGCATCTTGTTTTAGGCTAGGATGATGGCAATTCTTCACTCGGATGATTCCCTCTACTCGCTACGCTCGTTTCGGTGAAGATCCTCGTGAAGAATTGCCTTCATTCTAAGCTCATACAAGAATCTACTATTAAAGTAATCATCAATGAATTAATATAGTCATAAAAATTTTATAGCAAACCTGCTAGTGATTGATTTAAAAAAAATGGCATAACTATAAAAAATGCTTTTTTAAGATTTCATTGCGGATTGATAGGTTTTGTTATTCAACTTTTATTGGCAATAAACTGATGGAAAGTTTTACGTCGGAAAACATAGAAATTTTTTCATTAAAATACTGAAATTAAAGTAGGTCAGTATTTATGCTACAAAAAAGTTTTTGAATAAAAGGGACGCCACTTTAACTAGTTTACTGTCTATAGCAGATTTCTTCATGTTTTTTTAAATTTATGATTGGAAAACGATGATGAATCCGTTAAACTTCTTCCATTGGAGTTTGTTATTTAATTTATTTAACTAAAATATTATTAAGAAATTTAAGCATAATTATCTCTGATCTTTGAGAGGGGTTGATACAGCTTGCCTTGAGGCGTTACAAACAAATAAAGTACTTATGAACTTCAATTTGTTTTAATTAATATCTAAAATATAAATAATAAATACTTTTTGTGTACTGCATATATTTCGCAAAAGCTAAGTATTCAAATTTGGAACTTATTTGCCAATCAATTAACTATTGTTCGAAAATTCCTTCCCATTTTTCTTATATTTTGGATATCCCACTTTCATTTAGTCCGACTTGTTGGCCAGATTTGTTCTGTCGGTAGAGCCTGAGAGTCTATCTCGGGGTTTGGGTTCGAGCCCGGCTCCCATTTCACTTTTAATTTTTTAATACTTCTCAGGAAAAATTTAGTCAGTCGGACTTCCTTCATTTGTCCTGTCCTGTAAAGACCATCAAACATTAGACAAATGTACTGTAACTTTCTTTCTCTTAGATAGTAATATGCTATCCGCAACATTTGAAAATGGGTATATCCATATTTTCACAAACTTCTCATCCCGTCCATTTTCACTTTTCTTAAATTCTTAAGTACATTTGTCATATAAAACCTCTATGTCTGTTACTATAGTTTAACACAATTTTCTCGTGTTTCTTTTATTTTGCATTCCACAAATGATACAAAAAAATGCAAACAAACAGTTTTTTCGTAGGCATGATTTTTTTTTTCATTTTTATAACTCTGAGAGTTAGATTTAGTTAGTTCGTTTTGAATACTTGTGAAGTGAGTTGGGATTTAATGGTCTGGTCTGAACAGTCAGTCTTTTTATTTTTTAGTTAAAAAAATCAGGAGGAAGGTTTGAGTTGATCTTGGAGCTTCGGTTTAGACGGCTGTAATTGTTGTTTAAATTAAATTTATTAATTGGTTTCGGTTTAATTTATAGAATCTCTTTTTGGTTTTATTTGGATTAAATGGTTTATTTACCTTTGCACAGAAAGAAAATTAAATATAATTAATTATTGGCAATAACAGAAAACGATTGGTGTAATATTTAGTTTTTGTGCTTTATAAATTGTATTTTAATGTAAGAATATATTTATAGTGATGTAAATAATAACAAAAGCACTAAAAAAATAAAAGCTGAGAATGAAAAGAAAACATGAATTATTGATTAAAAATTAAAATTAATCAAAATATTTTTTTGTTTTCGTATAAAGTTCAGTGGTAGTGGATAGTCTTGCGTTTGACATCCATACAGATTTGATTGATTTTACGCAAAACAAAAATCAAAAAAATTAACCTCATTATGGAATTAGTGATGTGAACAAAGGTATCATCATTGAACCTACATGCATTAAGATAGTGTGTCTTGCTGAAGGTTCGGATGTTCCTTTAATGTGATGTCTGTAAGCAACTAATGAGGGAGAAGTACATCACAATCTCGATAAGGAACTAAGGAATTAAGGAACGTATGGATGGTAAGGTTATATTTGTGTTTATGTTCTAAAGTAAAATTGTAAGTAAGAGATCTGGTAAACCATGCAGAGCTGCACGGTTTACCAGATCTCTTACTACAATTCAATAAAAGTTTTGAGAAAATTCTTACGTCTGATCATTTGGGGGAGGAAGAAATTGCTATTTTCTTATTTTTGCTTATATACCGGGAGAGTAATCCTAGAACGCTCCCTTGGTAGTTTGTAAATCAACAGGAAATTTGTCTTTAGTTGTTCGTACATCTTCAATATTCTTTCTAGTACACCACAAAAATTATTATTCGTATTATGAGCCCAAAGTGCAACCAATTTTTTACAATGCAAAATTTTTCAAAATAGTATATTTTCCTACAAGAGATGAAAGCATTGTTTTTTAAAAGTTTTTATCTCGGGCAGGAAATTCAATTTTTTCTATGAAAGTACATATATAATCAATATTTATTATAAATTATACAATTAAAAATCGACAACATAACATTCAAAATTCATATTCTATTTTTGATGGTTGCCTCGTTTAAAATACTTTGTAAAATTATATGAACTACATACAATTATATGAACTGCAACTACAATTTGTTATTTTTTTTACACTAGTGGAAAATAATAATAATATCAAATAATTTACCTATTGGGAGACTATCAAACAAAAATTTAAAAATAATAAAATGAAAAATAATTTTTTTCGGCAAACGGCTGTAAAGTTTTACTTTACTGCCGCTAGAGAGAAGGTTGAAGTCGTACTTTTTTGACGATTATTCAAAACGGCTGTATAAAGTAACGCGGTTTTTGTTTTTTTTTTACGGTGGCTGTAAAGTAACTTTCATATTTTTACAGCGGCAGTAAAGTAAAATAACACGATATTATGAATTTGTTCAAAAGAGGAATGTATTTCAGTTCATTTTAATGAATTAAAATCAATAAAAATTAATTTCAGAAAATTTATTACCTCATATTAACTTTTTAAATCATATTTATAAGAAATTTGATGCATTAATTGCATATTGTTTGCCGAAAAAATGGTGTATTTAATTCGGAGCTAAAGTGACTTTTTGTGTTCGTCTATAATTACCAAACTATAGACTCAACACAAAAAGTAGCACTGTAGCTCCTAATTCAATAATATACTATTTTTATTAATATTTTTTATTCTTCAAATTTTTTTTGTAATTTTTTTTTTCGCCTAAAATTATTCCATATTAAATATTTAAATCAACGTTATATTTGAATCACTTCACGGCTTTTATTTGTTCATGGATGCTTTGGAATTGGGGTGGATAACGGATCACAAGTTCTTTAGTTAAGCTACAATTATTTTCTTAATTTTTGTTCTTTAAAATAATAATTCCTTTGGTAAATTTTACATTCATGCTTACTTTCGCATTGTTATTATACTATCGCAATTATAATTTATATATTATATGAAATTATATAGAAAAATTTTTTCCTTAGTTTTATTTTAATTTAAACCAATGAAATTCTCTAAAATGTAATGACATAATTCAATTTCACCAATAACATTGGAATTATACTAATAACAAATATTTATACGTCGGCGATCCCTACTGGGATATTAAAAATTATCAGCCTAATTTTGAAATAATTAACTGATATCTTAGTAGCCAATGTATAATTCATAAAAAATATATAAAAGAAATGAAAAATGGCAAAAAATTTTTTAAACGAATTCCTTCGTTCGTTGATAAATTATCATAATTTTTTGGAAAATTCCTCTAGCAAATGGTATTGATAACAGCCCTCGGCCTACGGCCTCATGCTCTTATCAATATACTTGCTTTTATCAATATAAAAGCATCATAGATCATTCTTTTTCGAAAATAAGGCTGTCCAATCAGTAACTATTACTGGTGCACGATATCGGAACACAATAACCAAGTTCTTACACTAAATTGGATGATATGGACATGGACAGCATGTGGTTCCAATTAATCGGTGCCAAATGCCGTACATTCCGTGAAACAATTTAATAACTAGCATGAACTGGCATGTGATATACCTAAGTCGTGTAGTCTTTTGTTTCGGTGATCGGAACTGGCGCTATAGATCATGTGATATAACACAAATTTGTTTGATGTGCTATTTTATACATCTATTCAACGTACTTTATGATTTAATAATAGTTATTTATTTATCTAGAACGAAAAGTGAAACTTTAAAGTACGAGCTAGTTGTTTACTAGTGAGTGCCTTTAAAAACATTTTTCGTTTGAGATAAATACAAAATTTTATTTCATGCTGGAAATTTATTAAAATAAAAAGAAATGAGTTTTAAATTTTGCTCAAAAAGTTGAACTTTAACGTCCTAGGACTTTATAAAATTTTATAAAGTCCTAGGACGTTGAAGTTCAACTTTTTGTACCATAAATAATCCGAAAAATGTCGTTTAAAGGCTGTTTTACACAGACCAGTTTTTTGTCCAGAAAAGTATTCATTTTTGTATCCAGTCAAAAATGGACATTTTTATTAACATTTTTCTATACAGTTTTTTCTCTGTTTTACACACAACCCATGGTAAAATGAAAATAAGGTATTCTCACTAGAGTGACAGCGATGCCATTTTGATTTTGATTGACGTCATTCAGAGTTTTATATAATACGTTTGTTGTTATTATCAATGAGAAAAGCTATGGTTTTTAAATTAAAAATATATCTAGTATGATTTATAAGTCAATTTATTAGTTAATGAAATGATTGAAATTAATTCATTCATTAATTAATGAACTTTAGTATTTGTTTTACTATTAAAACATATACAAATTTAAATGCCGAACTACGTTAAAACCTGCAAAAGTTTTCAACAAATGTGAAAAATCATGCTCAAAACTTAAGGTTTTTAATTTCCAGAAAAATAAATAAATTTGTAGTGGACAGAATCATGTGGAAAA
Source organism: Diogma glabrata (assembly GCA_963693315.1). Taxonomy (NCBI): domain Eukaryota; kingdom Metazoa; phylum Arthropoda; class Insecta; order Diptera; family Cylindrotomidae; genus Diogma; species Diogma glabrata. Next base: position 196,865,570 of record OY856186.1, on the reverse strand, counting down.
AAAATGTTCGTATTTATTATAAGGGTGGTTATTTTGTAGTGTTATCTCACTAGGTGAGATAAAATTATGTTTAAATGATTTATTTTATCTAATATAATCGATCAAAGACAAATATTTTATCTCACTTTTTATCTCACCTAGTGAGATAACGCTACAAAATAACCACCAATATAGTTTGTTCCTTACACTTCACTGAAAATGATTGGACTTTAAAAGACAAACTTTTAAATACTCTAATGAGTAAAAGATCGTTGAATTGATCGTTGAAAGTGGATTATCTTAGAACATACAAGGAAGTGGTTACTACCAATATTAGCACATCTAAAGGAATGCACATCCAAATCGCTCGAAAAGAAACGTGCTATTGCTAGTACTTGATCAATTTGACTTCAAGAGTTTCCATGCGGTTTAAAAACATAAGTCTGCTTATGAATCGATCGATGCGAAAAGAAAGTACTAGCAATTCTCAAATTATTTGATAATGCAAACTCAGTCATTCTCTCACCATTATCATTGTTGGTGTTGATTTCATAACCTCCTCCAGTGCTATGTAGAAAATATTGACGGTCTTAGCTTCAGTAGGTGTATGCAAGGCAATAAGAGAAATATTTTTTTATGTACCGCGTACCCCTAAGTAGCAAATCCTCTCATTGACCAGGATGAATTTCAACACGGCTTCTTGTATGCGTGCACCAACAAGGAAACCAGTACTAAATTCATTTCGAGAAGAATGACCACTACTGCATAAAGAGTGACTGTTCGAGTTTTGTTTTCCGATTATTGGCTGTATAATTTCTTGCAGAGAAATGATATCCATTCTATGCCTCTTAGCCTCTGTTTCTAGGCTTATTAAAGCATCATGAGCGATCAGGCTGCACACGTTTCACGTTCCGATTCGGTAGTTTGGTTCTTTCTCACGTCCAGGTAAACTTCTGTTGTTTTGTTAGTGTCTGGTATTCTTTTTTTGGTTATCAAATTTAAAAAAAGCTTTTTTTTCGGAGTGATGTTATTAATCTCAGTCCCAACCCAAATTTTCGTTAATGGTTCTGTTATGATGTTAAGGTTATATGAAGTTTTAAGGCGCCAATTCGCCGTGATTTAGCGTAATAGACTAAGCAGTTTTTCTCTGCTTGTCTCCAAAACACCAACCTAATTCTGTCTGCATTACCCCTGCAGCATGGCGTGGACGTCGAATTTCCTACCCTGTAAAATGTTCTTTAGAGCTAGAAAACTTAATAAACAAATTGTTAATGAAAAAAATAAGGAAAACTATAACGTAAAAATTATGTTTTCTCTAATTTTCAAATTAAAACATTTTTTGTTTCTTTATATTTACGCCGGATGACGTCACACAAAATTTTCGATTAGCTGTCAAGAATACCTTATATTCGTTATACCATGCACACAACCAGTTTAAACTTACTTCGCGCATGCGCCTATGTTTTGTTTTGTTTGTTTTGTTTTGTTTGATTCTACGAAGGTAAAATAAATTCTACGAAGATAAAATAAATAATAAATCGTAACTGACTTCGCGCATGCGCCTATGTTTTGTTTTGTTTTGTTTGATCTACGAAGATAAAATAAATTCTACCAAGATAAAATAAATAATAAATCGTAATAAATCGTCGCATAAACTGTTGTAAAAAAGAAGAAAAAATAGAGCATGCTCTATTTTTTGCTCAGAAACTGGATGTATGTCCATTTTTCATTTGCGCAGACGGCTGTTGCGCATAAAATAAATATGAAACTGAAAATAAATTAGAACTAGCTTCATTTTTTTGCTTAAAATGTCCATTTTTGACTGGATACAAAAATGAATACTTTTCTGGACAAAAAACTGGTCCATGTAAAACAGCCTTTAGTTATCAGTATGAAATAAAAAAAATTATAGTTTGTTTTCTATTTAGTTTAAATCGTGCGTAAATTTTAGAACACACTTTATTCATACTTATATTTATTTATTTCGTAATCTTTTTATTAAAGTTATACCGAGTCGCTTATCATTTAGTTAGATTTTGTTGTTTATGTCGTTTTGTTACTTCAGTGTAGCTTGAATGCATAACATAATTAAATTTCTTCTAGTATAAAATCACTTTTTTGAGGTATGGATACAACAGATGTTGATAAAAGATGAGAAAAATCTTTGCTTGAGATGCATGGGTGGAACTGTTAAAGGGCAACGATGATTGAATTTCTATACGAAAATAACTTTCTATGGTTTAAAAATTATTTGAATTATGTTAAAAATTGGATTTAAATGGGGTTGACTATTGAGGTGAAAAGGCGGGTGATATTAAATGAATTGAGATTTAAAGTAAGTAATTTGAATTAGAACCTAAAAAAAATTACCGATTGTTTTTTATCGAAGCCAACCGAACCAGTTGAATATTGGAGTAATGTTTTTGACGCTACTGAAGACGGTCCAGCATGTATGCAACCGAAACAAGCACATATACCATTACTTAAGATGTCAGAATATTGCTTGAGATTAAATATTTATACAAAATATGTAAAATTGGAATATTTATTTGTTATTGTTTGTTAGTCTTTGCTTTAGCTTCCTGAAGACACTCAACAAAACACAATGAAACCAGTTATAATAATCATCCCAGGCGGTGGCCATTATAATGGTTCTACCGTAAGCATCGGTTTCGGTGGACCACAAATTACAATGGAGCGTGATATTGTGCTTGTGACTATTAATTATTACCGATTGGGAATTTTGGAATTTCTAAGTTTAAATTCGAGTGTTGCACCAGGAAACATGGATTTTAAAGATCAGGTGCTAGCGATGAAATGGGTCCAAAATAATATAGAAAATTTGGAGGTCATTCTAAGGCAATTAGTTTATTTGGACATCGCGCAGCAGCTCAATCTACAATATTGCATCAAGTTTCACCCATTGTCACAAAACTTATTCCACCGAATGATATATCTATCTTCAGTGAAAAAAAATTATTTTTAAATTATTCATTATTTATACACACAAAATGATAAATTACTTATATTTTATAAATAAATTATAAATATATAAATTTCTTACAACTAAACTTAAATGTTTCAGTTTGATGAACTTAAACGTCTTCATCTAAACTTAAATGTCTCCAAGATGAACGATGAAATTACATTTTGATAGAAAGTTGTATTGAGAAAGTTGTATAAATTGTCTTTTAGTATCCGAGCTTCAGATATGTGTAACTTTATGTTTATAATCTGAAAAGCAATATCTTAATATTCATATATTGTTATAAACGTAATATTCAGTCCTGAGTTATCAGTAGATCCGGCGTTTTGAAGATATTTTGTGGTATTTAAATCATAGCCATGATTTCATAAGCTTGACTGGCAACTGGATTGGTTTTTGAGCGTATTCAAACCCCCTGAGTATTATGTTTGATTTCAGCGTACTCGAACTCTTTGGCTGTTAAAAATATTTAAAAATTTTGGCTGTGATTAATATTTAAATACATATAAAATATAACAATGATGTATAATAGAACGAATTTTAGCATTTGTGGTGAGTTGAAGATAAAATTTACCCGGTCCACAAACTGAGATTGGTCGGAACCAACTCAAGGCGCGTGTATTCTCAAGGCGCCCGGAAAGCTTGTTGTAATCCTGACCTCTAACACCCGCTCGTTATGGCTGATGGTACCTACAGTCTTCAACAGAGTTAAAACAAAAAACAAATACCTACGCCTTATTTTATTCCAATACAAAAATCGTTTTATAGTCTATTTTAATATTCCAATGCAACGATGTGGCATTTTATTTTACCGTCCCCTTTTATGTTTTAGTATGAATTTTTTTTATTTTTAAGTGTTTTTTCGAAGCAAAGTTTTTATGTCCCGTTTATTTGCGGTAACGATGTTGTGTTTCTCGCCATTCAATATAGTTTACAGTTTTTTCGATTATAACAAATTGATATGCGCACATATGTATCTGCTACGATGTATGTGTTTTGGATCAAAAATAAATTTAAGCCTAGTAGTGTAATATATTTTTGTAACACATGCATAAAAAATATGTAATTTTGTACTTGAATAAAATACAAGAAAAAACTACTTTTCTGCACATATGACCACTAAATATTTTGTGCACGGGCTAGCACGCCGCCTGCATGTGAGATTTGAAGTTAAATCTATCCATATATCTATCTATATATAATATTTTTGTAGCACTAAAATATCAAAATAATAATTTAAATAACTTACCACATAGTAAAAACAACTTAAACATATTGCATCATTTGAATTGCAAGAAAAAACAATTTATTTAGGTTTTCAAAGTTTACAATTTTGACAGCTCAGTTGGATTACTATTCGTTTTTTTAGTTGGATTCATATGTTTATGTTTTCGAACTAGCATAATTTACAACTATTACAACGAAGATGGCGCACTTTAATTATTTAAAAATCTTAAATTTGTAAAGTTATAAGTTAAATAAATGATTAAATTAACAGTAAAATAAATATTTATAAATTTTATGCATTTGTTACAAAAAATAGTGTGTATTTCTAGTGCGAATGCGTTTTCCAAATGCGAGTGATTACAGCACTGGCTACGCTCATGCTGCAAACTAGCTCTTGTTTGGAAAACGCAATCGCACTAGTAATACAATCTACTGTAGATTATCAATTAAAAAACAATTAACTTAATAACTGATTGAATTGTTTTAATAAATATATTAAATTTATATTTTGCACTGCAATATTTTATCGAATTGTTTTAATAAATTACATGTGAAAGCACGACTTATCACCAGAGATGAGAAACAAACGACTTTGATTCTGTTTATACAAAGTGAAATAATGTTTTGGTTTGTTTGTATTCTATTTTTTTCGCATTCTATTTGAGTTTGCTTAAATTTGGATCCTTTCTATTGACTTCTATTCTTAATTTTAGATATTTTGTTGCATTTAATGCCTGTGAAGTGTGTGGTTAATGTTTTGAATTCTACAGGCCGAAATGTAACGAGCTCATTCTTTGTTAAACTGTTCTCTCCATTTTCTCGAGAGGGTCGTAAGTATTAAAACCTGTTTACGGAATTCAATTTCAATGTGTATGTTTTTGTCACATTACATACCGCGTTCCCTTTGTTATGGAGATATAGTTTTCATTTCTAATAAAAATAAAAGTTAACGTTTCTATTTTTAAAAAGAATTTTATTGAAAACATATTTAATTGAATTATTTATTTCAATATTACTTCGGTCTGAAAGACCTAAGTATTACATTCATGAGCTCAAAGTAAAATTCTTACCCCCACTTTTTTGGCATTTCTCGACGTTTTAGGACCTACTGATTCTAAAAAAGCAAAAAAAAATTTTATCTGTCTGTCGGCCGGCCGGCCGTCCGGCCGTCATTACCTACGCTGCAGTGAAAACCACTGGAAGGATTTCAAAAAATTTTATTTTCTAAAAATAGGTATACTCAAGGAACAGGTCCGAAAGGACGCTGTGTTCGTTAAGTGTACCGGAAGTGTGTCAAAAAAATCGTTATGTGTGTCAAAAATAGCAAATTTTTATGTTTTTGGCGTAAAAAACGTTCATTTTAAGTGATTACGAGTAGGAATGTTAAATTTGGAGAAATCTTGATGGTCGGGATTGGTATGGGAAATCAAAAACTAGATTATTGCATTTTAAGTTTCTCAAAAAATGTTGTCAAGTGTGTCAAAAGAAAGATTTTTATTTATTTTTTACCTAATTTTTTGGAAAAAAAATAAAATTAATTGTTTGTTTGAAATGAAGTTTTATTATTATTATTATTGAGAATTATGGCTTTATAAGTTTGTCAAAAAAATGTTGTCAAGTGTGTCAAAAGAAAGATTTTTATTTATTTTTACCCAATTTTTTGGAAAAAAATAAAATTGTTTGTTTGAAATGAAATTTTATTATTATTGAGAATTATGGCATTATAAGTTTGTCAAAAAAATGTTGTCAAGTGTGTCAAAAGAAAGATTATTTATTTTTTACCCAATTTTTTTAGAAAAAAATTAAATTGATAGTATGTATGACATGAAATTTTATTATTATTATAGAGAATTATGGCATTATAAGTTTGTCAAAAAAATAATGTCAAGTGTGTCAAAAAAAGATTTCATTTATTTTTTAGCCAATTTTTTGGAAAAAAATGTAGCTGTTTTTATGACGTATATGTAATTGAAAATGAAATTGGACATGGACATTTTAGGTAGATTTCATATAAAAATCTACATATTGCAATGGGCTTCATCTCGGAATTTCGGAAAAATTTTTGTGCCAAACGACTATATATGATAAGCGGAGACGAAAAAAAAAAAAAATTTACATATATAAATATATATATATATATATATATATATATATATATATATATATATATATATATATATATATATATATATATATATATATATATATATATATATATATATATATATATATATATATATATATATATATATATATATATATATATATATATATATATATATATATATATATATATATATATATATATATATATATATATATATATATATATATATATATATATATATATATATATATATATATATATATATATATATATATATATATATATATATATATATATATATATATATATATATATATATATATATATATATATATATATATATATATATATATATATATATATATATATATATATATATATATATATATATATATATATATATATATATATATATATATATATATATATGTATATATATATATATATATATATATATATATATATATATATATATATATATATATATATCAGTGTTGCAAAACGAAAAAAAAAATCGTATCGATATGCGTTTCGTTTTTATAACATTACTTTAATTTTTTCGGTACGTTATTTCGTTATGAAACACAAAAATATTATATTTTATTATGTTATTTTAAAGATGAATGAAAAGTTTAAAGCTAGCCTACTTAACTGCTCAAAAATCGAAAATCTCTAATGGATAGTTATTTCTTGCATATATGTATAATTATAAAAATATTAAATTTATATATTCATAGTAAAATAAAACTAAATAATTAAATACATTAAACAAATTTGACTCATTTCAAATTAAAAATAATTAGTTTTTAACAAAACTATAGGCATTCTTATCAAGAGTTTTCTGCAAATCTGATAGTTTGTTAATGACTATAAGCGTAACTTTTAATAGATCTTCAGAATTATTTCTTATATCGGCCAGCATAATAATATTCTTTCTTAAAATTACTCAAAACACCTGTGATGCAGAAACAGCTAGTACAGACTTAAAATTACTTGAAATATACTTAAAATCTTACAATATATTCATTATGTATTTTGTTACAAATATCAAACAATTTCATAACTACTAAAACTATTGAAAAAGAGCAGATAAGTTGGATTTTATACAACCGATTTTAGCGCTTTATTATCATATGATTATAAAAAAAGTATACCAAAAAAACGAATAAATTATTAACGTTATCGTTACGTTTTACGTTATTGTAACACAGTTTAATTTTTAAAACGTTATAAATGTAATTATTACAAATAACGCTATTTCATTTCGTTATTTCGTTTTTGCGTTACGTTACGAGTAACGTTTTGCAAAACAGATATATATATATATATATATATATATATATATATATATATATATATATATATATATATATATATATATATATATATATATATATATATATATATATATATATAAACGATATGAGATATAACGAAAACGACCGGCACTCTCACGGTCGCATTTGTTGAGGTAGATCAAAAAAATTTCTGTGCATGTGTGTTCTAATAATATCTCGGACGAGATCGTGAATCAGCAAAATCCGACACGTGGTCAAGGAACAAGAGGCTTTTTTCTAAAAAAAATTGGTTTTTTAAAACCGTTATAACGGCCCTTTGGATACTATTATTTTAAAAAAGTTAACAAATTTAGATTTTTTGGAATCTTTTTTATCAATTTGTTTTAAAAATAGATCTCTGCAGTTAGAGGTTTCTGAGTGAGCGGCTCCAACAAAAATGTTTGCAAAAAACAACCGGCACTCGTTTGCAAAAAACAACCGGCATGTTTGAAACAACCGGCACTCTCACGGTCGCATTTGTAAAGCCAGATCAGAAAACCTTTTCTAAAAATGTGCGTTTTATTAATATCTTGGACAAGTTCGTAAATCAACCAAATCCGACACATGGTTAAGAAACTAGAGGCTTTATACTAGAAAAAACTCTGTTTTTTAGATCCGTTATAACGGCCGTTTAGATTCTAATATTTTTAAAAACTTCGTAAATTTAGAATCTTTGAAACCTTTTTAATTACTTTCTTTCAAAAAAAAGACCTCTGCAGTTGGAGATTTCTGATCGAGCGGCTCCAACAAAAAAGCTTGTAAAACACAAAATGCGTTTGAATCAACCGGTACTCTCGTACTCTCACGGTCGCATTTGTGGAGCCAGATCAAAAAACCTTCCGTAAACATGTGTGTTTTATTTATATCTTGGACAAGTAAGCTCGTAAATCAGAAAAATCTGACACACGGTTAAATAACTAGAGGCTTTATACTAGAAAAAAAATTCGTTTTTTTAATCCGTTATAACGGCCGTTTGGATACTAATATTTTTAAAACCTTCATAAATTTAGAATCTGTGGAAACATTTAAATGCGTTTCTTATAAATATAAACCTCTGCAGTTAGAGGTTTTTGACTTGTTGGGTTCAACAAAAAAGTTTGCAACAATCCATAACCACAATTTCCAAAAACCTTATAACAGTCAATGAAAAAAAGATAAAAAGGTTTGAATAGAAGAAATTACTTTTTTTTCTTAGAAATAAACTATTTTGATATTTTGCAGTAATTGGACGACATATGATATAGCGTAGGTTTGTGTCACAAATTGTCACACACATGTTCTGTGATAGATTTGATATTTGTTTGTTGCAAAATTGGATAGATATAGTTTTGCTTATATGTAGCTAATTTTCTTTGTAAAATTTGCTCGATATCTGTTTGAAATTAGTTTGTGTTGTTTAAACTAATCTGATACATCAGATTCTACTGGCACACAAAACTGTCTGATCTCGAAATCTACCTATTTCTAGCGGATATACGTGCCGCTTGGACTTTTTTGAATTTGTTATAGTTTTTGAAATATTTTTGGAATTTTGAAAAAGTTTGTATTTTTGATTTTGTAATAATTTTTGCAATATTTTTAGAATTTTGGAAAAAGTTTTAATTTTTGATTTTATAAGAATTTTTTGAAATATTTTTAGAATTTTGAAAAATTTTATATTTTTGATTTTATTATAATTTTTGGAATTTTGAAAAATGTTTCAATTTTTGATTTTGTAATAATTTTTGCAATATTTTTAAAATTTTGGAAAAGTTTAAATTAAAAAGAATTTTTGGAATATTATCGGAATTTAGGAAAAGTTTAAACATTTGATTTTATTCTAATTTGTTGAATATTTTTGGAATTTTGAAAAAAATTTTGATTTTATTTAATTTAACAATATTTTTGGAATTTTGATTATAATTTTTCGGCAACGTATTGATGTTTCGTGTTAGTTTTGTAATAAATTTTTAAACAGAGATAAAAAATACTTGTACTTTAACAAAGAGCTTTGTTTGATATACATCGCTGCCCAAAACTAAAAACCATGTCCTCTTAAATGTTTTTTGCCGAAAACTATATGCGGTCTGGGTTAAGGACCGAAGTCTTGATATCTCAGAGCTGTGAGATTTCAACCACTCCATATTTTTCTATACAAAAGCAATTACTATTTAATTCAGTTGTAATTCATCGACCTGTTGAAAAACAGGTTAGTTTTTCTGTATTATGCATGTAAATAAAAACAAACAAATAAAAAATAAAAGATTTAATTAACATTATTATTATTTTTATAACAATCAATTATGGTATTTGAATTTAATTTAATTTTTCGTTTGTCGTTTGTTTATAGTATAAATATAAGTATAACATGTTTTTTTTATATATGAGTTCAATAAGTTTTAATGAAGAATTATTTTCGTGGTGCTGACATTTTATGACATAATAACTGTTTTGTGTTATTTTTTCTTTAATAGTTTAATTAATTTTATGGTGTTATGTTGTGAATATTTTGTAGCAAATTAACTTTTTTTTATTTACAATGTTAATTGGATCAAATTCGTCGTTTAAAGTTTTTTTACAATTATTATGCGTGAATACAATATTGTTTGCTATTTTTTCATAATTATTATAATTTTATTTGTTTTAAATTTTTTTATTACCGGTACAATATTTCTCAAACCACCAGAAAACCATTATGTTTAGAAGTCAAAACTAATGAATTAGTTGTGAATTTTAAAACTACTGCCTCTTTATTTTTAGGTTGTTTGAGTAATTTTTTATCTCTTATGTAAATAAGCTAACATAACATAAATTAGCCTAATTCACTTTCGTGTTTGGTATATAATATAAACATTTTTTAAAAAATATCTCACGTGGTTAGATCAATATACCACTTGTTGACTAATAATTTACGTATTTCAACCAAATTTTACTTATTCTTAAATTTGTTTATATCCGAATTCAAATAATCAAAATAGTTTAAACAATATAATTATACGTTTGATTGATTCTTAAAACATTCAGATTATCAGAGCAACTTCTTTTTATTACGTGAAGAAATGTGAAAAAACAACTTTTTGATGGGAACTGATAAAAATTAAAATATGTGATTTTCATTTATTTGCTTCATTGCCAGCCTAGCTTTCAATGTTTATATTTATCAATATAATAAACAAACACAAAAACAATTGTTTGCTTAGAAAAAACGTTGAATAAAATGGTACAAAGCAAAGCATCACCTTCTCCTTATGATTTTGAAGTAAAATTTATTTTGTTTATCGTAAACATCAGAAGCAAATTGAATAACTCAACAAATAAATCAAAGGAAATATGATGCTCACTTTGTGATGCGAGATTGTAAATATATTAGCGAGATTATAAATACAAAATTTTATATTTATTGAGTTATTTTATCAGTACAGTTAAAAGTTAAACATTGTTAAAAGTCACACATTGCATTTATACATTTTATTGACGAGCAAAACAAAACAACTAATCTTAATAAAGCATAAGATAATATAACATAACGTAACATAACGTAACATAACATAACATAACATAACATAACATAACATAACATAACATAACATAACATAACATAACATAACATAACATAACATAACATAACATAACATAACATAACATAACATAACATAACATAACATAACATAACATAACATAACATAACATAACATAACATAACATAACATAACATAACATAACATAACATAACATAACATAACATAACATAACATAACATAACATAACATAACATAACATAACATAACATAACATAACATAACATAACATAACATAACATAACATAACATAACATAACATAACATAACATAACATAACATAACATAACATAACATAACATAACATAACATAACATAACATAACATAACATAACATAACATAACATAACATAACATAACATAACATAACATAACATAACATAACATAACATAACATAACATAACATAACATAACATAACATAACATAACATAACATAACATAACATAACATAACATAACATAACATAACATAACATAACATAACATAACATAACATAACATAACATAACATAACATAACATAACATAACATAACATAACATAACATAACATAACATAACATAACATAACATAACATAACATAACATAACATAACATAACATAACATAACATAACATAACATAACATAACATAACATAACATAACATAACATAACATAACATAACATAACATAACATAACATAACATAACATAACATAACATAACATAACATAACATAACATAACATAACATAACATAACATAACATAACATAACATAACATAACATAACATAACATAACATAACATAACATAACATAACATAACATAACATAACATAACATAACATAACATAACATAACATAACATAACATAACATAACATAACATAACATAACATAACATAACATAACATAGCATAACATAACATAACATAATATATCAAGATTTATGACTACATTTTTTATGATTACATACAAATGAAAATACTTTGTTCATTGTGATTTTGAAAGTTTGTTTGTCATTGACATCAGCATATTTCATTCTAAAAACTTTGCTATCCACAAAATGTTCCATATCATTATTTATATATTTACTTCTGCTAATTACGTCTGACACATATCATTTTTCACTGATACGTTCGATAGATACTGGCTGATAAATATTACCCCAAAATTCAATAAAAATCAATTTAATAAACACAAAAACTATTAACATATATTACATATTTATCAGTTGACTAATGCCACGTCGAAACAAACCACAAAAACCTAATTAATCGAAACTATAACATAAACGATACAAAATCAAATAATAACAAAAACCTAAAACCTAAACAACACTAACGGAAAAGTGGAAAAATTCCACTTGCAAAATGGAAATAGAAAAAAAAATGATGTAAACAAAACATTAAATTAATTGTTTAGTTTTCAATTAATGATAGGAAAACTTTCAAGGTTTTGTATGATAAAACATTTTGTTGCTTGTCAGTCAGTTTAATATTAAAGAGAAACTGTCTGGATAAAAATCTTATTATTTTTAGGAATGATTGACTGCAATGATTAGGTTTTCGTATAAGTTTAGGAAAATCAGAAATTCTACTTGCACGATTGTGTTATTTTGGAAATATTTACAGAAGTAGGTGATGTAGGACAGGTAATGCACAACAACAAAATAAACAAAACCAGACTAACGTGATAGGTAATGTAACGTAACAAAATAAACAAAAACCAGACTAACCAAATATAGAGTTAACTTCTGAGTCCCACATCAATCATTTTCCTATTCTTCCCAAAGCTTCGAATCCAAACAAAAAATGATAATTATAATACGAAAAAATACGATCGGAAAAACTAACAACTTAGCACTAACTCGAGGAAGAAGAAAGTCAAATAACATCTGCACTGATTTGCATCAGCTAGTAATAATTTAACGTGGAGGGAAAATATCACAAACAAAATGAAACATAATTTTAAATGCATGACTTACGAGCCTGAACCCATGGTATTTTCGGTATAAATGGCGAACTTCCACATATCCAAAAAAAAAATGGACAGTTTTCATTGAGTCATACAAACTAATCTACGTTGGCTAAACCCGGCTAAAGTCATAAGGATGTACAAAGAAGAAGGGGAAAAGCATAAAAGGCGAAGCTAAGAAGAAATTGAACTGTTATGGATGGACGTGTAATAAATACAGTGGTGAGGAAATGTGTATTTTAAGGTGCCATCTTGCGTGTGTTGATCGAAAAAACAACCTCAAACGTTTCCTACATTTCATCTTGCAATAAAAAATCCATTTACCTGTTATACTATTTAATCCTCTCATGTAACACATTTTCATTTTCTAACTCCTATACCTGTAACTAAATAAATCTATATAGATTTAATTAGTTTCGATGGTATAACAGTGAAAAAGTGCAAAACCCAACTGAGTAATGTTGTAAAAAATACTTTTTGTGTGTATAAATTTGGATTTTCCTGTTAAGAAGAAATTGAAGTCTTAAAAACGACAGAAGAAAGAAAATGAAATGAATTTATGTTCATTAAAATTAATTGTGCTACAGTAATTGTATTTTGCTTAGTTTTTTCTAATATTCCTATAAATTATCAAACTGACCTAGAGCAGGTTGATAGTAGTAACATGAATTTTTATTTTAGTTGTTTTAGATTAAAGGAATTTATATAAAAAAAAATCTCCTTGAACCAAATCTAAGAAAAAATTGTATTTCCTTTTTCCTTTGTCTGTTTTGATTGTGTAAAATTAATGTTTATCACAACCCCATTGGGTAATGTGTTCAAGGAATATTTAATGAATCTTCACAATTTGGACAAAAAAAAACTTGCAAAGTGACAACATTTTTTTCTTTGTTTGAAATACACAACATCATTTAAAGAAATGCTAGCTTTTTCTCTCTTAGAATAAATCAAGCTCATAATGAAGGAAGATGAACAATTTCATTAGAAATTTTAGCAATGAACAAATTTGAAAAAACAAAATTAGTTTGGAACCCCTAAGCAACATTTTTGGCGTAGGAAGATGTTAATGATACTCTAAGATTGAAAAGATCATAGAAAACTAAATTTTGCCTTGTTGACGGATACATGCGATGGCCGGCATCAATTTCTACACCAGACATGATTACGATAACAATTCTTCTATAGTTATTAAAGAAAATTATGTTTCTCGATATGGCGTTTCTTCTCAAATTTCCGTTTTCTTAGACTAAGATCCACACATAAAAAACTTTGATAAACAATTGTACATTTTGTATATTCGTCAAAAAATGCTCTATTTTTTTATTTTTATTTTCTTCCAATTTTACAATTAAGAAATTACAAAACACTTAGATCATTAAACAATTTTAGTTCAAACACAGAAATAAAATTCATAATAGTACTTTGTGTATCTAGTTGCACAAAGTTGATTTTTTCCGTACGCGTCGTAATTTCGCCCAATGAGGCGAAGCCGAGTTGGACAAATATACGACAAGTGCGGAAAAAATCAATTTGTGCAACGAATTGCACACACCGTTTTTTGCAATTCCGAAAACACAATTAAACAAAATTATTCTGCAACCAAAATTTTTTACAATCAACTTTCATATTAAAATATAAGTAAACATTTCTATTATCAACTTATAGACTAAGAGCCCGCGATGGCCAGACCTTCGTTATTTTATAAAAGCTGAAAGTTTCTTTGCACAAACTCAATACCCAGGTAGGAACGATTAGTGACACACGAAGTTTAGATCATAGTAGCTTTGGCAGGGAGCTGGTTACAAAGGGGCCTCAAAAGTTTCGTGAAAGTATAGAAGCTAATTTTTTTATATATTCTTCGGGATAGTATTAGAAGTCACGTCAGCCATTGCCAGACACTTACTATCGTGGAAGCCCCCTGCCAGACACCCTTAACTTTTGAAGATTAAGGGTGTCTGGCAGGTGGTTTCCACGATAGTAAGTGTCTGGCAATGGCTGACGTGACTTCTAATACTATCCCGAAGAATTTATTAAAAAATTAGCTTCTATACTTTCACGAAACTTTGAAAGCCCCTTAGTAACCTGCTCCCTGCCAAAGCTACTATGATCCAAAATTCATATGTTGCTAATCGTTCATACCTGATTAGGGGGTATGCGCAGAGAAACTTTTAGCTTTTATAAAATAACGAAGGTCTGGCCGTTGCGGGCTCTTGCTCTTTTAGCATTGAGACAATTTTCTATGAAAAATAAAACAGTGCGGAAAAATAAAACAGTGCAGAAAATCTCACTTTTTGATATTGTTGACAATATCGAAATACGTTGAATTGTGATTTGGAATTGCAAAAATATATTTTACATTGTATATCATAATTGATTTGATCAAACAGAATGGCTTGTTTTATATGCGAGAAGTTTCTATCTGCGTTTCTTTTTAAATGAACCTTGATCACCCTTACGCTCGATAGTACTTTCCATCGCATGATCTTAAATACAGATCCAGTTGATGAAAGTTTCATATTCTCTTATGATGAATAACCCAATTATAAATATCGAAGATCAAAAATATAAAAAAATTAATTGATTTACGGATTTTCTTTGGATATTTTTGTTTTTGATTTTGATATAGAGTAAAAACTGAAAAAGGATTCTAAGTTGTTTTTATGAAAATGTGTTATAGATGGTTTGGAATTTTTAATTTAGAACGGGCATCGAAAAAATGACGATCGTTACACTACCTATTTTCTAGCAATTCAAAAGCAGGTTAGTCAATCAACTTGTGGATGTGAATTCAACTATTTCACCCAGAGACGCGGAAATAGTCAAATAAAATAAAAATTGTCGTTCTATAATTTCAATAAATTGTTAAGAAAAGGTTTTATTTAGTTTAGTTTACTTTTAAAATTATTTGATCTCTAGAGCAATTGTTGTTAAGGTTTGAAAGAGATAACTCTTATATAGCAGGACTCAAAAATACTTTGTTATGTGTATTTTTCTATAGTTAATTCAAATATCATGATATGATTTAAATACAAGTTCCCCAAAAAAATAAAATTAAAGGAGATAACTGGGTAGATAATTAGAATGCAGAACTATTTAAAACTAAATTTCAAGCGTACTTAGCAATTTTTATGAAATACTAGCAGGACCCGGCGTGCTTTGCTACGCTTATAAATAAAGTTTGTGCACAGACATTTTGTTGACGTAGTAGCAATGATTTCAAAAAGTAGTAATGAGAAATGATAGCGTAGTTTTTAATTTTTGTTTTTAAAAATATGAATGAAAAATAATCAGTGCTTTAGCTCATCAGCTCGGATATATGAAAAATTGGCGATCAAATAAGCTTTCGAGTAAGCTATGAATTTAAATGACTTGTTGAATTAGTAGAGGTTTGTATATCACTCATCTCTATATAGAACATTATACAGAACAAAAATAGAATCACAAATGTTCACAGTGCTCATGCATTATATTTGTACCCGACACGAAACACACAAAAACTGTTCTAAAGAAGTTTTTCTAAGAGAAAATGAAAAATGCTTTCAAATTGCAAAACTCAAGTGAATTACAATAATTACTTTGATCTTAATCACTCACAAAATCTCTTAAAATTTTATTTGTACACCAAATAGCGTAAAGGTTTGGTTTATTTAACATCGGTTGCATATTGCCGCTATCTCATAAGAAAGAAAACTTGAGAAAACTCAACTCAATTGTGTCATTTTTATTGCAAATTATTTATTTTAATATGGAACGAATTTTAAAATGTCGTTTTAATTCTATTTATTTATTCGAGTACTTGTGGGTACACTTTATTTTTTGTTTTTCCGTCTGGTGCGTACACGAATAAATCAGAAGGTTTTCCTAACGCGCCAGCAACATAAAGTTGTCCATGTCCATGTGAGAAGAACGGATTCTCCAAATCTAGTTCACATACTTGCAGTAACTGTCCGTGTGCTTTGTTGATGGTAATTGGAAAAGCGAGTTGCACTGGAAACTAAACGTTTGAATCTGTTTGGATCATTGAAATATGTGGCCTGTCTGTCGTGGCAGCACTACATCTTCCTCTTCGAATTTTCCACTCAAAATTGTAGCTTCTATGACATTGTTCATCATCTTTTTCCCCGAAGTTCAAAAAAGTTTGTGCAATTTCAAAATATGTGACATATTTGAAATTACAATATGTGTCACAACAACACATATAAACCTTATAGGCTCTACAACATAATGCTTTTTAAGACGTTGATGGACGCAAATTTCTTTTTTTTTATATTCTTCTTAAAGAATGGAAAACTTAATAATAAATCCTTTCACATAATAATGTACGATATAGGGCAATATTTCATGATAAGATGGAGGAAATAAAAACAATATACTGTTTTTTTTTTTTCAAATTTGCTTTGCTAATTTCAAAGTTAAAATTAGGTTCCTAATTATCCTAGTGCTAGAAGCATTTACCAAGATCATATAACGCATTGTTTACCTCAAGCCAGCATATATAGTAATTATATGGAAGCTCTTTTATTCGAGCAAGCAAAAAGTTCATTCTTTTAAAAAATAAAAAAATTACGTCCATCAACACCTTAGAAAGCATGTTCTTATGTGTTGTTGTGACACACATCGTAATTCCTACTACCCAACACATTTTATTTTAAAAAATATTGCGACGCTGATGCATAGGCTGACTTCACCACAGCTCTGGAAACATAGTGTTCTGGATATATAATGAGCTAATATCAATCAAATACTTTAATTAAAAGATAACTAATATTATGGACTTCGTAGTTCTAATAATAAAAATATTAAAGAAAGCAGTAGTACCCCAACAAACATAAATTCTGTTGTACGAGAAAAAGTAAAAAAAAAATTTATCGGAAGTGACAAACCGGAAGTTAGGATGCAGAACTGTTGTAAACCGTACTAAATGTGTATGTACCAAATTTCATCCCATTCGATTATCAGGTACAGAAGTTATTGAGCTTCCAAAATAACAGGTGCTTGGAGGACCCCCTACCACTTTGTTCACTATCGCTAAAAAAACTAATCAGTTCCTTGCCATACATATTCGCATCTTTTTGCAAAGTGTAATCAAAATTACTTAACGAACGAATGTTGTATGCATCCAACAAACATTGAAACAATAAACAGGTGTTAGGGAGGACCCCACCACTTATCCCAATATTGTCCAAAAAATAATCAATTCTTTGTCATTAAAGACTTCATCTTTTCCAAAGTGGCATTAAAATTGATTAATGAATGAAATCTGTATGCTGCCAACAAACTTTAAAAACAAAGTGTGAAAAGTCAGCAGTTGTATGGTAGACCCCCCGCCACTTTGATGAATGTGGTTCAAAAGATGATAACTATCTTCTTACACTAATTGGAACCTATTCCATAAGTTTTATCATAATCACTTCATTATTGTAGGCTGTAGTATGCATTTAGGCACTGAAAACACTGCCAACAATTTACAAAAAAAAATTTTACTGGAAGTTGGGATGCAGAATTGTTGTGAACCGTACCAAATGCTCATGTACCAAGTTTCATCCAATTCAATTATCAGGTACAGATGTTATTGAGCTATTAAAAAAAACAGGTGTATGGGACACCCCCCACCACTTTGTTCACTATCGCTCAAAAACTAATCAGTTCCTTGCCATACATGTTTGCATCTTTTTTCAAAGTGTCATCAAAATTCGTTCACGAACGAATGCTGTGTGCTCCCAACAAACATTGAAAAAGTGTGACACAGTAAACAGGAGGGGACAGTGTTCGGGAGGACCCCCACCACTTATTACAATATTATCCAGAAACTAATCAGTTCTTTGTTACTTAAGTTTTCATCTTTTTTCAAAGTGTCATTAAAATAAATTAATGAATGAAATCTGTATGCTCCCTACAAACTTAAAAAACAAAGTGTGAAAAGTCAGTTGTATGGTAGTGGTAGAGCTCTGAAACTTGTTCGCTGCCTTAGATTCGCTTTGTAGTTTTGCTGAAGCTGCAAATCGCAAGTTCCAATTATGTTGATTCCGTATTCACCCGTTCAATTTTGTTCCGGCTTATTTGGAACATAAGTCGCCTTTATATGGTTAATCGCTATCTAGATCACCTTCACTGTAGAATTTCTAATAAAACAATTTTATTTCACTTTTATTTTAAACTTTTTTTTATTGGAAATTGCTTTCACTTTGATAGCTCGAAAAAGAATGAAAAATGTGCTTTTATATAATACCAATCTCTTAAAACAAAAAAAACTAAAATCTATTAATTAATTACTTTCCTTTTACTAATTTTAGAGACATCTATATGTGAACTTAAAATTATTGTGATTTGTTTAATGATTCTAAACATACTCCCCACCGTTAACAATTTAAATTGTTAACTAGTCGGCAGCTTACACAGTTTATTTACTGGACGTTGAAAAGTTGAGTTCACGGTTTTAATGGTAACTACTCTCACAACCCCATCATCTCCTGGATGTGTGTGTATCACTCGTCCAAGCGGCCATTTACAAACTGGTACGTTTTCTTCTTTTAGTAGGACTATGTCATCGATTGCAATATCTTCTTTGTGTTTGTGCCATTTGTTCCTCTGTTGAAGATTGTTGAGATAGTCCCTTTGATATTTTTTCCAAAATGTCTGGATTCTGATTTGAATTCTTTGCCATCTTGATAGTGTAGAATCTGGTGCTGTTATAGGCATTTCCGGAACTGATCCCGTGGAGGTGCCAATCAGGAAGTGAGCTGGTGTTAGCACTTCGTAGACGTCATCTGTGGATGATGTATAAAGCGGGCGAGAATTCAGGATATTTTCAATCTGACATAGCAATGTGGTCATCTCTTCAAATGTCAGATTTATGTTGTGTGTTGATTTTAATAAGTGAGTTTTTACAGACTTAACCGCGGCCTCCCATATTCCACCAAAATGTGGTGAAGCCGGTGGAATAAATCGCCAGGCTATTCCGTTACTGCTCAAAAATTCTGAAATTAAATAGTTATTATTTATGTTCTTAATTAACTCGCATGCTTCACTCAGTATTCTTTTCGCTCCAATAAAGTTAGACCCATTATCAGTATAGATCTTTTTCGGCACACCTCGTCTGGCGGTGAAACGCTTTAAGGCTGCTAAGAATGCTTCACTGGTCATATCGCTCACTGCTTCAATATGGACAGCCTTTACTGCTAGGCAAATAAAAATACATAAGTAACCCTTGACTGGGTTCGTGCCTCCTCTTCCCTTTTTGGATGCAAAGTAAAGTGGCCCAGCGAAATCAATACCGCAATTATGGAATGGTATAGTAGGCGTCACCCTTTCTGTAGGTAAATTTCCCATCAATTGGGCACTAGTTTTACGTGCGTGTTTTGCACAAATCACGCATTTCTTAAGTATCATTCTAGTTTTGGCACGACCGCCAATTATCCAATATTTTTGCTTTAACAGGTGGTTGGTTAAAGTTGGTCCTGCATGCAGATTGTTAATGTGAGTTTCCCAAATGAGCCGCTCGGTAAATATGTGATTGGACGGCAATATAACTGGATGTTTGCTATTATATTCGCAATCAGCATTAAAAAGACGACCACCAACTCTGAGTATACTTGAAGAATCCAAGAATGGTGCCAACGATGATAATTTGGAACTATTGTGTACTTCGTGGACTCTCTTCAGGTTTTTTATATCATCTTTGAATTCTTCCCTTTGAACCCATTTAATACATAAGATGCTTGCATATTCAATCTCATTTTCGTTTAGTTGACCATGGTTGCGTTGCGTTGGATCTTTTGTCAATAAATTAGTCGTGTATCGATAGACATATGCTATAATTCGATAAATACTTTTGAGTTTTGATTTTTTTTGAAAAAGGTCATCTAACCAAGTTGTTACAACAGTGGATTGGAATGCGTATGTTCTTGCCTTGCTTTTGTTGGCTTCTGATTCCACTTCCGCTTGACAATTTATTTGAAGTAGATCAGTTGCTGGCCATGACGATTCTGGTAGTATCAACCAATCTGGTCCTTGCCACCATTGAGATAGATTGGCGAGTAATTTTGGGTAGACACCTCTTGATCCAGGGTCAGCTGGGTTATCTGCAGACTTCACATGTCCCCAATGTTGCCGAGGTAACTTATCGAGTATTTGACTTGTTCTATTGGCGACGTATGTCTTCCATTTGGCAGGGTAGGACGACAACCAAGCCAAGACGATGGAAGAATCGGTCCAAGCATAACATCTTGCTGTAGGCTCTATAGTTTGCTTTACTGTAGACATTAGTTTGGATAAAAGATGAGCAGCACACAGCTCTAATCGTGGTAACGATATCCTTTTTACTGGTGCGACTTTGGTTTTGGAGGTTAAAAAATTTATAATTGTTTTTCCTGTTTCATCTACTACCTTGCTATATACCACTGCACTATATGCTACTTCACTCGCATCTGCAAAGCCGTGAAATTCAATGTTTTGATAATGATTGGTGAACCGTGGTATTTTTATCTCTTCAAAATATTTAAATTGACCTCTGATCCTTTTGTATTCAATTTCAAAATATTCTGGAAGTGGGTCATCCCAATCGATTTTTAGAAACAACAATTTCTGAAATAATATCTTTAGTAAAAGAATCGATGGAGACAGGAAGCCAAGTGGGTCAAAAACCCGTGAAGACTCAGATATTATTTTGCGCTTTGTAATAGGACCATCGTGTTCCTGTTGTACTCTGAAGGTTAACATGTCATCGACAAGGTGCCACTGAAGGCCTAGAATTTTCACCGCTGATGCTGTATCACAACAGAGATCTGTGGATGTATCACTATTGTTTTCTTCACATAAAGTGGAAACATTTGACTTCCATTTTCTCAAGATAAACCCTCCTAGCTGCAATACCCTTGTTAATTCCTCTTTGAGAGTTGTTGAGCTTTGAATGTCTCTGGATCCTGACAGAAGGTCGTCTACGTAAAAGTCGTTATGTATCGGTTGTTTAATTGTGTCATCAGCTTCATCATGGGCCAGTTGTTGTAGAGATCGTATCGCCAAGTATGATGAGCAGGCCAGACCAAACGTAACCCTATTTAATTTATAATGGCGGATTTGTTGATTAGTCTCCTCTCGCCAAAGTATACGCTGATATTCGCTGTCTTCATTGTTAACTACAACTTGCCGATACATTTTTTCGATGTCAGCTGTTATTGCTATTCTATGACCCCGAAAACGTATTAAAATTGCCCATAACGTGGGTTGAATAGTTGGTCCTACTTTCAATTTTTCATTTAAGGACACACCAGTGCTGGACTTACTGGAACCATCAAAAACGATTCTCACCTTTGTTGTTGTCGTGTCTAATTTAATCACTGGATGATGCGGCAAATAGAACTTAGATTCATCTGGTAAGCTGAGTTGAGTTGAAGGCACTTCTGTGATGTGTCCCGTTTCTAAATATTCTCTTATTTGATGAATGTAAAGTTCCTTTAATTCAGCATCTTTTGATAATTTGCGTTCCATAGCAAAGAGTCGTTGAGTCGCGACAATCAAAGAATTGCCCAGTTTCAGAGAGGATTCTTTGAACGGAAGTCTAACGACATAACGGCCATCTTCCTGTCTCTTATGCGAAGCTTCATAATACTCTTCACATGCTATATCTTCTGGAGAGGTATCGTTGGTGTGAGGTGGCTCTTCTATTTCCCAGAATTTACGTAAGGTATCATCCATATCCATGGTTAGTTTAATATTAAGTTGAGTACTGGTGAATGAATTTGTTTCTCTTTGCACCGATAATTGTCCGGATATGATCCAACCGAATAGCGTCTTGTGGAGGATGGTCGTGTTAAATTGTTTTTGAGCACCATCCAAGATCTCGAAGACCTTGTCTGCTCCCAATAGTATGTCTATAGGGGCAGATATATTGTAATCAGGATCGGCTAGTTGTTCATATTGAAAACCGCTTCCTTCATATGGTTGGATGTTGCAAGTTGGTAAACTAGGCAGACTATTAATGATTAAGGCTGTTACCTGGACTTGTATTGTGGCATCGTATAATGATTGCATAGTTAAAGTCACCTTTCCCTTGGAAGTTACAGACGCTGAAGTAAGTCCAGTGACGCTTACATTTGCACGTTGTCGTGATAATTGCAATCTTTGCACGCATATTTCCGAGATGAAAGAAGTTTGTGACCCCGAATCCAACAGAACCCTGCACCTTTGTTGATTTTGAAATATGTCATTAATGTGTACAATTGCCGTGACATTTTTGATTGCAAAATCGCTTGCGACATTTTTGATGGATGTTCATTAGATTGGAAAGCAGCAATACAAGTAGTTGATGTAGACTGAGATTTTAAATCGTCTTCTTTTCTCGGTTTTTCATTTTTGTTTGGATCAAGCTCTGGATGCAATGTTATATGATGTCTGCGTCTACAAATTCTACAACTGTATCTTGATCGACATGTGGTAGAATGATGTGAAGATGACAAGCAATTGAAACACAGCTTTTTTTCTGCTACTGCTGTCTTTCGATCTGGAATGGTCATCGCTAGATATTTATCACACCTGCCTAGATAATGGTTCTCGTTACATATGGGGCATACGATGTTTGGTAACTGTGAGGAGAAGAAGCTCAATCGTTTGGAATTGTTCGCTTTGTTGCTTTGGATTGAACTTAACGTCTCTAATGCGTCACTCCTTTTGTTGAGAAAAGTGATAAACTGTTCCATGGTTGGATATTCTGCGTCTGCAGTTGCATGTGCCCATGCTTCTCTTGATTCCTGGTCTAGCTTTTTGACTAGGAGGTATATTAACCAGGGATCTCTGCTTTCAGCTCGTCTATCAAGCACCTTTAGCCCACGTATCACCTCGTCTGAAACATCAGATAGATGTCGTATTGATTTTGGACAACTCGGTTTCACATTTGGTTGTTCGATAAATTGCTTCAATAAGTTGTGTATAACTTGCTTCGGCTTGTCGTATCTGGCTTTGATTTTTTCCCAAGCCTCATCATAATTGGCATCAGTAGTGGCTAAGTGTTTGATTAATGAATATGCTTCACCTTTCAGCAAACCCTTTAAGTACTGTAGCTTGTGTACCTTTGAAACATTTGTGTTGTCATGTATTGAGGCTTCAAAAAGATCACGAAAGGAAGGAAATTCTGCGTAATCACCGCTGTATGCAGGTATGTTGGCACGTGGTAAACGTACTTCACTTTCTTTCTTTGTCAGACTTGAGATCTCACTTAGAAACTGGCTTTGATTCAGCATGAGGTCTCCTATGGTATAATTGTTTTCACCAACTTCATGCTGATCTTCCACTTGCTTATCCCACCTAAACAGCTTTGTTTTTAGATCACTATGATAAGATTCTATTTTATCCACCAACTCCGAATTGGCTTCATCAAATTTCCCTTTAAGCGTTCGTTCTAAATTTTGAAATTCTTTCCATTCATCGTGGAGCAAAGCGAGAGTTGCTTTTACTTCACTAGATGCTGTTGCAGTGCTGAAGCCCGCTACTGTAACCTTTATTTGTTCTAAATTTCTCAAAAAACGTTTTATCGCTCTATTTTCTGACATTTTTCGGATTAAGCGTTAGTGGAATGCCAGACGATAATATACAAATAGTATTCACAATATTTCAATTTTATCTGTATATACAAGGTGCTATTTCTTAAACTTTATAGCACAATTTATTTCACTATTTTTAATAATGGTATAGAAAGTGTGTACTCACGTGTTTGTTGATCACTGGATCTGTTCGCTGGTGAATCCCGTCTCGAAGGACCAATGGTAGAGCTCTGAAACTTGTTCGCTGCCTTAGATTCGCTTTGTAGTTTTGCTGAAGCTGCAAATCGCAAGTTCCAATTATGTTGATTCCGTATTCACCCGTTCAATTTTGTTCCGGCTTATTTGGAACATAAGTCGCCTTTATATGGTTAATCGCTATCTAGATCACCTTCACTGTAGAATTTCTAATAAAACAATTTTATTTCACTTTTATTTTAAACTTTTTTTTATTGGAAATTGCTTTCACTTTGATAGCTCGAAAAAGAATGAAAAATGTGCTTTTATATAATACCAATCTCTTAAAACAAAAAAAACTAAAATCTATTAATTAATTACTTTCCTTTTACTAATTTTAGAGACATCTATATGTGAACTTAAAATTATTGTGATTTGTTTAATGATTCTAAACAGGTAGACCCCCCATCACTTTGGTCAATGTGTCCAAAAAGATGATAATTATCTTCTCACACTAATTGGAGCCCTTTTCATAAGTTTCATCATAATCACTTCATTATTGTAGGCTGTAGTGTGCATAAAGACACTGAAAAAACTTCAAAAAGTACAAAAAATTTGTTTACCGGAAGTGAAAAACCGGAAGCTGGGATGCAGAACTATTGTGAACCTACCGCATACTCATGTACCAAGTTTCATCCAATTCGCTTATCAGGTACAGATGTTATAGAGCATTCAAAAAAACAGGTGCTCCAGGAACCCCACACCATTTTGTACACTATCGCTCAAAAACTAATCAGTTCCTTGTCATACATGTTTGCATCTTTTTCCAAATTGTCATCAAAATTCATTCACGAATGAATGTTTTATGCTCCCAACAAACATAAAAACTTTGGGTAAAAACCACCTGTTGTATGGTGAACCCCCAAACCCTTTATCCAATGTGCTCCAAAAGCTAACAAAATCTTTCTCATGTTACTTGAAAGCTTTTACCAACGTTTCATGAAAATCGATCGGTAATTGTAGGCTACAGTAGGGATAAACACCTGAAAAAAAACTTTTTAACTGGAAGTGACAAACCGGAAGTTGGTATGCATAAATATTGGAAACAGCACTAAAACTTTATATACTAAGTTTCAATAATATCATAGTCCGGGATCAGAAGTTATTCAAAATTTAAACTTAGAGGTGTTCGGGAGACCCCCCGCCATTTTGTCCAAATTTAAAATGAATCCAGATCTTCCATTTTCAAGTGAGCCTGTATCATTTGCCAAAGTTTCATCAAGATCCTATGCAGAAAACTCACTATTGCAAACGTGTTGCCGGCTAAGGGCCACATTTTTAATTAGTTTGTTTATCATACTTGCTATTAGTGTTTCCAATTATCCGTGATTTTAACTATCCGGATATCGAATAGTATGTAAAGTAGTTATCCGGATATCCGGATAATAATCCGGATAATGCCTTTAATAAAAACAATAGTTTAAAAAAATTAAAATCAAATCAAAAGCAATCAAAATTTATTTTCATCTGAAAAATAATATTTAAAAAATACAAGAGCGTTTAACATTGGAAACTGCAAACGATTTCTAGTTTTTATTAGCTTTTCTAGGGCAGGAATGAGTGTTTTACATGCGCTATATAAATTAAATTCCTTGTCTGGTAATGAATAATTATTTGAACGAATAACTTTACTATTTTCGATTGATGAAATCGTATTTTCCAATTCCATGACTAATGTACATTCGGTGAGTTCGGTCGGATTTGGAGAATTTTCCTTTCCTTATCTTATTGATCCGCCATTATTAACTAAACATTTTCGGATGTTTTGGTATCCGGAAACAATCTTTTTATTAACTTTTTTGCATAAATGATAGCTGATGTTTTAGAAACATAGCTAAAATCGTTAAAATTATCATTTCGGGATAATGTTGAATCCTGCAACAACATCATTAATGAAACTAGCTCAACATTTTTCCTTTTGTTAATAGAGTGTCTTAATGTGATTAACTTTAAATATTTATAAATTACTCAAAATTGAGCTGGTTATTATGACACGGAAAAATACTGTTTTTTGTTTGTAAATATAAAACTGCATTCCTAAATGGTCTCCATATTCTAAATCGTGCTAAATTTAAAAATTTAGCATGATATCGTTCCAATTTCTTTCTTCTAAATAATTATAAATTTGAACACCGGTGACAAAAATCATATAATTGCTATTGAGTTGTTTGCATTAAAAACTAGAAAATAATTTATAGTTTCAAACATCAAAGTGAATAAATAATTAAAATAAATAAATTTTCTCTAACGGAAGATGACCAAAAACTGATTTGATACACAATATTCAATAATATATTGTTCTGATATTTAATAATACAAAAACTTTAAATTTTATAATAGAATTTAAAATTCTTAACAATTTTGAAATTAAACTTGAAGTTAATGTTTAACTGTCAGCTCAAATAAGTCTACAATGCAACTATTGGATTTAGTCAACTTGAAAATGTGCTAAATCATTTTATTATTGCGGAGACCATTTAGCATTCTATTGGAACCCAGTCTAAATTAAACTTCTAAAAATTCAAATACAAAACAATTGCTGGAATGATAAATCTTAGATCAACAAAACGAAATCGTCTATTATGAAAAAATTAGTAGTAGCTGATTAAAATTTTTAAAAAGGTAAATAGCGCGAACAATTTTTTTGCTTTAATTTAGTTATCCGGATATTTTTTGTGAATTAACCGGATATCGGATAGCAAGATTTTTACGCATTATCCGGATAATTTCAATCCGGCTTAAGCCGGATTGGAAACACTACTTGCTATCCATGTTTGATTATACATAAGCTATGCTTCTTTGTATAGTATTTGTGCGAATTCCATTTCGTAATTTTGAGCTTTTAATCGATGTTATAAACTATCTTTCTTAGTTGGAGAAACATGCATTACATATACAATTGCAAACCAATAACATATTTAGTTTATTACCAATATAACAATAACACATTGTATAGATGATAGAGTTTGTAACATCATTAAGTGTTTAATTCAAATACATATAGTTTTGATATACAAATGTAATTGTTTCAGATTATACTTTCATTTTTCAATTTCATTAAATTATGTTCAACAAAAAATTGATCAAAGGAATCTAACCGTATAAAACAATATTTAAAGAAAAATCAAATTAAATTATTATCAACATTTAGGCAGAACCCCTTAAGAAAATTATAATGGCCCTCCCTGGAGTTCCATTCAAAAAAAATTCGCCTGTTACCTATGCGCAAGTGTACACAACAACTTCCCAAAGTTTCATGATGATCGGATGAATGGTTTATTAATGCATAAGGTACAAACATACATACTTTCAATTTTATATATACCCACATCCATTTCTCTAACGCTAGACTAGCGTTAGATATAGCGGTTGATCTAGCGTTAGATTAGCGTTAGATTTGTATGAAAAATGTCCAAATAGTCTACCGCTATACCAATTAGAAAGGATTGAATCTTTAATAAAACAAACGTTTTCGCCATTTTGAAATCAACTACAGTGAGACCCCTGGTGGGGAAAAGTCGAAAAAGCAGTAGAAATTGGCCGTTGTAATATATCATTTTTTGACAGATAAGAATAACAAAAATAAAATTTATGATTTTTCTTTATTTCTGAAAAAAAATACATTGTTTGTAATTTTGATTTCAACACGGCTGCAGCAAAATTTCTTGTAAATTACAGCAAAATTTCTTGTAAACATCTTGGCTGCCAATTGAAATATGAAACCTAAAAAAACGAAAAAAATTTATTTAAACATGATTGATTTCATTTGAACATTAAATTTAAATTTTAATAAATTTTTACATACCCTCTATGGTTCCAAATCTTTTTAAATTATTATATAATTAAATAATTAAATATATTTTGTACATATATATATAAAGCATTGTGTACTTAATATTAAACTTCAAATTTATTATATGTAAATGTTTTTTGTTTTGAAAACAAACAAAATACGAATACACAATATATAATAATTGCCAATTACTGATAGATGACAGTCATATTATTCTTTAAATCGTACAAAAAGATTCATAATTTAAAGCTAAGACACATTTTTTATTAAAATATTATTTATACGTATAAAATTATTGAAAAACAAAAAGTAGCGTAGAATTTTGCGTAAAACTAAATATTCGTCATGGAACTGGGTAATTATATGTATTCAAATCTAACGATCTTAACATAAATTGTTTTCTTTTACCCTCATACCAACCTACGGTATTTACCAAACCTTAATTAAAATCGCTTAATAGTTGATGTATGTAGTGGGCCATGGTAATACAATATATCCACTCATTTTATTTTTAAAATCATCAAACTTTAAGTATAATATATCTACACTGAAAAAAACATCTCCTATTTCCAATCGAAATGCAATTGTCTCAACCTCACCGTGCGGTCACATATGGCGAATCAAACTACGAAATTGCTTCAACAACTCTACAATTATAAATCGATGAAGTTGAGACAATCACACGAAATATTTATGTGAAAATAAAATATAGTTCAATTAATCTCAAATACTTAAACTTTAAAATGAAAAATTCATGATATAAGATAAGGCCAAAGAAAATTTTTTTCAGGAAAGTATAGTTATTATCTTTATTCAACTACTGTTATATTGGATATAACACTTTATATTTTAAATGAACCTCATTCTGTTGTTAGGAAAATGTTATCATGTACTTGTCCCAATCACAGTGAAATTGTTTGCAAATAATTCTTCTTTGCATGCATAATCAACTGCCAACTTCGAGATGAGGTTGTCATGAACTTCAATATTTTTTTCAGTGTACCAGCTCTATCCCCGAAGAATAAACCATTACCACGAAAACTAAGATAAACGGTTACAAATAATTTTCTCAACCTTTAATTTATGCAGGTATCTAATGGTGATATCAGCTATGATACTAATGTATCAAGTTACAAACCTATACTAGTCTAACACTTTTGTATTTTTTCTACTTGTTGATTATCACCCAAAGGAAATTCCAAATAAATGCGTGACATTTTTTCGGAATTAATGATGTGTAGAAATTTTTGTGTTGATATCGTACATGGACTATAATGCCCTTAGGGTAGATTATATAAATTTATTCATTTTGAAATTTTGGCAAATTATTTTAACTGAAATTATATGACTTTGGGGAGATAGAATTCAAAATGATTGTGTTGAGTATAGGAATATGAAAAATATATTCGTAAATTAAAATAGTTTTCGAAGAATTGAATAGAATCATACATAACTAGTTATCTCTGTTCTTGTTTATTAAATAATATCAAGGGAAATTGTCTTTTTTACCAAAAGTATTTTAATATAAAATAGGTATGTTTATATCAACAACTCAGAAAAATTAACTAGTATTAAACAACAAATGTGCCATGATCAAAACCGCAACAAATAAATGGTAAACAACCCAAATTAACTTATGCTTATCAATTTTATTTATTTAGCGTATGGTTTTTTTTGTGACACATTAAAAAATTAAACTTAAAAATAGGTAGACTCTTCTATGAAATCTACCTAAAACAATAAATGGATACACATTAAATGAACTTACAATCGATTTGATTGCGTGTCTTTTAAGTAAATTAAAAAGTAAAATATTGGAACATTGGGCAGTACATTTGAACATTAGATGTTTACATCGAGCGAGTCTATCCATGCTACTACATCGGGAGTTGCCAAATGGATGTCTGAGATGTTGCCATTGTAACGTCGAATTGGACACACAGTTGCAATGTGTTTTATAGTTTGTTGTGGAGCGCCGCAGTCACACTCAGGGGACTCTGAAATGCCCCACTTGTAGAAAGAATCAGCACAACGTCCATGATTCGTTCTTATTCGGTTTAATGTAGTCCAGGTATGACGTGGCAAATCGAAACCAGGTTGGGTAGAAGTCGGGTTAGTAATAGAAAGGCCAGTTGTGTTGTAATGTAGCCAGGAGGTGTCCCAGGCATCCAAGATATTAAAATCAGTTGCCAGCAGATTGCTGGCAGTTTTATGTGGAGGCTTTCTTGACTTCAATCGACAACGAGTGTGGTCACCGTAATATTCGTGCAAGGGTAACGTGGTGTTGTTGGTTACCTTTTTATGTTCACGCATGAGAGCATGCGAGCGTCTGAGTGCAGGTGGAGCGATATTGTTTAACACAGGGAGCCAAGGTAAAGGGGTGGATCTGATAGTACCACTTATAGTACGCATCGTAGCATGCAGCTGGCAGTCAACCTTTTGAGTATGTGTGCTATTTAACCAGACTGGTGAGCCATACTCAGCCACTGAGTAAACCAGACTTAGAGCAGTTGTTCGGAGGGTAGCTGGAGTAGCACCCCATGTAGAGCCTGCCAGTTTGTGCAATATATTGTTTCTCGTTTTAAGTTTTTGTGACGTATTTTCTAGGTGGAGTTTAAAAGAAAGAGTTCTATCGAGAGTAATGCCCAGGTACTTTGGCTGTTGATTGTATTTAATGACAGTGCCGTTAAATAACACTGATAGTTCGTGTTTTGCCAGTTTGTTGTTTAAGTGGAAACAGGAGCTCTCGGTTTTACTTAGATTGGGAAATAAACTCCACGTTCGAAAATAGTCATTCATTATCGCTAGGTCAGTTGAGAGCAAATCCTCCAAAACACCCATGTCTTTGTTTTGAGTGGCCAGGGTCCAATCATCAGCGTAACCAAATTTCTTTGATGTTGTGTAAGGAATGTCATGAATGTACAGATTAAAAAGTAATGGCGCCAGGACGGAACCCTGTGGTAAACCATTGTTAAGCATTTTAGACCTACTGCAGGAATTATTTAGATGAACTTTGAATACACGATTACTCAGCATGTTGTTAATTAAACGCGAGATGGTGCTACAAAGTATTGCATTGAACAGCTTATATATAATCCCAATTCGCCAGACCGTGTCATATGCTGCAGTAAGATCGATGAATACTGCGCCTGTTTTTAGTTGTTTTTGATACCCAGCTTCGATATAGGATGTTAGAGCGAGCAGTTGGTCAGTGCAACTGCGATTGGCACGAAAACCAGCTTGTTCGACTGGGATCTGGTCATTCAATATCGGTGCGATACGATTGTATATGAGCCGTTCTAGCAATTTATAGCAGGTGCTCAAAAGGGCAATCGGGCGATAGCTTCCTGGTTCATTGGATGGTTTACCTGGCTTAAGTATCGCTATCACTTTCGTAGTCTTAAAATGTTTTGGTAGGTTGCCGGTTTCTAGGACATTGGAAAAAAATTTAGTTAGCCACTGTTTTACATTTTTTCCAGCATTCTTAAGAAATTCTGGAAAAATGCCATCGTAGCCAGCTGCTTTTCCGTTTTTTGTTTGGGACAGAGCTGATTCTAGTTCTTCGCTACTAAAAGAGTTCGCATACTTCGATGGAGACGAGCAATTGCGCTTCATTTCTCTTAATTTGCGTTTAATTGTTCTCTTATGAAGGCGATTAATAGAAGCACGAGACATATTTACTATGTGATTTGCGATGTCCTCTGGATTTATTTCATTGTTAGCACGAGTAATTGAGTTTGAGCCACCCAGTTTCCATGCTTCCCTGCTTGAATGGGAAAAATCAATGTTTTCAACAGCCTTAATCCACTTTTGTTTTCTCGCGGCGTCTAGTGAGTATATTAAGTCATCAGCCACGTCTGCCTCACCACTACTAAGGTACTCCTCATATAATATATCGCTCTCTTTACTCCAGCCAGGAATATATTCTTCACGAAAGCCTCTTGGGATGCATTTCTTTGCAGTTGAGATGATGGCTCCAACAAATCTATCGTAATTTTTAGGAATGGGTTGGATCCAGCGAATCACTGCATCCAACTTCATCCTATATTTATCCCAATCAGCTTTGTTAAAATTCCATCTAGGTTGAGGAGTAGAGTTAACGAGTGGAATTTGGATTCCTACCTCAAGAATTACTGGACGATGTTGAGAGCGTGGAAAACCTTGTAAGACAGCCCTAGATATTGGAATAGGGTTACGTTGTTCGTTTTTTGTGGAAAAACAGAGGTCGGGATTGTAATCACGTCGCCATCTTGCAGATCTAAAGGTTTTCAAGTCTTTCGCATCATATACCAGGAACATGTTGTTATCATCCGCCCAGTCGGTCAGTTGCACGCCATTGGTATTATTATTTGAGTAGGACCACTGAGTGTGATGGCTGTTGAAGTCACCAGCATATATTGCTGGATGATAAAATAATGGTAGAGTAGCAGCTGGCCATCCTGTATTTGGAGGCTTGTATACGTTTACAATTTTCGTGTCCGATATATCAACAACAATAAGATGTATATCGTTGTCCGTCTGTGTAAGTACGTGCGTGCAGTTCAGGATTTCTGACTTAACATACGTGGCAGATCCATATGATTGATGGTAAATAGCACTAATTAATTTGTAACCAACAATGTTTCCTCTAGAGGTAAGTTGCGCTTCATCTGCTGCATGCATTTCTTGCAGAATTATAACGTCGATGTCGTAATCTTTTAATAATCTTTGTAAATGTTCAGTTTTTGACTTGCTTATGCCTTCAATGTTCAATTGCAAAATACGGACTGAAGGTCCAATATTTTTTGTCTTATGGTGCTGAAAAGTACCGTTGTTATTGTGATTTTGATTTTGGTTCATATTTATTTATTTATTTTTTTTTTTTTTTTTGTTTTTTTTTGTATCACAGCCAAGAGTTCGAAATGAAATGTTTGGCTACCAAGTTGAAATAGACTATTTGCGTAATCCAGGGTGCAGCACGAGGAGCTTATCTATTTCACACACCCCTATGCTTATCAATTAAAAAAAAAAAAAAAAAAGACGTTAATCATACATTTTTATACGAAAATAAAATCAACAGTGTACAGTAAGGAATATATTACCACCAGTTGTAACATATGTATTTGTTTTCAGTTGATTCCCTAACTGTAGTTTTGTTTGAGCGAGACCTACATTTTCAGGTCAGTTTTCGTTTTATGATTTTGTTTCATCTGCCCAGCTTTGGATTTGGATTTCCGTGATACAAATACGTATAAATCTAACTTTAAATTTTCATGCTTTTCTTTTGAGGGTTCCGTTTTTTCATAGAAACGCTATTGGTGATATTAATATGTGTCAACAAAAAGAGGCGGCTTCGAAAATGAACAAAGTGTTTGTTTCATAGTGCGGCGATGCAAGGTTTAAGTTTCTTCAACGAGTAAAAAAGGCTCCTTTAACCTAAATGAATGGAGTGTCAAATCACCTAATTCGGGCAACAACGCAAATTTTTGTAAAATTTTGCTGTGCACAGTTTTTCAATTCTGATTACAAAAGTGCAATTTTAAGTATGAAACTCCAAAGTTTCAAGCTTGATTGACAGACAGGAAAATTAGTAAATCTACAAAGAAAAATATAGCCAGATATGTGCTTTGAGCGGACAAGAGTGAGAAAGAGTGAAAAAAGTTAATAACCAATTTCCGACGTGTGTTCGTTAAATCGAAAGTGAAATTTTCTGAATTTTGAATAATTTGTTTAACTATCAAGGTAAATGATATCAACAAGAAAGTTAGTATTATGTATGTATGTATATTACTTTGATGTTTTGGTTATATAAAAATAATATTTATTCACAACAACTAAATAATCTGTCGTTTTCCAACTTTTTAAAAGTTGGGAAGTACTTGATTGCTAACTTTTACTTCCCAACCGGTTGGGAAGTAACACTTCCCGACCTGAGTAGTTATTTCGATTGCACATTTTACGAGAGTCTCACTCTTTCATCTCTCTTAATTATTAGCAAGGGAATAGAAAATAAAAAAAACAAACAAGTAAAACTTTCATAAAATATGCGACTATATAATCCCTAATCCGGAATTTAAAGTAGAATTTTCTTTAAAATGTTTTCATTTTGGATATTTAATTTATTTATAAATATTTTAAAGTTTAAATAAAAAAACAAGATATTAATTATTATTAAAATTAATAGTTATGTTGGAATTTTTATGGCCGTTTATACTTTATTGTCAATGATAATCCAGCTGTTTCTGATCAGACGAAAAATTGAAATTCCGCACCGAATTGTTTGTGGAACTATTCAAGGTAGATGTGTCTTCTCCTAAATTGTGGTTCTCAGATGACAACATTCTGCACCATGGCGTGTCATTGGCGCCATAAAACCAATGCAACTCAAGCGTCTGTTCTCCATGTTAGGGGCGGCTTGGAGCGGGCGTCTGTCTTGGATCAAGCGGCTCGCTATATAAATGTGTAGAAAGCGTCTGTTCCCCATGTTAGGGGTGGCTTTCAGCGGGCGTCTGTCTTGGATCAAGCGGCTCGCTATATAAACGTGTAAAAAGGTTGTTTCTGGTGACCTTAAGATGCAGAACGAACCCATTCACGAAAACTTGGGTTGGGCGAAGGGCTAACACCCCATTTCCGTAAAAAAATTACTGTCATGAACTCTGTACACAGGCCTCGGAATATCTCGGATTCATTATTGGAACGACCTCGGAAACTGTACTCGGACTACGATTTAAAAATTGGAACCTGGAACGTGCTAAGCCTTCTAAGACCAGGAGATCTCCTAAAACTCACCCAACAAGTCGAGAGCTACACACTGGATATAGTGGCATTACAAGAACTAAGATGGCCAGGCAGTGGAATCCATGAAACAGCGAAAGGATACACTCTGTATTATTGCGGTCATCAAAACGGAGGAGAATTTGGAGTTGGCTTTCTTATACACCGTCGCGTGAATCAGCATGTTATCGTCTTCTGCCCAATTAATATGCGGTTATGCACACTGAGAATCCGCACGCAAAAATTCAATGTAACGATCGTCAATGTTCATGCACCTACTGATGATAAAGCAGATGATATTAAAGACCTGTTCTTCCTAGAACTCGAGGAAGTCATCAATAACATCCCGCGGCACGATATAAAAATCGTGGTAGGTGACTTTAATGCTCAAATCGGTAGGATTGCAGAACTTAAAACACATATCGGCCCTAACAGCTTGCATCATACCAGCAACAATAACGGTTTTCACGCAGCCGCACTGGCTATGATGTATGATCTAGTAATTTCCAGCACTTTCTTCCCTCACAAGAGAATTCACAAGGCAACGTGGAAATCAAATGACGGAAGAACGGTAAATCAAATCGATCACGTCATGATCTCTAAGAGACACTCTACAAGTATAACTGACGTTCGATCATACAGAAGTGCTGATATGGACACCGATCATATGCTTGTCATCTTTAAGTACAAGTGCAAGTTGTCATCCACATTTAACAGACAAGCAAAAAAGACCGTGCGCTGGAATGTCGAAGAATTTAAACATCCGGAAACGCTGAATAGATATCAGGAAATAATAACACAAAACATAGAAGAGCATGACATCTCTTCTGAGATGCCATTAAACATACAAGAAGAATGGCAAACGCTTCAATCAACCATTATAGCCGCAGCACAAACTACAATCGGAAAACGACCACCGAAATCACACAACGAATGGTTCGACGACGAGTGCCGCCAATCCGTTGAAAATAAACAAAAACTGGGAGAAAAATGGTTAACAAGGAACACCCGAAGCTCCCAAGATGATTATCTATGCGCCAGGAAAGCCTCAGCAAAACTTCTACGTAAAAAAAAACGCGAACACATGAAGAGCTGCATCGAAAACATCAACCAACATGCGGCCAACGGAAATTCAAAAGAGTGCTTTGCCAATGCACGGAATCTGACAATAGATTTCCACCCAAGATCTACAGCCATCAAAAATGAAAATAATGAACTTACAACAAGTGAACGTGATGTGCTGGCAGTGTGGCGATCCCACTTTCAAGACCTACTGAATAGGACGAACGAAGTTCATCCTATTTGAGCAATTGCTCCATCAACTGAGGAGATTTTTGTCCCTTACCCAGCAATAGAAGAAGTGGAAGCTGCCTTTAAAAAACTGAAAAATGGCAAATCACCAGGTTTCGATGGAATTCCCACAGAACTTCTGAAAAATGGAGGAGCAGCTCTGGTCTCACGTATATACGATCTGATTCTTGCAATCTGGGACCAAGAAGAACTACCTGCTGAATGGAAAACAGCTCTAATTGTTCCGCTACATAAGAAAGGTGACCGTCTAAAGTGTGAAAATTATCGTGGCATCGCACTGTTGAACACTGCATATAAAATAGTAGCTAATGTTGTACTTGCTCGACTCATCCCGTTCGCCGAATCTATCATCGGTGACTATCAGTGTGGTTTTCGTCCCAACCGCTCAACCACAGATCAATGTTTTACATTAAGGATGATTCTGGAAAAATGTTGGAAGTACAACACCAGCATTCACCAGCTCTACGTTGATTTCAGGCAAGCATATGATAGTATCATCCGCGACAACCTCTGGTCCGCACTCATATGCCTTGGTATCCCAGAGAAACTTGTTTCTCTGTGCAAACTCACAACATCGGGATCAAATTGTAGAATAGTAATCGAAGGGTCTGTTTCTGATCCTTTCGATATAACATCAGGTGTTCGACAAGGTGATGCACTCGCGACCATACTATTTAATTTGGCGCTGGAGTTCGCGATAAGAAAAAGCCGAATTGAGACACAAAACTGCGTATATAACAAATCTAGTCAAGTTCTTGGCTATGCAGATGATATTGTGCTTCTCGGACGTAGAACGAGCGATATCAAGGATAGTCTCTCTCAGCTTGAAAGAAATGCTAAACGACTTGGATTATGCATTAACACCGGCAAGACTGAACTTTTAACAACATCCAGGAATATACCTCCCGGCAATCTGAATACTGGCGACTATGAAGTGGAACGTGTAGAAAATTTCAAATACCTCGGGTCTGTAATAACATCGTCAAATGACATGCAGGCAGATATTAAAGCCCGTGTCTCAGCCGCATACAGAGTTTTCTACGCATACTCAAAACTTTTGCGATCCAAACATCTTTCGCAGTCGTGCAAACTCACACTTTACAAAGCATTAATCCGACCTGTGCTCACATTTGGAAGTGAAAGCTGGACACTGACTTCCTCCGATTGTAGAATTCTATCAACATTCGAGAGGAAAGTCATACGAACAATTTATGGTCCATGTAAAGTTGCTGAAAATCAGTATAGAATCCGAATGAATCATGAAATCAGACAGCTTCTTGGAGGCTGCGATGTAATCGGATTCATTAAATCCAACCGGATTAGACGGTTTGGTCATGTAGAAAGGGTTC
>OY856186.1:196519930-196827248 GCA_963693315.1 Diogma glabrata | reverse complement strand
TTCTGAAATGGTCCTAATTTTTTTTGCAATTACACCGTTCCTTGAAAATATGATACGATTTCATGTATTTCGACTTACTTTTATTAAGCAACAGTTCAGTCGAAGCTGTATGCGCAGCATTCCGTATTTCTGGAGGAGTACAATCCGGTTCACTATCAAACATTATCACAAATTATATTCGGCTGATTTTGAAACAATCAATACAAGAAACAAACGTTGATTGAATTTATTGTATAAAAATTTTGTTTGAGTTTATTTTACCTATAAATATGCCAATAAACATTAAACATAGTTTATTACTTCGGTCTGAAAGACCTAAGTATTACATTCATGAGCTCAAAATGAAATTCTCACCTCCACTTTTTTTTGCATTTCTCGACGTTTTAGGACCTACTGATTCTAAAAAAGCAAAAAAAAAATGTATGGCTGTGTCCGTCACAACCGACGAAATCTAGAAATCCGCTAGACGGATTTGAAAATTTTTTTTTCTAAAAATAGGTTTACTCAATGGAAAGAGCCAAAAGACAAACGATGTATTCGATAACTGTACCGGAAGTGTGTCAAAAAAATCGTCAAGTGTGTCAAAACAAGGAAATGTGCATATTTTTTGCTTAAAAATCTTTCATTTTAAGTGATTACGAGTAGGAACATTGAATTTGGAGAAATCTTGATGGTCGGGATTGGTATGTGAGATCAAAAACTAGATTATTGCATTATAAGTTTGTCAAAAAATGTTGTCAAGTGTGT
This sequence comes from Diogma glabrata, assembly GCA_963693315.1. Lineage (NCBI taxonomy): Eukaryota > Metazoa > Arthropoda > Insecta > Diptera > Cylindrotomidae > Diogma > Diogma glabrata. The sequence continues at coordinate 196,826,501 of OY856186.1, read as the reverse complement.
CAAAAGAAAGATTTTTATTTATTTTTTTACCCAATTTCTTGGAAAAAAATAAAATTAATAATTTGTATGACATGAAAATTTATTATTATTATAGAGAATTAAGGCATTATAAGTTTGTCAAAAAAATAATGTCAAGTGTGTCAAAAAATGATTTCATTTATGTTTTTAGCCAATTTTTTGGAAATAAAAATATGCTGTTTTTATGACGTAAATGTAATTGAAAATGAAATTGGACATGGAAATTTTTTAATTTGTTATAGTTTTTTAAATATTTTTGGAATTTTGAAAAAAGTTTGTATTATTGATTTTGCAATAATTTTTGCAATATTTTTAGAACTTTTGAAAAAGTTTTAATTTTTCATTTTGTAAGAATTTTTGGGATATTTTTGGAATTTTGAAAAATTTTAAATTTTATTATAATTTTTGGAATTTTGAAAAAAGTTTCAATTTTGATTTTGTAATAATTTTTGTAATATTTTTAGAATTTTGAAAAAAGTTTGATTTTATTATAATTTTTACAATATTTTTGGAATTTTGAAAAAGAAATATGAATTTGTGATTTTGAAATATTTTCTCGAATCGCTAAATTGAAGGTTTTTGAATAGTTTGCCGAAAATGTAATTGAAAATGAAATTGGACATGGACATTTTTGAATTTGTTATAGTTTTTGAAATATTTTTGGAATTTTGAAAAAGTTTCAATTTTTGATTTTGTAAGAATTTTTGGAATATTTTTAGAATTTTTGGAAAAAGTTTTAATCTGTGATTTTGTAATGATTTTTGAAATATTTTTAGAAGTTTGTTAGAAAAAAGTTTGAATTTTTTATTTTACAATATTTTTGGAATTTTGAAAGAAATATGAATTTGTGATTTTGAAATATTTTCTCGAAACCCTAAATAGAGTGGTTTTTGAGTAGTTCGCTAATTGTATAATCTTTTCAGTAAATAATGTTAATTATACGTTACCAACAACGTATTGATGTTTCGTGTTAGTTTTGTAATACATATCTAAACAGAGATAAAAAATACATGCTCTTTAACAAAAAGTTATGTTTGATATACATCGCTGCTGAAAACTAAAAACCATGTCCTCACAAAAGTTTTTTGCCGAAAACTATATCAAAATCCTTAACCCAGACCGAAGTCTTGATATCTCAGAGCTTGAGATTTCAGCCATTCCATATTTTTCATTATAAATTTCATTTTTATAATATATATTTACTTTATTGTTGTGAATAAAATTGTATACAAACCTCGGTGGAAATGTCATTTCTGTTTCGAGATTAAGTTAACCTTGGCGCTACGCCTCAACACCTTGATAGCACAGGTATACAAGTCAAAGTTGTTGTTCGATCAATTATAAAATCCATAGAAATTTAGACAAGATTATTTCAGTAAAAAATTAATCTTTACTCAATATTTGTGATTTTAGATGGTTTAGACATTAGAGAATAGTAATGAGAATGTTAGAAGTAATAAGTATTTGTTTAGTAATGTATAAGACAGTAGTATAGAAAAACAAAAAATCATTTTTCATGGCACACTTTGAAACAATGCTAGTGCATATTCTTGCCAAATTTCTCGCACATTCAAGTTGTTGGTTTTCCACAGCCTTTAAACTAGAATCGACGATATTTCTTGCGTCTCACGGACGATATGGTGTACCATTTATTTCCACTGATATCGACCTGATAATTTGGTATGGCGTATCCATCGAGATCAACGTCGTTCATCCTCAAACTGATCTTCGTTCAGTTGAGTGACAGAATCTGATGGTAATTTGTAGCAATGGTGACCTCTTTGTTATATTGCCTACGAGAAAAAGTGATCTGGTTCATAGACTCGTTCATATAATCAAGTGCAAAACGATTCCAGCGAACAGTTTCAGTTGCACATAATTTCTTTTCTGATCGGAAGCAAAGAAGATGTTAAGATGTGAAACGCTGAAAAATGCCACTTATCGCATGAGGCTTCGAAGTTGCTGAGTAAATGAAGAACCATTTCACCTCTAAGATCAACCGCTGTTTTGCATTTATGGATTGTCTACAGTAAAGGACAAAAAAAGAAAATAGTTGGACAACGAACAGAGACACCAAAGTTTATATCTATGTATAAATACGTAAGCAATATTTTTGCGGTACAATTTTAAAATAATTGCTCCATCGCAGTAGATGTGCCGAAAAATATTTTTTTTTGAATTTTGACGATTTTCAGAAAAATGGCAAAAATGTGATGGTTGTGTTTTTGAGTTTTTTGTTCGGTTATTTTGTTTTTAGGGCTCCGTTTTTTATGCGGAACACTATTGGTGAGAGTACAACGTGTTTTTCACATTATCTCGTTTATCTGGTGAACCATTAATCCGATGAACCTTAAATTTGAGGTGCTTATAAGACTAACCTATCCACACAAGATGGCGGGTAAAAAATTAATAAAGTGGTGTTCGTTTGTTGTACAGAGGTACAGAGGTACGTACGTTTGTACAGAGGTACAGAGGTACGATGTAAAGCGTTTGAGAACATACATTTTTTTATCGAGACGAGTAGGGTATCATATGAAAGGGCTTCATTTCAGCATTCATTAAAAATATATTTTGTAATTTTACACCTCACCATTTTTTTGTATAGTTCTGAAAAATAACGTTTTCTCTATGTTTTACTGTCCCGATTAACTCTGACCCTATTTCATCGAAAATCTTGAAATATATTTGAAATGAAAGAAAAATGAGTAGGTTTTTAATGAAAAATATTGAAAAGTGGCAGACACCCATAACTATATTTATTAAAGGGGTGGGAATGATATGGGGTAAAAACATCATTTAGAACCAGTTCAAGTGGGGTGTCATTTGAAAGAACACTTAATTTTAGAAACATAGCCATTTTTTTTAGAATTTTGCGATGCCTAGTTTTTGAATTATTGTCAAAAAAGTGACACAAAAAGTTGGTCCCCCCCCCCTTGCATTTCGAGCTTAATTAACAGAAAAATTTGAAAAAATTCACAGAGACAGGAAGTTTGATAGGCTCTGAACGAAAATTATCGCGAAGTCTCAAATAATTATATTTATGTGCTTTTAAGGGATTGGGGTTGGGAAGGGTAGAAAAAAACTTTTGTGACCCAAGCGAGTGGGGTGTCATTTGAAAGAACACCAAATTTAGGAACCATTGCAATTTTTTTTAGAATTTTGCGGTGCACAGTTTTTGAGTTATTCTAAAAAATTTGCGAATTTCAGTCCGTTTATTCGCACCTGTCCGACTTTTTTTTTTCAAGTTATTTGTTTTACAGTTCAAAATCAATCTATCTAGCTGTGCTTTTTTGAAATTCTATATGGAATAGAATAACAGAAATGCAAAAAAACATTACAGTTTACAATTACTATATTTGAATTTTTTTTTGTTATGGTAACAATGACTAGAAAAGTAAAAAAATACTTTTGTTTATTATAACTATAGTAGTATTTGTTGTTAGAAAAGTCAAAACTATTTTTGCTTATTATAACTAGTATTTGTTGCAGACAAAATTTGGCCATTTCTGAGGAACATTTAACGGTATCAACATTTTTTTAAACTACGCATTTTTAATGCTTATAAATTTATGATATTTTAGCTTTTAATGGAGTTTTTAGAATCAACTGATGAAACAGATTCTGATACCTCAGATTCTAAATCATTTTATTGAAACAATCGAACGTTTTACGGATAGTGATTTTCAAAAACATTTTCGATTAAAAAGAACAACTGTTCAATTTTTAATAGGTGAAAATTAATTAGTGAAGTTGGAGTAACCTAAAAATTATTTTATAAATGAAACACTGATTTGAAAATGTTATTGGTTTACTATTTAAATGCCTTACCAAAATACTTTTACTTATTAAAGTCTCGTTAAGGTTGATATGTTGGAACTCTTCCTTTCGTTCGTCGTATCTGTCCACAAATGCATCGGTCTCCTGTTTGGTCCACAAACGTCTAGTTCTAAAAATTAAAACAAATATTCATATAATCATAAAATGAATATGTTGAATATATAAATATAATATAATTCTAATAAATAACTTTAACTTACTTGTTATGTGCACTCATTTTTTTAATATGTATATTGTTACGTTTTTCTAGCCTTCCTTTGAATTGGCCTTATTCACAATTCGATAAACGTAATTCCCAAGTCTCTTCCGAGTTCGATCACTGATTAGTAAGCACAAACACCAGGTTTGGTTAAGTATTCAACTCCTTGATTGTTGCACAACAACAGGAAAACAAAACAGTAAACAATATTCCTAACTAGAATATTCTTTCAACAGCTTCAGAAACTCCAACGGTTGATTGTAGAAATTTCCAGTAATACAACGTTTAAAATAATACACAAATTATTTCTACTAAATAACACTTATAACTTTATTACACTTATAAACTTTACACAAAAACTAATTTAAAAATCACTTTTATAATTTTGACTTCTCTATCGCAGGTTTAAAATAAAACTAATTATTAATCCACAAGAGGCAATCGCTTTTATACAATTCTGCTTAAGTTCTAGAAAATTCGAAGTAACTTTTTAGAAAACTTGAGAAAATAGTAAAATATTCGATTACTTTACGTTATGCTGGTTTGATTCATAAAATCATTCAATTTTATTTATTTTGTCGACCCAAGTTCCACGAAGTACAACAACAACACTATTCATTTCATTAATTTGTTGTAGTATTTTGTTGATTTGATTTTCCTGGAAGTGACCGTAATCGTCTAGATTTTTCTGTAAACGTCTAGATTTTTCTGTAATCGTAACAATATTTAATAAAAAAACGGCAAAACAAAACAAAACTTAAACAACACAAAGGTCACTATTCGAAGTTTTAAAAAAATATGTCAATGATACCAACACATAAGACTTTAATATTTAAAGAGCACTATCTGTGTTTTGGAATTTGCACTAATTTATCGAGAATGAAAATTTAAACCTGCATAAAATGTGGAATTATTTCAGAATTAATTAGCTGTCAAATCATATTGATATTTTAATTCTATTCTATATAGAATTACATAAAAACACAGCTTATATATAATTACAAAAGAAATATATTTGCGGTACAATTTTAAAATATTTGCTCCATCAAAAGTGTGGCAATATGTATATCGTAGGGAAGGTCTTGAGTAGTAGATTTGTCGAAAAATATTTATTTTTAATTTTGTCGTTTTTTTCAGAAAAAATGGCAAAAATGTGATAGTTGTGTTTTTTGAGTTTTTTGTTCGGTTATTTTGTTTTTTTTTTTCTAAAAGTTATTTGTTTCATAATTCAAAATCAATTATATCAAAAAAAACAAACTCTGAAATAATGTGTTGCAACTATTTTGTTGGAGGTCTTTTTACAATTTCTATTTACAATGGCCGAGTTTCGGCCACTGGGCGATTCCTAGTACAAAAGAAATTGATCTTCCCATAAAATAAACATTTTGCATCTGGGACGGCTGAAATAGCACACCAACTGCTCGTCTATGGAAAAAAACTTTACCCAAATGCCAAGCTGATATAATTTTTCTATTTTTAATATCGAAGAATGAACGAAGCTGAGATCAATGAAATTCAAATTAACAAACTTGATTCACAATTATTGTTACGATCTAAAATTCATCATTATGGGCAAAATGGTTGGAAATCTTGATGTGCGTAGCATTAATCTCGTTATTACCACTGGTGAACTTTGGCATTCCCATCAACAGCTTCTTCGACCAATAACCCGCAACATCTTGGCTGCAAATAGGGCGGTCTCAGTTATGAAATGATAAAACACTTCCTATGCCATAAAACTTTGAGAATAATTAAAGTGACGAACGACCAATGAATGAATCGATCAATGAATCTCCATTAGGATATATGGAGGGATCAGTTTTTATTAATTTGTTAATTTTTTTCTTTTTTTTGATCCACGGGTGTGACAACCTCGCGTACTCCAGTCCCTGCTATTGGCATATGAGTTAACGTGAGATATCACATACCACTGGCAATAGCAGTGAGATATCACTAGCCAAGGTGATATCTTAGGGGTGCTGGCGGATGAACTGTATTCAGTCAACGGTAGCATTCTCAATCTTAGCTAATGAATATTCCTTGATGCTGGAACGCTGTAGCTTGCTCGAAGAAACGAGCCTTCATATAACTATATATCTGAGCATTAATCATTGAAAAATATACTGCGTCCCATAATCAAGGATTATGCCATTAGCTGGACTATTGGCAAACCAATTTTAGTTTTGTTCCTGCAAATTTTTAAAACAAATTTGCTTTTTATCTCTTATTTTACTTTTATTTTCCCTATCCTATCACGAAATATTGGCCTATGTCATATTTTATATGTGATAGGATTTATGGTTTAGTTATCCATTATTTAACAAAAAAATATTAAAAAAAAAACAAACAAAAAACAGATATGCGTCCATTAACATCCTTAGAACGCATGTTGTTGTGGGACCTTGGTCTTAAAAGGTTTTTATGTGTTGTTGTGACACATATTGTAATGCCTACTACACATCACATTTTATTAAAAAAAAAAAAATATATCGTAATGTACGTATGTATGTATGTAAGGTGCTTTTTTTCTCTATTCCTGTACCATTTTGGAGTTCCAAACATACTCAGTAGTTTGTAGCGTGCTCTTGCATAAAAAAAAGTTCAACAATATAGCAGCGGAGTCTTAAATGGGTAAAGGTTCGAAGCCTATTGATTCACAGAAAAATTAGGAAATTCAGACAAATTTACCAACTGGTAAAATTGAACTACTCTTTAGATTCCATAAACAGCTCGATGGATAAGATTTAACCCGATGTAACATTTTTTGTATCATTTCAATATTGCTATTGACATTTTCATGGAATTGTTCACTTTTTACTTCTAGTCTCTGGGCCCACGTCGATTTCATTTGAAAATTACCACATAGTTTATACTTCGTGAGGTGCCTGTGGCTAACTAGTTTCGAAATCTTTTATCCTACAATTTTCCTTAATTCGGCCGCTTTTTCGTTCGGCTAGCTCCAGAAAATACCGATTGCCCGGGATTTTGTAATTTTGCTGCACAATTTTGTTTTAATCGAGGAAAATGACAGAACAAAATTTTTTGGACTAGTCAAGCACAGGTGCCTCATTAAGTATAAAATATGTGGTAGTCATCAAATGAAACCAGTGATGGTCCAGGACTAAAATGGCAATATATATGGTCTGGCAATATACATTTTTTTTGATATTTTGGAATTTTATGTTCAAAAATCCCCCGAGGCGATTTTTATTAGGCAACATTTTGGTTGTTTTATCTACTACTTGTCCAGAGTTATTTAACACACAACTAAGTGTCAGTCGTGACACCAATTTAGACAGTTGTAAGAAAAATTGAATAAACTAAATACAGTTGAAGTTTTAAAAGTAGAAAAACATCTGTTTATTAAAACCAGTAACTCTACTTTCAAGCATTAATCAGCAAGCTCTAAACAACTGCATCTTTAGATGCTTCATGATCCTATTAAAAAAATGTTTAACAGTAAAACCTTAAAGGAAAAAACATAATTGATTGATAGTAAATGAAAGTGATTGAACCCACTATGTGAGACGAAACATTTAGCTGTTAAATTTTAATTAAAAATTAACTTCCGGTCATTTGTAAACCTAGATTTTTTCTAAAAATCACTTTTGTACTTTTATACTTAATTCTCCTAATTTTTTCTTACAATTTCAGGTAAGTCCTTGCTATTTTTTGTGTATTGGTGTAATAGAAGACGAAAATTGAAGGGAAATTGAAAACTGTTGAAAACGGAAAATAAGTAAGCAAGTTTTTTTTAAAGAAAATATATATTTACAGTTTGTTGTTCAATTTACTTGTTGATGGTAAGTTTATATGTTTATGAGATGATATTGTGAAGTTGGATGGCAACAGCTTGTTATTATGACTATCCAGATTCAGAGAGTTATGCCCTAGTTCAACATTAAACTTATTCTGTAACATATATTTTAATGTGAAATAACTTTTTTTATTGTGTTATTTAAGACAAGTAAAAGTAATTTTTTGTTTCTGTGTCAATCTAGCTTATTAAAGTTAAAACAACACAAATTATAGTTAAATGGATTAATCAAAATATTTCTATAATTATCTTTAAAAATCGTTAAATTATTTCCGAAAAACTTTCGTTGAAATATATAATTAAAAAAAAATTGAATGAAAAATGTCACCAAAAAATGTTACCTTAAAAAGAAACTTGTTGAGACAAAATTCTTTAAACATATGTTTCGTTTATAATTAGTTTGTTTTTAAAACGAGGGTTTATTGAAGGGTTTGTTGTGTTCTATACAAAAGTTTTTCCAGTTGAATGAAAAGATGAATCTTGAAGAATCAATTTCTATCTTGTCTAATCCTACAACTTCTTTGTTTTTGCTAGAAGTAACGACTTAATGTATTATCAGTTTGTCGCCACTAACATGGAAAACAGACTTTTGTTTAAAAGTGGTGTATGTTCTTGACTGTAAAATGGAAGGTTTAGATAAACTATCGTTTTGTTATAGCATTTATCAATGCTCTCATCTAGATCGGAATATAAACTTTTTACGTCATTCCCAAAAAAATTTACTTTTATTTGAAATTCCATGAAAATCTGAAACTTAGTTACCTCTACGTCTCCCTTGCACTCGTCTTTCTTTACAGTCTATTGACAGGTTATTCCGTCTATACAATCCGTTTGTGTTTCTCGTTTGGTATCTTGTCATCTCTTTTATACTCTCATTGATTGACGTCACTTCGCCATTGCTCTCTGGATTACCTCCATAAAGATAAGTTAGATTAAAATAATCCCATTACGTTGCAGGACCAGAATTATTTCATTACTCAAGAGACTTCTGTACTAATATTAAGCAACATCACATGGATATTGTTCATATGACCAAGATCTTACGCCAAGTAAATTTATGATATATGGTTTAACGGTAGCGTTTAAACCGGACTGAAAGTCGAGCAAGTACAAAATTCTCTATACATTTTATTTATAAGCTTTGTAGTCTATTCTATTTCCTAACTCTTTAACTTCCAGACATGAATGGTTCGTACAAATAAAATATGTGGGTAGTTCGAACTAGCAACCCCGATAAAACCAGAAATAAATTATTATAGTGGCTAGTAAATAAAATTTAGTTCAACAAATCAAGCGAGATAACTTTGATTAAAATAAGTTGTGTTTTCTTACGACTGTGCATTGGAAGAATCAAACACAATTTTTGGAAAATAAAGTGATCTGTTATCCATTTATAACGATATAGTCGTAGATTTATTTGTCAGAGTTACAAATGCTTGTTTCTTTCCATTCTGACAAATCAATTACATCGGTCTGAAAGAGTGAAGTATTACATTCTTGAGAAAAAAATGAAATTCTTACCCCCACTTTTTTTGCATTTCTCAACTTATTCTAAAAAAAATGTGTGTCTGTCTGCCGGTCGGCTGTCGCAACCGACGAAATCTAGAAAACCGCTGAAGGGATTTTAAAAATGTTTATTTCTAAAAATAGGTATGCTCAATTGTAAGAGCCGAAAGGATGATGTGTTCGATAGCTGTACCGGAAGTGTGTCAAAAAATCGTCATATCGCCAGTGGTTTGTGATATCTTTAGAATGTAGAAAAATAATGAGGTTATAAAATTATAGGAAAAAAATATTATTTTTTTTAAGATAAATTATCCAAAATTATGAACTAAATTATTTTTCCCTAAATGGACATACTTTAACCTTTTAAACATAACAAATAACTTTAAAATCCTCCTAGCAGTTCATGATACATTAAATTAAACATAAATGAAACACGTGGTTTTTAAAAACTACCCCTGGTAACCACTACCCGTGGTTTTTAAAAACTGAAGCGAAAATAATTTTCTTCTTCGAAAAGTTTATTTTTATTTTCTCCTCCATAGTAAAAAATTTGAACCAAATCAAAAAAGTCAGACAAGTGCGAATAAAATTCGCTCGTCAAGGGTTGCGTGAATGTAAAGAAAACAATATCAAAATAATTTACATAAAGTTGAGTTGTAAAGGGTTTATATTGCCAGACCATAGACACATAAAAACTAAATGGTTCATCGTAAATATCAATAGTTAATGTCAATCTCATCTAAATTGATCGAAATTATATAAAAAATATTACTTTAGGTTAAATGATATCCATAGCTATTTATGGTAGCTAAGGAACGACTCAATTCTGTTAAACAACGACGAAATTTAGGGGTGGAGTGGTGTTAACGCTAAAAATAGGACTTTTTTGACAATAATTCAAAAACTGTGCATCGCAAGATTCTAAAATAATTGTAATGTTTCTTAATTTTGGTGTTCTTTCAAATGACACTCATGCGAGCCAAAAAACCTTTTTTTCACGATTCCCCACTCCTATCCCCTAAACACGTAGAATTAAAACTACTTGAGGCTTCGCTATATTTTTCGTTAAGGGTTTATCAAATTTCCTATCTCTATGAATTTTTTCAAATTTTTCTGTCAATCAACGAAGAAACGTATAGGGGTGGGGGGGGAGGGGGACCAACTTTTTGTTGCACTTTTTTGAGAATAATTCAAAAACGGTGCATCGCAAAATTCTAAAAAAACTGTATTGTTTTTTAATTTTGGTGCTCTATCAAATGACATCCCACTCATGCGGGTCAAAAAACGATTTTTCACCCTTCCCCACTCCCATCCCCTAAACACATAAGAATAAAATCATTTGAAGCTTCGCTTTATTTTTCGTGTTCCATAGAATTATAGGCTCATCGCTTTACTAAAATTTTCAGTTCTTTCTATAGCAACAATTTTTTTGTGTTAGATTACATAAGTTCGACATTTAGGTCGGTGCTTGAAAAACAACGTATAATTTTAACAATATTTAAAATTAACAAAAGATCAATGTTTGACTTAAACAATAGCATATTAAACAAATATTAACCCTAAAATAATTGCAGGTTATCGAACTTACCATTCAATTAAAACTCAACATTTTCTAAAGTTATACAAGAAATTTATTAAACCAGTAATTATGAATGGATAACAAACGTGGATCTTAACACAAACTAACAAATCACATCAATCTGATTTGAACCTTGAGAATTTACGCCACCTTTTGGGCCCACTTATGGCATACAATACAATACAATATACAATAGATAGTAAAGGACAGTGATAATTTTGAAATAAAGTCTTCTTTCTTTTGGATAACTGGTTATATTCACTCTAAAAGAGTTGCAAAATTAAGAATTGCTCTAAGAATCAGTATAAAGGATGACATGACTAAAAATGTACACGCCAGTCCCACTCGATATTGCTATTCGGGTTAAAAAAGCTTTTTTTTCACCTTACCATTCCTACCCTTTCAAAACGATTAATAAATATTTGATACACGGGGGGACGGTCTGAATTTTGAACATTTTTGATCATAACTCAAAAACTGTGCACCGCAAAATTCTAAAAAAAATTACAATGATTTTTAAATTAGGTGCTCTTTCAAATGACACTCCATTCGCTTGGGTCAAAAAAAGTTTTTTTTTACCCCGAACGGTCGGGGAAGGGGGGGGGGAACGGTTTGAATTTTGCACTTTTTTGTCCATAACTCAAAAACTGTGCACCAAAAAATTATAAAAAAAACTGCAACAAATTTTAAATTAGGTGCTCTTTCAAATGACACCCCACTCGCTTGGGTCAAAACCCTTTTTTTTACCCTCTTTACACCGGTCCCCTAAACACACAGAAATATAATTATTTGAGACTTCGGTATAATTTTCATACAAAATTTAGCAAATTTCCTAGCTCTGTGAATTTTTCCAAATTTTTCTGTCAATCAGTGTCGAAACGAAGGGGGGGGAACGGTATGTTTTTGACAATAGCTCAAAAACTGTGCATTGCAAAATTCTAAAAAAAATTGCAGTGCTTTCTAAATTAGGTGCTTTTTCAAATGACACCCCACTTGACCACATTTTAAATAGTGTTTTTACCCCTCCTCATTTCCACCCCCTTAATAAATCTAATTATGAGAATATGACACTTTTATATATTTTTTATTAAAATTGTACTAATTTTTCTATCATTCCAAGTACATTTGAAAATTTTCGATCAGTTAGGTTCGGAGCTAATCGAGTTAAGAAAACACAAAAAAAACGTCATTATTCAGAATTATACAAAAAATGGTGAAGTGTAAAACTCCAAGACAAATTTTTAAGGAATACTGAAATGAAGCCCTTTCATATGATACCCTACTTGAATCTATAAAAAAATCTATTTTCTCAAAGGTCTCACATCGAACCCCTGTAAACCAAACGAAAACCACTTTAGTTTTATTTGTATTCGTCATTTCATGTGGACAGATTAGTTTTATACGCACCTCAAATTTCAAGTCCATAGCATTTATAGTTTACGAGATAATCGATATAATGTGAAAAACTCGTTTTACTCTCACCAATAGTGTTCCGTATAAAAAACGGAACCCTAAAAATGTGTATACATATATATATATATATAGATATATATATATATATATATATATATATATATATATATATATATATATATATACAGAGCCGGGACGAGGCTTAATTACGCCCTAGGCAAGAACAAGATTTGACGCCCCTACCCTCCCCTCTACAGAGTTGGTTTGTTTTAAACACTGTTTGAAACAATGTTAAAAAAAATTGGTTTTTATTCCAAAAAAACAATGTTTTAAACAAAAATTGTTTTTTTTAAGTATAGCAATGTTACTTATTTGTTTTTTAATTGAACTGTTGCATAATGTGGTATTTTATCGTTTTTAATACATTTACGCCTAATACGCCATTAAAATTTTGAAAGTTTTTAAAAGGAATCACATGTCAAAACATTTGTACAAAAGTGCTGGCGGATCTGGTATTCGATGGCCGACAAACGCAATTCGTTTAATTTCTAAATAAAAAGTGACAAATATGTGTCATTACTGTGAATCAAAAGGAACATCCTAGTTCTGAAAAGAAAATTATAGATTCGGTGCGAGATTTGTAAAATTAGATTACATATTTCAAATTAAATAATTATTAAATTTGTTGATTTAATAAAAATGTTTTATTTTTCTAACAACTTTTATAAAATATAAAAATCAGACCGGCTTCAGATATATATATCTATCATCAGTGAAATTTTTTATATTTATCTCATTGTTGATTGACTTGACGTAATGTTTTCCATTACATTAATTTTTCAATAAAAAATGTTGTGTTTAAGAATTTACAATATGTGTCACAACAATACATAGATGCTTTTTAAGATGTAGGTTCCACAACTACATGCATTATAAGATGTTGACGAACGCTTTCTTTAAACTTTCTTCCCCCGAAGTCCGGCAAAGCATTCCGTTTGTACAATATACGGTCAAAGGAATCCCTCTGAATTCTGTCACTATGACAGAGAGTGACCTCAATAGTTTGACTGTTTGCATACAAACCGATTGACGTGTATAACAGGAAAAAGAATATGATTGAGAAAGAACATGATGGATTCGATTTTAAATATTAAAATTTTTACCAGATACTTAACATGTACTTGATAAAGGCTTAAAAATTTTAAAACCAGTCGCAAATGGTTGGGAAGCAAATGAATGCAGTCTTAGCCAATAAGTAATTTGGAAACAGTAACGACATGGTTTGGATTTTTTTTAGTTATTTTGGCAGCCCTGTGAATAAGTACGAATTTGGAAACAGCTACAACATGATTTGGATTTATTTGGACTTGTGATCAGTTTTACAAAAAGAAAAAAAAATCGTAACGTTATATGCGTTTCGTTTTTATGCATTATATTTATTTTTGCGGTACGTTATTTCGTTGTGGAACAGACAAATATTTTTCCTTTTTTAAGTGTTTCAGTTGGGGTTCAAACTCGTAACCTCATCAGTGCCAGAATGAGCTCAAATCTATTCATTTCGCTACCAATGCGATGATATTTTGAAGTTGAGACTTCATCATCACTCTATTTACTTAAGTTGAATTCTCAATTGTCATTAGACTCCTATTTTTCGGAAATATTTTAACATTATTTTTGGGATTAAATCTCTAGTTCATATGAGGTGAAGAGTTAAAGGAGTTAAATCTCTAATTCATATGAGGTGAAATATTTCTATATTATAGGCCACATTTTAAGTCACGTGTATAGTCATTATTGATTGCTTCCAATCAATGTGAAATCAATAAGCGACACTTGGTCAATTATTTCATATATTGGCTTGCATATTAGACAACATTTTGGGGAATTTTAATTATTCGGGATTTTTGTGAGCAATTAAACTCAAGGGAAGTAATTTGAATTTTTCAATTCAAAGGTATGGTTGGAAATATCTCGTAAAAAACTCTGTTTTTCTTTTTTACGTGTTTTTTGTTGGGATTCGAACTCGTAACCTCATCAGAGTGAGATCAAATCAAAAATTTACAAAATGCTTAATGTTTTGCCACAAATATCAACAAAATTTTAGAACTACCAAAAATCTTTAGTTAGAGCGTGCACGTACATTTAAAAAGAGCAGATATGTCGGATTTTATATAATCGATATTTGCAAAAGCGTTCAAAAAACGAAATAAAATATTTACGTTATCGTTACGTTTTACGTTATTGTCACCAGATGAATTTTTAAAACGAAACGAAAGTAATTATTATTAACAAAGCTACTTAAGTTCGTTATTTCATTTTTACGTTACGAGTAACGTTTTGCAACACTGCTTGTGATGCAAAAACCCATTTCCACGGGTTTAGGCAGCATTTATGACATCGTTACATTACGTTGCTGTGTAACTATATCCAAATGCACTTTTTAATGAAAACTTCATTGTTTTAGAAAATGAATCGGCATCACTTTCGTCGAAGAAATTTGCCACTAAAATTTTCCACATTTTATAAATTATGTACCAAATTAACTCTGTTCTGTGCAACATTTTCTATGAATGATTTTTGTGAAAAATTATCTGACGCTAAGCGAGTGACCACTGCCCCTTGTTTAGATTCCAGTTTATTTGGACTAAAAAGTGAAATAAAGTAATTTGTATTTTGAAATCAATCTCAACGTCAGTAGGAATTGAGCGCGTCTTTTATAAATTTGGCTTGGTACATAGGAAACTCCTAATTCAATTTTATAAGGACTACTAGATTTTATTGATCAACCGTTTGAAATATGTACCTATGAAACCGACGGTTTTCAGTTTTTTTAAATGCAAATATATATTTTAAATTGAAATAAAAATATATTGCTTTCATATTCAAAATCTTGTTGTTTTCAATCTTTTGTTAAAGATTATACTGTTTCACCCAACCAATATTCTTATGAGGATGATATGAATATTGTAATCCGTAATTTATAATCGTCAAAAATTCTATTTCTTTATTTAATCAAATTTTTTACATGCATCAGGTCGTTCGAGACTCAGGTTAAACATAGGTCACAGATTTTTTATCATAATTAAAATTTCTGAAGTTTATATTAGCCAATAAAAACAAAAATGTCATTAGATTGAGCGATAAATTATTCTTTGGCATCTTGCATGGGACAAATATTTGAGAATATTCAAGAAATCTAGAGAAGCTTAAAAAAGATTCTTAACAATCGTCGCAAAATCTTGAGAATATTACCGAATTTCTTGAGAATTTCAAAAAATCTTGAGTACATTTGGACATATGTACAGAGTTTCTTCAGATAATCTAGGGAATCATGAGAATCTTGTAAATATTGAGAGAACCTTAGAAATCGTTAGAGAACCTTTAAACAATCTTACAATATTTAGGATACCTATTTTCTTTGTGATTTTCCACTTCCAATTAGAATTTAAAACAAAAAAAAACGAATCTCCGTAGTATAAAATATATTGAATACAAAAAATGTGTTCTCAATTTCTGCGCCCTTCAAATAAAACGCCCTAGGCGAGTGCCTAGTTTGCCTACCCCTCGTCCCGGCTCTGTATATATATATATATATATATATATATATATATATATATATATATATATATATATATATATATATATATATATATATATATATATATATATATTTGTATATATATATATATATATATATATATATATATATATATATATATATATATATATATATATATATATATATATATATATATATATATATATCAATTTTAATCTTACTTTATTCTCCAACAGTACATCATTAAATTATATTAGTTTTTTTATCCATGATATTTTTAACAAGAAATGAGTCATTCGGAATTTGTTCTACTGATAAATCAAACTTATAATTAACGTTTTTTAGTTGTTTTATATAAAAATTTCACTTAGTTTTTGCATAATAAATTTATGCAATTGAGGATTATACTTGCTTGATTTAAATTTGTTGGGTGAGCTCTGTCATTAGCTGACTATATATAATGAAAATGTCATCGGGCACCTCATCATTTTTATCTATTGTTTTAACCATATCTGTTTCATTCAAAAACCAAAAAAAGTGCAATTGTTGGCCTATGTTGCTTGTTTCCCGGATTGCCATCAAAATCGCGTATTTTACAAGATTTCAGTGGTAGATTTTTTTATTAAAATTATATATACATTATTAATATATATTTTGTTCTTGGAATTTTTAAAACTATTTGAAATGATATTAATGACGGAAGTTGAAACTAGTTAACGTTATGTTGTTAATGCATAGTTGTTATTCTTTTCTATCGCCAATTAGACACAGAGTGATTATTAAGTTCAATACTATTACTTCTTCACTAGGCACAACATAATTCAATGATCATCTTTGATGTTAGTTACAGTGCATTGCATACAGTCGAATATTTTCTTTTTGAATAATTCACGATTATTTTGGTGAAAAAAACTATTCTAAAGAGAAATTGTTAAAAAACGGATAAGTCTTATAAAGTTTTTATTGATTTGTAACGTGAGAAACATTGGGAAATATTTTTGTCTATTGACCAACATACTAGAAACTAGTTTCTGATATGCTTGCTTGAAAAAAGTTTCTAATAAGGTGTGGATAGGCTAGTGGTTAGACCAAAACGCGGCAGTCTCGAGTTCCAATCCCAATTAGAGCAAAAACTATTTGAAGCTTTTCTTGAAAATGTTTAATAACCCAACACACCCTGGTCTGCAAATAAGGCTTGATTAATAAAACTTAATGATAACTAATATTGTTTTTTGAGCACTAGATATCACCAAAATAATATTGAAATTATATTTGAGAAAAAACACACTAATTTTTGATATCTATATAATATTTTTTTTTATTTGCCAATCGATTTCGAAAGCTAAGCTTTCATTGTCAAGGCCTGTTCTTAAACTGTTTAAGAACAGGCCTTGACAATGAAAGCTTAGCTTTCGAAATCGATTGGCAAATAATAATATTATATAGATATCAAAAATTAGTGTGTTTTTTCTCAAATATAATTTCAATATTAAAACTTAATGAATTGGTGAAATTACTTACAACGGTTCAAGACATTTTTTAACGGCACATGAGAAGTTAAACAATTTTAGTATTAAACAATAATACTAATGTAGAAAAACCAACTTTAGTATTTCCCCTCATTAACAACGGAAATAAATTCCATAATATATAAATAACATTATTACTATAAAATTC
The DNA here is from genome assembly GCA_963693315.1 of Diogma glabrata. Lineage (NCBI taxonomy): Eukaryota > Metazoa > Arthropoda > Insecta > Diptera > Cylindrotomidae > Diogma > Diogma glabrata. The sequence goes on along the minus strand of OY856186.1, from coordinate 196,808,896 downwards.
AAAACAATCATCATCACTACCACCATCAGACTCTCATGTGTTTAGTTTTAAGTAACATTAAATAAAAGTAACAGCAGGTAAATTGTATGTAATTATGATTATCGTTTAGTTTAACATTTAAAATTACAAAAACAAAAAAATAAATATACGTATGTTACACAATTGTAATAAAAATTTTTAATTTTTTTTAAGTTTATATAGGAAACGTGTTTTTTATTTTGGAGTACATTATTGATTTTTCGTGATAACATTTCTGTCGCTTTTTTTAGAGATTTTCATAGAAAATAAATTGGCAATTTAATTATTTAATAGCAACTTCACTCGTTTGTAATGGGCTTTTTGAACTGCATTTAGTAAAATTTAGAAAAGCATATATGTATGAAATGTGTAATAGCAAAGAAAGATCAAGGTTTGTTGATATGTAATTTTTTTTTAATCTATGGGTGTGAAAGCCTTGCGAACTCCAGTCCCTGGTAGTAGCATATTAGTAGGCGTGAGATTTATCATATCACTGGCAAAAACAGTGAGATTTCACTGCTTAAGGAGTGTTAGGTGACTCAACGGTAGCATCCTGAATTCATAGGATATGAAATATTACTTGATGATGACAAGCTTTTGCTTACTTAGGGAAATTAGCTTCCGTTTATATAATCTTTATATGAGTTTTATTCCTAAATTAAGACAGTGCATCATATGATCAAGGAATATGCCACTTTCACTAGGATTATTGGCAATCCAACTTTTATTTAGTTTTTGAAAATGTTTTACCAAAAATTGCCCCCTGTCACTTAGTTCTTATTTTTATTTCTTACCTATCATGAAATATTGGTCTATGTCATATTTTACAATGTGATGATTTATTGTTTAGTTATTCGTTCTTTAACTAAAACCAAAACAAACTTCATCTCATCAACACGTTAGATTGCTTGTTATTGTAGGACCAAGATATAGGTCGTAAAAGGTGTTTATATGCTGTTGTAACACATATTGTATTCTAATAATTCTTTGTTTTGGCAACAATTGCCCGGGGTCGACCGTGAATGAAAATAATACGATTTCTTTTCAAAGGATTATCATAATCACACGACCGGTATCCAGAAGATACACCAACAATTTATATTGTATTTCCTTTCCTACAATTCCTACCACGAAATACGTTTTATTTAAAACAAACTATTCAATAAAAAAGTGTATTAACTACATCTCGTAGGAAAGAAGCGTGGGATTTGCAGAGATTCTTGCAACGTGTTTACCTAATTCTAAGGATCTTGTCTTAGAAGTTTATGTCATTCCGCCAACTCATCAGCCTGTTCACGAAGTATTAACTTCAACAATAGTTAACAAAATCCAATTACCTTTTCATTCAATTAAATAAAATTTAATTTAATTGTTTATTTTTATTTTTTGTAAATATTTGCGTTTTTTAAGTTATTTGTATATCTTATCTTAATGTTATATTTGATTCTGATTAACATATTTTATTTGTAAATCTTTTGAGTTTTTGTTAAAGAATCATAATTATGATAAACTATTTTATTATCTGATTAAATTATTACGTTTCTTGTGAGTAAATACGCTCAAATATTGGAATCATGTGAATTTTTGCAAAACAAAATAATTTTTCATTTTGAAATTAGAGCTAACACTTAGTTATACTATAGTTCGAATATAGGTGCTATAGATAGACAACATATTTTTATTTTGGTGCTTAGATGATTTCTGGAATCATCTTAAACCGTCTAATTTCTAGTCCCTAAACTATGTAACACCTTAGAACGTATGTTGTTGTGAAACTTAGATTTTATCATAGACTAAATATATCTATCTATGTGTTGTAGTGACATAATTATATTGTAACTCCTATTCTCACCAAATTCTATAAATATGCCATTGCCTTTCTCCTGAACTAGCGTTACTGATTAGAACTTTGATTTCCTTTTCTTGTCTTTTATAGTTGTAATTCTGTTATTTACCCAATTTTCCTAATGTAAATCGATGTTTGGATTGCTTTTTTTGCTTTGACAACATGGCATTTTCGATTTTGTTAGTCATTTCTATTAAAAGAGTGTTAACAGTTGTCTTTCTTTTCTTAGTTTCTTTCTGTCAAATATCATAAACGGTATATTTTCCGGTCATTTATCCAAATCAGCAGATGAGATCAGTGCTAAATTTATATATCTTTTTGCAAGAGTTGGTGCAGGTAACCGCTATAAAGAGCTCTTCGAAACACATTTTCTGTTCAGTAGCACCAAAAGTTATTCCAGCTGCCTTAGATATACTAACTCTCTCTTTTCCACCTCTGTTTGTGTAATGGTTACCTCTTGAAGAAGTCGTCAAACAGTCGAATAAGCTACTATTTTAAATCAACTCCTGCTTATGGCAGAAATATCAAACAAAGCAATGATAATGTTTGAATTTGGACTGCGCCCAATAATAGCAACACTCAACCAGATCAGTTAAGTGACTTAAAATCTATGTCAACGTTTAAATCACTCTAGAGCTTCAATTTACTAAATGTCACACCTATTATTTCAGTCCGGTAATGGTACGTCCGAGAACGCGAAACCTTTCGGAAGGCCCAAAAATAAAAGCATATAAGAATCAAAATCAGATCCCTGTGAATTTTTGAAGCGTTGTGTCGTTTTAAATCTCACAAATGCCTCCAAAGTGTTGTACCTTTTGATAGGTACAAAAATAATCATTTCAAATTAAACAAGTCTTTTCGTATAAAAAATTAAAACGACTCTGATACTGTGGGGCATAAATTGGTTGAAAGAAATTTCATTGCCTTATTAATAAAAGGTATATTCTACTGGTAATTCATTTATTTCGGCATTTATGTTTATCTGTTTAACGCGACCCTCATAAGCATTTTTGTGTACATCGACAAATTACTGATCAATTTCTGATACTTTCAAGAAACACATTAATGCTCAACTAATGCAGTATAAATTTAAAACAATCATCGTGGACAAAAAAGTCGGCAAAGTGCGAATAAAATCGCTCGCCGAGGATTCCATTCTATGAGAATATTTCTCCTAAGAACACAATTTTGTAATAAATCAAACAACAGCCCTTTCGAAAATTACAAAAAAAATTGTTTTGAACTTAAAACAAATTCTTCTTTCATATGACACCGTTCTTATGAAGATCAAAACCATTTTTTTTCGAAATTACTTCTCTTAACCCGTGCTTTAAAGAAAATTTGAAATGATATCGCGATCGCTATAGTTTTCGTTCAATCTTTACAACATTACCTATGACTTTGAATTGTTTCAGTTTATCACTTCTTTAATGCAATAGTACCAGACATACCTATATAGGTTTTAAATAACAAATGTACTAAAGAATTCAACAAAGTCTTAGAAAATATAGATTAACACGTTTTCGAATAATGTAGATAGTATTTTACTATCTACGAGCAAAATGGAAAGTACAGTACATATGCCATTAAGTTGACTTGTCATTAAAGGACAGGACGAAAGAAGGAAGTTCGACTGACTACTTTCGTCAGGGGAGCCATAGGAGAAACGATATTAAGAAACAAAATGGGAACCCAAACCCTGAGATAAAGGCTCTCAAAGTCTACCAACTTAGCTAGCCGGGCCAGGCAAAAACTCTTTACCAAAATGAAAAAAAAAAAAAAAGAAAGAGAAAATAAAACAAAAATAAGATCAAACACAAAAAAAAAAAGCAACCAAAAAAGTCTCATATAATAAACAAAAAAATGGAGTTGTAGAAGAGTGCTTTAATGAATTATATAGATGACCCGAGGGCAGATCTAACTATGGCTTAGAAAGCCAAGAATTAGCATTTTCATTTTACCTGGCAAGCTAAAGACACCACCGGAACAGCCTGTATTGAGAATAAAGAAGTTTGTGTAGGTGTTCAGTGAACGTCAGTAATACGCTCTAACGCATAAAATTTTCGAAGTTCATGGCAGTTAGATAATTTGAGCGGAACACTTGAAGGACACGGCTTTATTGATAACCCGTGAACGTGGTGAAATAACCATGGTGGGACGACCTAGATGGTTAACCATCAGGGGTTGACAATATCCGAGCCATTTTACTTCACCACTCAAGACCCTCTCGCAGCAGTCAAGAATTTCCACCCAACTAAAGTACGTGGGATCGTAAACCCTGTTAGGAATACGTCTGAAGGACTTTCCCTACCTTTGCGGTTCTAAATTAAAAACTCAAATTCAATCATACATGATATTGGTGTGTCAAGGACATACATATGGTTTATTGCACTCTTCGAACAACAGCTCAACAACTAACACACGAACAATATAAATAAAACCCCAGAGAATTGTCTGCGTGTCCTGACTTACAAGGATCTTGCCTTTCGCCCACAGAACAAAACTTTACCAAACCAATACACCAAAACAAAAATGACAGAATTGTCTTCGCCTCAGTACGTACAAGGCGTCCTCCACCCACAATACAAAACTGAATAAAAAAACACAAAACACAAATGTTGCCTAGGCGTCAGGACTTACAAAACATCTTGCCATTCGCCCACAAAACAACCCACAAATACAAAACTTCCTACAAAAATCAAAATCTTAAAATAAAATACATAATTTTAAACAAAATTAAAAACAAAATACTAAAAATTTTCAAATTCAAAAATTCAAACCATATATCAAAATTTCAAAAAAAAATTTCAAATGAACAGAACAAAATTTAAAAATATAAGACATGACAACAACATACAAGCTGGGTCTGGGTCAGACTGATTATTTGTTGAAAGCACCAATTACATAATCCGCTAAGGAAAGCTAGAGACAAACTTAGGATTAGCAGCCAAAATCCAATCTAAAAACTCACAAGAAATCGCAAAAGACGATCTTACCAGTGCTTTCCTGAAGACGCGTATCTCGAATAAGAACCGTAAACGTTCTGATCTCAACGATCTCATTTGCCAGTATTTTATACAATTTGACTGTCACCGGTGTTGCAGATATGCTGTCACAAATAGTTTTAAAGCTACTTTTCTTAGCCTTCCTGATTTCTTTGTTGTATGTGCTTAACATATAATATATAGGTCTCTGTGTACACCGAGATTACATATATAAAAAATATGGAGGGGCTGAAATCTCAAGCTCTGAGATATCAAGACTTCGGTCTGGGTTAAGGATTTTGATATAGTTTTCAGCAAAAAAATTTTATGACGACATGGTTTTTAGTTTTGGGCAACGATGGATATCAAACATAGCTTTTTGTTAAAGTACAAGTATTTTGTATTTCTGTTTAGATATGTATTACAAAACTAACACGAAACACCAATACGTTGTCGGAAAATTATAACTGTTCATAAATCAACATAATTTAGATAAAAGATTATACAATCAGCAAACTACTCAAAAACCTCTCCATTTAGCATTTCGAGAAAATATTACAAAATCAAAAATTCATATTTCTTTCAAAATTCCAAAAATATTGTAATAACTAAACAAAATCAAAAATTCAAACTTTTTTCAAACAAATTTCTAAAAATATTTCAAAAATTATTACAAAATCAAAGATTAAAACTTTTTTCTAAAACTATTGCAAAAATTATAACAAAATCAAAAATTGTAACTTTTTCCAAAATTATAAAAATTATAATAAAATCAAAAATTTCAAACTTTTCGAGATTCTAAAAATATTCCAAAAATTCTGATAAAATCAAAAATTGAAACTTTTTTCATAATTTTAAAAATATACATAAAATTCAAAAATTCTATTTTTTTTTCAAAATTCTAAAAATATTCCAAAAATTAGAATAAAATCAAATATTTAAAATTCTAATAATATTCCAAAAATTCAAATATTCTATTTTTTATTTCAAATTTCTAAAGCTATTGCAAAAATTATGACACAATCAATTATTAAAACTTTTTCCAAAATTCTAAAAATATTGCAAAAATTATAACAAAATCAAAAATTAAAACTGTTTTCAAAATTCCAAAAATTAGAATAAAATCAAATATATAAACTTTTTCTAAATTCCAATAATATTCCAAAAATTCTTAAAAATTCAAACATTTTCCAAAATTTTAAAAATATTGCAAAAATTATTATAAAAATTGAAACTTTTTTCAAAATTCCAAAAATATTTAAAAAACTATAACAAATTCAAAATTTTCTATGTCCAATTTCATTTTCAATTACATTTACGTCATAAAAACAGCATATTTTTTTTTCCAAAAAATTGGCTAAAAAAATAAATGAAACCATTTTTTGACACACTTGACATTTTTTTCTTGACAAACTTATAATGCCATAATACTCTATAATAATAAAAAAATTTCATATCATACAAAAAACTAGTTTTATGTTTTTCCAAAAAACTAGGTAAAAAAATAAATAAAAATCTTTGTTTTGACACACTTGATAACATTTTTTTGACAAAATTATAATGCCTTAATTCTCAATAATAATAATAAAATTTCATGTCATATAAATAATTATCTGTATTTATTTCCAAAAAATTGGTTAAAAAAAATAAATAAAAATCTTTCTTTTGACACACTTGACAACATTTTTTTGACAAACTTATAATGCAATAATCTAGTTTTTGATCTCACATACCAATCCTTACCATCAAGATTTCTCTAAATTCATTGTTCATACTCGTAATCACTTAAAATGAACGTTTTTTAAGCCAAAAATACGAAAGTTTGCTATTTTTGACACACATAATAATTTTTTTGACACACTTCCGGTACAGTTATCGAACACAGCCTCCTTTCGGATCTGTCTCTTCAGCATACCTATTTTTAGAAAAAAAAATGTTTTGAAATCCATCCAGCTGGTTTCTAAAATTCGTCGGTTGTGACGGACGGCCGGACGGACGGTAGACAGACATACATTTTTTTTGCTTGTTTAGAATCAGTAGGTCCTCAAACGTCGAGAAATGCTACAAAAGTGGAGGGTAAAGATTTCCCTTTTGGCTCATGAATGTAATACTTAAGTAAAGAAATTCAACACATGGCGTCTGGTCCAGGAAAATCTCTAATTCAATTTAATTTGATTTATCATTTTAAGACGAAACCTTCAAAAAATATGTATCTATCTTCTATATAAATAAAATTCGATGTCTGTCTGTCTGTTCGGGATAAGCTTCGAAACGGCTGAATCAATTTATGTGAAACTTGATAAATATAAAGAAAGGAATGTCAGAAGTATAATATACTACTTTCGTCCATAAATTTTATAGTTTTTATAATAGAACTTTTGATTTCTAGCAACAAATTTGATTTTCGTAAGAGTTTGCTTAAATGTTGATTACATTTGATAGCAACAAATTTGATTTTTGTAAGAGTTTGCCCAAAAGTTGATTACATTTTAATTTGGTTTTTAATTGTTCCAATGTATTTATTACAATGGTTTTGTTGTTTAAAAGTATTTATTCGATAGTAGACCAGTCTAGATACCTTAAAAACAGGCAAAAAATGCAATAAATTTGTAACAGAATGAGAAACTATTGGATAAATAAGAAAATATAGCGCAAATGATGGGTAACATAAATTAAGGGTGATCCGAGTTACAAAATAAACATTAACAACATAAACACGGAAACGTTTTCCAGGAAATGTGAAAAACTGAATAAACTTGATTTTAAAGAGTTATCATCAATGATATAAGAACTGAATCTAAAAAATTACTGAATCTAATTAATTTGCACCATATTTTTTTAGATTCAGTTCTTATATTCTTGATGGGAGATTTTCCATTGGAGTGATTTTATATCACAAATAATTTACTGAATTAGTTATCTTCAATGATTGTTTAAAAATATTCATTATTTGTTAAAATTTACCGTTGAAATCTTTAAAAAATATAATTTTGGTAATGCAAATTTTTTTTATACCATCTAAAAGTAGACGTTTCAACGAAAATAAAGATTACTATTTTTTTTTGAAAAAACTGTTTCCAGCACAGGAGAATTTTCGGGTGAAAAAGAGGTCACTTTTTTGGTTTAAAATCAAAATCAAACGTAAAAATAAATATTGTGATTCCAAAAAATTACAGCGTATTAGGGACATAATAAGGTACGTTTCCACCAAATTGTGTGAAAAAAAAATTTGTTTGTGGGAGATAAAAATTAAAAACGAAAAGACCTTTTTTTCTCAGTTTTTTTCTATTTTCGCGGATTTTAGGTTATGTGAAAAAATGGCTGACATAAAAGTTACAGATCTTTTTATTACCTACAACTTTTACTTTAAACTTTTTTCAATAGAAGCTCTAGTTTCCCCAAAAATCGTAAAAAAACCTTTTTTACCCCTATAAAGGGCTCACCCCATTTCACCCTCGTAACTCGGATCACCTTTAATTTATGTTTCCCATCATTTGCGCTATAATTTTTTTCTTATCCAAAAGTTTTCATGCTGTTACTAATTTTTTCCTCACAAAAAGCTATTCTGACTGGTCCATAGAGGGAAATTTTAACTGAATTTTTACTTGAGAAATTTTCTCATTTGTTATACAGTAAAAATCCCGAAAGACGGAATCTCAAGGGAGTCAATCTTTTTTCCGTCTTTCGAGAGTTTCCGTTATTCAGGAGTATAGAGTTTTTTACTGCCCGTTTTATATATAAAGTGTAACGCAGCTTTCCTATTTGCGGGCGCGGATTGTTTCTTTCTCCTTAGGGAGCAGTGAGGCATTTTATTCCCACAGTGAGGAAACAATACTAATCAAGTTTCTTAAGACTATTATTAAGTTTAATTGAAGTTTTGTGCAAAACCATAAGTTGGTAGCAAAATTAAATTGTTAAAATTGCTTTGAACATTGTGGTTTTGTGCTAATTCACACTGCCTACCGACGCAGATAGCTTATTTATTTAGTTAATTACTTTTATCTTGACAACAAACCACCACAGGTTGCAGATGTCTGTATTAGTAAATGTAAGCGATGTTGTGTACGTTCCGTTTTATAATATGGTTGTCAAAGAACTGTTCAATCGGATTCATGAGAAATAGTTTTGCATACATAAATATAGAAACGACTTTAAAGTTCGCCACTTCTTTAAAGTTCTAACTTTAAATATCTAATGATTTATAAGTTAATTTGATGCTGGTTAAAGCAACCATATTTCTATTTTACTCGAGGCTTGAGATTATTAGGTACAAAAAAAAGGTTTAGAATTACTGCAAAACTTTGTTATTTAATCGAGGCTGCAACGACATATTATTCGAAAGAGAATTAGTAATCCTTGTGCTATGTATAATCAACAACGAACTGGTTGTTTGCAAAGCATATGATGATAGGTAAAACGACTAGTACATAAACCTGACACACACAATCAAATTCTTGAAATTAATAGCATGAATGGTTTAACACTTTGTAGATTTTAACACCAAAATCATTTGATTATTCCCACGAACATCCTCGAGTGATCCGGGCTGACTTTTTTTTTCAATCAAACCTGGAAAGGAGCGTCAATTTACAATTTAAATCTTTTTCTAAAATATGCTCTAGCGTTTTAAGGACTTTTTCATAATTGTAATCTTTTGCATACTCCAACACCAAATTGTAAAGCAAACCTTTAAGCACTCTAAGTTCTAGCCATAGCAAAAAAATTTCGGTTCTCATGACCTAACCACCAAATAATATGACCGAAATTTGACTATCTTAATAATGACAAAATTTGACTATCTTAATAATGACAAAATTTAGACTGTTCCCAAACCGAGGCTCAAGTTCCGTAAAGAAATTACAATTGATATGTGGAGCAAGTTATAAGCTGAATAGGAAAAAAACAATGTGTGAGGCGTTACAATTCCCAATAGTTTACTATAAATTCATACAATGGGCCATTACCAATCTTACAAATTCAATCTAGAAAATTAAGTTTGTTTTTAATAGCAACTTTAATTACCAACACTCCAGTTTTTCAATTCACCGAAAAACTCTGATCATGCAAAATAGTGATTGAACTAAGTCTAGACAGAAACTTAAAAAACAGATAGAAAATCTTGAAACTCGACAGAAACATTGATTGAGTTATAAAATTATTTCAGCCAAGGAACTAGTCCCTAGGCCAGCGCCGATTTCATGTGATGATTACTACACATTTTATACTTCGTGAGGCGCCTGTCCTTGACGAACCCGAAAACATTTGTTCTGCGATTTTTCTCAAATCGGCCGCTTTTGCGTTCAGCAAGCTCCCACAAATGCCGATTGCCCGCGATCTTGTAAATTTTTGTTTTTTTTTAACTATGGGGGTTGGAAATTTGATTTAGATTACGAGGGTAACCTTGTCCATCAATAATTTGTCTACAATTGTCTAGTCCGACAACCCAAACATACAAAATTTCAGTTGTGGGACTCGAGAATGGCAGACACATTTTGGTCGGACAAGCTTATCCTCTTGTTCTTGTTCTTAAACAAACAAACAAACCCGCACAGTTTAAAAAAAAATGTGGTAGCAAATTTACAAGATCGAGGGCAATCGGCATTTTTCGGAGCTTGCCGAACGCAAAAGCGGCCGATTTGAGAAAAAACGCAGAACAAATGTTTTCGGGCTCGTGAAGGACAGGTGCCTCACGAAGTATAAAATATGTGGTAATCATCACATGAAATCGGCGCTGGCCCAGAGAATAAACAATTGTGAACTATGGAACATAAAACCAATAAAAAACCTTTAAATAAAAAAAACGTATTTTTTGACATTTTACTTATTTTAGGTAGTTTCAAAAATAATTCCGCTTAAAAGGAGTTAAATTTGCAAGAAAATTGATTCGTAAGACACAAAAAAAAATTTCCTTCCGTTAACCGAGAGTTTCCGTCAAAAGTGGAAAGAAATGTATTAAAATATTTTTAAGGGAAAATTTTTTCCGTGTACGGGGATTTTCCGCTTATATATATATATATATATATATATATATATATATATATATATATATATATATATATATATATATATATATATATATATATATATATATATATATATATATATATATATATATATATATATATATATATATATATATATATATATATATATATATATATATATATATATGAGTATGTATGTTTTTGTTATATAGAGACAAATTTGTATTTTGTTGTATATGTTTTAAAACCAGGGGCCCTATCCCCGAACACATATTAGTCAATCGACAATATTGTCAATTTCACAAAAATGCTTAACAACTTTGTATAAAAATGGTGTTCTGCAACTCATATATGTGTATATTAGACATAAACCTATTAAACCAAATTTTTACAAAATTAAAACAGATTTTTGGTACTAAACTTTTTTAATCTTAAAACAAGCAAAATAAAATAAAATTTTATTAAATAAATAAATATGTTTTAATGATATTTATATAAAAATATGATTATTTAATGTTATTAAAGACTTAATTTTGCGTTATTATTTTTTTTTTTAATAAAATGTGTTGTGTAGTACAATATGTGTCACAATAACACATATAAACTTTTTAAGACCAAGGTCCCACAACAACATACGTTCAAAGGTGTTGATGGACGTAAATCTTTCTTTTTTTGTTTTTTTTATATTTTTTGTTAAAGGATGGATAACTAAACAATAATTCCTATCACTGACAAAATATGACATAGGCCAATATTTTATGATAGCATATAAAGAAAATAAAAGTAAATTAAACAGTAAATAGCAAATTTTTACAAAAGTTTGCTGAAACAAAACAAAACTGTAGTTGCCAATAATCCAGCTGGTTGCATATTCCTTGATCCTGTGGTGCTCTGTCGTTCTTGAAAATTAAAGCCAACACATAGTTATATAAAGGTTCGTTTCTTCAAGGAAGCAATAGCGTCTCATCATTAAGGATTATTTCACAGCTAAGATTGAGGGTGTTACCGTTGACTGAATACAATTCATCCGCCACCACCCTTAAGATGTCACCTTGGCTAGTGATATTTCTCTGCTATTGCCAGTGGTATGCAATATCTCACGTTAACTCGTATGTCCATAGCAGGGACTGGAGTACGCGGGGTTGTCACACCCGTAGATCAAAAATAAAAAAAATTTTCATAACAATAAAAACTGATCCCTCCGCATGCATATAATTAATATAAATTAATTTTTATGCCAATCGATGAAATTTGTATGAAAAAGTCAACACAAAAAACATAAAGCAAAATTGTGAGTTTGACAGTAACTATATTGTCCTTGAACCCTTTTCCCAAACACATATTTATTAATCGACAATATTGTCAATTTCACCAAAATGCTTCACAACTTGTATAAAAATGGTATTCTGTAAGTCAAATGTGTGCATCCTTGGACACAAACCAATTATAACAAATGTTTACAAAATTATAACAGATTTTTGGTACTAAATTCGAACTTTTGACAACTAACTTTTTTAATCGTAAAACATGCAAAATATTATATATATTTAATTAATGTTTTAATGATATTTAATATTTATATAAAAATATGATTATTTAATATAATTAAAAACTTAAAATTGCATTAAAAATCAATTTTTACGCCAATCGATGAAATTTGTATAAAAAAGTCAACACACAGAACAAAGCAAAATTGTAATTTTGACAGTAACTATATTGTTCTTGTCAGATTCCCAATATTGTGTTGAATTTTCACCAAATTGTTGTTACATAATACGAAATTCACAATATTGAGTGAATTTACAATGGATGTGGCCCATTTCCCGATGAAATTGAAATTGAAATTGAATCTGCAAATCGACTAAAAAATTTTAATATACTCTGCTATCCTACTTGAGTAAATTTTGACAGGTTGTGTTGAAATTCAAATAAAATTTGTATTTCAATAATTATTTTTTCGTAATTTAATTTTTGTGGAAGAAAATAAAGCAAAACAAAAACTTATATTTCAGCGAGAAACGTCAAAATTTCAATTTCATCGGTATTTTTGAGAGATGGGCCACGGCCAATATTGTGATGGCAATTATGTGTTCGGGAATAACGTCCCTGACTTGCAAGATTTTCTCATTTGTTGTTAATGAAGATTTTTTATTTAGAGAAAAATTAGAATGCGTGTTTATGTATTTAGTTTGTTTATTTCGAGAGAAATTTGTATTTTGTTTTAAATCTATTGCGTAATTAATGATTTGAAACAAAATTGATTTTTGATTTTGAAACAAGTTTGATTTATTTTTGAATCGTCGCTAATAGAGCATTTTCCCAAACATATTTTGACAGCTCAAACCAGCTGTTTTAATTTGTGCATGTAAAATAATCAAAATTGATTGATTTTCCTTGCAAATTTGGTTATTTTGACTGCAATTTTTGAAAACAATAATTAATTAAATTGTTAATTGTGTTGTGCTCTTAAGTTTTTAATGCAATAGGGAAATAATTAAAATCACATTAAAATATGGAAATAAACACAATTAACATACACACAATTAACGTGAACACAATTAACAATTTAATTAATTATTGTTTTCAAAAATTCACTTTGAAAACACTTTTAATTGCAATCAAAATAACCAGATTTGCAAGAAAAATCAATCAATTTTGATTATTTTGCATGCACAAATTTTGACTTTTAAAATTTGAAAAGTTGAATTGTTTTGGGATATAACGATTATTAACTCCTTATATTGTTATATATTGGAATTATTTATTATTGGAATTTTTTATTATTATTACAATACTGCAATATAAATAGTGCAATTATTTAATTGGCATTTTGGGTTTTTTTATTTGATCATAAATTATCGTTATTTTTGACTTTTTATTTGGTCGCCAAACCCCAATGGTTAGTTCGTTGCAAATAATTTGTCGTTTATTATTATTATTATTTGCACTGAAATTTTAGTTTTACGGGACTATAAGTCATGCCTAAGAGAAAGTCGAAGCTTGCTAAATTAAACTCACCAAAGAAGGTAGGAGAATGAAATCAACGCGAGCTGCAGTGTCAGATGGTTTCAAGCTACAACGTTTAGACGTCGACCGTATTCGACATTCAATCTCGCAAAGTCTGGAATCAGATGAGTATAGACAACAGCGGCTAGAATGCGATCGTATACAACACGCGGTTTCACAAAGCCTTCAATCAGACAAGTCTAGAAAACAGCACTTAGAATACGATCGTAAGCGACACGCTGTCTCACGTAATATAATGTGGTTAAACAAATATAACACCGGATTTAGTTACGATTCTCAAATTATTTATTCTGCTGCTGCAGAAATAGGTTAAATGAATATTGTGTGTTACTACTGTAAAGCTTTGAGATGGAAAGGAGAACCAATAGGCATTTGTTGCTCTGGAGGAAAAGTTCGTCTGGATCTCATTCAGCAGTCACTTGAGCCACTAAAATCGTTGTTTTGTGGGGACCATCCATATTTTCAACATTTTCTTAATAACCTACCAAGGTATAATTCAGTTTTCCAGATGACATCTTTTGGAGCAAAAAGAGTTAATGAAAAGCATTTCATGCCAACATTTAAGATACAAGGACAAGTGTATCACATGATTGGTTCTCTACTTCCGATAGAAAATCAGCGAGAATCGTTTTTACAAATATATTTTATAAGAGACAATAAACAACAAAGGGATACAAGATTACATTACTTTCCAAATTAGAATCCTTTATTACTCGAAAGACTACAATCAATGCTAAATGAAACGAATCCTTACATTCAGGATTTTAAAACGGCACTCCAGCTATGTCCAACATATTTAAATGAAAATATTTACAAAATTTTAATAAATGCTGATCATCGTCCTTCAATGGAGCACAGAGGTCGCCACAATGAACCGGAAACAAATGAAGTGTCTATACTAATGGTAGATCAACAATGTGATAAACGAGACATTATATTTCACAAGAAAGATGATAGTTTACAGCGAATCCCAGAGACGCATTGATCATATGATGCATTGCAATACCCTCTTATGTTTGTTTACGGTGAAAACGGATATCATTTTGCGGTCTATCAAGTCTATTCTAAAACGGGCCTAACGAATTTCAATAAAAAAGTTTCTGTACAACAGTACTATTGTTACCGATTAATGATAAGGAACAACGAATACAATCATTTGCATTTTTACAAACAATTGTTCAATCAATACTTAGTGGACGTATATGCAAAAATCGAGACAGAAACTATATACGAACTAATCAGAAAAAACTAAGAGTTGAAAATTATATACACCTTCAAGACGCTATCAACCAAAACGAATTAGGACGATTAGTAATTTTGCCCTCATCGTTAACAAGAGGACCTAGATATATGCACGAACGCCCATAGATGCATTTGGTTTTGTTAGAAAATATGAGCGTCCCGATCTATTTATAACATTTACGACCAACCCAAAATGGGATGAAATCACCTGTGAACTTTTAACTGGACAGTCAGCTTCTGATCGTCATGATATCATATCAAGAGTTTGCAAACAAAAACTGAAAAAAATGCATCTTTTGGTAAAAGGCAAAATTGTTGGTACTCTTCGGTGTTATATGTACAGTGTAGAGTGGCAAAAACATGGTTTACCTCATATGCATATTTTTATATGGTTAGAAACTAAAATAACAGCCCAGCAAATTGATTATGTGTGCAGAATTACCTGATGAAGAAGACGACTTTGAACTATTTGAAATAGTAAAAGCACATATGGTTCACGGTCCATGTGGTGCTTATAATCCACAATTTCCCTGCATGAGTAACGGCAAATGTAGTAAAAGATTCCCTAAGTCATTTACCATAGAAACTGTAACAGGTGAAGAGGGATATCCATTTTACAGGCATCGAGCACCTGAAAATGGTGGCGTTGGACCAACTTAATTCGAAAGTTTGAAAACTGTAAATGGTATTTTACAACCAACGTATCAAGCAGCCTGTTTAGCCCTTGGTTTACTTGAAAGTGACAATCAGTGGCATCATACATTAACAGATGCCAGTGTAAGCAGCAATGCATCAAAACTGCGCGAGCTGTTTGCTATTATTTTGGTTTTTTGCAGTGTTTCCAATCAAAAATAATAACTACGCAATAGATTTCAAACAAAATACAAATTTCTCTCGAAATAAATAAACTAAATACATAAAAACACATTCTAATTCTTCTCTAAATAAAAATCTTCATAAACAACAAATGAGAAAATCTTCAAGTCAGTGGTTGTATTATGAAAGCCGGTCGTTAATACCGGTCGGATTGATATCTTTATCGATAATAAAAGACGATTAAATATAAAATTATGACGTTAAAGGACGTTAAAGTTCAACGTTTTGAGCAAAATTTAAAACTCATTTCTTTTTATTTTAATGAATTTCCAGTATGAAATAAAATTGTTTTTACCTCAAACGAAAAGTGTTTTTAAAGGTACTCACTAGTAATGTCGTAAACAACTATCTCGTACTTTAAAGTTTTACTTTTCGTTCTAAATAAACAAATAACTATTAAACAACAAAACAATTGTTATAAATACTTTAGAACAATTAAAACTCTATTAAAAAGTAATCAACATTTGAGCAAACACTTACGAAAATCAAATTTGTTGCTATGAAATGTAACCAACATATAAGCAAACTCTTACGAAAATCAAATTTGTTACTAGAAATCAAAAACTCTATTATATAACTATAAAATCTATAGACAAAAGTAGTCTATTATACTTCTGACATTCCCTTTCTTTATATTTATCAAGTTTCATCTAAATTGATTCAGCCGTTTTGAAGCTTATCCCGAACAGACAGACAGACATCGAATTTTATATATATAGAAGATAGATAGATTCTAACAGGGTTGTGTCTACTTTGCCGCATGTCTCATTGTAAGCACTTGCGTAACATCTTATGGTTAGAGGTTTTTGCTTCCTGTTGCATCATTTCACCAATATCTGTACCTTTACGACGGTTATTTGTTTCCGGTCTCGCGGTAATGCTACTAGCTTAGTGATAATTTTTATAGCCATTATAGATCTTTGGTCAGAAAATGTTAAAGATAAAAGCAAATGTTGTTTTTTATATAATGCTCTGCAGGAAATTGCAATAATTTCTACTAAAATTACACTGACTCCGCAATTCTCTAGTCCTGTTTTTAAATTGAGAACTCTTGTATCAGTGTGAGATCAAGCTGTTTCTTACTGAATATTCTAGCCATTATAGCTAATACAAATATATGGCGTTGTGTCCATTAACTTGCGTTAAGCATCGTATTTTAATTGGAATGATTGACTGCCACACAGCTTGTTAAGAGATTGAGGAACTAATTTAATGGTTAACATTCCTTAATTAGCAATCATTAGAGACTGAACAAAAAACTGAGTGGACTTGTGGCAAGATAATACCTTAAACATTCATTGTTACTTCACCATAATTTTAAATTGTGTGAAGCAATGCAATCTATCGAGAAAAAAATCTTACATGCCCGAATTTAGTTGTCCTTTTGTTTTTGACTATCCTCTTCTAAATAGCCAATAAAAATAAAAGAAAATAAAAGATCTGGATTCATTTCAAATTTAGACAAAATGGCGTGGGGTCTCCCGAACATCTCTAAGCCTAAATCTTCAATAACTTCTAATCCCGGCTTATGATCTTATTGAAACTTGGTATATAAGGGTTTAGTACTGTTTCCAAAATTTCTGCATACCAACTTTTGGTTTGTCACTCCAGGTTAAAAAGTTTTTTTCAGGTGTTTATCCCTACTGTAGCCTTCAATTACCAATCGATTTTCATGAAACGTTGGTAAAAGCTTTCAAGTAACATGAGGCAAATTTTATCAGCTTTTGGAGTACATTGGATAAAGAAAGGGCTTGGGGTTCACCATACAACAGGTGTTTTTTCCACCATGTTTTTTTATGTTTGTTGGGAGCATACAACATTCGTTCGTGAATGAATTTTGATGACACTTTGGAAACAGATGCAAATATGTATGAGGGAGCTGATTAGTTTTTGAATGATAGAGAACAAAGTGGTGTGGGGTCCCCCGAGGACCTGTTTTTTTGAAAGCTCAATAACATCTACACCTGATAATCGAGCTGGATGAAACTTGGTACATAAGGCTTTAGTACGTTTCACAACAGTTCTGCATCCCAACTTCCGGTTTTTCACTTCCGGTTAAAATCTGGTTCCGGTTTTTTTTTCTTCAATTTTTTGAATATTTTTAGTGTCTTTATGGACTCAGCCTACAATGATGAAGTGATTATGATGAAACTTATGCAAATGATTTCAATTAGCGTGAAAAGGTAATCATCATCTTTTCGAACACATTGATTAAAGTGGTGAGGGGTCTACCATATAACTGCTGACTTTTCACGCTTGGTTTTCAAAGTTTGTTGGGATCATAAAGACTTCTTTCATTAATCAATTTTAATGACACTGAGAAAAAAGATGGAGACTTACATGACAAAGAACAATATTGGACAATATTGGGATAAGTTCGGAACACCTGTTTATTTAAAACTTCAATAAAATCAGTTCCTGACAATTGATTTTGATTAAACTAGGTATATACTCAAAGAGTATTATTTGTAACAGTTCTGCGTTCCAATTTCCGGTTTGTCACTTCCGGTAAACATTTTTTCCTTTTTTTATCCAACAGAATTTATATTTTTTGGGATACTACAGCTTTCTTGAATGTTTTTAAAATTAGAACTACGCGAAATCTATAACAGTGGTTAGCCATTAATTAAATTATTTGATGAATTTTATCTCACTTTATATCCAAAACATTTTGTTTCCAGAGCTGTGGTGAAGTTAGCCTATGTATCAGCGTCGCAATATATATTATTTAACTGTGCTACTGTTGCATGACAATTACTTTCATCATCATAAGGTGCCTCAATTCAAACGTAAACGAAATCAACCAATAGATTGAAATAATGAAATCTGATAAAATTGTTCCTACCAAATCAGTGGTGAGTTGAAGAGAATGGACGCTAGATCTTATTCAATGTATAAAGGCAAATCGTCAAAATTGATCCCAGGTGTTAACGTGCCTGAAATATTGATCATATTACGCGTTAATTTCCTTAAACAAGCTATAGTTATGTATATTCATTTCAAATAGTTTTGACGAAAACCGTACAAGAAATGTCAAATTTTTAATATACGAATTTAAAAATTAAAAATATGGAGGGGCTGAAATCTCAAGCTCTGAGACATCAAGACTTCGGTTTTGGATAAGGATTATTTTGATATTGTTTTCGGCATAAAACTTTTATGAGGACATTTTTTTTAGTTTTGGGCAGCGATGTATATCAAACATAACTCTTTGTTAAAGTACATGTTTTTTTTATCTCTGTTTAGAACTTTATTACAAAACTAACACGAAACGTTAATACGCTGCCGGAAAATCATGACAGATCAAAAATTAACATAATTTAGTGAAAAGATGATACAATAGCAAACAACTCAAAAACCTCTTCATTTGGCGTTTCGAGAAAATATTACAAAATCACAAATTCATATTTCTTTCAAAATTCCAAAAATATTGTAAAAATTAAATAAATTCAAACTTTTTTCCAATTTCTTAATATATTCCAAAAATTATTACAAAATCAGCGATTAAACTTTTTTCAAAAATTCTGAAAATATTGCAGAAATTTAACAATATCAAAAATTGAAAATTTTTTTCATTATTCCAAAAATTAGAATAAAATCAAATATTTAAACTTTTTCTAACTTCTAATAATATTCCAAAAATTATTAAAAATTCAAAAATTCAATCTTTTTCCAAAATTCTAAAAATATAGCAAAAATTATAACAATATCAAAAATTGAAAATTTTTTCAAAATTCCAAAAATTATAGTAAAATCAAAAATTTAAAATTTTTCAAAATTCTAAAAATACTCCAAAAATTTTTACAATTGATTTTACAAACTTATACAAACTTTTTTCAAAATTACAAAAATATTTCAAAAACTATAACAAATTCAAAAATGTCCATGTCACATTTACGTCATACAAACAGGCAACAGCTACATTTTTTTCCCAAAAATTGGCTAAAAAATAAATCAAATCTTTTTTTTGACATACTTGACAATATTTTTTTGACAAACTTATAATGCAATAAAATTCTTAATATAATAATCCTTTATTGACTTTAAATTTTATAATACAGTTGTATACATTTAATAGTTTACTGAGATCAGCTTTTAATAGTAAGCTTTACAACAGATGAAATTAATTAGTATGAGTATTGCGAAAAATAAGTGAAAAAGAATGTTTATATTTTCAAATGCAGTTCAGTCTGCTTAGTAACTAATAAAAAACTTATATTTACCTAACCTACTTAAATCTAAACTTAAAAGCTACGTTGCAAAAATTAAGCGGTAGTAAAGCTAATTGCATTTATTAATTCATTTTCAATACAATTTAATTTATTTATATATCTATCATTAGCTTCTCTAGCAACTACATTGACAAGCTTTATATTTAATTCGTTGTGCAGTCTTAAAGTGCTATAACGTCTAGGGCGTTTATATATAGTTTTTAGAAATTTGTTTTGAATAATTTGAAATTTCTTTTTATGACACAAAGCAATATCCCACCAAATTGGTGCACCATAAAGTATGATATTAAGAATCACACACTTGTAAATTAGTGTCTTATTTTGACTATTCAGTTTACTATTTCTGTTGAGTAGAGGATATAGACTTTTGAACAGTGCATTACATTTTTGTTGTATTTGAGTGATGTGTGTCTTAAATGTTAATGATTTATCCAAATAAATTCCTAAATATTTAGTTGAAGGTTTCCATTCCAAAGAAGAGTTTTGAATCAGAAAAGGTTGTTGTGGAAGTTTGCGGGATGCTCTACACCTAGTAAAATAAATGGCTTCACATTTTGATATGTTAATACTAAGTTTCCAGTTTTTAAAAAATTCGAGAATTTTAGTGAGGTACAATTGCAGCTTATTGATAATAGATACCGCCAGCTCATCTGACACAAATATTGCAGTGTCATCAGCAAATAATGATAATTTACATTCACTATCTCTTGGAATATCATTGATGAATAAACAAAAAAGCAAAGGACTCAATACGGCACCTTGAGGAACCCCAGCTGGAATGCTAAGTATAGAGGACATGGAATCAAAAATCTGGACAAAAAATGTTCTATCAGTTAAGAACGATTTTATGATTTTAATTAAAAATATTGGAAATCCATATATAAATAATTTATAGCAGACTGCGTCTTGCCAAACTTTATCAAAGGCTCGTTCAAGGTCTAATAATATCATTCCAGTAGATTTTAGCGAAGATCTATTAGATTTAATATGATTGACTACACGATGGATTTGATGAACTGTAGAGTGCCCAGATCTAAAACCAAATTGCTCGTTTATAATTATTTGATTGTCAGTTATGAACTCTTCCATTCTTCTTTTGATAATCTGCTCAAAGAGTTTTCCCAATGTACAAAGAAGACTAATAGGTCTGTAGCTTGTAGCAAGAGTGGGGTCTTTGCCAGGCTTTAAAACAGGAGTAATTTTAGCTTTTTTCCATTGAATTGGGAAATAACCTAGCTTCAAGCAGCACTCGAACATTATCTTAAGAAAATGGATTCCACTTTCAGGAAGATTTTTAAGTAAAATAAATGGAATATTATCTACACCTGGAGCTTTGAGTCTTGGAAGGAATTTCAAAATATCAGAAATTTCAGAAGGGCGAATTTCAGAAATTGGAGCATTGTTATCCAAATTATTGAAATTAGTGCAAAAGTCATTCACTTGTTCTTCAATTACAATATTGGAGTTTGGAATTTGATGAGCGTCAAGGAAGACATCAGCCAATACTTGTGCTTTTTCTGTATTTAAGAAAATTCGATTTCCAGTGTTGGGAGTAACTAATGGTGGAATGGACTTGCGATGGTTTTTAAAATGTTTAGTTGTTTTCCAGAAGTTTCTTGAACCATTATCCAAGCATTCAAGCTTCGTTTGCCATTTTTGATTATAAAGAATATTTATATGATATTTAATAATTCTATTTAGCAAGTTTATTGAGGTTTTAATGTGAGCAAGGCGACTTCTGAGGTAAGATCTTCTAAGCGAATTTCGGTGTCTGATAAAACTTAACACTTGATCAGATAATAACAATTTATCAGTTGGAAGAACAGGCACAAGCGGAACGGATAGATCACGAGCTGAAGAAATGGATGCTGTCAAAAAATCGACTGCAACGTTGACATCTGAAATAGTATGAATTGAACTTAAATTGAAATTTTCAATTTCAGATGAAATATGATTCTGATAAATGCTCCAATTAGCATTTTTATAGTTAAAGTATTTACGATGGCAATGATCTACTTGATTATTAAATACTATTGAACAGAGGACTGGCAGATGATCGGAGCAGAGTGCTTGAATGGTGTTAACTTCGGATATCAACTGAGGGTTGTTTGTTAAAAATATGTCAATAATACTAGGGACTCCAGCAGGACTATAGTGGGTAGGATCTTGGGGAGCTATAACAACACAATCAGAGTTAATAGAATAATCATATAAAGTTCGACCACCGCGGTTAGTTCTAGGACAAAACCAGTTAGGATGCTTACAATTTAAATCACCACCAATTAGGTAAGGAATATTACCACTACAAATTTTTATAAAATCATTTCTGAGATGCTCAGAATTCGAATATGAACAATATACAGAAAATATTTTAAGTTGATTATTATCACTACTTATTATATTAATACCCAGGGATTCTATACAATTTAATTTAAGGTCAGGAAGAAGCGAATGTTTAATGCAATCTTTTATAAGAATACCAACACCACCCCTGCGAATATTTTCTCTATCATTACGATAAAATCGAAAATTAGGAATCGAAAATGAAATAGAAGGCTTTAAATGCGTTTCACTAATAAGTAATATATCAATATTAAAATTATCTAAAAACTGAATTACCTCAAATTTTTTATTTTTTATACCGTACGCGTTCCACACACAAATTTTTAAAGAATTATGGATAACAGACATATTTAATAGCAATATTAGCCATAACATCAAATTGTTCTTCTTTGGAATGGCACCCCCGAAGTCCTGAAACAAGTTCTTTGAGAATTTGTAATAACTCATGTGGTGCAAACAAATCATTTGTGCTATCTGAATTAATATTAATTGAATTTTCATGATTGATTGCATTTGTTTGAACCACTGTACTGAACTGCATTTTTTTGTTAACAAAATTATTATTATTATTATAATTATTAAAATTTTTATTGTTGTTTTGATGAGGTATTGAAGGAATAATAGGAAAATCTTGTTGTTGAAATGAAAACGTTGGTTGATTTGAAGGTCGACTCAACTTATTTTTTAGATTCAGATGATTTTTTATTTGAATGTATTTTTCTCTTTCTGGACAAATTATAGAGTTAGATGTATGATTTCCACTACAATTACAGCAAACATGTTTAGTAATATCGTTTTGTAAAGGACACTCCATATCATCAATATGTTCATCTCCACCACAGAAATTACATTTTGGCTTCATGTAGCTAAAAAAAGAAATGAAAATCATTCTTTTGACACACTTGACATTATTTCTTTGACAAACTTATAATAATAAAATTTCATGCCATACAAATAATTAATTTTATTTTATCCAAAAAATTGGGTAAAAAAATATATAAAAATCTTTCTTTTGACACACTTTACAACATTTTTTTGACAAACTTATAATCCCATAATTCTCTAGAATAATAATAAAATTTCATGTCATACAAATAATTAATTTTATTTTTTTCCAAAAAATTGTGTAAAAAAATAAATCAAAATCTTTCTTTTGACACACTTGACAAAATTTTTTTGACAAACTTATAATGCCATAATTCTCTATAAAAATAATAAATTTTCATGTCATACAAATAATTAATTTTATTTTTTACAAAAAAATTGGGTAAAAAAATAAATCAAAATCTTTCTTTTGACACACATAACAACATTTTTTGACAAACTTATAATGCCATAATTCTCTATAATAATAATAAAATTTCATGTCATACAAATAATTAATTTTATTTTTTCCAAAAAATTGAGTAAAATAATAAATAAAAATCTTTCTTTTGGCACACTTGACAACATTTTTTTGACAAACTTATAATGCATTAATCTAGTTTTTGGTCTCACATACCAATCCCGACCATCAAAATTTCTTTAAATTCAATGTTTCTATTCGTAACCACTTAATATTAACGTTTTTTAAGCAAAACATTTGCAAATTTCCTTGTTTTGACAAACTTGATGATTTTTTTGACACATTTACGGTACAGTTATTGAACACATCGTCCTTTCGGCTCTTTATATTGAGTAAACCTATTTTTAGAAGAAAAATAATTATCAAATCCGTCTAGCGGTTTTCTAGATTTCGTCGGTAGTGACGGTCGGCTGGCCGGCTGGCAGACAGACATACATTTTTTTTGCTTATTTAGAATCAGTAGGTCCTAAAACGTCGAGTAATGCCAAAAAAGTGGGGGTAAGAATTCTACTTTTGGCTCATGAATGCAATACTTAGGTTTTTTCAAAACTGAAGTAATATCATTAAGCCTTTTGTCTTATCTCAAAAATATGCATTATAATATATTATTAAGCCAACAAATTAAACATTTCTTTTATTAATGTACAAACCAAAAAATTTTCCCCACATTTTCTTTTAATTTTCCCTCACTTGTTTTTAACGTTTTAATATTCACTATAATCTCTATTTTCATTTTCGTTATATTTTTTTGTACTCTCTCTTCATTGAAATATGTATTCAAAACAAAAACGAGAATAGGATTTTCTCACAAAAACATAACCGTTACGGAGAGAGAATCCATCTAACTTTATCCAATTTCTTTTCACTTTTCTTTTCTGTTATTTTTGTTTTTCGTTTTTTTTTTATTTATGTTGATAATTTTTTTTTCTTGATTTCATTGCAAAGCATTTTTCCGTGGTTTTTTCGAAATCAGTTGATTCGAAGAGACCATTGAATTCGTATCTACAGTGTAAACAAACCAAAAAAAAACAATAAAAAAATTTTTGTTGATAGTAGATTAGAAATAATAACAGAAAAAAATATTAACATAACTATCGTGCGCGGTAATTATTCAATTGTTTATGTTAGTTTTGTGTTATCAATTCGGTCGGTGAAATAGGTAACGGAAATAAAAATTAAACGATCTCGGGAAAAAAACAAATATTAATCGAGATAATCAAATTTTAAATTAAAGTTAAATTTAAAAATAATCAAAAAAAAAATTATAATTGAAGTGGTACTAAAGAAAATATTTTTTTTTGTACTAATTTATTTTTAAAATTAAGAAAAACGATAAAAAATTAATTTCAAATTTTCTTTTTTTTTCATTTTTAATTACGTATTTTGATATTAATAATTTATTTGTGTATTTAGAAAAGAAAAAAGAAAATTAAAAATATCAATGACACGACACAGTGGATAAAAAAATTAAAAATTTCTTAATTTTAGAATCTGGTTTTCTTAATATGTTTTCTTTTGCTGTGCACAAGTATATTGTAGAGGAAATGTGTTTTAATGAAAATTTGTTAGAAAATAAAATAATCGTTAAATTGGTTGAAAGTGAAAATTGTGAAATTTGCTGTCATAATTTTTATTTTGTGTATTATTCATTGTGATGATATTATTGCTTAAGGTTTTGTTATATTTATTATCGGGATAAACAAGTCAATAAGTTTTTAAATTGACTTTCAAAAATGGGTAATGTTACTGTAAATTGAATTTTAATGTTGGTGTAGATTAGGCTTGGTCGTAATTACAACTTAACATATTTTGTTTAATAGATCACTGATGTATTGTAACTTACAGAGAATGACATATAAAATAAACAATCATATTTTTATGGCTTGTAATATGAATCAATTAGTTATTGTTGCTTATTGGTTATATGATAAAATCAATATAATTAGGTTGAATATTATGAATTCTTAAAAATCTTAAATTATGAATTCTGAAAAATCACAATTCTCTGGAAATACTGCAGTTTTTAATTACTTTACCTCACAAGCATTTTGGGTTCAAAACATTTGTTTATTGTGCCCAATGTCGAACAAGTTTTTTCTCTAAACAATCCTTAGAATATAGCAATAGCCTAACAATATTTTTTTGATTGTCGGAAAGAATTTTGTTTGTAAAACGCCACGAATTTAATCAAAAATTGCAAATTTAAAAGAAATTATTTGTAAAATCTACAAATGTTTGTGTTAAATTTTATTCGGTTTTTTATTAATAAATCAATATCTTGATATTGTTTCTCACAGAATATGCTTGCCGAAAATTTTGAAATGAATTTGGTTTATGAACTGTTAATGGTTTCAGCAACAGTTGGGCTATTTACTGGATATAGATATAATCTAGCAAATGCATTTCCTATCGAAAAATGGAGATTCAAAATATTTAGGATTACATTATTCATTGTTCTCAAAGTGCAGATTTTATTGTATGAAAAGCTTCGTTTTTTAAGAGTTAGATCCCTAATTATGGATTTTGAAATATTTTTATTTAGTGCTGGTGAAGTTTTCAACTGGTTATCCTATTTTATAGAGAAATTTGTTATCTTCGAATTCTATTTTTCGAATCAGTTTGAGCTCTTCGGTTTATATATATAGTTGCATATTTTTGAATCAAGTTGGTTGATAACTTTTCCTTATTTGAAATAAATGTGTTTTACAGTTAACGCCTTATTTTAAATTATGCGAAATGCTTTCAGTGTCTTCCACGTTATCGACGAATCATAATTTGTTTGTACTGAAAAAGTAGTCTCATAAAGGGATATAAAACTCTGTTAACCTAATTTTTGATTTCTTTGTATACCTACTTATCAAGGTGTGATGTTGCGTTCAAATCTATGATTCGAATTTTCATCATGATTTATTTTAAAAAAATTAAAAAGGCCAAAAACTCCATACTTCAGTTATAAAATTACGTCTCAATTTATAACTTGCGAAAATAATATCAGTTTTCATTTATACAAATGATAATTTTTTGTTGATTTTACAAAATTTTTGTAAGACTTATCAAGGACTTTGTTAATTTTTATGTATTTTACAATTTTGTTGGTTTTATTTATAAAATTTCTGTTCAAACTCGATTGTTTTGTATTTAATATAGAATAATTTAATTTTTTAATGAATCGAGCAGCGCTGTTGCGTGACGTCGACTAGTGAAACAAGATTGAGCTTTTATCGTATAGTCGGTGTGTGTCACGTGTAGAATATGATACGATATCGTTCAATTTTGAAGAGATTAATTTTTTGAAATGTAAATGTATTTATTCCCACAGGTCATAAGCGTTGATTTTTCGACAAACTGATTAATCCTCGATTTATAGTTCAGATGGTTTGATTTTGGGTCAAAAATAAAATGTATCTCTGGTCTTTGATTTGATTCAGGGTTGCATAAATATCTGATTTTTTTTACAAATTTATTTTCATTTATATATTTTCTGAAGAAGTGGTCTTACATATATTGCTTTAAAATGTCAAATGCATTAACCAGTTTTGATATTTCAATTCACGTGTAACATTTTTCTTTGATATCAAAGAGCATTTTACATAATTCAGTTTTAAATTGTAAATTATTTTCAGCATTTTGTTAAAGCTTCAAAGTTCTACTGCTCTATATAAATCATTAGATTTGGTTGAACTATTTTAAGGGTAAAGGAAAGAGAAAAGTAAAGCAAGAGTTTCAGTTACTAGATTTTTACACTGCTTACTGATTAGTGTTCTATAGAAATGTGAAAGCGTTCCTTATCAAACTACGTTTTCAAATTTAAATGTTTTGTTACTGCCCTAGAGTGGTGTCAGATATATCCATTTCTTTAGGTCAGAAAAGTTCCTCGAACATTTAAAAGCTAGTTAACATGTTGCGACTCATACGGAAAAATTGAGAATAGCTTGTGTCAGACTTAAGACCATACTGTTTAGGATCAAGAACTTAATAAAGTGAGTAATTTTTCGTGGAAACATGTTTTTCGTAATCGGGTTGTACTGGACTGCCGTTTAATTTTCCAATCGATATGTAATTATTTATTAATTCAGTAAATTATTTGTTATATCACCCCGATGGAAAATCTCCCATCAAGAATAATATAAGAACTGAATCTAAAAAATTATGGTGCAAATTATGAAACTTTTTGCAATCCATACAATTTTAGAGCGATCTAGTTTCGAACCAATGAGAAAATTTTTAAACTTTAAGTGTCCAAAAAATGTCAACGCTAATGAATATAAACCAAAAATTAGGTTACAACTCTAGCGAAGTGTAAAAACAAAAAATTTACATTAACATAAATTTAATAGATTCAGGTTTAGTCAATTAATTTCTCTGGTGATCACTGTTTTGTTATACTCTAGACATTCTAGTATTGAATAAGAAACTTGTATCGGTGAGAAGAAGATGACTAGTCTTCACTTGTGTCTATTGACACATGATCAACAATTGGTTTGAAATTAGATCGCTCTAAAATTGTATGGATTGCAAAAGTTTCATAATTTGCACCATAATTTTTTAGATTCAGTTCTTATATAATTATTTATTGTTTCTAAAACAATTCCTGGAACATTTTCATGTATTTTATGTGGGTTTGTCAATGTTGCGAATTGTCGTTTAATCTATTTTTTTTTTTAATAAAATGTGTTGTGTAGTAGGAATTACAATATGTGTCACAATAATACATAAAAACCTTTTAAGACGAAGGTCCCACAACAACATAGATAGATAGTTGATAGTTGATGGACGTAAATCATAAATAGTTGATGGACGTAAATCTTTCTTTTTTTGTTCTTTTTTATATATTTTGTTAAAGAATGGATAGTTAGCTAGTTAGCTAGTTTTAAATAATTAAACAAAAAATCCTATCACTGACAAAACATAAGCTCAAATCTGAGAAAAAAAACAAGTAATCTTTTACCGTTTTTCCGGAAAATGGAAAAGTTGAATGTTCATTGCATCGAACACTGGCGCTGAGTCTATATAATTACATACCAAAAAAATTTATTTTTAAAAATAATTTAATGATTTAGTTTAGATTTAGATTAAATTTAGATATATAGTGACATTTTTTAAAACAATCAACACTCGGTTCGTTCTTATTCGGTTTAGTGTAGTCCAGGTATGACGTGGCAGATCGAAACCAAGTTGGGTAGAAGTCGGGTTAGTAATAGAAAGGCCAGGGGTGTTGTATTGATTCCAGAAGGTGTCCCAGGCATCCAAGATATTCAAATTAGTTGCCAGCAGGTTTTTGTCAGTTTTGTGTGCAGGCTTTCTTGACTTCAATCGACAATGAGGGTGGTCCATAATACTCGTACCATAATATTCGTGCAAGGGTAACGTAATGTTGTTGGTTACCTTTTTATGTTCAGGCAGGGGCGCATGCGAGCGTCTGATTGCAAGTGGAGCGATATTATTATGATAGGTTTTAAAAGGTCGACCTTTTACCTCGACCTTTTAAGACCTTGGTCTTAGTATGTCGAAATACCTGGGTAGTCGAGTATGTTAAAAAATCATAAAATCTCCGTGTACCCGGGTACTCGATAATCAGCATTGGATACCCTAAGTTCAAATATCATTAAATGCAAAATACAGATCTTTGAATTCAGTGAGAAAAGGTTAGTTTTTATTGGTGTAGCAATTAATTAAAAAATATGGAATATTACCTACTGGATTACACAATAATATGTTTTCGTCTTAAATAAATAATTTTTGGTTTGTTTGGTTTTAAGTTGGTTCTATGAACTGGTTTGCATCTATGATAAAAAACCTTAAAAAGTGATAAGTAATTTTTGATATTTAATTTTAGAAATTGATGGCCACCAAGCACATTTGTAAGTTGTAACGAAATTTTTATTTTGTGAACTATAGTAAAATACTAAAGGCAATCTTACAAAAGTTCTTACAACTGTTTAGAAATCCAAAGCGTTACTTTGCTTTGTTGTATATCCTATCATTCTTTGTAAAAGTGCAAGTATCTTATCTCTGTTTAGAAGTTTATTACAAAACTAACACGAAAAACAAAAATGCATTGCCGGAAAATTATAACAGTTCATACATTAACATAATTTAGTGAAAAGATGATACACTCAGCTAACTACTCAAAACCTCTCCATTTAGCGTTTAGCAATTTCAACTTTTCGCAAACAAACAACCCATTTTCTACCAATTACATGTTCAATTACATTGTTTGTCATACAAATTTATTAACTTTATTTTATTCAAAAAAAAGGACATGATTGAATTGATTTCAAAAAGTTATAACAAAATCAAACCTAACTCAAACTTTTTCCAAGATTTTAAAAATTATAATAACATCAAAAATACCAACTTTCTTCGAAATTCCAGAAATTATTCAAGAGAAAATTAAAATTACTACAAAATCAAAAATTCAAAATTCCAGAAATATTTAAAAAGTTAAAATAAAATCAAAAATTTAAATTTTTTTTCAAAATTCTAAGATAATTGGAAAAATTAGTACAAAATCGAAGATTCAAAATTTTTAAAATATTCCAAAAATTATAACCAAATCAAAAATTGAAACTTTTTTCAAAATTCTTCAAATATGGCAAAAATTATTCAAAATCACAAATTACACAAAATCAAATATACAATTTTCAAAATTATAAAAATTTTCCAAAAATATATTCAAAATTCCAAAACTATTGCAAAAATTAAAACAAAATCAAAAATTCAAACTTTTTCCAAAATTCTAAAAATATTGCAAAAATTACAACAAAATTGTGAATACAAACTTTTTTCAAAATTCCAAAAAAATATTCCAAAAATTATAATAAAATTCAAAATTTAAACTTTTTTCAAAATTCTAAAAATATTCCAAAAATTAGTCCAAAATCAAACGTCCAAAAATATTGCAAAAATTATAGCAAAAAACCAAACAGAAGTCTGGTTGTCCGGACTCTAGAATTACACAAAATATTACTCAAGAAACACCTCCATAGTAATTAGACTTTTTGTTAAAAAACGATATTTAATCTGCAACAACTTGATATTTTCCAACTACTCCTATAAGTTGGGAGAGTTGAAACTGGATAGAATAGAACCATATTCCATGTCCAATTCATATTTCATGTTCAATTAAATTTCATGTTATTCAAATAATTGTTTTTTATGTGTTATATCTTTCTAATCGAAATGTTTCCCATAATATGTTCCTCAAACAAATTTGGAAACAAAATAATATATGATAATCCTTCTTTTGACACACATTTTTTTCATGCTTATAACACAGTAATCAAGGTCCTCACATATAGATGCCGATCATCCACATTTCTCCAGATTCAAATTTACTACTATTATCACTAAAAATAAACGTTTTTCTATGATAGCATATGAAAAGTCTATTGTCATCACGCTTAATGCTCTGTGAAAAAGGATTATTTTCCACTAGTGTAAAAAGAATAACAAGTTGTTGTTGCTATGGTATTTTCAGTATATTGTATAAAGCTTTTAAATGATAGTAACCATAAAAAATAGAATATGAATATTGAATGTTATTTTGTCGAATTCTAATTTAATAATTTCTTATAATTATCGTATTTATATATTTACTATCATTGAAAAAATTATGCTTCCTACACGAGATGAAAACATTTTGCGCTTGTGAAATTGAACCACTCGACGCTAACGCGTCTCGTAAACAAATTTTCATTCACGAAAAAGCAGTTTTTTTTGTTTTCGTAAGTTGTGACGACTGGACGACCGACTGGCCGGCAGACAGATGGAAATATTTTTATTGCATTTTTAGAGTCGTTATGACCTAAAACATCGAGAAATGCAAAAAAAAGTGGTGGTAAGATTTTCACTTTTAGCTCGAGATTGTAATACTTAAAAGTAAAATTCCTTTGTAATTTTATTACTATTGAGTATTTTAATTGCTTTTAATATTTTTTTGTGTTTTTATTTAATATTTTTAAGATTATATTTCCTTAGAATAATATTCTACATTTCTTAATGTAGAATATGAAGAAAATTTTTAATACAAAATAAAGATATTTTTCAATTTGAAAGTTTGTGTAGAATTTTTAAAGCACCCTATCCGTTAGTAAATTAACTGCTAGGCGATCGATAATTAAATAAAATGGTTTATAGAATCAAAAATCTGTCTATTTTGAAAATACTGTATTGGTTTGTTTTGAATAAACAAACTAATACAAATACATAGTGACGAAAACAAACTTTTTAAAATCCTTTTTAAAAAATTATTTCAGTAACTACTTAGACATATAATAATTGCTCAAATAAATCAGTCGAGAATACTTCTATGTTGTACCTGTACTACCTACCTGTAGTACCAACTTCTATGTAGAACATGTTTTGATTAAACTATGTCAGTATGTTAACATCATCAAAGAAGTTATATAAAAACCACGACTGAACGGGGTTGATATAAATTATAATTAAAATGAAATTTCGGCCTATGTCATATTTTATTATTTTAGAGTATTGTTAGGGTATTCGTTCCATCCACCCTTAAAAAAACGTCAGACAAAACAAAAAAAAACTACTTACGTTTTTCAGACCTAAAAGCACATGTTGTTGTAGAACCTAGGTATTAAAAAGTTTCTATAATTTTTGTGACACATATTGTAATACCTATACTAAACAATACATTTTTATTAAAACACATAAAATTATTACACGAATTTGTTAATTTACCTCTCGCCTGATGATGATGTATTTTAATTTATTTCAGGACTGTTAACATAAAATGCAAAAGGTTGATGGAAACGTTAAACAAGATTATAAATTTTTATCTGGGATCTATACTGGGATCTATCTATAAACTTCAATTCTTCCTCAATTCTGCTAGACATGACAAAGTGTTTACAAAAATAACGAGTACAGCATGGATAGTGTTCAAAATGCTCAAGATAGCAAAAAGCAAAGGAAAATAAAATCTAAACCTGATTTTAACTAAGCTCAATCGTGCTTGAAAACAAAAATATGATGGATCATCTATACTTATCGATTTTCGAAACACTCTATTCCTTATAATGACATAATATCTCGACTCTTAACCTCATCAATATCTCAACAGTTAATACGAAAACAAAATTCAATTATTATATTCGAAAACAATAAATATTCCCCCATAGGCAATAATCGAACAGATCAGAAAAAAACGAACATAAATTAGAATCTCATGACACTTTTCTTAATTTTTCACACAATTTTCATCGCTGAATTCCCATTATAATTCGAGTTAAGTAAATAGAACGAGAAAAAAGAAAAATTATTTTTGACTATCAACGCTGAAACGACACAACATAAAACCGAAAACAATGATCAGATAAATATTGAAGCTTTTAGCATGATTAGACGTATTCAAATCATTTTTTATCTGTTCCGATTTCTTTATTTTTCTGTTTTTTCGTGTTAGGATAATGAAGGGAAAATCAATAAACCTTGATTAAGAGCTTTTTTGGCTTACGTTTTTTTCAGTTGCTCTTATTGTTTTTAATTATTAAAAAAGGACTAAAACTGCTGTTTATTTTTTTTGCTTTTCGTTTTATAAATTTCTGGTTATTTGAGTAAATTTAGTAGGAAAAAGGTTTGGGTTGTTTTTATTAGAGTAATTTTTTGCATAAATGAATAGTAGATTAACATTTGAATCAACGAAGTTAATGAAAATTAATCAAATTTTTTATCATAATTTTTTCTAATGAATGTTAAATTCTGCTCTTTAATCTAACCCGTCTACTTGTCATTGTCTTCCAGGCTAAAATTTCAATGGTTTTTTAGCTCACTACCAGAATAAACATTCTGGTGGTCTGAAAGCCTCCTGTATGTTTCCGTTTAAATTTGACACATAGCGATATACTTGTAATCACTTAAAATGAACGTTTTTTAAGCAAAAAATATGAAAATTTGCTATTTTCGACACACTAAATGATTTTTGTGACATTTTGACACACTTCCGGTACAGTTCCGACACACTTCCGGTAGATCGCACACAGCGTCCTTTCGGACCTGTCGCTTGAGTATACCTATTTTTCTCTAGTCTCCAGTCTCTAAAGTTAATGCCACGATTGATGACGTAAAACAAAACATTAGTTATGTTTTAAATTGTGGCTCACATGAATCTGACTACACAAGCTGTGTCATCTTTATTATGCTACGATTATTTGTTTATGAGTTATAAGGACTCAGAATGTGCTACACTTTCTTGACGCACTTGACGCACGAACTCTACATATAATTGCAGCTACACGTAGTTTTACCTCCAAATTGGTTTTTAGGGGTAAATAGAACTTGTACAATTAATTCATTAGTTTATTGTCAATTAGACGAACCGGCCGGGTACTCTATTAGTCATTGCCTAATAAAAAACTGGGTAAAGGATAACATTTTTGTAAAAGACGATCAATTTTTTGTAATGTTTATTTGGTATAACCGGACATTATGATCGGCATTTTACGATAGTAGTCTTGAATGATGAAGTTAATAATAAAGAGGAGGAAAATATAACGAGACTCTAGGGCCCGTCATAGAACTAATAAATAAAATTTTCAAACATGTGATGGTCCCTAAACTGACAATCCATTGATGTCTTTTTACACGGACAGGACTAAAACTCTCTCTCTATCTGTATAGTTTAAGTTATCTAAATAAGTTGTTGTGCCGTAGGCGATGTACTAACATAATCACAAGTTCCTTACGGGTGGAACGAAAATAGAAGTCACTTTTAATTTTTTCCACTAGTTCAATTTTTCAGATTCAATTCAAGTAATTTTTATTGAAATATTATATTTTAGTTTTACACAATTACTCTGGATTCACTTAACTCTAAAATTTTAATTTAACTATAAATGCAAAACTCACACGATCCATGTAATTTTCTTTTATTTATAATTTAATAGTTATTTATTTATCTAGAACGAAAAGTGAGACTTTAAAGTACGAGCTAGTTGTTTACTAGTGAGTACCTTTAAAAACACTTTTCGTTTGAGATAAATACAAAATTTTATTTCATACTGGAAATTTATTAAAATAAAAAGAAATGAGTTTTAAATTTTGCTCAAAAAGTTGAACTTTAACGTCCTAGGACTTTATAAAATTTTATAACAACAAAAAGTTGAACTTTAAAAATTATTATGGAAATCTTACTTGTTTAACAATTTATTTTAACTTAATTTTAAACAAACTTATTTTGACTTAATAATTTGTAATTTCGGAAAATAAA
Organism: Diogma glabrata; assembly: GCA_963693315.1. Classification (NCBI taxonomy): domain Eukaryota; kingdom Metazoa; phylum Arthropoda; class Insecta; order Diptera; family Cylindrotomidae; genus Diogma; species Diogma glabrata. The sequence continues at coordinate 196,773,766 of OY856186.1, read as the reverse complement.
CAAATTCGAAAAACAAAACATTCTACTTTTTGTATTTTGCAATGCGGAATAAATAATTAAAATTATTATTTAAACCAAATTACGCAATACAAGAAATGTTGAACTTGAGGAAGTTATTGTTTGTTGTTTATATTTGTTTTATTAACTAATTAATGTTTTATACTTGAGAAATGACGATAATGATAAAAGATAGATAAATTGGAATGCAACAAAGTTACTTGTCTGCAACACCAATGATGTGTTTACTTTTTCAAGCTTTTAATGTTATGGGTCATATGAATAATGAAATACTTAAAAGATAATTTTTTTTAATATTATGTTCTTCTGTTAGTAGAAATAATAAATTGTGTTGGATGTCAAATTATTCTTCTGATACTAAATGCAGGTGATCTCCAAGGGTTCCTGTTGCCTCCTTTGGGGAAATCTCATATTTGATTCTTAAAAATCAACACCATCGGCAAAGCTATATTTGTAAAATCCTGGATGGTGATGTTCTCCTTAGTTTGAATAATTTTGCCATCTAACGACAGTTTTGTCCAATTTAGGATTTTTTTATTTCTTCTATTTATCCATATTTTGTTTAGAAAATTATTCAAAGGAGGTTTTGTCAAAACTAGCCCATAGAAAAAAATTTGTCAGAACTGTAAATAACAACTTTTGGAGCTTTTTTATATTGATCTTTTGGTTATGAGTTTCGGGAAGAAAGTTTTCTCTAGTCACCTCTCATAATATTTGGAAATCTATTCTGAGTATTTTCTGTCTTATATCACATCCACGTATTGTTGTATTAAAATAGGCTAGACAGCCATATAAAGAAAATGGACATATGAAAATTAGTTTTGCATGTCCTAAACAAAACCTCTGATAATTTCAACTCATGTTCTACATCATCTAACAAATTTTATTAAATTAAATTTAGCATTATTAAAGGTTGAATCATTCAAAACTGCTTTTTGTGCGGATAGGTTTATGTTTCATAATCACATGATTACAATTAATTTTAAAAATTTAAACTCGTACAGGTTGATTTGGTTTCGGAAGGTAAAGAAAATATCTAAACTTTGCCCAAGTTCACAGTTCTAACTTTTCGAAGCTTTGAAGAAATAACGTCATATTTTAAAAATGTGTGATGGATTGTTCATTTATGAATGCTGTTTGAGGTGGAACATTTTTATTTAGTCAAATGATGGTCTACACTCTATATCTAAATAAATGTAAAAATTTAACATATTTCAAAACCCTACAGTTTGTTGTGGCACATAGAAGGCATACGTCAAATTTATCCTTAGTCAGTTTAACCATAAGTTTTTGGTGGGTAAAATAACCAATAAATATTATAACAGATCATAAATTGACATAATAACGTGGAATGAAGGGAATCAAAGATTCACTCAGGACACTTCTGAAAAACCTCTCCATATTTGGCGTTCAATAATTAGACCTTTAAAAAAAACAACATTTAATGTACCAGTAATTCTTATTATTTTCCAAGAGATCCCCTTAGGCCAGAAAATTGTCTATAAAACCTCTTCGTATTAAATTATTATTTTCTATAATTACAACTGACCCAAGTTATCGATAAACAATATTTATTTAGCACAATCTGACAGTTTTCAATTGATCATATTAGTGGAAAGTAGTTGCAGCTAGATCAATCAGAAAAATACTCTTCAGGTTATATTTCATGTCATCCAAATAATAGTTTATATGTCAAATGTATCTAAAGTCTAAGCGAATGTTACCCATTATGTGTTTCTCAAAAAAATAAGAAAACAAAATGTCGGAAAATCATTCTTTTATCAAACTCAACGTATTTTTTTGACACATTTATTGATATTTTTAACTCAACAGTAAGTCGATTTTATGTAATTCCACATTGTTCTTTTCAAGCTCAGCTAGGCCCATTTGACACAGATTCTTTTTCTAAAAAACTTGAATTTTTTCCTTTGTCTTTTTAGGTCCTCACATATATGCAGTTTCACTTGCGTTGCCATTGCTGTTGTTCCGTATCTTTTTCTAGAGCTTATTTTGCTCATTTAGAATTGTATACTCAAGTTTGTAATTGATCCATCAGCACAGCACGTACACAATATAATATGTAAATTTATTAGTTGTTTCATTTATCAGGTATGCTATTCACCTCTTTTTTTGTCATAAAAAACTCTTTGCTTCTGTATTATTATACATTAACATAATAAGTGAGTTACCGCCACAAAAATTAAATTAACAACAATTAAAGATAAATCCATCAACCTCTTTGAATAAACTATCAGTTAAATCACTTCGATTTCTAAATCTTTACTAAAAAGCCGGTTTTATATATAAGTCAATAACAATTTTCTGATATTTGCAGAATAAGTCATTTATTTCGTTTAAACAAGAAACAATAAAAAGTGTGAACACACATCTTTATTTTTTTATTATTATGAGTTAAGATTAAGATCTCTTGTTATAAACAAGTTTTTTATGTAATTTTTTACTCAGCAGAAAAAAGAAATAACATGTTTGTTAGGGTAGGTCAAAATTATCGAGTCAATTATTTTGATTTATGTTTTTTTAACACATAGTTGTAATATTAATCTCGTTATTGTTGTTATTGTTTCGTGTTGTTTAGGTTGAATAAATTAACAAACGTGTAAATGTTTTGTTAATCAACCACGTTTGAGTATAATTAAAATATGTATCGCTCTAATTAGTAAAACGTCTATGAAACACGTCAAGATGACACATATTAGAGAAACATTAAAGTTCTATAATTTTTAATCGTATTTATAGAAACATACTAAAGTATTTTCTTTAGTTAACCTTAAAACGTTATGAGTATGACACATCAAAGTCAAAGCTTTTGGTGCAACACGTGATCAATTGATTTTAGTAATACAATGTGCGAAGGAAATGGAAGGTTAAGTGGAAGATCTGGATTTATTTCAAATCTGGTCAAAGCGAGGGAGGAGGAGGTCGTCAGTACAACTGTTTATATGAAACTTTCAATTACTTGCAATCCTGGCATTAAATTTTGTTCAAACATGGTATTGTAATGGGTCTGGATGTTGTAGTTGTCTTATCCAGATCCCTTTACATCACTTAAATAAACTTTGCTTCTTTAACTTCTTACCTGGTTTGGAGCTTTAATCGCTGTTTCTCCGTTTCACGCCTATTTTTTCGATTGATTTTTTTTTTTGGAAGTGGTTTTCACAAGGAACTTTTCAAGCAAAAATTTTCTTGCAATTTGAACACAATTTAATTTGATATATATTACTTCGGTCTGAAAGACCTAAGTTTTACATTCTCGAGCAAAAAGTTTTAGGCCTCGACGTTTTAGGACCTATTGATTCTAAGAAAGCAAAAAAAATTGTATGTCTGTCGGTCAGCCGATCTGCCGGCCGTCCCAACCGACGAAACCTAGAAAACCGCTGGAGGGATTTCAAAAATGTTTGTTTCTAAAACTAGGTATACTCTATGGTAAGAACTGAGAGGACGATGTGTTCGATAACTGTACCGGAAGTGTGCAATAATATCGTCAATCGCCAAAACAAGAAACTTTGCATATTTTTTGTTAAAAAAACGTTCATTTTAAGTGATAATAAATCACAGTGACATTAAATACGGTTCATTTTAAGTGATAATGAGTTTTAAGTGACATTGAATACGGAAAAATCTTGATGGTCGGAATTGGTACGTGGGACCAAAAATTAGATTATTGCACTATAATTTTGTCAAGAAAATATTGTCATGTATGTCAAACGAATGATTTTCATTTATTTTTTACCAAATTTTTGTGAAAAAGATAAAATTAATTATTTGTATGACATGAAATGATTTTATTTTAATTTTTATTATAATTTTTGATATATCTTTGGAATTTTGAAAAAAGTTTGTATTTTGGATTTTGTTATAATTTTTCGCAATAATTTTATGAATTTTGGGAAAAGTTTAAATTTGATTTTGTTATAATTTTTGAAACATTTTTGGATTTTTTAAAAAAGTTTGTATTTTTGATTTTGTTATAATTTTTGCAATGTTTTTTGAATTTCGGAAAAAGTTTTATGTTTTGAATTTTTGGAATATTTGTAGAATTTTGAGTAAGTTTTTATTTTTGACTTTATTATAATTTTTGGAATTTTGAAAAAAGTTTATTATTTTGATTTTGTTATAATTTTTGCAATATTTTTAGAATTTTAGAAAAAGTTTGAATTTTTGGAATATTAACAGAATTTTGGAAAAAAGTTTCAATTTTTGATTTATTTTGGAATATTTTTAGAATTTTGAAAAATGATTTTTTATAATTTTTGCAATATTTTAAGAATTTTTGATAAGTTTCAATTTTTGATATTGTTATAATTTTTTCATTATTTTTAGAATTTTAAAAAAAGAGTTTCAGTCTTTGATTTTGAAATATGTTTAACGTGTTTTATATGTTCAAATAACTTTGAAAGAAATTTTGATATTGTAATATGTCTCGAAACGCTAAATGAAGAGGTTTTTGAGTAGTTTGCTAGTGTATCATCTTTTCATAAAATATATCAATAATATATGATGATTTGTTATAGTTTTCCGGCAACGTATTGATGTTTCGTGTTAGTTTTGCAATAAATTTCTAAACAGAGATAAAATACTGATGCTTTTACAAAGAACTTTAGTTTTGATATACATCGCTGTCCAAAACTAAAAACAATGTCCTCATAAAAGTTTGTTACTGTTAATATATAAAAAACTTTAACCCAGACCGAAGTCTTGATATCTCAGAGCTTGAGATTTCAGCCCCTCCATATATTTTTTTTAAGTATTTGGTTTCGGCAACCAGACTTTTAGCGTCGACCGAGTTTTGGAATTATACTGACTCTGGTTCGGGGTCCAAGAGGTTGAACCCCCGCTTTATTTGTTTTTTGGTCTACTACGTTCCCGGATTATAATCATCTTTCGAATTATTAGATTTTTGAATAATTTTTATAGAAATATTTAGAATTTGAGAATTTGTTAGAATTTATTATTTGTATTTCATAATTTTTGCTTATTGGACAAATGATTAAAAATAATTATTTGGTTATAGTTTTGTTAATTATTAAGTTTTTTCGATTATCGGCTTTCGTAATTTCCGTTTAACATAGAAAATTAATTGAAATTGGTTTTATTTGTTTTGTGAACATTTTTGAATGACATTAGTTTTTGTACACGGGTTTTCATTTAAATAATTTTAGAATCTTGGTTTTGGAATTCGCTTATTTGTGAATATTATTGAAATTGGACTTGGAATGATCTATGGAAATACTGTATGAAAATGTATGCAGTTTGGACATTGTTGCATAGTATGTTTGCCTGGAATTTATAGAAATTGGGTTTTGGGTGGTAAATAGAAAATTTCTATATACATGGCATAAATATTATCAAGACTTTGTTGCAAAGTTTGTTTGTTTGGGAATTATTTCATGTGGTGATGAAATAATGAATTTTATGCTGAAATTGAGTTTTAGAGAGTTTATGGAAAATTTTGATATGCATGGTATAAATGTTATTAAACAATGTTACAATGTTTAAAAGAGATTATTTCATATTATGATGAAATAGGGTTTCGGTATGGCTTATGGGCTTAATTTATTGAAGGTTCGATTGCGAAATTTCTTGTATTGTACTGAAATTATATTACATTGTGTATTTTGGAGCTTTATTCGGACTTATATGTATATTTCGTTTTAGGAATACTACAGCATATAAAATTTTTGTAATGTTTTCAAAAGTTTTGCATATAAATTTCCGATTTATCACTTTCGGTTAAAAAAATGGATACTTTTTTGTTCAAACAATGAAATGTATGTCTGTTACAATACTTTAGCTTTTGGCAATCAATCAACTTTGATAAAACTTTGGGCACGGATGTAGATTTATATAGCAAGAAATACTTTATGTTTTTGGCCAAGTGTGGAGTGTAACATCAATTCCTGATTTTAATGTAACTTAGTAAAAGAGCATTAATAATATTGTTTTGAGAAATTATAATATTGTCACACCAACACATACTTAAAAACCTTTTACGACCTGTGTAGGTTTTACAATAATATGCGCTCTGAAGTGTTGATAGACGGGCATTTTTGTATGAAAAGAATTGATAACTAAACAATAATTCCTATAACATAATAAAACGCATTTTTTTCTGAACTTGAATAAGAGACGCATAAGTATGCAATAGAAATATATATAATCAATCAATATTAATTGATTAATTAATTGAATATTCGTTCACTTTTTTTATAAAATCGCTTAGAAAAATTTTCTGAGGCAACCTGCCATGCAGAAAACTAACTTAGTGTGTGAAATAAATGTTTTGATTTTTAGTTCATTTCAAGGAAAGTGTCTGAGTAAAGTTTTGGTATTTATTTTTTATTTCCTTTTTATATTTTCGGATATATATTTGTTATTATTATCATATGTACTAAGATATAGAAACAGCATTGACAACGTTAAAGGTGATACCAAACACCGCTTACCTCTGAACGAGATGGCCAAGGAGTAATTCACCCACCATGGTTTTACAGAATATGCAAGGACAAGGAGACAAAAGAAACTAGATTCCATCTTATCTGTGCGTGTCCAAGACTGGCTCATAGTCAACAGTTGAATTTTGGTAAGCACCTAATAAAAAATCTCATTCGCCAGTGCAACATCAAAGTTTAAACAACAAATTTTTAACTATAACTACTTACCCTGTGATTTAACCTTCAACCGTTCTAGCACCTCTTTCTACCCTAATTCTTTAATAACCCCTCCTCCCGGTTTTCCCCCTCCTTAGGTTTCTTTCAATTGTTACCAAATGCCCTTTCTTCTCTGGTTTTCTCTCTTTAGTCAAATCCTCATGTGAATATTTTTTTTCTTTTTCTTGTTCATTTTTCTTTAATACGTGTATCACAAACAAGTGAGATCGATTTTATTGTTTATAATTTTATTTTTGGAATTCCTTTTTTATAAGGAACACCATTAGTGAGAGTAAGACGTCTTTTTCCCATCGATTATCGCGTAAACTATAATCCGCGCAAATGGGGAATACAAAAAATTAAAGTTGTTTTTTTTTGTTTTACTTGGGTGCGATGTGAGGCCTTTAAGAAAATACTTGTTTTATCGAGTCAAGTAGAGTAAAGGGCTCCACTTCAGTATGCCTTAAAATGTATTTTGGAATTTTTCGGTGCACAGTTTTTGAGTTATTGTCAAAAACGTGGAACTTCACTCCACTACCCTCAGTTTCGACGCTCATTGTCATAAAAATTAGAAAAAATCACATAGACAGGAAGTTTGGTAAATTTGAACGAAAGTTATAGCGAGGTCTCAAATAATTATATTTCTATTTTTTTACCATTTTTCGGTGCACAGTTTTTGAGTTGTTGTCAAAAAAGTGCAACCTTCAGACCGCCCCACCCTCCTTTTAAGTTTCGATGACATTAAAATTTGAAAAAACTTACAGAAACAGGAAGTTAGGTATATTTTTAACGAAAGTTATAGCGAAGTCTCAAATAATTATATTTCTAGGTTTTTAGGGGATGGGAGTGGGGAAGGGTTAAACCCAAAAGAGTGGGGTGTCATTTTAAAGAGCACCTAATTAAAAAAACTTTTCCATTTATTTATAGAATCTAGCAGTGTACAGTTTTTGAGTTATTGTCAAAAAAGTGCTTTTTAGTATGTATGAGCCCCTTATCACCTTATTCTCAACACCTTATCCCTCTTATCCCTCGTATGAACCCCTTCTTCCTCTTATGTATGAACGGCTCCCCTTCCAACTCTACATCTCAACGTTTTTTGACAAATTTTTTTCCAATTTAAACAATTTACAAGCTGGTGTAATCGAATCTCTCTTTAGTTACCAGAAACAGCTATGGATAAGATTTAGCCCCCAATAACATTTTTTGTGTCATTTCGATCAATTTAAAAGCGATTGACATTTACTAATGACATTTACGATGAGACATTTTTATTTTATATTTCAACGGTCTGGCAATATAAAGTCTTTACACTACAACTTTATGTCAATTATTTTTGGTAATATGTACTTTTACACTTACTTCACGGAACCCTTAGTGAGCGAATTTTATTCGCACTTGTCGTACTTTATAATAATGAAATGCCAACAAAGTTATTTGTTTTCGAATGCGACAAAATTGGCTTTTAGAAACAAAAGTAGAACATTAAATATTTTGATACATAACCAAACATAAATCATAGTTGTATTCATAAGCAAAAGTTCACAGTAACTGCAATTAATTCTTTAAATTCTGGTAAAAAAATTCTTTCCCCCTGTATAAGTAACGGTGTTTTAATCATAAAGCCACTTTGCTTCCATCTCTATTTTGAAAACTTTTAAAGCAAAACCCCAAATCCAGTTTTATTATGATGAGGAATACTAGTTCTATGAAAATTTAATTATCATTTTTCAGTGTCTCACCCATTTTCACCTCTCACGTCAAATATATCATCGCATATAATTCTTTCAATTTTCCGTACCTATGGATTAGCAATAAGAATAAATTAATTTAATTTTCAATTTATCCATTCTTATAATATATAACAAACTTTATGTAAATATAAATCTTATCAAAACCAAAAAGTTCCTATTAACTTTCAAGCATCAACGTAAGAATTCCGCTTTTCCTCTTTATGCGTACACACGAACGTAACATGGTTGTATTTCTAGGAGAATTCATTTTATTAATTTCAAATTGTCGTTTTGTTTAAATTTCTTCTTATATTTACATCTAGCTAGAAAGTTTATTTGACATTTTCAGAATGTTATATTAGCAAAGGGTTCAGCAAACAAAAGTTAGGATGATTAAATTATTTGACAAAAATTTTACATTTTTTTCCTAATATTATTTTCCAAGAATTTATAGCGTTTGTTTTGTATAGAGAAAAGAGTTAGGGTTGTGTTTTTTCGTTGCGATTGTTTAAATTTAACTTTTTTTTAAAATTAATTGTTCGGTTTAAAAAGCACAACTAAATTGATTAAATTAGACAGAAAGACCCCAAAAATATAAAACATCTAACAACGTTAAAACGTAATTTCTGATTCAAAATTGCTCGTAACAAAGTTCTAAAAATAATTCATCAAGGTAAAAAACAGTTTTGGTCGGCACGCTCAAATTGTTTTGAGAAGGGAAAAGGTACGAATGTTTCTATGGAAAATTTCTGTTTTTTATTTTAATCGACATAAAAACATCAAATTGGATTAAATATTTATACTTCCTATTATCTTTTTCGTAAAAACCTACATACAGATGTCAGTTTCCCAACGTTTTTGATCTAATATTAATATTTTCTCTACGAACTAAACGTAACTTTTAACAATCTTACTTAAGTTGTTTAAAAAAAACGGTCGATAAAGGTATGACATCTTCTGTCATTCACGTGTCAAATTTGGATTCGATTTTGTTCTAATTCAAATCAAATTTTTAAAAATATTTGTTTAAACTTTCTTATCGTTTTTTAACAAAAAACTCATTAAATTAATTGTTTTATTATAGAAATATATTAATGAATTTCCACAAAACGATATATGAATGTCGGAAAACTAATTTTGTGAATTTTACGATTACATAATTGCGATTAAATTGAATTATGTACAAATGTTTTATTCGAAAATTGTTCATTAAAGAAAAAATAAAATATATTTATCTTTAGAAATCGGAAAATATCTTAATTGGTTTTCTTATGTTTTAATTCGTTTTTCATTCCTTTTTCTGCTTTTATAAAATAAATTTGTGTTTGGATTTATATTTATGTCTAGGTAGGTGAGATAAACGGTTTAAATATGTTTTGTTAACATGATTCTGATTTACCAGGGAAGATCGATTTAAAACGTGTGTTTAAGTCCCAGATTTTTTAAATTTCAGCTTATGTACATATGAATGAGTTTAATAGAATAGATTAAATATCATGTTTATTTAATCAGCGTGGTTAATTTTGCTTCATAAGTTCTCAGTGATCCTGATTCTACTCATAACGAGTCTTTAGCAATCATCTTACTTTGAACCCATCCAGGGGCGTCAATTGGGTAGGGCTGGGGGGGCATTGGCCCCCCAAGGATCTAATACTATCAATACATCGATTCAATAAAACCATCCAATCGTGATAGAATTATACACTATAAAAATTTCAATGCACTGTTATTTTGTAAATTCGTCTAATTTTTAGAAGATTTACTTAACTAATATACCAATTTTATCGCATACTATTAATTGAAATATATCGGATAATATAATTATTACGTTACATATTATTTTGGCTCAACTAAAGTACAGTTCACCGCAATATTCAAACCGTTATCGTTCTTTGTATCAAGGACTAGAGCGCCACTGATACGAAAGGCGGTCGTATTGCTTCTAATATTCTGATGAAATCAGTTTTATAAAGAAAACACGATCGTTCTTCCAAAAACGCCGTGGGTGCGTATTGTGACAAAATTCTATCGTACTATAAGGTGCGCGGCATCACCGCTTTTAGGAAGAACGATTGTGTTTTGTTTATAAGATATTCGTGTCTGAGCCACGTCTGAGCCACGATTTCATTAGTATAGCGTTCCTCGAGAGTTCATAGTGCAGTATTTAACATTCAAATTTCAATTGTTATTGGCCATTGGTAATTTATATAAACTTAAAAGTAAGTACATGCAGGAGAACACAACCTAATTATACCCCACTTATTTGGAGAACCCTGACTGTTTGGCCTTGTTTTTTATCTATATCAGATTGTACAAACTTTTCAAGACTTTTTTAAAAACAATAAATTAAAAACAATTCTATAATGTAAAATCCTATAATGTTATAGGATTTTACATTTTAGAATTGTTTTTAATTTATTGTTTTTATCATGTATCAAAAGTTTTCTTGATAGTTGTGCTAATTTTTATAAAATGAATGAAAATAATTACGGGAGTAATTTAAATTTATTGGGTTATTTCCAGTGATTTTATGATAGTGAATGTTTTATAATGGACAAGCAATATTTTCTAACGACATGAACAAATATTTAAGTTATGCAAATATTTTCAAAGTATGTTATGAAAACTTGCTGTCAAATTCATTTTATGAATTTTTAATTCATAAAATAGCAAAAATTATATGTTTGGTTGGTTATAATAAAATCCAAAACGTATCTTAAACGTCAATCTTTGTTCATTTTTTTTATACAGTCACAGAGAGGGAGAAACTATTATTTTTTTGTGGTAATTTTTTCTTATAAATTTAAAAGAAGCTCGCAATAATTGTACAATTTTGAATCAAATGAAAAATTTACGCACGTTTATGGGTAGTAAGCTGACCAGACGTCCCACGCTGCGTGGAAATGTCACACATTTTATTGCGTTGTCCCACGGAGAAATCTGTCCCACGAAGCGTCCCATGAAACAAATATTTCCACCACATTTGCCCGCATTATCGAAATAATCATCTACCTACGTATAGTGTGTGCAATATCTTAGTCAGAGCAATGGCTTCACAGTTTTTTCTTGCAGTTTGTATAATGTTATGTATATGTTGATTTAACCATATTGAGAGAACGAACCAGTGCAATATTATTATGAAAAATAAAATACAAAATATTTTACTTAACAAGATGCAGTTTTGCGTATAAATTCATAAAAGTTTAAATTTTTAAACCAGAGTTTACGAGTCTTTATTCGAGCACTCATTTCAATCCTTTGAAATAATATTCAAAAATTAAAATCTTCATAATTTGAATATCGTTCATACTCGTAAGAGTAAAATTTTTATTTTTTCGATTTTACTCCTTTGGAGCAGATTACATTTTCCAGTTCTTTCATTTTATTTGTAAAAGAAGAAAATTAGTCACTCTACGTCATCCTTTATATTCATTTTTCTAACAATGCATGAATAATTGAACGAATCAAGCATTTTACGTTGAAAAGCATCAAATTTGACGCAAAAGTAAAAGTTTTGAGTATTTGAAAGAAAATATTTATTTCAATTTAGTAGCAAGAATGATATTTTATTATTTTCACTCCTGTATGTGGGAGTGTAATATATTTTTAAGCTACGCACTGAAAGGACAAAGTAAAAGAGTGATATAAGTAGCGCTTTAAACTCTGTTTAAAACACACTTTAACTAGAAAGCTCAAAAGTAAAGTTATTATTTTCTAATATATAATTTTTTTTCTCAATAAAGAACAAACAAAGCAAACAGCATAAAAACTTGATAAATGGTATACATTTGCAAAATATAGAACGAGAGGTATACTGTATACCTCTTATACTTACAGAATACAGAAAAGATATTAATTATTTAGTAAAATTAAAATAAATTGTTTCAATTGTTTTGCAGTCTTTATTTGTGTAACAAAAGTTTTAAGCTACTATGAAAGGTAAATTTATACCAATTTTTAAAATTATATTTAAAAAGTTCTCATTCGATATTCGGTGTTTGCGAAGTAAACATCAAATTATCAAGTTATAATCAAATTTTTTCAATATTAAAATTTCTAACTGTGTTTTATTTTTTGTTTGGATTTGTTGTTAGTTATAAATTCAAATCAAATTAAAGTTAAACATTGAAATATAAATTGATTGTTTTGTGATTATTGTGTGTGGATGCTCACAAATAAAAGAACTATAAGTCGTCAGATGCGTAGCCTCCCTAGGAGCTCGCTCAGCATCATTAAACAGATGAGTCAAGGCATTAAAATGAGTGACATCCCAACAGTAAACAGGTATGCAGGTTTACCGCCGAACGTTAATTTATCAAAATATGCAAAAACATCGCAAACTAGTTCTCCGTATGGTGAAAGTTCTAGAAAACCTGTAGAAAAAATTCCTCCAATAATTACAAAATCTTCCTCAACGGAGATTCATAAAACTATGAAGGAACTAAATATTTCAAAATATAATATACAAATAATGTCAATTGGCATAAAAATACTTACATATAGCCTATCAGACTATAACAAAATTTTTACTAAATTAAAAGAACATAACAATGGTATGTTCTCATATACGCTTGAGGAAAATCGTTTTGTTAAATTTGTACTATGTGGGCTCCATGATATGGATACAAACGAAGTTAAGAAAAGCCTCGAGAATAGTGGCCTGAGTCCTGTTAATGTTTGGAAAACTATTCCTAAAAAATATCGTCGAAACAGTGAAGATGCCCTTTATTTTGTTGCTTTCAAAAAGGGATCAATGTCTCTGAACCAATTAAAAAATATTAGATTTGTTAATAACACAGTGTGCAGATGGGAAATTTGTCGATCCACCAGCAAAGGTCCTCTCCAATGTTATAAATGTAAAATGTATGGTCATGGAGCGAACGCATGCTACATGAAGCCAAAAGATAATTTCTGTGGTGGAGATGAACATATTGATGATATGGAGTGTCCTTTACAAAACGATATTACTAAACATGTTTGATGTAATGGTAGTGGAAATCATACATCTAACTCTATAATTTGTCCAGAAAGAGAAAAATACATTCAAATAAAAAATCATCTGAATCTAAAAAATAAGTTGAGTCGACCTTCAAATCAACCAACGTTTTCATTTCAACAACAAGATTTTCCTATTATTCCTTCAATACCTCATCAAAACAACAATAAAAATTTTAATAATAATAATAATAATAATAATTTTGTTAACAAAAAAATGCAGTTCAGTACAGTGGTTCAAACAAATGCAATCAATCATGAAAATTCAATTAATATTAATTCAGATAGCACAAATGATTTGTTTGCACCACATGAGTTATTACAAATTCTCAAAGAACTTGTTTCAGGACTTCGGGGGTGCCATTCCAAAGAAGAACAATTTGATGTTATGGCTAATATTGCTATTAAATATGTCTGTTATCCATAATTCTTTAAAAATTTGTGTGTGGAACGCGTACGGTATAAAAAATAAAAAATTTGAGGTAATTCAGTTTTTAGATAATTTTAATATTGATATATTACTTATTAGTGAAACGCATTTAAAGCCTTCTATTTCATTTTCGATTCCTAATTTTCGATTTTATCGTAATGATAGAGAAAATATTCGCAGGGGTGGTGTTGGTATTCTTATAAAAGATTGCATTAAACATTCGCTTCTTCCTGACCTTAAATTAAATTGTATAGAATCCCTGGGTATTAATATAATAAGTAGTGATAATAATCAACTTAAAATATTTTCTGTATATTGTTCATATTCGAATTCTGAGCATCTCAGAAATGATTTTATAAAAATTTGTAGTGGTAATATTCCTTACCTAATTGGTGGTGATTTAAATTGTAAGCATCCTAACTGGTTTTGTCCTAGAACTAACCGCGGTGGTCGAACTTTATATGATTATTCTATTAACTCTGATTGTGTTGTTATCGCTCCCCAAGATCCTACCCACTATAGTCCTGCTGGAGTCCCTAGTATTATTGACATATTTTTAACAAACAACCCTCAGTTGATATCCGAAGTTAACACCATTCAAGCACTCTGCTCCGATCATCTGCCAGTCCTCTGTTCAATAGTATTTAATAATCAAGTAGATCATTGCCATCGTAAATACTTTAACTATAAAAATGCTAATTGGAGCATTTATCAGAATCATATTTCATCTGAAATTGAAAATTTCAATTTAAGTTCAATTCATACTATTTCAGATGTCAACGTTGCAGTTGATTTTTTGACAGCATCCATTTCTTCAGCTCGTGATCTATCCGTACCGCTTGTGCCTGTTCTTCCAACTGATAAATTGTTATTATCTGATCAAGTGTTAAGTTTTATCAGACACCGAAATTCGCTTAGAAGATCTTACCTCAGAAGTCGCCTTGCTCACATTAAAACCTCAATAAACTTGCTAAATAGAATTATTAAATATCATATAAATATTCTTTATAATCAAAAATGGCAAACGAAGCTTGAATGCTTGGATAATGGTTCAAGAAACTTCTGGAAAACAACTAAACATTTTAAAAACCATCGCAAGTCCATTCCACCATTAGTTACTCCCAACACTGAAAATCGAATTTTCTTAAATACAGAAAAAGCACAAGTATTGGCTGATGTCTTCCTTGACGCTCATCAAATTCCAAACTCCAATATTGTAATTGAAGAACAAGTGAATGACTTTTGCACTAATTTCAATAATTTGGATAACAATGCTCCAATTTCTGAAATTCACCCTTCTGAAATTTCTGATATTTTGAAATTCCTTCCAAGGCTCAAAGCTCCAGGTGTAGATAATATTCCATTTATTTTACTTAAAAATCTTCCTGAAAGTGGAATCCATTTTCTTAAGATAATGTTCGAGTGCTGCTTGAAGCTAGGTTATTTCCCAATTCAATGGAAAAAAGCTAAAATTACTCCTGTTTTAAAGCCTGGCAAAGACCCCACTCTTGCTACAAGCTACAGACCTATTAGTCTTCTTTGTACATTGGGAAAACTCTTTGAGCAGATTATCAAAAGAAGAATGGAAGAGTTCATAACTGACAATCAAATAATTATAAACGAGCAATTTGGTTTTAGATCTGGGCACTCTACAGTTCATCAAATCCATCGTGTAGTCAATCATATTAAATCTAATAGATCTTCGCTAAAATCTACTGGAATGATATTATTAGACCTTGAACGAGCCTTTGATAAAGTTTGGCAAGACGCAGTCTGCTATAAATTATTTATATATGGATTTCCAATATTTTTAATTAAAATCATAAGATCGTTCTTAACTGATAGAACATTTTTTGTCTAGATTTTTGATTCCATGTCCTCTATACTTAGCATTCCAGCTGGGGTTCCTCAAGGTGCCGTATTGAGTCCTTTGCTTTTTTGTTTATTCATCAATGATATTCCAAGAGATAGTGAATGTAAAT
The DNA here is from genome assembly GCA_963693315.1 of Diogma glabrata. Taxonomy (NCBI): domain Eukaryota; kingdom Metazoa; phylum Arthropoda; class Insecta; order Diptera; family Cylindrotomidae; genus Diogma; species Diogma glabrata. The sequence goes on along the minus strand of OY856186.1, from coordinate 196,757,943 downwards.
TATCATTATTTGCTGATGACACTGCAATATTTGTGTCAGATGAGCTGGCGGTATCTATTATCAATAAGCTTCAATTGTACCTCACTAAAATTCTCGAATTTTTAAAAACTGGAAACTTAGTATTAACATATCAAAATGTGAAGCTATTTATTTTACTAGGTGCAGAGCATCCCGTAAACTTCCACAACAACCCTTTCTGATTCAAAACTCTTCTTTGGAATGGAAACCTTCAACTAAATATTTAGGAATTTATTTGGATAAATCATTAACATTTAAGACACACGTCACTCAAATACAACAAAAATGTAATGCACTATTCAAAAGTCTATATCCTCTACTCAACAGAAATAGTAAACTGAATAGTCATAATAAGACACCAATTTACAAGTGTGTGATTCTTAATATCATACTTTATGGTGCGCCAATTTGGTGGGATATTGCTTTGTGTCATAAAAAGAAATTTCAAATTATTCAAAACAAATTTCTAAAAACTATATATAAACGCCCTAGACGTTATAGCACTTTAAGACTGCACAACGAATTAAATATAAAGCTTGTCAATGTAGTTGCTAGAGAAGCTAATGATAGATACATAAATAAATTAAATCATATTGAAAATGAATTGATAAACGCCATTAGCTTTACCACCGCTTAATTTTTGCAACGTAGCTTTTAAGTTTAGATTTAAGTAGGTTAGGTAAATATAAGTTTTTTATTAGTTACTAAGCAGACTGAACTGCATTTGAAAATATAAACATTGTTTTTCACTTATATTTCGCAATACTCATACTAATTAATTTCATCTGTTGTAAAGCTTACTATTAAAAGCTGATCTCAGTAAACTATTAAATGTATACAACTGTATTATAAAATTTAAAGTCAATAAAGGATTATTATTATTATTATTATTTAAAAAGTTCTCCTGCAATTCAAGACAGATAGAAAACGTTTACGTAAATTCTTATACGATATTGAATTGGACTATCCTTTTATAAAAAAATCAAAATATAACGACGCAAAAGTTTAGTGTATTACCAGTCGGAGTGAATTTGAAAAATAACAGTGGACATTATGATATTAAAAGACATATAGATACAGATAAACATAAAAAAGCGTTGCTATAAGCCGCCAGCTCCAGTAGCTTGAACAAGTTTTGTTGTTATTTTGTTTTCTTGTTGTTATTTAACATTGACAAAAAGTTAGTTGCAATTTGCGCTGATAACACGAACACCAATTTTAGTGGTGTCACGTCAAGGGGTGAAAATTTAAAAACAAGCTAAACTCGAATTTGAACCAGAGTGTATTGGGTATTGGATTCGCAGCCCATATTCTAAATAATGCAATAAAAAATGCTGCTGATTTAAATGGCAGGGTTAAAAAAATTTGGATATTTTACTGTCTTTACTGGAGACGTTGAAGGAGTTCTGCGGCAAAAGTAATGTCGAACATAACCAACTTATTATGGATACAGTGAAACTCGCTGGCTGGCGGTAATGCCAGCACTAGAAAGAATTTAGAAAATGTACGAACCACTGCAAGCACATTTCCTAACGGTTGAATGTCCAATTAAAATAAAAGAATTTTTTGAAGAATTAAATAGTAAACAAATAGTAAAGGAAAGCATTAAATAGTAAATTTATGCACAACCTAGTTAGCACGTTTTCACCGTTCCACTTTCTCGCAATAGAAATTCTAATTAGTTAGTATTTGGAAGAATGTTTGCATTTTGTCGCACATTTTAACGATTTGGTCAGTTTAGGGTAGACATAACTCTTTCTCTCTGAGACAAATAAAGGAAAACAAACAAACAAACAAAAAAACGATTCGACATAAGAGGAGTCACGTAGGGATTGCAATCCCGCGGTGTTTTATTTTTCCTGGGACTATGTGACTCATAAATTTTAAATCCCAGGATGCCCGAGATCTAAAAAATCGTATAGAAAAATTATCCTTTTTATCTGTGTTGCACGATCTGCTGTCGTTTACAAATGCACTCTCTGAACAGTTACAAAGCAAAGATATAATAATTTCTAGCACAAGCGCTTTAATTAAAACTACTATCGTGATGCTTAAACAATGCAGAGATGATACTAAATTTAAAATTATTTTTAGCAAATGAAGGGATTTTGCAGAACTTTGCGGCATTCGCTTCGATGAAACAACACCAGAAGACTAGCAGAGTAACTAGAAGCATTTTATTTTAATTTCTAAGTCGATGCATTTAAATGCTTTTAAATATATGTGTGTATAAAAACGTGTATGTTATGATTTACGAAAAAAAAATTTTTTTGTCATTTAAATTCTCGCCCCCCCCAAGATTTTGGTGAAATGACGCCACTGATTACCCATCCCTTTATTTTGCCCAATTTTTCTCAAAAAATTTTCAGACTACCTCATTTAATCAAAAAATTTAGAAAAAAATTCTTTTCGAAGTCGGTCCAGTACTCTTTATAGTTTCGTCGTAGATAAAGGGACATTTTATTTTGCTGCACATGAATGATACGACACAAAAGATTGCCAAATAAGGGTAAATATTGAAAACTTTCTCATAAATCTAGCACTTGGTCATGCAGACCGGAGTAACTGAACAAATATTCAGATAATTTTGTAACCGTGTAAACAGCCGAACCTACTGGATTTTTAATAAGGTCTTATTTACTTTTATTGCATTATTTCATTATTGGAAGAAACAAAATAGTATATTATTTAATTATGAGCTAAAATGTTACTGTTTGTGTTGAGTCTATAGTTTGACGATTAAATACACTTTTTTTTTCGGCAAACTTAAATTTTCTATAAATATGTAATTAATAAAATGTGCCGTAAGAAACTAAAAAAAAAGCATTACTTTACTGTCGCTTCGATTATATGTCAAAAAAGTAAGACTTTAATCTTCTCCCTGAGCGGTAGTAAAGTTAAAATTTATAGCCCTTGGCTTAAAAAATTAATTTCTGCTACTTATGTATATATTTGCTGGTGCATAATGCATTTTTTTTAATTTAGTAATGTTTGTATTTCTTAATTATGACGTTCTAAAATATAAGACGAAAATTCTATTCTTACTTTTTGGGTTAGAGCAAATTGCTCAGAAATCTCTCTCTGAAGTGGTTTGTTTTATTAAAGAAAATTATGGAAATTTGTTCAAAACTTTTAAATCTTTCAAAGTTTTTAAAATACCTTGATCTAAATTCTAAACGATCGTTATAATACTTTAATTTATTCGACTTTTAAGGCTGTGATTTTTTACCAATTATCCCGATTTGATTTGTTCCCCGTATATTTGGAGTAGATGGGAAAATGCAAACGTGAGAAAGTCGTTAAATTTCTTTAAAATCTCATATTATTGATTGCAGATAGCTATAAAACCTCTATTTGCAGATGTCCAATTTTTCAAAAAATGATAGAAATATGTTTATATATTCAATATTTATAAGTTTTATTGAAATATTTTGATCAAAATGGTCATTATCACACTTTGATTTTACTTTTAAAACTCTAATCTCTTATTTAAACTTATTTAAAGTGTAACCTGACCCCATATTTCCAGAAAATATTTTTGGTGTAGGTAAAGAATTGCGACCGTAAGAGTCCGGTTACATTTCGTTATTCCGTTACTACTTTCTTAAAAATTATAACAAATTCTACATTTGATAAATACAAAACCATGTTGCACGTGGGTAATTCTTTTACAAACCGAACACCTTTCTGACCGACACATTTTTCACATAATATCCCTCTCAAAAAACCAAACCATCTTTTTTTAATAAGGATCTTGCAAATTTGTACATGGGTAATTCTTTTACAAACCAAACAGATTTGGACAAAATCTGACCGACACATTTTTGATTTAGCTGTTTTACAGGTTTTATATCGAAAAAAAAGATATACGTGCTCGAGGATTTTTTTTTGTAAAATATAACGGTTCTAAATTTCGAGAATTTCGTGATTTTTAGCTTGACGAGTTATAAAAACGAGTTCAAATATTCATAACTTCGGTTCTATTAAAGATAGAAACCTCTAGTTTGTTTTATTTAAAATTTAATAGTTTACAAAAAAAATTTAAATAAATAAATAATAAATAAATAAATAAATAAATCCTGGAACACGTACCTATATCTTTTTTTCGATATAAAACCTGTAAAACAGCCAAACCAAAAATGTGTCGGTAAGATTTTGTCCAAATCTGTTTGGTTTGTAAAAGAATTACCTATGTACAAATTTGAAAGTTCCTTATTAAAAAAAGTTGGTTTGATTTTTTGAGAGGGATATTATGTGAAACCTTTATATAAAAGACTTGTTACCATGTCAAGTAGAATATGTAGGTATGTTTGAAATCAAAGGCTTTTCAAAAATTCGTTTTGAACTCAAAATACCTTTACAATTTATATTATAATTTCATATTGGTATATAATTCTAATAATTCGGAAAGTGTTTTGTTTTTTTATTTTATCGTCTACTTATCGTACCGGTACTTTTTCCCAACAATATTTATAACAAAAAGATTATCTACTGACCAGAATTGCCACCAGGCGTTTCCCGCTTCAAAATCTCATATATTACCTGAAACTTACTTTACATGATATAATATGTTCATTTGTTCAAAACTAACTTTAAAAAAAAAACAAAAAAAAAAACAAAAAAAAAAACAAAAAAAAAACAAAAAAAGAAGAAAATCTAAAATTATTATAAATTTACACCTCCTTTTCCAAACACAAATTCTTTTGTAATAAACTTCCTTTTCCAAACACAAATTCCTTCGCAATACCTGTAAGACAATTTTAAAAAAAGAAAGCGAAATGTGCATTAATTGTGCATGTTACAAAATCTCCGTGCACAAAATTGTGCATAATACATGTCATGCAGATGATGTGCATCCTAATGTGCAGATGATGTTAAAGTGTGCGTCTTAGCACATATATGCAAACAAACGTTAGTCACATGTTTCGCGAATAATAAAAAACAAAGCGAAACGAAATTTATTTAATGATGAGAGTAATAAACAAAGAATAAAAAAATGGAGAGTACAAAACTAGTTAAACATTTTCTAAAGTAACATTTTTGAGGTAATATGACTTTCGTAATAATAAATTGATGTTATCTTATTTTCATCTAAAATTATGTGCGAAAGAAATTTGTTTGTGAAGGTTAATGAAAACATTCACCAAAACAAACGGGCACTTTGAATACTTAGTTTTTGTGTTTTAAATATTTAGTAAAATCTATTTTATTTAATATATTTTGGTTGTCATTTTTCATATTTTGTTTTGTCATTTTTAATTTTTTTTTTTAATTTTAAGAATATTATGGAAAATTAATATTATTTTTTATATGTAAGCCAAATATTTAATTTTTTTTCAATTTCAATTCTGATTTTTTTCATTTAAACTGCATCATTAAGAAAATGTCGAAAAAATAGACGGCTTATATACAAATGTAATTACACACTTACATTTTCATTTTAGATCTTAAAAATATGACTGCAATCTTCACGCAGTTACCAGAAATAATAGTCTAGGAAAAATTCATAACGTATCAGAAGATCTTATTCATAAAAGTCATACATCAAATCTTTTTGTATTTATGCCTGAAAGTTCTATGCAATGCAAATTATGTGTACATGTTTACATGATTTAAAAATGTTAATTTAAAACAAATATGTAGGTATGACGTTAGCACTAAAATGCTTTTAAGCTTCAACTAAATTTAAAATTTACTATAGAAACTTTAAAAAAAAAAAAAAAATTAGCAAAATAAAAATATGCATGAAATGTTCATAGACTCGCTCACCATGCACAGAATGTCGGTTTTCCACAAAAACACTTCCTCAAACAGTAGAGGGAATCCAATCGGTTGGTTGATCGCATATCCATAATATATCGTTTCACCCTTAACATATGTAATGTTTAGAACTAAAGCCCCAATAATGGTTTCTAAGAACTACAATTTAAGAGAAGTTAATTCAAATACAAAAGAAAAAAAAATTTTAACTAAAGTCCTTTGCTGATGGAGGGGTGTGAGGATGACAGGGGTTTATCCTGATTAACGGATGCCTCGGTAACAGTGGCGTAGCGACATACGGGTTTGTTCGGGTTCAAACCCCCCCCCCCCCCATTGAAATTTTAAAGTTTCTGTAATCTAGAAGAATTGCTCTAATATTCTAATATTAAGATTTTTTCCCTGGTATCTTACGTTGAATTGAATTTTTGAAATTTTTTGAATGAAATTTTACAAAATAGTATTATAGAAAATATTTGAGTTAAATGATAATTTTTCGTTTAAAACTAAATTTGGTGATTTTTTGGCGATGAAAAAAATGTTATTATATGTAAATAGTTAATAAATCCATTTATAATTTATCAGTGATAAAACAACTTAACTTTAAATAAATATATTAATTTTTATCAATAAATGGTGGTTTATAATAATTGTTTAAAAATTACAATTAAATTTATTTCGAGTTTATGTATCTAAACATGAAAAGTTTTATTTTCATCGTCGACTGTAAAGATATTGGAGAATGTTACATGTCATCAATTCTGTTAAAATATTAAATAGAGTGATTAAACTATTAAACTATGATCAAGGATTGTGTTTTTAATTATCTTTATTATGTGCATTTTTAAATCAAAATATATATGTATACATACATTAGATTTGATTGTGATCCTGCATTTAATTAATTAAATTTTTAGAATATGCATCAATGTGGATCTTTGAATTACGTTATTAGTAATATTGTTAACGATCCATCATCAATGAAACTGATTATACATAATTCAACATGTATATTATATAGCGCGAATGATGACAAGATTTTTTAATAAATAAAGCTTTATTTTAAAAATATATAATACATTTTATTTATAACAAGAAATATTCGAATTTCCCTTTCCCCAGTGGCGTAGCGACATACGGGTTTAATCGGGTTTAAACCCCCCCCCCCCCCATTTAAATTTTAAAGTTTCTGTAATCTAGAAGAATTGCTCTAATATTCTAATATTATGATTTTTTTCCCTGGTATCTTACGAATGAATTGAACAGTTGCTTTCTTTTCGTTCCATAGAACCCTACCCCCCACTTTGTTGTCCTAATGATAGCACACATACTCACTAGCACACATACTCAAAAATTTGACTGCCAGCTGGATGCCACGATGCGTACTATATGTGGTGCTATCAGATCCACCCGTTTTCCTTGGCCCCTGTGTTAAGCAATATCGCCCCATCTGCACTCAGACGCTCATATGCTCTCATGCGTGAACATAAAAAGGTAACCAACAACATCACGTTACCCTTGCACGAATATTACGGTGACCACACTCTTTGTCGATTGAAGTCAAGAAAGCCTCCACATAAAACTGCCAGCAACCTGCTGGCAACTAATTTTAATATCTTGGGTGCCTGGGACACCTCCTGGCGTCATTACAACACAACTGGCCTTTCTATTACTAACCCGACTTCTACCCAACCTGTTTCGATCTGCCACGTCATACCTGGACCACACCAAACCGAATAAGAAAGAATCATGGACGTTGTGCTGCAATAGAAAGAATCATGGACGTTGTGCTGCCCATTTCAGAGTCCCCTGAGTGTAACTGCGGCGCTTCACAACAAACCATAAAACACATTGCAACTGTGGGTCCAATTCGACGGTACAATGGTGACATCTCAGACATCAATTTGGCAACTCCCGATGTAGTAGCATGTATAAACTCGCTCGATGTAAACATCTAATGTTCAAATGTACTGCCCAATGTTCAAATATTTTACTTTTTTACTAAAAGACGCGCAATCAAATCGATTGTAAGTTCATTTAATGTGTATCCATGTTTTGTTTTAGGTAGATTTCATAGAAGTGTCTACCTATTTTAAGTTTAATTTTTAATGTGTGACAAAAAAAAACCATACGCTAAATAAAAAAAAATAGTGATACAATAATTTGGAAAAAATAACAAATATTATGTCAAAGGTAACTTGTTCCACATATTTTTATTTCAAAATTTATGCAAATTTATAATTTTAATTTAGAATAAACATTTTTTTTTTAATATTTTGCTTGCGGCGAATAAAAAATAGTATATGATGCACGGACGTAAGCTATTTCGGCTAGCGCCTCGATTTGCAAACTCCACATACGTCCAAAATCTTTAGCTTTACGTCCTAGCATCATAATGTACTATTCTGGACCCCAATTATGGAATGCGATATACGTTGAAAGCACGGTGCTTTTAAAAAAGATTGTGTATAAACACAAAATTTTTCTTAATTGTATTAGTAATTATAATAAAAAGTAATGAAATGGCAGTAGACCAATATTTTGTGGATATTTTTATGTGGGTATTAATTTTCACTGTGATATGTCAAATAAACATTACCTTTTGGGGTAATTGAGAATTAAATTACAGCAATTTTTTCATAACTAGTATTCCGTGCCGCGGGAAATAACAATTTCGTATTAGAAGATTTCCTTTATTTCATTTATTGCACTTTTTTCTCAATTCCCAATTCCCAGGGAAATGCAGGAATAGACGTACTGGTATTCTTTTTATTTTAAATTACTTATTTGAACGAATCAGCTACTTTTTTTTCGGTACTCCAAACATTTATTGCTCAGTGTTAATTTCAATTTGAAGAGAGAAGTTGTGTTTAAATTTTACAAATAGATTTAGATTTTACATAGTTTACAAGGTAAGAAAGCTTTTTCTTTAAAATTAATTATTTAATGTAAAATAATTTAAGATAGTTAAAAATAATCATTAATCTATTTTTTAAAAAATCATTAATTAAAAAAATTAAAATTAAGGAAACATTAAAATGAAGTATATATTATTGTAATGAAATATTAATAAAACTAATTAATTGGTTTATTGGGTTAAACTATTAAGTCTTATAAAATAATCCTTGACCCCCCCCAATGGAAAATTCTGGCTACGCCACTGCTCGGCAAGCGTTTCTTTTTTAGTCGAAGGAGATTCGCCGCTCAGTTTCATGCGTTAGTTGCTCTTCTGAGTCCTGGGTGTTACCGGCTCAGACTTGGATTCAACTACTCCAATGCCTGATCCGGCACAACCACACAGGATGAAAACTACTAACAGGTAACAGGATGAAAACTTTTTGATAAATAAGAAAATATTGCGCAAATGATGTGAAACATAAATTAAAGGTGATCCGAGTTACCGGAGTGAAATGGGGTGAGTTTTTAGGGGTACAAAATGGTTTTTCACGTTTTTCACCGAAACTAGATCTTTTATCGAAAAAACTTTAAAGTAAAAGTTGTAGGTAATAAAAAGGTCTATAAGATTTTTTTCACATAACCTAAAATTTGCCGTCAAAATAGAAAAAACCGAGAAAAAAAGGTCTTTTCGTTTTTAATTTTTATCTCCCACAAAAAAATTTTGTTTTTACAAAATTCGGTGAAAACGTACCTTCTTATGTCCCTAATATACTGTAATTTTTTGGAATCAAAATATTTATTTTTACGTTTGATTTTCATTTTAAACACCAAAAACGTGACCTCATTTTCACACGATAAATCTCCTGTGCTGCAAACAGTTGTTTCAAAAAAATCAATAATCTTTATATTTGTTTAGACGTCTACTTTTAGATGATGTAAAAAAAATTAGCAGGTCCACTTTCCCTGAAAATCGTGGAAAACCATTTTCTACCCTTAAAAACTCATCCCATTTCACCCTCGTAGCTCGGATTACCTTTAATTTATGTTTCCCATAATTTGCGCAATATTTTCTTCATTAAACAATATTTTTCATGCTGTTACTAATTTTTTCCTCACAAAAAGCTATTTTGACTGGATTAATTATACTATTTATTTATATTAATGAAATTATAAAACAAAATTTGTATGTTACTCAATGTATCGACGCCAAAAATTTTTTTCTTAACAACCAATTCTAATGGTAATCAAAATTAATCTAAGCTTTTGTTTTAACATTCTAGAGAATATCGTCTACAATCTAAAGTTTTTTCTTGTTTTTTAATAGATTTTTGTTGCATTACTAAAATTTTATGTTCGAAAAAAAACGTTTATTTAAATGCACCAGTTGGATATTTTGTTTGCATAAGATATATGCAGACGAATTGTATACTCGACGGTCAGTATAAAAGTTATATGAACTATTTGCAAAAAATGTGTCGTTAGATACCTAGAGCCGAACTTAATAAACCGCACAAACTTAATGAAAATATTGACGACGCTGATGCATAGGCTGACTTCACCACAATGAGCTTAAATCTATCAAAAACTTAAATTAATAGTTACTTGTTGTTAAAGATTCAGCGTAGTTCTAATTATTAAGACAGATGCTCTGAAGGAGCCCCACTAAACTTTTTATCGCTCACAACCTTATCAGATCCTTTTCATATAAATAACCATCTTTTGCTAAAATAGAAAAGCGGAAGTTGGGATGTAGGACTTTTTACAAATCATACTTTAAGCATATGTACAAAGTTTAATCAAAATCAATTATTAGAAGCTGATGTTATTGAAGTTTCAAATAAACAAGTTCTGTTGGGATGCCCTCCACCACTTTCCCCAATATCTTTCTCCTAATTCATTTCGTTTAATTTTGAAATGGAAGATCTGGTTCCATTTTCAAGTTAACCTGGATCATATACCAAAGATTCTTCAAGACCTTTGACATTTTTGCCAAACCCACGTTTTTGCCAAACCCAAGATCAAGAAAAACCCAAGATCAAGAAAAATTGGGTACAAAAATAAATGAAAATCATTCTTTTGACACATTTGACAATATCTTTTTGACAAACTTATAATGCAATAATCTAGATTTTGGTCTCACATACCAATCCCGTTTATCAAGATTTCTTTAAATTGAAGGTAGTAACCTTATTATCACTTAAAAGGAACGTTTTTTAAGCAACAAATATGCATATTTCTATGTTTTGACACACTTGACGTTTTTTTTGACACACTTCCGGTACAGTTATCGAACACATCGTCCTTTCGGCTCTTTTGATTGAGTAAACCTATTTTTAGAATAAAAATTTTGAAATCCCTGAATCGGTTTTCCGAGATTTCGTTGGTTGTGACGGCCGGCCGGCAGACAGACACATTTTTTTTTGCATTTTTATAATCAGTAGGTCCTAAAACATTGAGAAATGCCAAAAAATTGGGGGTAAGAATTTCACTTTTGGCTCGAAAATTCAATACTTTGGTTTTTTCAAAACCGAAGTAAAATTACAAAAAAAACTTGAATATTAAAAGAAATTTAAGAAAAACTTAGAAATAAAAATTAAATAATGAGTTCGGGAGCTCTGCCGTTTTCAAGTAAACCCGGATCATAAATCACAGTTTCATCAAGGTCGCATTCATTTTTGCCATCTACCAGCCCAACCACAGACATACACTTTTTTGGCTATTTAGTTACAGGATGATCCAAAACAAACGATAAAGCAAAGTTTGGAGTATTAACATTTTTTTCGATAGATTAGATTAGATACAATTTTCGATTGTTGTTCATTAAAAATTAAGATGATGGACAATTTGTAATTTTTGAACGATAACTATAGTGATGTATTTAATATTCATAATTATATATTTTTAAAGGGCTGGAAATAAGGTGGCTCAATAACAGCATTTTTTTATTCAGCCATGAATAGTTTGTTTGTTTTTTTGAATTATTATCAAAAATGTGCAATCTTAAGTGTATAAGTACTCTTTTCCTACGCTCCTCCTAAATGCCGAGTTTTATTCACCAAAGAACTTGGAAATAATTCGTAGTGATAATTTGGTAAAATTTGAGCGAAAAATATAACGAAGAATTAAATGTCCATAACTTTATTTATTTAAGGACTTTCAGTGGGAAGGTGACATTTTAAAAAGCACTTAATATAAGTAACATTAAAGTTTTTAAACTTGATTATAGTAATTACTTTTGGTAGAGGATGTGTTTTATTTCTCGACCAAACTTGTTGATAATGTGTTTCATCGCTTAAGTCTCAATATTTTATAATCTATATTAGTAGCTAGGCCTAATTGAGATGGTGGTTTACCGTACTGTGCATTGTGACAACATTTTGAAGATTTTATTCACATTTCCATACTTTGTTGTGGGTCAAAGTTCTTTGATTTAAGATCCAAAAGCACCGGCTGACTCTAAAAAATAATGAATATATGTATTTACACCACAGCACACCAATCACCATAGTAGTTAATGGAGAAAGTTTATGTTTGTGGTACTATTGTGGAGTTGTTCAGTGCTACTGTCTTTTCACTTGCGTCGTATTTATCACTTTTCTTTATTATTGTCGGCGAAACTTATCGCTTTGAAACCGTCAGATTTAATCTTATTTAGAAGATTACAATCATTTGTCGTAAAAAACGGAGAGAAAAATCTATTGTAATTAGCTTCTAGATGCCATGATAGTAGCCGTTGTATTTCATAATGTGCTCTTTTTTTGCGTACTTTCCCATATTAAAGAGAAAGCAACAACCAGGGTGTTTCTATATAAAACTCGGGGTGAGGGTGAAGTCGGTGGTGAGTATGTCTGTTTTCCTTATTTCCTTCCGCATCTGTTCAATTAGTTTTCATCGGCCATTTTGGAAGGTTTTGTTATTTTCTTAGAAGAATGGTAATTTCGAAGCAACTTGGGGGTCAATTGTTTCGATAGGTGCCTAGACCATCTTGCACGTGATTGAAAAAATTCAACGTCTTCCTCTGTTTTATATTTAAGTTGCTTCATCCTTTATTTTTGTTGTATTATTAGTTTATGTTTACCTCTTAATTAACAAAATTTTAATCTTTTTTGTTATTAAATTTTGATAGTCAAAAGAGGATAATTAAAATTATAAGATTGATTGGTTTTAAAGCGTTAATTTTGTTTTTCATCAGGATATTGAAATTGTGTTTCGCTAAATATATTTTAAATTCTAGAAAAGTTGAAAATTTTAATTTGCATTTAAATTAATTTCATTTCCTTTTCTCATTACCGAATAGAATATTTCTTTTACTGGCTCTTTCATGCCAGCGCTATTGTGTTATTACCGCTACTCAAGAGTTTGTTTTTCATGTAAGCAGCGGTTAAGAGGAGATATCTCCTATGATCAGCTCTGTTGTTGGGATTACTGTTCGTGTAAAGAGTTGAGAAGTTACGGAATTTGCTTGGAATATTTCTCTGTCAACATTCAAAAAGCCGTTCTCCTCTATTAAACTCAAAATTTCTATTTAACGGAAGAATGAGTGTCGCATTTTGAAATCGAAACCCATAATTAAAATATTCCATGTTAATGATGGACGTTGATTGATTTCAGAATAAGTATCAACCTAACACTTGGTGAAAATATAAATAAATCAAAATCAAAATTCCAAAACAAAAGCTACAATTTAAAAGTCAATTTCATGAACCAACTTATTTAATTCAAAACAATCCAAAGATATAAACATAAATTAAGTTGTTCAATTATATTTTAATCATAAAAAAACAAGATTATCTACCTCTCAAACCATATATAACAATTATTTCTAAGATTAAATTAAACCACTTTAAGAAATTGGAATCACAACACAAAACTTGTATTATTAAAACCAAACCTTTACCAAAATGGTGCACGATTGACATGACAAAAAATAAATCAAAATAATCAATTCTGTCGATCATAAATTAAAATAATTTTTGCTTTGTACTCCAGATTTTTTTTTGCGTATCCGTTTACTTGCGTCAAATTGTATATGAAATTTAATGTTTACATTAAATTTATGTATGGAAAAAACATTTATTTCAAATTTGTATACATACAGCTACGTAATAGCGTCATTCATATTTTTTTAATTTTCAATTTACTTAATGTGTGGTGTAGAATATACGTACAATATTTTTTCTATTTGCATGCAAAAATTTATTCAATGAATTCGTCACACTTTGTTAAGGAGGGTAAACTTTTTATTTTTGTCAATTTTTCCAACTCTGTTTACAGGCGATATATAACCAAAATTTGTTCCATGGATTGGTTCCATCATGTGACACCCTATCATTGTCTATGATTAAAGCTCACATATAGAGTTATATGAAAGCTCATACCTACATACAAGCAATAGCGTGTCATCATGAAAAAACATTCCATAACTTCCATAATTGAGGGTACTACCGTTGACTGAATACACTTTATCCGCAAGCATCACTAATATCACTTTGACTAATGATATCTTACTCCAATTGTCAGTGGCATGAGATATCTCACGGCCACACTCGAAGATAAAAAATTGAAAAATTTACAGACTAACAAAACTGATCCCTCCCACACAGGACGGTTACGTAGGTTATATCAATTCGAACGATTTTCATACATTATATATATGTTTTTCAAGACTGTTTGTATCGAATGCGAGAGTTGAAGATCAAAAAACGGAAGAGGTGTGTGATATAAATGAGAGAAAATGAAATCAAATTTCATTGCCGTCCAGTTTAGCAGGTCTTGGTCTTGATCCTTTCACTAGCTTTGACACGTTGTTTGGAAAGGTTATTGCTGTAAACGTCTTGCAACATCGTATTTGGAGTTTAGTTCTATTAATTTCCAGAATTAAAAAAATTATTTTTCGAATCAACTAAAACAACTGATCACTGAGTTCTCTAAAAATCGTACACGGAGTTCAGCTTTTGAGTTTCTGAATAGGGAATCAATAGTCAAGGAATATATATACAATTTTTTTTTCCTCCTACACGGGACACAATTCATGTAAATTGAGGCAAAGTTGTAAGAATGGTAAAAAAGTGTTTCATGGGATACCGAAAAAATAATATTGTTTTGCCCATATTGCTTTGTAAGTGTCGCAGATGGCAGCACGTTTCATAGCAAATGCTTGCATCTGAAGTTAATAGTAATGGCTATTTAAATTTTTTTTTCAGGATTTGGATGTTTTTACGTTCTATTGCTTCATGTTCAGTATAAAACAAGAAAAACTGTCTTATAGGCATTGTTAAGACTATTCATTTCAGCAATGGTAGACCCCCATTACAAATGCTGAATTGCACACAACCAGTTTGAAATGGGAACGAAATCAAAAGGGCAAAGAAAAGGGACTTTGACAACCCCAAATACCAGAGGAACCATGACCATCACCACCACCAAATCAAACATAATTAAAAATTTAAAAAAAAATTTACTCACCGGTTCCCACCGGTTCCCTCTGTACGGTTCTCACGAACCATCTAACATAAAAACTCGTTGAGTTACATTCAAGTAAACGAATCGTTGATTATATTTAAGATGAATAAATCGTTGCACTGTCACATCCGAAAATTTTTGACGTTAAATAACTAAATCGTTGATTAAAATTGAAATGAATGAATCGTTGCACCGACACATCCAGTGATTATTGACGTTAATAGAAATGAATTATTGATTGGAATTAATATTAGAATTTATTTGTCCTTGCACCGACACATCCGGTGATTGTTGTTTAGTTAGACGAACAAATAGTTGCACCACAAAAAAATAAGTATCGTTGTACAATCTCAAAAGTAAATATGCATTTGAATGAAAATCAAATCAAATTCCTATTGGATGACATTCAACCCCAAATGTTGTTGGATGACATCTAACCCAAAATGTTGTCCTTTCTGCATAGGATCTTGATGAAACTTTGGCAAATGATCCAGGTTTACATGAAAATGGAAGATCTGGATTCATTTTAAATTTGGACAAAATGGCGGGGGTCCCCGAACAACTCAAAAGATTTAAACTTAATCTTCAATAACTTCTAATCCCGATTTATGATCTTATGGAAACTTGGTATATAAGGTTTTAGTAGTGTTACCAAAATTTATGTATAACAACTTCCGGTTTGACACTTCCAGTTAAAAAGTTTTTTTTCAGGTGTTTATCCCTCCCTACTGTGGTCTACAATTGTCGATCGATTTTCATGAAACGTCGGTGAAAGCTTTCCAGTAACATGAAAAAGATTTTAGCAGCTTTTGAAGAACATTGGATAAAGAGTTGGGGGTCCACCATACAACAGGTGGTTTTTTCCACCATGTTTTTTATGTTTGTTGGGAGCATACTAGATTCGTTCGTGGATGAATTTTGATGACACTTTAGAAAAAGATGCAAATATGTATGGCAAAAAACTGATTAGCTTTTGAGCGATAGTGAACAAAGTGGTGGGAGGTGTCCCATACACCTGTTTTTTTGAAAGCTCAATAACATCTGTACCTGATAATCGAATTGGATGAATCTTGGTACATAAGCATTTAGTATGATTGACAACAGTTCTGCATCCCAACTTTCGGTTTTTCACTTCCGGTTAAAATTTTTTTTACTTTTTCTCGTACAACAGAATTTATGTTTGTTGGGATACTACTGCTTTCTTTAATATTTTTATAATTAGAACTACGCGAAATTTATAACATTGGTTACCCTTTAATTAAAGTATTTGATGGATATTAACCTAATTTATATCCAGAACACTATGTTTCCAGAGCTGTGGTGAAGTCAGCCTATGCATCAGCGTCGTAATATTTTTATTTAATTGATTTTGTGTTAATATACTGAAATTCACTGAAATATATGTATGTAAAACCGAAATTTAAGGCAAAATGGAAATTTTCGGATTTGTATACTTTTTCTTTTATTTTAATTTTACTTTAATAACCAATAAATTATTTTATTTAAGTATATTCACGTTGGTTACATACAGTTAAGTTTTTAAATTGTACATTTATATTACATCATTTTCATGCACATTTGGAATTTTATGTTTATAACGTAGTTTAAAATAATAACTACGTCAACACTACTCGAAATGCATAATACGAAATCAATCTTTCTTAGACTTATAATTTTAGTAACATCATTACAAAAAATGAAGATTACGGTCGTATTTTTAAGTTCTAAAGTGAAAATGTATGTGTGTGATTGCATTTGTAAAGGAGGTGTCCATTTTTTCGTTATTTTTTTAATGATACAATTTAAATAAAAAAAATATGGAGGGGCTGAAATCTCACAGCTCTGAGATATCAAGACTTCGGTCTGGGTTTTGATTTGACTTTTTCGATTTTGATATAGTTTTCGGCAAAAAACTTTCACGAGGACATGGTTTTTAGTTTTGGGCAGCGATGTATATCAAACATAACTCTTTGTTAAAGCACAAGTATTTTTTATATCTGTTTAAAAATTTATTACAAAACTAACACGAAACATCAATACGTTGCCGGAAAATTATAATCAAAATTCCAAAAGTATTGTTAAAATTAAATAAAATCAAACTTTTTCAAAATTCCAAAAATATTCCAAAAATTAGAATGAAATCAAATATTTAAACTTTTTCTAAATTCCGATAATATGCCAAAAATTCTTAAAAATTCAAACTTTTCCAAAATTCTAAAAATATTGCAAAAATTATTAAAAAATCAAAAATTGAAAATTTTTTCAAAATTCCAAAAATTATAATAAAATCAAAAATTGAAACTTTTTCAAAATTCTGAAAATATTCCAAAAATTCTTACAAAATCAAAAACTAAAACTTTTTCCGAAATTCTAAAAATATTGCAAAAATTATTACAAAATCAAAAATGCAAACTTTTTCAAAATTCCAAAAATATTTCAAAAACTATAACAAATTCAAAAATTTCCATGTTCAATTTCATTTTCAATTACATTTACGGCATAAAAACAGCTACATTTTTTTTTTCCAAATGAAAAAATAAATGAAATCATTTTTTGACACACTTGACAACATTTTTTTGACAAACTTATAATGCCATAATTCTCAATAATAATAATAAAATTTCATTTCGAGCAAACAATGTTATTTTTTCCAAAATATTGGGTAAAAAATAAATAAAAATCTCTCTTTTGACACACTTGACAACATTTTTCTGACAAACTTATAATGCCATAATTCTCAATTATAATAATAAAATTTCAATTCAAACAAACAATTTTATTTTTTTCCAAAAAGTTGGGTAAAAAAATAAATAAAAATCTTTCTTTTGACACACTTGACAACATTTTTTTGACAAACTTATAATGCATTAATCTAGTTTTTGATCTCACATACCAATCCCGACCATCAAGATTTCTCCAAATTTAATGTTCCTACTCGTAATCACTTAAAATGAACGTTTTTTAAGCCAAAAATCTGAAAATTTTCTATTTTTGACACACATAATGATTTTTTTGACACACTTCCGGTACAGTTATCGAACACAGCGTCCTTTCGGACCTGTGCCTTGTGAATACCTATTTTTAGAAAAAAAAATTTTTGAAATCCCTTCAGCCGTTTTCCCTGCAGCGTAGGTAATGACGGACGGCCGGCCGGCCGGCCGGCCTACAGACAGACACACATTTTTTTTTTGCTTTTTTAGAATCAGCTGGTCCTAAAACATCGAGAAATGCCAAAAAAGGTGGGGGTAAGAATTTGACTTTGAGCTCATGCATGTAATACTTAGGTCTTTCAGACCGAAGTAAAAATCAGAATTCAAAGAATTTAAATATTTCGCTTACATATGAAAAATAATATTGATTTTCTACAACTTACTTAATATTATAAAAAAATAAATATAAATATCAGTAAACCGACATGAAAAACGACAAACCAAAAATATTAAATAAATGTAATAGTTTTTTTGAATCACTAAAATTAAACATTCGAAGAGCAAAAAAAATCAATATCAAGCGATTGCGATCATTCACGAATTGTCATGCTTCATATATTTTTGTAGGTATATATATCAAATTTCTAAACGAAAGCAAACACATAAAAGGAAACGGCAAAAACCATTGAACTAATTGTTCTATTATGGATAGAACGAATAATAAATGTTACATCGATAGCATCGGATCGGCAAAATTAATATTTCGACGCAGATACTAGAAAGCATTTCAAGGACAAGCGCTTCGTAACAGACTGTTGAATCAATAAAATATTAAATCTTCAACTTTAGTATCTCGGGGCCCTTGTTCGATTTTCTTCCAAGTCAAAGGGCTTTTCATTGAAACAATGCAAATCTTTGGTGTTAATTTATTTTTATTTATTTATTATATTTAATTTATTTACTTAATTTATTTGCATTAATGCTGCTGTTACTCCTTGGAGAAACTTTTTAAATAAATTGTATTTTAAAAATTCTTGTTTATTTATATTAATTATACCCATGTATGTATGTATCAAATCAATAAAGACATTTTCATAAAAATACTCTCTATAAATAAATACATTTGAAATAGATAAATTTGATGTGATGTACTAATCAGCTAGTTGGTACGATCGGCCCAATATTAATTATGCTCAATAGTTATTAAGCTCGCAAGAAAAGTTGCTCCGTAGGATCCAAGGCTTCTCAACGACTTTACATCAAAAGCAAAACGAAAATACAGTTTACAGATTTTCTACACCACTCCTCCATCAACATCTAATAATTTTATGTATACGATGTGGGTCACAAAGAAAAACAACATTTCATAAAAATAAATAATCAAAACGAAAAATGTCTAAAGACAAGAAATTCATTTACGATGTTTTTCTTATGCCGTCATTTATTCGCATATTGTTGGTCATTATAATTTTATTTATTGGCTTAAAAAATACACAATCAAAACAAACACAGCAAACGGAAAAACTAAAACTGATACAAAAGAAAATGCCCTTAATAAGAACGAATTGGAATTTTCATTAAAATAATTTTTCTATTTTTTGTTTGTTTGTGTTATGTATATTTATTATTTATATAAATAAAAATAATAATAAAAACAATAACAGTAATAATAAATTAGATATTTCCGTAATAAAGTGAATTTGAAGAAGAAATATGTTAGTGTATGCTAGTCGTTAGCTATAAGTTGTTACAAATTACAATAAAACGATAGGAAAATTATGGGTATGGGGAGTTCCAAGAAATGGAAAAATAATTCGTTGAATTATACCATTACGTCAAGAATGACGTAAAATGGGCGATTTTTTTTCTGAAGAGGAAAACAACAAAAGATTATAAGATGAATATACATTACACAATTATAAGTGGAAAACAGAAATAAATAAGAGGTGTGGATGGAATATTTATACATAAAATTTGTTCTTTTTGTTATTTAAATTTAAATTTGTTTTAAGAAAGATTTTGATGCAACTTCGGTACATTGAAAGTTCTGAATTTTGTATCGAAATTGGGCCACTCACTCAATAAACTATTTATTTTAATCTTCAAAAACATGGAGTCTTTCGAATAATTTAACATTTTTGTTTGAAGTATCAACAATACTAAAATTACTTTACTTGTTTTGTTTTTACTTTTTACCCAATTCATCCCAATGTTCTTTGGTATGCTGTACTTTTAAAGAAATTAATGCTTAATATATCAAAACATTAAACAGCTAAGATTTTCTTTATTATAAAAATATACAAACTTTCGGTTAAATAAACAAAAATTTATTTCACAAAATTAAGTTCACAAAATCAAAAAACTTGCAAATTTTTAGAGTGTGGTAGTGTTACTCTTACTGAAAAAATGCAAATGTTTGTGTTTTATCTATATTTTATGGACATAGATAAGGAGAAAGTTAAGCATTGTTTTTTTAAGGAATCGATGACAAAGTTTCAATGAATTTTCGACTGCTAAGTTTTTGATTTATTATCAAAAAGTTGTGTTTTTACTGAAACCTCCTTTCCTTATCTTCGAACATTACAAAACTAAAAAATTGAGAAAATTAACGGTTATAGAAAATGTTGTAAGGATTAAACAAAAACTATATAGTGGTCGGCTCATCTTTTAAAACGTTATTTGAAGGGGGTCGAGAGTGTAACAGTTGACATATGACACCCGCATTTTTAGGTAGATTTCATATAAAAATCTACATATAGTAATGTGCCTCATCTCGGAATTTCGGGAAAATTTTGGTGCCAAACGACTATATATGATAAGCGGAGACGGAAATCTTTTGAAATCTTTTTTATCAACTTCTTCCAAAAAATAGACCTCTGCAGTTGGAAGTTTCTGAGTGAGCGGCTCCAACAAAAAAGCTTGTAAAACACAAAATGCGTTTGAAACAACCGGCACTCTCACGGTCGCATTTGTGGAGCCAGATCAAAAAAACTTTTTTTAAAATGTGTGTTTTATAAATATCTTGGACAAGCTCGTAAATCAGCCAAATCCAACACATGGTTAAGAAACTTTATAGAGGCTTTATATTAGAGGCTTTATATTAGAAAAAAATTGGTTTTTTTAATTCCTTTATAACGGCCATTTGGATACTAATATTTTTAAAAACTTCATAAATTTAGAATCTGTGGGAACATTTTAATCCGTTTCTTACAAACATAAACCTCTGCAGTTAGAGATTTTTGACTCGTCGGCTTCAACAAAAAAGTTTGCAACAAGCCCTAAGAAAAACAATTTGCAAAAACCTTATAACAGTCAATGAAAAAAAAATAAAAAGATTTCAATAGAAGAAAAAAAACTTTTTTTTCTTAGAAATAAACTATTTTGATATTTTGCAGTAGTTGCACGACATATGATATAGAGTAGGTTGGCGTTTGTTTTTCATATAGTGTCATAAACTGTCAAACTATGTTCTGTGGTAAATCTGATATTTGTTTGTTGCAAAATTGGATAGATGTAGTTTTGCTTATATGTAGCTAATTTTCTTTTTAAAGTTTGTTCGATATCTGTTTGTAAATAGTTTTTTTTGTTTAAACTAATCTGATACTACTCAGATTCTACTTGTACACAAAACTGTCTGATCTCGAAATCTACCTATTTCTAGCGGACATCCAGCCGCTCGGACTTTTTTTCTTCTGCATGTCAACTTTTTTTTTATATATGTTGTGTAGTAAAATAGTTTTTACTGTTCAATATGTGTCACACCAATACATAAAAACCATGTAAGAACTAGGTCCCACAACAACATATGTCATGAGGCGTGGATAGATGCAAATCGTTTGTTTGTTGTTGTTTTGTTTTTACATTGTAAAAAAGTCGGACAAGCGCTAACAAAACTCGCTCGTCGAGGGTTCCGTGTATATATTATTCTACGAGAAAAGTTCTTCTCTAAAACACAATTGTAGAAATAAGCCAAAAACGGTGCTTTCGAAAATTACAAAAAAAAATGTATTGCACTACAAAAAAATCCCTTTCATATGACACCCCACTTGTGATGATCAAAAATGGCATGATCAAAAATATTTTTTTTTCGAAATTTCTACTCTCAACCCCGTCCAATTCTAATTTGAAATTATAACAACCAAAATAATATTTAGTTTTGATTTAGCGAAATTCCTACACCCGTAAATTATTTTAAATTTTTTCTTTTGTATTGTTCGTGGATAAGAAGGGGCAAAAAAAATTTTACATTTTCGGAAATAAGTCGAAAACTGTGCTTTCGAAAATTACAAAAAAACTGTTTTGCCTTACAAAAAAAATCACTTTTCATATGACACCCCACTTGACATGATCAAAAATAATTTTTTTCTTCAAAATTTCTACTCTCAACCCATTGAACATTTGAAATTATAACAACCAAAACAAAAAATGGTAATCGTGAATTTTTTTAATCTTTTAGGGAGGGCGGTTTTTGCAGAAAAAACTATCGTTTTTGGCAATAACTCATAAACTATGCAGTCGAAAATTGATTGAAATTTTTTTAAAACTATTTCCGTCTTTTTTGAGTTTTCGCAACCAAACTCGATTCCTTAAAAAAACTGTACTATCTCCTTACTCTTTACTATCTCCTTATCTTTGTCAATAAAATATAGATAAAAACTAATATTTGAATTGGTTTTGGTATCAGCAGGCGTGGGAAAACCCATTTAATAGCTGTAGAAAATTTCAAGTTGATAGCACTTATAGTTTGTGAGTAAATCGATTATGTAGAAATTCGGACAGACACTGAAGTTTCACCAATAGGGTACCGTTTTTACTTTTGCAAAGAACGGAACCTGGAAGTTCAACAAGAAATCACAAATTATGTCTTGTTGAGCTGAATAATGGTGATCGAAAAAAACGTAATAAATGAATAAATGAATGAAAAAAAGATAATAAAATGAGATAATAGATGAATCCAATAATGGAGGTTGAAATGGCTTACAATAGTTGGTAATGATTGTTTTAAGTAAAAGCGATCGAAGCAAATAATTAATAATGGTTTGTTCAATACTGGCGGTCGAAGAAAATACTAAAATATTAGTCCAATAATGGCCGATTTGAATACTTATATTTATTTAAGTAATACTCAAACTAACTTGAAAAAATTGCCACCCAAAACACTTCAAACTTTTAGTTTATTTTGTTTAATATCAAATTTTAAACTATTTTCATCAAAAATTAATTAATTAAATTACAAATGGAAAACATAATATTTTTCTATTGGAAGAGGTTCAGAAAAAAGATAAGAACGAGGCCACTTTCAATATTGTAAGAGATCAGCTTTTTTAAAAACTTTTTCTTAATTAACCAATGCCATAAAACTTATTTGGTTTTTTCAACAAAACGCCATCTTACTTAACATAACTAAACGCCGACCGTTATATAACATTTTGCTTTGATAAATTTAATAGTTTTCGTTTTTTAACTTTATGGTACAAATGAATTGGTACAAATTTTTCTATTTACAATTTGTTTAATACAATTATTTCTTCAACAAAATAATAATATTCATCGAAGGAGCGGATGATTCAAAAAAGATCCAGCGTTGAACAATTAGATAGGTCAATATTTCATTATTGGAGAGAATAAAATAAAAGTAAAATAAGAGATCAAAACCAAATTTTTTAACATTTGCCAAATTACAAACTTAAAATTTGGTTGCCACACTGAAAGAAAAGCTTGTTAGCAATGTAGTTTTTTTTAGATCAATAGAAGATCTATGCGTAACTGAATTAAGTGTTGATAACTCAAAATCAGTCACACTAAATGAATAATTCGTTTGTAGATTGCCAAAAATTCTTTATTTATGAGTTATTTGTCACAACTACGGCATTAGTCTTAAAATTGGTATATTCATTAGATTTATTCGGTTACCACAGCTAATATATTTGAGTGTAGTTTTTTTATGTTTCTTATATTTTGAGTTTTGTTTGTTCTTTCTTTTCTTTAGTTTTAGCTGTTATCTTTGTTTTGCGTGTGAAGTGACATTTTTTGTCAAAATAGATGAACTAGTATATTTTAGAATAGAATTTAAATAAGTTTGACTTATTTATTGTCAGTGAAAATGTGCCAAAAATGTGGGAAAGCTTATGTTCTAATTTAACATACATCAATATTAAATGTTAAACAGAAAAAATTAATTTTTCCTCGTGTGAGACGATGGTGATTCCAATGTGAGATGGTGGTGAAAAAATATGTAGTTTAAAATGTTGTTTGTGGTGCCTGATGTAAGGAAAGGGTGTTTCATTTCTGGAATATTTTTTTGTTATTCGTAAATGGTTTGTCGTTAAAAACATTATGATATTACTTATCCTTTTAATTATAGTAAGTTAATCAGACGAAAAAATGTTTGACAATTTGTATTTCCATTTTTTAGCTAAATAAGTATATATTTTTTCAAAAGCCAAAAAAAATGCATCTTTTAATTATTATTATAACATTTTTGTCTTGTCATGTTTTTTTTTTGAGAATAGAAACTCCAAACAGTTTATCAAAATTAAATAATAAGTAAAGCTACTATTTTTAAATACTTTACTCTAGCCCAGTCATTTTAGCGATCAACCTCGGAATGAGAGATAATGAAGAATTTTCGTATAAACCTTCATCTTGGCGTTCTGAAAGTTGTCTCAAAAGTCTCATAAAATCTCGTGTCTGCGTCGTAAGTTATTCAAGGTCAAAGGTAACAAAAAACAGTTTTTCGCGTTTATCTCGGTTTCTATTGCTCCAATGACGTGAACATATGCTATAAAAATTGCAGAACATTAAATTTGCAACAAATTTTATTTGAAACATTTTCTCATGCGCTTAGCCGTTTTTGCGAAAGAGGGCGGTGAAGTAGTTTTCTTTTTTGCTTGACTCTGCTGCTGCATCAGTTGTTTGGCCACAAAATAAACAAAGTTTTGTTTAAATCAAACCAGTCATTCCTTTTTTTAAGTGGTACATTGGGTGATGATAAAGGTTGATCTTCTTCTAAGCGTCGTTTCGATGCTAGTATGGAATTTTTAGTGATGTACACTTTTCGACACTTAACATGCACATTTGCAGAAGTTAAAATATTTAAGACGTCTATGTGACCGTCATTTCATTCTATACTTGCACATTTTTAGGTTTTCAAACCATGCATCATATTATCAAAATCACCTTCTGCAAGTGGTTTCTCACAAATAAAACACAAATCAGCCACAATTTTCTAAATTTTACGTCCGTCGTTGCCCAGATTGGAGAATAAACGACAATTACTCAAAGGTCAAGGTAATATTCCCAGATATTCACGGTTGACCTTCCATTACAGTACGTATGGCTGAGCGCTGTGCGCTCACAGTCTTTTATCGCAAAAACGGTTGAGCGCATGACAAAATATTTCGAATAAAATTGGTCGCAAATTATAGGCTCTACAATTTTTATAACAAATGTTAACCTCATTGGAGCAATAGAAACCGAGATAATTGCGAAAAACTGTTGTTTGTTACCTTTGACCTTGAATAACTTACGACGCAGACACGAGATTTTATGAGACTTTTAAGACAACTTTTAGAATGCAAAAATGAAGCTTGTTATCTTTCATTCCGAGGTTGACCCCTTTTTTTATGCTAAAATGATTGGATTAAAAATCAGATCCTGGATCAGAAGAAATTTTCTTCGATACTGCGTATTTTAGTATAAATTGTTCCACAAATCCCTTAGCTACTCTTATTGTATCTTTGTTTTTGAGTGGTATGTTTTCAATGAGCTTGGTCAATTCATCTTGAATTGTCAAAATATATTTAAAACCTCCCTCTGTTTCATCCAAACGTGCCAGAAAGTCCACAAACATTTTCTCAAAACTGGTTTTGCTCTTAGTTTTTATAACCATTGGTTCCTTCTTAACATTTGCATATTTGTTTCTTTGACATAACCCGCAATGTTTTACGAATGCTTTAATGTCTTCTGGTTCTACAATTTTTATAATTTCTGATAGCATTTCTATCTTTAAACATACCTGCAAAAATTTTATACAGCTGTTTTTCTTACAGTATTTATACTTTCCGGATTACTATCCGGAATCAATCAATAGAATCTGCCGAATGTTGTCAATCGGTCTATAGGACGATCTGTATGTTTAGCCATTATAATCAAGTTCCGTTCTGAAACATAAGCCTAAACTTTATTTGGTCCCAAAATAACATCATGACCCTTATTTTATCAATTTTTTCATTCAAATCTTTCACTATTTTTAATTCTCCATCACTTTTAATCCCACATTTGGTTGCTTCAATATTTCATATATTTTCCCCAACTTTAGTACCTTCTTCCGGGTTTTTTTCTTTAGCCCGTGCTCTCGTTATAACCGAAACAACAATATACTTTAATTCTTCCGACGTGAATTTAATTCTACTCCAAGCATCCGGTGTGCAATTATTCTTACCTGGAGAATATTCAACTTAATATTTTATTCCTCCAGTAGTAACCTAATTAATTTTGTTAATCTTGAAGTGAAAACAGATATACCAAATGTCTGTGGTCTGTCAATATTTTAATCCTTCTTCCAAACTTATATGAGCGATAATGTCTAACTGCGAAAAACTATTGCCAATAACTCTTTTTCTAGCGTTAATTTCATTCAGCACTTTTCAAGGTTCTGCTACCATATGCAATAAGTTTATAGTTGAAATTTGACACTATTGCCTTCGAAGGAAATTCCGAAGCGTCCGTTCGTAAAATAAATTCTTTTTCAAAATTAGGTAGTAGTAATACCTGTGGAGTGTGGACTAATAAGATTTACAATCTTATTATCTCAAATGTTTCTAGACAGTCTTCCAAAAAACTAAATTTTTCACTTATCTAAATAGCTTATTTAAAGGGATTGGTATCGAAAAAAAATTCGGAAAGAATTTCCTATGATAATTGCTAAATTGTACAAATCTCCTTTCTTCATTCGTATTCGTTGGTACTGGAAAGTTCCTCATGATTTTGAATTTTTGCGGGTCAGGAAATATGCCTTTCTCTGAAATGTGTAATATAAACTGAGCCGGCAAGTGACTCACTAACAAGAAGCAATCGGAGGACTGCATGTCTGGCAAAGTTGTAATCCGACGGCCTTCAGCCATAAGTTTTGCAACAGTAATATCCCCCCCTTTTGTACAAGAAATCTAATTCACCCGCGAAAGGGACTCCGTAAACGGAATTAAATAAGCAAACCCAAAGGCAGCGACTCTGACGACCCCAAAGAACGAAAAAACCGAGAGCATCACACCAACACCACTTTTACTACAATTATTAAATTTAAATCAAATTATTACACCTTCAAAAACTTAATTAATAGATTGTCTTAACCAAATCAACATACAATTGATATATTAAAACAACTAATAGTATAATATTGAGTAAGCTTCTTTCAATAAAAAAGATGCGCCAATATGTCAGGCGATTGTTGAATTTGTTGTTAATATATTTCAATGATATTATAAAATTAATGTCGGCAATTATTTAAGCTGTTGGTAATATATTAAATGGTGTTACAAAATAGATGTCGGCAATTGGTGGATTCGCTAGAAATAAAATAAAGGATGTAACCAAATTAATGTCGGCAATTGTTGAATTGGTTGGAAATCTATTAACTGATGTAAAAAAATATTTTTGCATGCGCATGCAGTTGTTGAATTGAATGGGAATATATTTTTTTTCTAATTTGAATTATGATAAATAAAAATTTTACAAAAAAAATTCTATATTCCTAATTTATTTTGTTTTATTTTAACTAATCTATTAACTACAGAATAGTACTATTGAAATACAACAAATTTTGTTTAATCAATCGTCTTAAATCACACAACTAAATTTTGGTAGTTAACAATACAAACGAAGAAAGTTTTTCTTTTTTTTTTTTCATTATTATAATTAAACAAAAGCAATAATTTTTTTTCTATTAACTTAACCAAAAAAAAAATTTCTAAATATTTAAGTTAAGGAAAAATTATTATCCAAGAAAAAATATGAACTGTCACTAACATATTTGTTTAACACTTGTTTTTTACGCACGTTAATATAAATTTTTAAAAAAATAAAAGATTAAATTTTATTTTTATGATCACTCTATATATTTCGTCTTTTTAGGACATCCTCAGGAGTAATTACTCCTGAGGATGTCCTAAAAAGACGAAATATATAGAGTGATCATAAAAATAAAAATATGGAGGGGCTGAAATCTCACAGCTCTGAGATATCAAGACTTCGGTCTGAGTTAAGGATTTTGATATAGTTTTCGGCAAAAAACTTTTATGCGGACATAGTTTTTAGTTAAACTCAGCAAACTACTCAAAAACCTCTCCATTTAGTGTTTCGAGAAAATATTACAAAATCACAAATTCATATTTCTTTCAAAATTCCAAAAATTTTGTAAAAAATAAATAAAATCAATTTTTTTCCAAAATCCTTAAAATACTCCAAAAATTATTACAAAATCAAAGATTAAACTTTTTTCAAAAATTCTGAAAATACTGCAAAAATTATACAAAATCAAAAATTGAAACTTTTTTCAAAATTCCAAATATGCCAAAAATTAGAATAAAATCAAATATTTAACCTTTTTCTAAATTCTAATAATATTCCAAAATTTCTTAAAAATTCAAAAATTCAAACTTTTTCCAAAACTAAAAATATTGCAAAAACTATAACAATATCAAAAATTGAAACTTTTTCCAAAATTACAAAAATTATTATAAAATTTAAAATTTTTTAAAATTCTAAAAATATTCCAAAAATTCTTACAAAATCAAAAATTGAAACTTTTTCAAAATTCCAAAAATATTCAAAAACTATAACAAATTCAAAAATGTCCATGTCCAATTTCATTTTCATTTTCAGCAAACTATTCAAAAACCTTCAATTTAGCGATTCGAGAAAATATCACAAGATCACAAATTCATATTTCTTTCAAAATTCCAAAAATATTGTAAAAATTTAATAAAATCAAACTTTTTTCAACATTCTAAAAATATTCCAAAAATTATTACAAAATCAAAAATTAAAACTTTTTCCAAAATTCTAAAAATATTGCAAAAATTATTACAAAATCATAAATACATACTTTTTTCAAAATTCCAAAAATATTTCAAAAACTGTAACAAATTCAAAAATTTCCATGTCCAATTTCATTTTCAATTACATTTACGTCATAAAAACAGCTACATTTTTTTTCCCAAAAAATTGGCTAAAAAAATCAATGAAATCATTTTTTGACACGCTTGACATTATTTTTTTGACAAACTTATAATGTCATAACTCTCTATAATAATAATATATTTTCACGTCATACAAATTATTTATTTTATTTTTTTCCAAAAAATTGGGTGAAAAAATAAAAAAAAATCTTTCTTTTGACAAACTTGACAACATTTTTTTGACAAACTTATAATGCCATAGTTCTCAATAATAATAATAAAATCATTTCACACAAAATTTTAATTTAATTTTTTTTCCGAAAAATTGGGTAAAAAAATAAATAAAAATCTTTCTTTTGACACACTTGACAACATTTTTTTGACAAACTTATAATGCAATAATCTAGATTTTGGTCTCACATACCAATCCCGACCATCAAAATTTCTCGAAATTCAATGTTCCTACTCGTAATCACTTAAAATGAACGTTTTTTTATCAAAAAAATATGCAAATTTCCTTGTTTTGACACACATAATGATTTTTTTGACACACTTCCGGTACAGTTATCGAACACAGCGTCCTTTCGGACCTGTCTCTTGAGTATACCTATTTTTAGAAAAAAAAAATTTTGAAATCCCTCCAGTGGTTTTCCCTGCAGTGTAGGTAATGACGGCCGGCCGACAGACAGACATACATTTTTTTTTTTTTTGCTTTTTTAGAATCAGTAGGTCCTAAAACGTCGAGAAATGCGAAAAAAAGTGGGGGTAAGAATTTCACTTTGAGCTCATGAATGTAATACTTAGGTCTTTCAGACCGAAGTAATTTAATCTTTTATTTTTTTAAAAATTTATATCAACGTGCGTAAAAAACAAGTGTATACAAATATGTTATTCAACGAATTACGCCAAGAGCCTACGGCAAAAAGTGTAAACTATAACTGTCACTAACATTAATCATGAATTCTTTTTTTTTAACAACATGTACACCTTTAAATTTCCAGAATATTCATGAATTGCCCTTTTTTCGATCGACTTTGATACACACTTTAATGTCAATCTAATTAAAAATCTTGAAAAAAAATTACTAACAATATGTCGAAGTTTTGTATCTGTTATTGTGACAATAAAATAAAAAATAGATCTGTACCGATGATCTAATACAGATCGACTGTCCAAAAAATTACCAAATGTCCAAGTAAATATGAAAAAAATTTCATGAACCAACAGCATACAAAAGGAGATAGCAAATCAAACAGGTTGTAAAAAGATATGAACAAAAGACGATAGGTTGTATTGCACGCGTTGATTCATGCATAGTCAGATAAATGATAAATGATTTTGTACGGAGAAAACAGCTTCGTAAAAAATGACGTGTCCTAGGTATAAGTCCTTCTTTCAAGGAAAACACACTTCTTTGGATGAATTTTTAGGTTCACCTTCAGTAATCTCTGAATGATTCTGGGTAATCTGAAAATATTTTTGTTTATAACTCGGATTATACTCAGAATTTTGGAGAGGTGGAATGATATGATATGAGTTTTTGAGGTTTTTAGTGGTTTTCCGGTATACATACCTTAGAATTTTCCATTAAACCTTCGAATTTGTTCTGACTTTTGACATTTTATGGCTTGAAAATTTTGATTTGGGTTAACGGATAAACGTTATTTACTTTTCCGTTTTCCCTTATCACGTAGACGTGTTAACGAAAACATAAACTCAGAGATTATAAGCTTATCCAATTTCAGATTTGGAGTTAAGCTCATCCACTTGCACATACACAGATATGGGGCTTAAAAGCGTTACGTGCTTCAGTAGTAGTAAATTGCATATTAGAAATTATTTTTGTGATATTTTAAGTAGTAGTACATAATTTATTTTGCGGTATATCATGTATTTGCTGGTTTATATTTTGACTATAAAAGTGCTAATCCGTTTGGAAGTAATTGAAACATCTAAATTATCAGAACTGAGGACCTCGCCAGATTTTATTGATCTTTGAATTCTGGATGATTGGCTAAAAAACTTAGATTCTACCCAGAGATATAATGAAATAAAGTCCGATCTCCGATTTGCTTCTAAAACACTTGCAAGATAGTAACAACAGTTGAGATTTCTACCGATTATATATGCCTCGGAACGTCATATTGTTTTGGTTATGAGTATGTCATTTGGTTAGATTGTAAATTGAAAATATGGAGGGGCTGAAATCTCACAGCTCTGAGATATCAAGACTTCGGTCTGGGTTAAGGATTTTGATATAGTTTTCGGCAAAAAACTTTTATGAGGACATAGTTTTTAGTTTTGGGCAGATGTATGTGAAGTTAGCCCGTTTTTCATCCCGTAAAAATGCGATGGCAACACTAAAAATTGATATCATGACACTTTCAACTGTCAGCCCAAAAATTATACTCTCAGCCCAGAAAAATAACTATCGCGACAGTTTTGTGTGAAATTAACTTATGAAGTTAACTATTAATTAATGAAGGTTTAATTAATATAACGAGATTTTTGCAAAATTTTTTACCTTTGTGAAGTTAGCCCGTAATTCTATCCCGTAAAACAAGGAAAGTATCATATGGTAATAATATTAGAAAACTTTATGCTATCATGATAGTTTATTTGAGTTTTATTACGAAACAATGCTATTTTACTTATTCATTAATTAAATTCAATTTTCAGTTAAAACTAATTTTTATTCAAATAACCTATTATAAAATGATTCCTCTAAAAATCTGCAACAAAACAATAACATCAACTACTTCAATTAATTTTGTTTTTACTATATGCTACTCTCAGCCCGTTTTTTTCTGTCACGACAGTCGACAGTGAAGTTAGCTCGTAATTTTATCCATTGAAACAAGGAGAGTTTTATGTGGTAATAATTTTAGAAAATTTTATGCTATCATTATAGTTTATTTGGGTTTTATTGGGAAACAATGCTATTTACTTATTCATTAATTAAATTCAATTGTCAGTGAAGTTAGCCCAGAATTCTATCACCGTAATAGAATCCCTGTGGTAACTGCACAATATGGGTAAAGGATCAAGAATATAAAACTTGATTTTTCCATTATCCGATTTCTGCGGAAAGCGGTTAAATCTAGATTATTTCTCAAAACTTTGGAGTAAATTGTCATTTTTGAGAATTTTTCAGTGTAGCGATACAGACGCAAGTAGACTGAAAACTAGTTGCTGGCCGGAAACTGTGGTACCTGCAAAAAACAGGTAAAGGATCAATAATGTGTTATTTGATTTTTCTATTACCAAATATCTGCTCCGAAATTAGAATCAATTCTCCGAACTTTGGAGTTAAATCTAGAATTGTCATTTTTGAGAATTTTTCAGTGTAGCGATACAGACGCTTTTAGGCTACAAACTAGTTGCTGGCCGAGAACTGTGGTACCTGCAGTAAAAATGCAAAGGTTTCTTTATATGTAATATAATTTTTTCATTCCCAAATAACTGCTGTGAAATCTGAATAAATTCTCCGAACTTTGTTGTAAATTGTCATTTTTGAGAATTTTTCATTGTAGCGATACAGACGCTTTTGGGCTACAAACTAGTTGCTGGCCGGGAACTGTGGTACACGTACAAAAAATGCAAAGGTTTATAAATATGTAATATGATGTTTTTATTCCCAAAAAACTGCTGTATGAATCTGAATAAATTCTCTGAACTTTGGAGTAAATTGTGATTTTTGAGAATTTTTCATTGTAGCGACACAGACGCTTTTAGCCTACAAACTGGTTGCTGGCCGGGAACTGTGGTACCCGCATGAAAAATTCGAAGGTTCAATTATATGTAATAAGATTGTTTTATCCCGAATATCTGCTGTGAAATCAGAATAAATTCTCCGAACTTTGGAGTAATTTGTCATTTTTGAGAATTTTTCATTGTAGCGATACAGACACTTTTGGGCTATAAACGAGTTGCTGGCCGGGGATTGTGGTACCTGGACTAAAAATGCAGAGATTCAATTATATATAATATGATTTTTTTAGTCCAAAATAACTGCTGTGAAATCTGAATAAATTCTCCGAACTTTGGAGTAAATTGTCATTTTTGAGAATTTTTCATTGTAGCGATACAGACGTTTTTGGGCTACAAACAAGTTGCTGGCCGGGAACTGTGGAACCCGCACACAAAACGCGAAGGTTTATTCATATGTTATATGATATTTTCATTCCCAAGAAACTGCTGTGAAATCTGAATAAATTCTCCCAACTTTGGAGTAAATTGTCATTTTTGAGAATTTTTCATGGTAGCAATACAGACGCTTTTAGCCTAAAACTAGTTGCTGGCCGGGAACTATGGTACACGCACACAAAATGTGAAGGTTAAATTGTATGTTATATGATTATTTCATTCCCGAAAAACTGCTGTGAAATCTGAATAAATCCTCCAAACTTTGGAGTAAATTGTCATTTTTGAGAATTTTTCATTGTAGCAATACAGACGCTTTTTACCTACAAACTGGTTGCTGGCCGGGAGCTGAGGTACACGCACAAAAATTTCGAAGGTTCAGTTATATGTAATATGATTTTTTGATTCCCAAAAAACTGCTGTAAAGTTTGAATAAATTCTCCAAACTTTGGAGTAAATTTTCGTTTTTGAGTATTTTTCATTGTAGCGATACAGACGCTTTTGGGCTACAAACTAGTTGCTGGCCGGAAACTGTGGTACACGCACAAAAACTGTGAAGGTTTAATTGTATGTAATATGATTTTTTCATTTCCAAAAAACTGCTGTGAAATCTGAATAAATTCTCCAAACTTTGGAGTAAATTGTCATTTTTGAGAATTTTTCATTGTAGCAATACAGGCGCTTTTAACCTACCAACTAGTTGTTGGCCGGGAACTGTGGTACCAGCAGTAAAAATGCAAAGGTTTATTTATATGTAATATGAATTTTTCGTTGCTAAATAACTGCTGTGAAATCTGAATAAATTCTCCGAACTTTTTAGTAAATTGTCATTTTTGAGAATCTTTCAGTGTAGCGATACAGACGCTTTTAGCCTGAAAACTAGTTGCTGGCCGGGAACTGTGGTACACGCACACAAAATGCGCAAGTTCAGTTGTATGTAATATGATTTTTTCATTCCCAAAAAACTGCTGTGAAATCTGTATAAATTCTCCGAACTTTGTTGTAAATTGTCATTTTTGAGAATTTTTCATTGTAGCGATACAGACGCTTTTGGGCTACAAACTAGTTGCTGGCCGGGAAATGTGGTATCTGCACGATAAATGAAAAGGTTTAATGATATGTAATATGATTTTTTCATTCCCAAAAAACTGCTGTGAAATCAGAAATAATTCTCCCAACTTTGGAGTAAATTGTCATTTTTAAAAATTTTTCAATGTAGCGATACAGACTTTCTTGGCCTACAAACTAGTTGCTGGCCGGAAATTGTGGTACACGCACAACAAATGCAAAGGTTAAATTATATGTAATATGATTGTTTTATTCCCAAAAAACTGCTGTGAAATCTGAATAAATTCTCCCAACTTTGGAGTAAATTGTGATATTTGAGAATTTTTCATTGTAGCGACACAGACGGACGCTTTTGGGCTACAAACTAGTTCTTTTTCGGAAATTGAGGTAACCGTATGAAAAATTCGAAGATTCAATTATATGTAATAAAATTTTTTTGTTCCCAAATATCTGCTGTGAAATCAGAATAAATTCTCCGAACTTTGGAGTAAATTGTCATTTTTGAGAATTTTTCATTGTGGCGATACAGACGCTTTTAGCTTACAAACTAGTTGTTGGCCGGAAACTGTGGTACACGCACACAATATGCGAAAGTTAAATTGTATGTAATAAAATTTTTTCATGCCCAAAAAATTGCTGTGAAATCTGAATAAATTATCCAAACTTTGAAGTAAATTGTCATTTTTGAGAATTTTTCATTGTAGCGATACAGACGCTTTCGGGCTACAAACAAGCTGCTGGCCGGGAACTAAAGTATACGCACAAAAATTAGAAAGCTCAATTGTATGTAATATGATTTTTTTATTCCCAAAAAACTGCTGTGAAATCTGAATAAATTCTCCGAACTTTGGAGTAAATTGTCATTTTTGAGAATTGTTTATTGTAGCGATACAGACGTTTTTAGCCTACAAACTAGTTGCTGGCCGGGAACTGTGGTACCCGCATAAAAAATTTGAAGGTTCAGTTATATGTAATAAGATTGTTTTATTCCCAAATATCTGCTGAGAAATCAGAATAAATTCTCCGAACTTTGGTGTAAATTGTCATTTTTGAGAATTTTTGTTTTTGCGATACTGACGCTTTTGGGCTACAAACTGATTGATTGCCGGGAATTGTGGTACCTGAACTTAAAATGCAAAGATACAATTTTGTTTAATATGATGTTTTTATTCCCAAATAACTGCTGTGAAATTTGAATAAATTCTCCGAACTTTTGAGTAAATTGTCATTTTTGAGAATTTTTCATTGTAGCGATACAGACGCTTTTAGCCTACAAACTAGTTGCTGGCCGGGAACTAAGGTACATGCACAAAAATTGCAAAGGTTTAGTTGTATGTAATATGATTTTTTTATTCCCAAAACACTGCTGTGAAATCTGAATAAATTCTCCAAACTTTGGAGTAAATTGTCATTTTTGAGAATTTTTTATTGTAGCGATGCAGACGCTTTTAGCCTGAAAACAAGTAGCTGGCCGGGAACTGTGCTACACGCACAAAAAATGCAAAGGTTTAATTGTATCTAATAAAAGTTTTTCATTCCCAAAAAACTGCTGTGAAATCTGAATAGTTCCTCCGAACTTTGGAGTAAATTGTCATTTTTGAGAATTTTTCATTGTAGCAATACAGACGCTTTTGGGCTACAAACTAGTTGCTGGCCGGGAACTAAGGTACATGCACAAAAATTGCAAAGGTTTAGTTGTATGTAATATGATTTTTTTATTCCCAAAACACTGCTGTGAAATTTAAATAAATTCTCCGAGCTTTGGAGTAAATTGTCATTTTTGAGAATTTTCCAGTGTAGCGATACAGACGCTTTTGGGCTATCAACTGGTTGTTGGCCGGGAAATAAGGTACCTGCACTAAAAATGCATAGATTCAATTAAATGTAATATGATTTTTTCATTCCCAAATAACTGCTGTGAAATCTGAATAAATTCTTCCAACTTTGGAGTAAATTGTTATTTTTGAGAATTTTTCATTGTAGCGATACAGACGCTTTTGGGCTACAAAGCAGTTGCTGGCCGCGAAATGTGGTACACGCACACAATATGCGAAAATTCAATTGTTTGCAATATGATTTTTTAATTCCCAAAAAACTGCTGTGAAATCTGAATAAATTCTCCGAACTTTCGAGTAAATTGTCATTTTTGAGAATTTTTCATTGTAGCGATACAGACGCTTTTGGGCTACAAACTAGTTGCTGGCCGGGAACTATGCTACACGCACAAAAAATGCGAAGGTTAAATTGTATGTAATATGATTTTTTCATTCCCAAAAAACTGCTGTGAAATCAGAATAAATTCTCCGAACTTTGGAGTAAATTGTCATTTTTGAGAATTTTTCATTGTAGCGATACAGACGCTTTTGGGCTACAAACTGGTTGCTGGCCGGGAATTATGGTAAACGCACAAAAAATGCGAAAGTTTAGTTGTATGTAATATGATTTTTTCGTTCTCAAATAACTGCTTTGACATCTGAATAAATTCTCTGAACTTTGGAGTAAATTGTCATTTTTGAGAATTTTTTATTGTGGCGATACAGACGTTTTTGGGCTACAAACAAGTTTCTGGCCGGGAACTGTGGTGCACGCACAAAAAATGAGAAAGTTCAATTGTATGTTATATGATTTTTTCATTCCCAAAAAACTGCTGTGAAATCAGAATAAATTCTCCGAACTTTGGAGTAAATTGTCATTTTTGAGAATTTTTCATTGTAGCGATACTGACGCTTTTGGGCTACAAACTGGTTGCTGGCCGGTAACTGTGGTACCTGCACTAAAAATGCAAAGATACAATTATGTGTAATATGATTTTTTTATTCCCAAATAACTGCTGTGAAATCTGAATAAATTCTCCGAACTTTCGAGTAAATTGTTATTTTTGAGAATTTTTTATTGTAGCGATACAGACGCTTTTAGCCTACAAATTAGTTGCTAGCCGGAAACTGTGGTACACGCACAAAAAATGCGAAAGTTCAATTGTATGTAATATGATTTTTTTATTCCCAAAAAACTGCTGTGAAATCTGAATAAATTCTCCAAACTTTGGAGTAAATTGTCATTTTTGAGAATTTTTTATTGTAGCGATGCAGACGCTTTAAGCCTGAAAACTAGTTGCTGGCCGGGAACTGGGCTACATGCACAAAAAATTTGAAAGTTTGATTCCATATAATATGATTTTTTCATTCCCAAATAACTGCTGTGAAATCTGAACAAATTCTCCGAACTTTGGAGTAAATTGTCATTTTTGAGAATTTTTCATTGTAGCGATACAGACGCTGTTAGCCTACAAACTAGTTGCTGGCCGGAAATTGTGGTATATGCACACAAAATGCGATGGTTCAATTTTTAATATGATTTTTTCATTCCCAAAAAACTGCTGTGAAATCTGAATAAATTCTCCCAACTATGGAGTAAATTGTCATTTTTGAGAATTTTTCAATGTAGCGATACAGACGCTTTTGGGATACAAACTAGTTGCTGGCCGGGAACTGTGATACACGCACAAAAAATGCAAAGATACAATTATATGTAATATGATTTTTTCATTTCCAAAAAGCTGCTGTGAAGTTTGAATAAATGCCCCGAACTTTGGAGTAAATTGTCATTTTTGAGAATTTTTCATTGTAGCGATACAGACGCTTTTGGGCTGCAAACTAGTTGCTGGCCGGGAACTGTGCTATACGCACAAAAAATGCGAAAGTTAAATTGTATGTAATATGATTTTTTCATTCCTAAAAAACTGCTGTGAAATCAGAATAAATTCTCCGAACTTTAGAGTAAATTGTCATTTTTGAGAATTTTTCATTGTAGCGATACAGACGCTTTTAGCCTACAAACTAGTTGCTGGCCAGGAACTGTGGTACCCGCATGAAAAATTTGAAGGTTCAATCATACGTTATAAGATTTTTTCATTCCCAAATATCTGCTGTGAAATCAGAATAAATTCTCCGAACTTTGGAGTAAATTGTCATTTTTGAGAATTTTTCATTTTTGCGATACTGACGCTTTTGGGCTACAAACTGGTTGCTGGACGGTAACTGTGGTACCTGCACTCAAAATGCAAAGATACAATTATGTGTATTATGATTTTTTTATTCCCAAATAACTGCTGTGAAATCTGAATAAATTCTCCGAACTTTCGAGTAAATTGTCATTTTTGAGAATTTTTCATTGTAGCGATACAGACGCTTTTGGGCTACAAACTAGTTGCTGGCCGAATACTGTGGTACACGCACAAAAAATGCGGAAGTTCAATTGTATGTAATATGATTTTTTTATTTCCAAAAAACTGCTGTGAAATCTGAATAAATTCTCCAAACTTTGGAGTAAATTGTCATTTTTGAGAATTTTTCATTGTAGCGATACAGGCGCTTTTGGGCTACAAACTAGTTGCTGGCCGGAAATTGTGGTATATGCACAAAGAATGCGATGGTTCAATTGTATTTAATATGATTTTTTCACTCCCAAAAAACTGCTGTGAAATCTGAATAAATTCTCCCAACTTTGGAGTAAATTGTCATTTTTGAGAATTTTTCAATGTAGCGATACAGACGCTTTTGGGCTACAAACTAGTTGCTGGCCGGAAACTGTGCTACACGCACAAAAAATGCGAAAGTTCAATTGTATGTAATATGATTTTTTCATTCCCAAAAAACTGCTGTGAAATCAGAATAAATTCTCCGAACTTTGGAGTAAATTGTCATTTTTGAGAATTTTTCATTGTAGCGATACAGACGCTTTTGGTCTACAAACTAGTTGCTGGCTGGGAACTATGGTACACGCAAAAAAAATGCGAAGGTTTATTTATATGTAATATGATTTTTTCATTCCCAAATAACCGTGAAGAAATCTAAAGAAAGTGTCATTTTTGAGAATTTTTCAGTGTAGCGATACAGACTCTTTTGGGCTATAAACTGATTATTGTCCGGGTAATGTGGTACCTGCACCAAAAATTAGAGGATTCAATTATATGATATATGATTTTTTCATTCCCAAATAACTGCTGTGGAACCTGAATAAATTCTCCGAACTTTGAAGTTCTCAAAAATGACAATTTACTCCATAGTTGGGAGAATTTATTCAGATTTCACAGCAGTTTTTTGGGAATGAATAAATCATATTAAATACAATTGAACCATCGCATTTTGTGTGCATATACCACAATTTCCGGCCAGCAACTAGTTTGTAGCCCAAAAGCGTCTGTATCGCTACAATGAAAAATTCTCCAAAATGACAATTTACTCCAAAGTTCGGAGAATTTATTCAGATTTCACAGCAGTTATTTGGGAATGAAAAAATCATATATGATTTAATTGAATCTTTGTCCTTTTAGTGCAGGCACCACATTTTCCGGCAAACAACCAGTTGATAGCCCAAAAGCGTCTGTATCGCTATAATGAAAAATTCTCAAAAATGACAATTTACTCCTAAGTTCGGAGAATTTATTCTGATTTCACAGCAGATTTTTGGGAATGAAAAAATCATATTACATACGATTCAACCTTCAATTTTTTTCGTTTGTAGCACAGTTCCCAGCCAGCAACTAGTTTGTAGCCCAAAAGCGTCTGTATCGCTACAATGAAAAATTTTAAAAAATGACAATTTACTCCAAAGTTCGGAGAATTTATACAGATTTCACAGCAGTTTTTTGGGAATGACAAAATCATATTATATATAATTAAACCTTCAAATTTTTTGTGCATGTAGCCCAGTTCCCGGCCAGCCACTAGTTTTTAGGGCTAAAAGCGTCTGTATCGCTACAATTAAAAATTCTCAAAAATGACAATTTACTCCAAAGTTTGGAGAATTTATTCAGATTTCACAGCAGTTTTTTGGAAATAAAAAAATCATATTACATACAATTAAACTTTCGCATTTTTTGTGCGTGTACCACAGTTTCCGGCCAGCAACTTGTTTGTAGGCTAAAAGCGTCTGTATCGCTACAATGAAAAATTCTCAAAAATGACAATTTACTCGAAAGTTCGGAGAATTTATTCAGATTTTGCAGCAGTTATTTGGGAATAAAAAACTCATATTACACATAATTGTATCTTTGCATTTCTAGTTCAGGTACCACAGTAACCGGCCAGCAACCAGTTTGTAACCCAAAAGCGTCAGTATCGCTACAATGAAAAATTCTCAAAAATGACAATTTACTCCAAAGTTCGGAGAATTTATGCTGATTTCACAGCAGATATTTGGGAATGGAAAAATCTTATTACATATAATTGTATCTTTGCATTTTTTGTGCGGGTACCACAGTTTCCGGCCAGCAACTAGTTTGTAGGCTAAAAGCGTCTGTATCGCTACAATGAAAAATTCTCAAAAATGACAATTTACTCTAAAGTTCGGAGAATTTATTCTGATTTCACAGCAGTTTTTTGAGAATGAAAAAATCATATTACATACAATTTAACTTTCGCATTTTTTGTGGGTGTAGCACAGTTCCCGGCCAGCAACTAGTTTGCAGCCCAAAAGCGTCTGTATCGCTACAATGAAAAATTCTCAAAAATGACAATTTACTCCAAAGTTCGGGGCATTTATTCAAACTTCACAGCAGCTTTTTGGAAATGAAAAAATCATATTACATACAATTGTATCTCTGCATTTTTTGTGCGTGTATCACAGTTCCCGGCCAGCAACTAGTTTGTAGCCCAAAAGCGTCTGTATTGCTATAACGAAAAATTCTCAAAAATGACAATTTACTCCATAGTTGGGAGAATTTATTCAGATTTCACAGCAGTTTTTTGGGAATGAAAAAATCATATTAAATACAACTGAACCATCGCATTTTGTGTGCATATTTCACAATTTCCGGCCAGCAACTAGTTTGTAGCCCAAAAGCGTCTGTATCGCTACAATGAAAAATTCTCAAAAATGACAATTTACTCCAAAGTTCGGAGAATTTGTTCAGATTTCACAGCAGTTGTTTGGGAATGAAAAAATCATATATGATTTAATTGAATCTTTGTACTTTTAGTGCAGGCACCCCATTTCCCGGCCAACAACCAGTTGATAGCCCAAAAGCGTCTGTATAGCTACAATGAAAAATTCTCAAAAATGACAATTTACTCCTAAGTTCGGAGAATTTATTCTGATTTCTTAGCAGATTTTTGGGAATGTAAAAATCATATTACATACAATTTAACCTTCAAATTTTTTTGTGTGTAGCACAGTTCCCGGCCAGCAACTAGTTTGTAGCCCAAAAGCGTCTGTATCGCTACAATGAAAAATTCTCAAAAATGACAATTTACTCCACAGTACGGAGAATTTATTCAGATTTTACAGCAGTTATTTGGGAATGAAAAAATCATATTACATACAATTTAACCTTTGCATTTTTTGTGCGTGTAGCATAGTTCCCGGCCAGAAACTAGTTTGTAGCCCAAAAGCGTCTGTATCGCTACAATGAAAAATTCTCAAAAATGACAATTTACTCGAAAGTTCGGAGAATTTATTCAGATTTCACAGCAGTTTTTTGGGAATGAAAAAATCATATTACATTCAATTGAATTTTCGCATATTGCGTGCGTGTACCACATTTCGCGGCCAGCAACTGCTTTGTAGCCCAAAAGCGTCTGTATCGCTGCAATGAAAAATTCTCAAAAATAACAATTTACTCCAAAGTTGGAAGAATTTATTCAGATTTCACAGCAATTATTTGGGAATGAAAAAATCATATTACATATAATTGAATCTATGCATTTTTAGTGCAGGTACCACATTTCCCGGCTAACAACCAGTTGATAGCCCAAAAGCGTCTGTATCGCTACAATGAAAAATTCTCAAAAATGACAATTTACTCCAAAGCTCGGAGAATTTATTTAAATTTCACAGCAGTGTTTTGGGAATAAAAAAATCATATTACATACAACTAAACCTTTGCAATTTTTGTGCATGTACCTTAGTTCCCGGCCAGCAACTAGTTTGTAGCCCAAAAGCGTCCGTATTGCTACAATGAAAAATTCTCAAATATGACAATTTACTCCAAATTTCGGAGAAACTATTCAGATTTCACAGCAGTTTTTTGAGAATGAAAAACTTTTATTAGATACAATTAAACCTTTGCATTTTTTGTGCGTGTAGCACAGTTCCCGGCCAGCTACTAGTTTTCAGGCTAAAAGCGTCTGCATCGCTACAATAAAAAATTCTCAAAAATGACAATTTACTCCAAAGTTCGGAGAATTTATTCAGATTTCACAGCAGTTTTTTGGGAATGAAAAAATCATATTACATACAATTGAACTTTCGCATTCTTTGTGCATGTACCACAGTATCCGGCCAGCAACTAGTTTGTAGGCTAAAAGCGTCTGTATCGCTACAACGAAAAGCTCTCAAAAATGACAATTTACTCAAAAGTTCGGAGAATTTATTCAAATTTCACAGCAGTTATTTGGGAATAAAAACATCATATTATACATAATTGTATCTTTGCATTTTTAGTGCAGGTACCACAATTCCCGGCCAGCAATCAGTTTGTAGCCCAAAAGCGTCTGTATTGCTATAACGAAAAATTCTCAAAAATGACAATTTACTCCATAGTTGGGAGAATTTATTCAGATTTCACAGCAGATATTTGGGAATGAAAAAATCATATTAAATACAACTGAACCATCGCATTTTGTGTGCATATTTCACAATTTCCGGCCAGCAACTAGTTTGTAGCCCAAAAGCGTCTGTATCGCTACAATGAAAAATTCTCAAAAATGACAATTTACTCCAAAGTTCGGAGAATTTGTTCAGATTTCACAGCAGTTGTTTGGGAATGAAAAAATCATATATGATTTAATTGAATCTTTGTACTTTTAGTGCAGGCACCCCATTTCCCGGCCAACAACCAGTTGA
The DNA here is from genome assembly GCA_963693315.1 of Diogma glabrata. Classification (NCBI taxonomy): domain Eukaryota; kingdom Metazoa; phylum Arthropoda; class Insecta; order Diptera; family Cylindrotomidae; genus Diogma; species Diogma glabrata. The sequence goes on along the minus strand of OY856186.1, from coordinate 196,714,646 downwards.
TAGCCCAAAAGCGTCTGTATAGCTACAATGAAAAATTCTCAAAAATGACAATTTACTCCTAAGTTCGGAGAATTTATTCTGATTTCTTAGCAGATTTTTGGGAATGTAAAAATCATATTACATACAATTTAACCTTCAAATTTTTTTGTGTGTAGCACAGTTCCCGGCCAGCAACTAGTTTGTAGCCCAAAAGCGTCTGTATCGCTACAATGAAAAATTCTCAAAAATGACAATTTACTCCACAGTACGGAGAATTTATTCAGATTTTACAGCAGTTATTTGGGAATGAAAAAATCATATTACATACAATTTAACCTTTGCATTTTTTGTGCGTGTAGCATAGTTCCCGGCCAGAAACTAGTTTGTAGCCCAAAAGCGTCTGTATCGCTACAATGAAAAATTCTCAAAAATGACAATTTACTCGAAAGTTCGGAGAATTTATTCAGATTTCACAGCAGTTTTTTGGGAATGAAAAAATCATATTACATTCAATTGAATTTTCGCATATTGCGTGCGTGTACCACATTTCGCGGCCAGCAACTGCTTTGTAGCCCAAAAGCGTCTGTATCGCTGCAATGAAAAATTCTCAAAAATAACAATTTACTCCAAAGTTGGAAGAATTTATTCAGATTTCACAGCAATTATTTGGGAATGAAAAAATCATATTACATATAATTGAATCTATGCATTTTTAGTGCAGGTACCACATTTCCCGGCTAACAACCAGTTGATAGCCCAAAAGCGTCTGTATCGCTACAATGAAAAATTCTCAAAAATGACAATTTACTCCAAAGCTCGGAGAATTTATTTAAATTTCACAGCAGTGTTTTGGGAATAAAAAAATCATATTACATACAACTAAACCTTTGCAATTTTTGTGCATGTACCTTAGTTCCCGGCCAGCAACTAGTTTGTAGCCCAAAAGCGTCCGTATTGCTACAATGAAAAATTCTCAAATATGACAATTTACTCCAAATTTCGGAGAAACTATTCAGATTTCACAGCAGTTTTTTGAGAATGAAAAACTTTTATTAGATACAATTAAACCTTTGCATTTTTTGTGCGTGTAGCACAGTTCCCGGCCAGCTACTAGTTTTCAGGCTAAAAGCGTCTGCATCGCTACAATAAAAAATTCTCAAAAATGACAATTTACTCCAAAGTTCGGAGAATTTATTCAGATTTCACAGCAGTTTTTTGGGAATGAAAAAATCATATTACATACAATTGAACTTTCGCATTCTTTGTGCATGTACCACAGTATCCGGCCAGCAACTAGTTTGTAGGCTAAAAGCGTCTGTATCGCTACAATGAAAAGCTCTCAAAAATGACAATTTACTCAAAAGTTCGGAGAATTTATTCAAATTTCACAGCAGTTATTTGGGAATAAAAACATCATATTATACATAATTGTATCTTTGCATTTTTAGTGCAGGTACCACAATTCCCGGCCAGCAATCAGTTTGTAGCCCAAAAGCGTCAGTATCGCAAAAACAAAAATTCTCAAAAATGACAATTTACACCAAAGTTCGGAGAATTTATTCTGATTTCACAGCAGATATTTGGGAATAAAACAATCTTATTACATATAATTGAACCTTCGAATTTTTTATGCGGGTACCACAGTTCCCGACCAGCAACTAGTTTGTTAGTTTGTAGGCTAAAAGCGTCTGTATCGCTACAATAAAAAATTTTCAAAAATGACAATTTACTCCAAAGTTCGGAGAATTTATTCAGATTTCACAGCAGTTTTTTGGGAATAAAAAAATCATATAACATTCAATTGAACTTTCTCATTTTTTGTGCGTATACTTTAGTTCCCGGCCAGCAACTTGTTTGTAGCCCGAAAGCGTCTGTATCGCTACAATGAAAAATTCTCAAAAATGACAATTTACTTCAAAGTTTGGATAATTTATTCAGATTTCACAGCAGTTTTTTGGGCATGGAAAAATTTTATTACAGACAATTGAACTTTCGCATACTGTGTGCGTGTACCACAGTTTCCGGCCAACAACTAGTTTGTAAGCTAAAAGCGTCTGTATCGCTACAATGAAAAATTCTCAAAAATGACAATTTACTCCAAAGTTCGGAGAATTTATTCTGATTTCACAGCAGATATTTGGGAACAAAAAAATTTTATTACATATAATTGAATCTTCGAATTTTTCATACGGTTACCTCAATTTCCGGACAAGAACTAGTTTGTAGCCCAAAAGCGTCCGTCTGTGTCGCTACAATGAAAAATTCTCAAAAATCACAATTTACTCCAAAGTTCAGAGAATTTATTCAGATTTCACAGCAGTTTTTTGGGAATAAAAACATCATATTACATATTTATAAACCTTTGCATTTTTTGTACGTGTACCACAGTTCCCGGCCAGCAACTAGTTTGTAACCCAAAAGCGTCTGTATCGCTACAATGAAAAATTCTCAAAAATGACAATTTACAACAAAGTTCGGAGAATTTATTCAGATTTCACAGCAGTTTTTGGGAATGAAAAAATCATATTACATATAATGAAACCTTTGCATTTTTACTGCAGGTACCACAGTTCTCGGCCAGCAACTAGTTTGTAGCCTAAATGCGTCTGTATCGCTACACTGAAAAATTCTCAAAAATGACAATTCTAGATTTAACTCCAAAGTTCGGAGAATTGATTCTAATTTCGGGGCAGATATTTGGTAATAGAAAAATCAAATAACACATTATTGATCCTTTACCTGTTTTTTGCAGGTACCACAGTTTCCGGCCAGCAACTAGTTTTCAGTCTACTTGCGTCTGTATCGCTACACTGAAAAATTCTCAAAAATGACAATTTACTCCAAAGTTTTGAGAAATAATCTAGATTTAACCGCTTTCCGCAGAAATCGGATAATGGAAAAATCAAGTTTTATATTCTTGATCCTTTACCCATATTGTGCAGTTACCACAGGAATTCTATTACGGTGATAGAATTCTGGGCTAACTTCACTGACAATTGAATTTAATTAATGAATAAGTAAATAGCATTGTTTCCCAATAAAACCCAAATAAACTATAATGATAGCATAAAATTTTCTAAAATTATTACCACATAAAACTCTCCTTGTTTCAATGGATAAAATTACGAGCTAACTTCACTGTCGACTGTCGTGACAGAAAAAAACGGGCTGAGAGTAGCATATAGTAAAAACAAAATTAATTGAAGTAGTTGAGGTTATTGTTTTGTTGCAGATTTTTAGAGGAATCATTTTATAATAGGTTATTAGAATAAAAATTAGTTTTAACTGAAAATTGAATTTAATTAATAAATAAGTGAAATAGCATTGTTTCGTAATAAAACTCAAATAAACTATCATGATAGCATATAGTTTTCTAATATTATTACCATATGAAACTTTCCTTGTTTTACGGGATAGAATTACGGGCTAACTTCACAAAGATTTTGGGCAGCGATGTATATCAAACATAACTCTTTGTTAAAGAACAAGTATTTTTTATCTCTGTTTAAAAATTTATTACAAAACTAACACGAAACATCAATACGTTGCCGGAAAATTATAATCAAAATTCCAAAAATATTGTTAAATTAAATAAAATCAAACTTTTTCGAAATTCCAAAAATATTCCAAAAATCAGAATGAAATCAAATATTTAAACTTTTTCTAAATTCCAATAATAATCCAAAAATTCTTAAAAATTCAAACTTTTTCCAAAATTCTAAAAATATTGCAAAAATTATTACAAAATTAAAAATTTTTTTTCAAAATTCCAAAAATTATAATAAAATCAAAAATTAAAAATTTTTCAAAATTCTAAAAAGATTCAAAAAATTCTTACAAAATCAAAAATTAAAACTTTTGCCGAAATTCTAAAAATATTGCAAAAATTATTTAAAAATCAGAAATACAAACTTTTTCAAAATTCCAAAAATATTTCAAAAACTATAACAAATTCAAAAATTTCCATGTCCAATTTCATTTTCAATTATATTTACGGCATAAAAACAGCTCTTTTTTCCAAAAAATTAGCTAAAAAAATAAATGAAATCATAATTTGACACTCTTGACATTATTTTTTTGACAAACTTATAATGCCATAATTCTCTATAATAATAATGAAATTTCATTTCAAACAAACAATTAATTTAATTTTTTTTTCCAAAAAATTGGGTAAAAAAATAAATAAAAATCTTTCTTTTGACACACTTGGCAAAACATTTTTTTGACAAACTTATAATGCAATAATCTAGTTTTTTATCTCACATACCAATCCCTTCCATCAAGATTTCTCTAAATTTTTTAATTTCCTACTCGTAATCACTTAAAATAAACGTTTTTAAAGCCAAAAATATAAAAATTTGATATTTTTGACACACATAATGATTTTTTGACACACATAATGATTTTTTGACACACTTCCGGTACAGTTATCGAACACAGCGTCCTTTCGAACCTGTCTCTTGAGTATACCTATTTTTAGAAAAAAAAATTTTGAAATTCCTCCAGCGGTTTTCCCTGCAGCGTAGGTAATGACGGCCCGACGGACGGCCGGCCGACAGACAGACATACATTTTTTTATTGCTTTTTTAGAATCAGTAGGTCCTAAAACGTCGAGAAATGCCAAAAAAAGTGGGAGAAAAATTTCACTTTGAGCTCATGAATGTAATACTTAGGTCTTTCAGACCGAAGTAATTGAGAGGGTTTCATATTAAAAGGGTTTAATATTAAAGTCAGCGTGCAAAGAATGCTTGATGGCAGAATTGACTAAACGGCAACATCGCCTCTGGTAGAATCTATCATTTTTGAAGATTTTGTAGTTTGGAATATAAAATAAAAAATTAGGCTATGTATAATGTACAAGCTACAAATGTAAAACTTTAATGTAACTAAGGAATAAAAACTAATCTTTGTTAAAACAATTCTGGAGCATCCTTAACGATTAAGGTAAGAATTGCATAAAAGCTGAATCAAATTGATTTCATTGTTAATATTCATATAAACACCAAGTTTAGCTTAGTTTAGTTATAAACGAATGACAATAAAAAGTAATACTAAGCAATACATGTACGTAAACCACCATGCTGAACCAAGTCTATAAAAACTGAATAAATCAATTTATCCACACTTTGACTAAGATTTAATCATCCTACTGAGCTACCTCAACCAAATCTACTATAATAGTTCAACCAACGTCGAAACTTGTTGTGAAACTACCTTATAAACATATTTGTAACATGTAGTTAATTCAAAACTAAAACAATTTAACCCTAAAACATGTCTGCACGATTATCAAAAACAAATATTAGTATTCAACTCACATTGACTACCTTTTAATTTAATGAAAGACTAAAGATATGTAATTTAACTAAATTAAATTCTTTTTAGAAACACAGTTCCAATAATTTTTTCTTATCTGAATAACATATCCTTTAAATTAAACCCCAATCAAAGCACCACCTATATCGTACAGTGTTTTCGTAAATTTAGAAAGAAAAACAAATTTTTTCAAATTCTAAAATCTTGACAAAGAAATTTTACAAAACACTTTTCTTACTCTCTTTTATCGTACCGAAGGGTATCATTCGTATGTGAATATGTTCAACATTTTTTTTTTTTTCAAAATACGTTTTTTGTTTCATTTTATTCAAAGAAACCTACCCTTAAGGTTCATGAAAATGAATTCAAGAAAACACTTTGTTATCTAAATTGAAATATTGATTTTGTTTGGAATATCACTAACATTTCTTTTTGTTCCAACGGTAAGGAGTGGTAATAAGTTTATTGTTTTCATATTTATAGTGTCTTTGTTTATTTCATTATCATAGTCTGAAAAATATTTATAGACAAATATTTACAGAAAAAAGTTTCTGGTCAGATAAAAGTGGATTTTTACTCTAAAACTGTGTTACTAAGCAAGTTTTTACAGTGTAGGATCGTGGTTTAACATTGGCTAATACTATTCATCGACTAATTGTACAACAAACACATTTTACTTCCTTTCCTTAAATATATACTACTCACATCATTTTCCTAGACAGATTTTTTATATTAACTTTAATGTAACTCCAATCACGACTCATCAATTCCACTTAGTCATCGTTTAACAGTTTCTCAATATTGTTTTCTATGTTTTTTTCACATTTTTAATCTCATTATTTTTTAATATAAATTCACTCAATTTTGCCACCAGTAAATCTTCAGGCAAGTAAATCTTATCAAACTTGTACGAAAACAAAACTTTTTTTCAACATCCTTAAAACTGTTTGGATTGAAAACCTTTTTCCTAATTTCATTATCAGACCATCAAAAAAAATGTAACTTTTTGCTTTACCCATGCTGTTCGCTGTTCTTGTCATCTTATTTTTTTCTTCGTAAAAACAACAACAAAAAAAACATAAGTTTTGCTTGTGAAATAAAAAAAAGCTTTTCTGCTAGTATTTTGTTACCACTTTCTCTTTGTAAGCTTTTTCTATGTTGATTTTTTTCTTGTGTATAACTTAAATACGATAAAAGTTATGCAAACTGAGAAAATTAAAATGAACAATTTAAAAGGAAACTCAACTAAAACTATTTTTTCTTGTTGAGTTAATTTTTTAAGCTTTTTGTAATTAGTTTTGTAGTTGTTTGAGTTTTGTGTTGTTTACAATAAACTAACAGTTTTGACGCACAGTTATAGTTTTTAATATTAAATTATGTTTCAGTACCGTAGTGTTGTGGTACGTTATCAAGTCGCATATTTTGCTAGAACTTCGTTTGGTTTATATATTTGATTTATATGTTACGCCATGTTAGGAGTGGTTGGAAAGGTTGATTGTATTATATACCAGAAACAATACAGAAAGTTATAAAAAGTTTGCATTTGATGATTAGATTCCTTTCACCCCCTAAGCTTGAATAAGAACAGATAAAATTTAAGTTAACGGCTTAATCCCAAGGTAAAACTTAAACACACATTTCAACAAACCCACTTTATTACGTCCGGGTAGAAATGTGGTAATAACATAACAGAAACTGTCAAATTAATTTAGTATTATAGAATATAAAATTAATTCCATTAAAGTAAATTTTTCTCAAAAATGCAGGATGTCTCCAATTGACTTATTTCTTTTTTGTAGATCACTGGCCAACAATCTTTTAGAAGGTATTCTGATGTTTCTTCCTCACATTAGCGATAAGGTGTGGTAGAGTGTCTTTCTTTCTTGTATCGGTTTGCATGACCAGTTTTTGTGATACCTAGTAACCTAGACTGGATTTTGTCTGGAATTGGTTCTATCGGTTTTTTTTAATAAAAAGTGTCGTGTAGTAGGAATTACAAAATATGTCACAACAACACAAAGATACCTTTTAACATCTAGGTTCCACAACAACATGCGTTCTGGGGTAATAGTGGCGCCTTTTTTTAAAAATGTTTGTAGATTAAAGGCACTCGAGACTATTGATTCAGGCAAAGCATTCCATTTGCACGATGTACGCGCAAAGAAGTCCGTTTGCATTTTGTTACTATGACAGTGAATAATTTCGACAGTTTGACTATATGCACAAACTGATTTACGGGTAAAAAGGGGAAAAGAAAATGTTTGAGGCATGATGAATCTGATTTCATCTGAGCACTGCTAGGGACGATATTTATAAAAAACAAAGAGATCAGCAACAGTGCGACGATGGTGTATGGAATCAATATTTGTTGTTAAATTCAGAGTCCAAAAGAACCAGGATGGTAACAGATGCAGCGCCTCAAACTTGACAACAATACTCCATGCAGGTACGAATATAGGACTTATGAATGTGAAGTAATTGATACGGAGTAAAATATTTTTTACATCTATTGAGGAGGCCGAGTTTTCTTGACGCTCTCTTTGCCATGGCCATTATATGATCGTTCCAGAATAAGTCATTGAAAATTGTGACTCCAAATAATCGAATGCTTTCACATTTGACAATTTGGTCGTCACACATATTAATTAAAATATCATTGGAAAACTCGGTCTTTGATCCCGAAACAATTTCAATAGCTGTGTTTTGGTGGAATTGACTCCATTCGGCGACTTTTTCTAAGTCCTTGTTTACATTTATGGCAGCGTCTCTTCGGGTGAAATTTGTTCGTTCGTGCATTTTACCCTTTGACGATAAGGGGACGAATGAGTTGTTCAGTGTACTATCATCTGCAAAACTATTTATTTGGTTACTGGTGAAACTGGTTAACATAAAAAACTTTTGATCAACACTATGTATAAGTCTTTTAAGAATGTGAGTGAGTGGCTTGCTCTTTTGGTTTTCTAAAGCACTACGGGGAGAAAAGTGTCGTTTCATGCATTTAATGCACTGACAGCAATTTTAGCTTTTTTATGTGTCTAAATATTTTTGTTTCATGAGCTGGTCGCATTTTCAAATGTGCTTTCTGCTATTATATGCGCATGTGATTTGCCTTTAGCTTTCATGGTACTCACTCCGAAAAGAGCTCTTTGTTTGGACAGTCAGCAAGCTTATGTCTTGTATTAGAGCAGTGACCAAACGTACACAAGCTTGCGCCCATTTGTTGTTAATATGATCATAGTTCCGAAACTTGTATCAATAAGAGAACGTGACATACTTCTCAAATTTAAACGATCCTCATGCAAGATAAACGCGATTAATTATCTTAGATTCAGTTTCGTTAGTTAAACTCTAAGACCTTGCTATGCAAGTCCTCGCACTGGTTTAAAAATCAGATTGATTTAACCGGTTTTGTTATCGACACCATTTTGCTAAAGAATGGCGGTCTCACTTTCCCATTAGTCAAACCACTTCTGATCCACTTAATTTTGAGCGTAGCGATGGTATTTGCGTATCATTTATAATGACACCTGCGTTATAAAGTGATCAGTTGTATGTAACAGCACTGAAATCAAGGCTAGGGATAGCTATCAGTACAATAATGTTTTCCCTTGTATTGCGCAAAGCTTTTTTAAAAGCTGTCAACACTTAGATTGACGTTGGTTAAGAGAGACCAAACTTAATTTCATTACATCTTTTGCCAGAAATATACACCTATTTTCAAGCGAAAGTACTGTTGGTTTTTTGTAAATAAAATGGTACTGGGTGATCCGATTTTAAATCGGTTTTCAATTTTAAACAGCTCAATATTGGTGGAGTATTTTGGTATATAGTTTGTTTTTTATCCCAACTAAATCAGTAAAAAAAATTAATTTAAACATTGATAAAAGTTTTTCAATAGAAAAAAATCAGAAAATAATAGAATTTTTAATTTTATTTCATAAATAATTGACTAAATTGTTTAACAATATTTGATTATTTGATTAATTCATTAAGTTTAATTAATATTAATATAATATAAAGTTAATATCTTATGTGACCGCCTTGTGCTGAAATCATTTCGCGCATTCTATTAGACATTGAATTTAACAAATTGATGAAATATTGGTGCCAATCAACGCATTTCATCAGGTTGTGCGCTCTCACAATGGCATCCCAGACCTCATCCTTACTATGAAACACTTGATGTTCACTCCTAACTTTCCCTTTGATCTCTGACCCGACTTTCTCAACAGTCAAACAATGGATTAATGAAAATATAGGCAATACACGGGATTTTGTGTTTGATCACCCGAGGTGGATTAATTTTATCTTGTAATTTTAAATATTTAATGAATGTAGAAATTTGTATTTTCAGTCTCTCTCCAGAGATAAATCCTGTTGAGAATGTCGGGTCAGAGATCAAAGGCAAAGTTAGGAGTGAACGCCAAGTGTTTCACAGTAATGATGAGGTCTGGGATGCCATTGTGAGAGCGGGCAACATGATAAGAGGCGTTGATTGGCACCAATATTTCATCAATTTGTTAAATTCAATGTCTAATAGAATGCGCGAAAAGATTTCAGCACAAGGCGGTCACATAAGATATTAACTTTATATTATATTAATATTAATTAAATTTAATGAATTAATCAAATAATCAAATATTGTTAAACAATTTAGTCAATTATTTATGAAATAAAATTAAAAATTCTATTATTTTCTGATTTTTTTTGATTTTTTTCTATTGAAAAACTTTATCTATCTTTAAATTAATTTTTTTTAATGATTTAGTTGGGATAAAAAAACAAACTATATACCAAAATACTCCACCAATATTGAGCTGTTTAAAATTGAAAACCGATTTAAAATCGGATCACCCAGTACCATTTTATTTACAAAAAACCAACAGTACTTTCGCTTGAAAATAGGTGTATATGACCATTGTTCTTTGGTTTATTAGTTTTTCCCATTACGCAGCGCTTTGGTTTGTACACTGTTTCTCTTTTTTTTTAGTAAAGGTGCTAAACCAGTTTGGTGGATATTTCTTTATTGTTTGGTAATACCAAATATCATTTCTGGTAATACCATGACTTTAAAATTCATACTCTTCGCTTTGTTGATTCAACCTTTCATGTAAACAAAGCCATGTTTTTAGGGTTCCGTACTTTAAAAAAGTAAAAACGGTCCCCTTTTGGTGGACTTCGGTGTCTGTCTGAATTTCTACATAATCAATTAACTCACAAACTATAAGTGCTATCAAGTTGAAATTTTCTACAATTTTTAAATGTGTTTTTCCACGATAACAAAAAAATTCAAATATTTGTTTTCATCTATATTTTATGAACAAAGATAAGGAGATAGTAAAACAAAAGTTTTTTGTACGGAACCGAATTTGGTTTAGAAAAATCGAAAAAGATCAAAATATTTCAAAAAATAATTTCAATGATTTTTCGACTGCTTAGTTTTTTTGATATTGCCAAAACGAGTGTTGTTTTTCCTGTCCCTTTAACTTTGAACATTACACAAGAAAAAATTTGGAAAAATTTATTGTTATGGCCAATGTTGTAAAGATTGAACAAAAACTATAGCGGTCGGCTCATCATTTCAAATATTATTTTTAAAAAGGTTGAGAGTGGAAATTTTGAAAAAAAATTATTTTTGACCTTGTTGAGTGGGGTGTCATATGGAAGGTTAATTTTTTCTAGTCCAAAACAATTTTTTTGTAATTTTCAAAAACACAATTTTTGTGAAACCACCCCTCCCCCCCCCTGAACTTCGAACATTACAAAAGAAAAGAGTTACAATCACTTTTTACTATACCCACTATTATGCTGTGTTTTAATTTTTCTGGGATTTGGACAATTTCGTCATATTTTCATCCCTCATCCCTTTGAATGAATTTAGTCCCTAGTAAACAAAAGGGTTCCAGTCTGACCTTCGTACAGTAACTATCAGCATCTTCATTAACGAGCTTCAGTACATGTTGTCATTGCCCTCGTTATGCAAATACAGGCTAGCCTCTGCACCTTTTCTTACTCCATCCAGAGTAGAACTAGATTTTCGTAAGTTGGGCTTTGTGCGCCGGCCGTGCGGTACATCTACCTTAGGACAGATAGCACTCCTATGGTTTTTTGTGCAAGATTTTTGCATACCATCAGAGCTTTTTAGGTTTTATCCACAGATTTTTTCTTTTGGTTTCTCCACAGGAATTTGCTTTTTAAAACTTAATGATTCAATTATGGAGCCCACCATTATGATGGGGTTTATGTTGAACTTTTATTTCTTAGTGTTGGGAACCAACATAGTTTTACTCAGATTGTATCAGATGTGGACCATATGTCAGATGTGCACCATACTAAGTCCCCTCTGTACACTACCACAAAATGTCTCCTCTAGCAAAACTCTGGCGAACTAACTATGCCATCCACGTACTCAAGCATTTGATGCCCTGGTTACTTAAGGTAGCCAGAATATCATCCACCATCACCCACTCCACATTAGGAATGATAAAACCTACCTGTGGTCAGCCGTTGTGCTACTAAGGCTAATTTTCTGCCACCCAATTCTCAGTATCTTACATATTCAGTCATGTGTGGTGCTATCGACGTTTTTCTCCATCAAAGTCTGCTTGTTCCATGTGAGGTTATGTCAAAATCTCCTTTAATGTCTAGAAAGGCCCCAACGGAAATTTCCTTATTGTTTTCGTTGATTTGCTGTACGCATTCTGTACGCATGTTGACTAGCTTGCAAAGGCGATCCTACCAATGTACTAGTTTGTATATGGTTTTCGATCAATTTTTTCATCGTGTTTAACATCAACGATGCTTAACTGTCACTCTAACTGTTATAAGCTGTAAGGCTTCTTTGTAGTTCTCCTTAAGTTGATACCAATTCGTTTACCTGGAGGAACTGAGAGTATTTCCTCTTGCGTATTATTTAGTTCAAACTGAATTGTTTTGTAATCCAACAATGAGGGTTCATTTTAGATTGCTCCCAACGTAAAACACGCTTTGGATTTTTTAAATAAATATTTAAACAGAAACTACTGTCTCCTGAAACTCATGTTTGTGTCCGTACTACTACATATCTCCTTGTTAGATTTATTTAAAACTCCATGATAAGCAATCGATTCGTCTGATCGCATCAATCTACCAAGTTCTGTATCTCTTCGATTGGTAGCAGTACTCTCTCACCTGTAACCGATCATTTCCTGATATACATTCCAGCATTAATTTCCCTTCTCTAGCAGCGCGAAAGATTTCTCACTAATCTGCCCAACCGTCTGGAATGTCATCTCTCATTTTTGTCACAAGTGAATGTGTACCGACTTCAACTTTAGGTAGAACAGTTTAGAGCAAGTATATCATCTTCTCGTCGTCGCAACCTACAACTCCGTATCCAGGTTTAAAGTAAATTTCCTAAGACAATCCTGTGACTAACCCAGCCTATTGCCAATTGGCTCGCAAGTTCTTCTTGCTCGCTTGTTCACTTTGCATCATCTGCAGATAATTTTCAACCAGAATAGTTATCTTAGTTTCCATAATCGCATCCACATAGCAGGTTTTCGGTCTGAGATTGTGTTGTTCCCTTTCCTGTAGGGTGGCTATTCTAGGGTTCTTTGTTGTATTGTCCTGTGGTTTCATGGTGTCTCTGACTCGCTTCATATTTTTTGCTCTCAAGTTTCAAACTCCCAATTTTTCATTTTCCTAACTTACCTGATTTAATTTTTCATTTTCTTCGACTTTTCAATTATGTATTTTATTTTTCTTTACTTATCAAACCTATTGCTATAATTTGAGTTTGTTGTGCATTTTTTGACTTTCGCATATTCATATTATTATCAAACATTCTACTCATATTTTATGCTATAATGAGTTCATAGAGTGAGACGAAGGCATTGATCCTTTAAATTCAATATAACTAACTATATTTATTGAATAATTGAATTAATATACACTTACCCAAAAAAAGTAATGGTTTTTACCAATTTCTGTGTTTAGTTTACTGTCATTGTTTCAACTTATTTTCGATAAGCTTTTTTCTATTCGTTTCTTTTCGAAAACCCAAAACCTTTCTTTTTATCGCAACTATAAAAGATTTTAATACTTAAATACCAAAAAAAAACAAAAACCGTTACCGTAATAAAAATCCTATAGCATAAATTCTAGTTTTGTGTCGATGACAATTGATTTTTCATTACCCGACTTCCATTGCAAGGTAGTAAAACCCAACTCAATTATTCAATTAAAAAAACGCAAAATAGTCAAAAATTTCAAGTCGAACTAAAGCATAAAATAAAATTTAGAAAAAACCGTAAAGGTTATATACATTATTTAAGTGATAATGTTTTTTAAGGATATAAGAAAAATCAGTACAAGGTTTAATTGATAAATAGCTAGCTAAATAGCTCCACTGCGTTTTTAGTGAAAGTAACCTCATTTTTATAACACAAAGTAACCTCATTTTTATAGATAACAAAGAACAGAGAAAGAGAAAAAATGTTTGAAGGTTTCCGTTAGCTATGATACGAATACTTACTGTCGTTGGTATTTTTCTACAAGTTTTACAGCGTTTTTATTACATTATATGTCAACGTTTGTTACAACCATAAAAGTGGAAGGATTTTTTCTAACTTTCTTTTTTTTTTGATTTTTTTCTCATGTTAATGAAATATTGTATTAAAGCTTTTTTATCGAATACCATGAAACTTTTTGAGCAATTTCGGCAAAGTGAAATAGAGCCTCTCTAACAAATGCGGCAATCAATTTTGATGAAATTAGGTACGGCTTGCCATAATTATGAGAGCTTTTGGGCAACAGTCCTCAAAGAGGAGGCCATTTAAAAAAACAGTTTATTCTTGAACCATATCAGTGTCCAAAAACTATATATTAAACCCTTAACACAAGTGAAGTTAACATCTCGAAGAAGTGATTTGTAGTTTGAAAAATTAATGTTTGAGAAGCAGATACAAAAAATTGAATTAAAGCCAACGCAACATAGACATACATACAACAACCACTGACGAAAAAAAACCAACCATAAAATCCATTACAACAAAATTTTACTTTTATGACTGATTACGAACTAATGTAAAACCATAAAAAACCTGACAAGAAATCAAACACTCATCTAATGTTAGTGTTAACATTTCAAACAACATCACAAAAAAAAAGTCCAAGCGGCACGTATATCCGCTAGAAATAGGTAGATTTCGAGATCAGACAGTTGTGTGTGCCAGTAGAATCTGATGTATCAGATTAGTTTAAACAACCCAAACTAATTTCAAACAGATATCGAACAAATTTTAAAAAGAAAATTAGCAACCTATAAGCAAAACTATATCTATCCAATTTTGCAACAAACAAAAATCAAATCTACCACAGAACATGTGTGTGACAATTTATGACACAAACCTACTCTATATCATATGTCGTGCAATTACTGCAAAATATCAAAATAGTTTATTTCTAAGAAAAAAAAATTGATTTCTTCTATTCAAATCTTTTATTTTTTGACTGTTATAAGGTTGACATTGACTATAAGGTTTTTGGAAATTGTAGTTAGGGATTGTTGCAAACTTTTTTGTTGAAGCCAACAACTCAAAAACCTCTAACTGCAGAGGCTTATATTTATAAAAAACGGATTAAAATGTTGCCACAGATTCTAAATTTATGAAGATTTTTAAAATATTAGTATCCAAACGGCCGTTATAACGGGTGAAAAAAACCACTTTTTTTACTAGTGTAAAGCCTCTAGTTCCTTAACCATGTGTCAGATTTTTCTGATTTACGAACTTGTCCAAGATATTCATAAAACACACATTTTTAAAAAAAGTTTTTTGATCTGGCTCCACAAATGCAACCGTGAGAGCGCCGGTTGATTCAAACGCATTTTGTGTTTTACAAGCTTTTTTGTTGGAGCCGCTCACTCAGAAACCTCCAACTGCAGAGGTCTTTTTTTGAAAGAAATTGATAAAAAAGATTTAAAAGATTCTAAATTTATGAAATTTTAAAAATATTAGAATCCAAATGGCCGTTAAAAGGGATCTAAAAACAGAGTTTTTCTAGTATTAAGCCTCTAGTTTCTTAACCATGTGTTGGATTGCGCTGATTTACGAACTTGTCCAAGATATTAATAAAACGCAAATTTTTAGAAAAGGTTTTTTGATCTGGCTTTACAAATGCGACCGTGAGAAAAATTTTTTTGCATTTTTTTTGTTGGAGCCGCTCGCTCAGGAACCTCTAACTGCAGAGGTCTATTTTTACAACAAATTGATAAAAAAGGTTCCAAAGATTCTAAATTTGTTAATTTTTTTGAAATATTAGTATCCAAACGGCCGTTATAACGGTTTTAGCGTTACGGTTTTTAGAAAAAAGCCTCTAGTTTCATAACCACGTATCGGATTTTGCTGATTCACGAACTTGTCCAAGATATTATTAGAACACACAAGTACAGAAAATTTTTTGATCTACCTCAACAAATACGACTGTGAGAGTGCCGGTTGTTTTCGTTATATCTCATATCGTTTAAATATATATATATATATATATATATATATATATATATATATATATATATATATATATATATATATATATATATATATATATATATATATATATATATATATATATATATATATATATATATATATATATATATATATATATATATATATATATATATATATATATATATATATATATATATATATATATATATATATATTTATATATATATATATATATATATATATATATATATATATATATATATATATATATATATATATATATATATATATAAATATATATATATATATATATATATATATATATATATATATATATATATATATATATATATATATATATATATATATATATATAATATATATATATATATATATATATATATATATATATATATAAATATATATATCTATATGTATATATATATATATATATATATATATATATATATATATATATATATATATATATTTATATATATATATATGTATATATATATATATATATATATATATATATATATATATATATATATATATATATATATATATATATATATATATATATATATATATATATATATATATATTTATATATATATATATATATATATATATATATATATATATATATATATATATATATATATATATATATATATATATATATATATATATATATATATATATATAAATTTTTTTGTTTGTTTTTTCGTCTCCGCTTATCATATATAGTCGTTTGGCACAAAAATTTTTCCGAAATTCCGAGATGAATCCCATTGCAATAGGTAGATTTTTATATGAAATCTACCTAAAACATACTAAATTTGTTACTAGAGTTTCCACCTCACAGTTTGTTGTTGAAAATGTTTGATTTTAAAGAAATTTGGGTGTGCTTATTCCTCTTTCCTATTCGTTACAACATTATATCCAACAAAATTCGAACATACACAGTGAAACATTACATAACGTTAGTCTATAAAAAAATTAACAATTTTTGTAGCCTCAAGGATCAAATAAGATATTTTAATTGTAATTGGAATTCCGTGTCGAGAACACAAGTACAACCAAATATGTTAAATTTTTAAAATATAAGTATACACTGCGATACATTTCTGTAGTAAACTTATTGATTTAAGAAGTTTCCAAAACAATTTTTTTAATCAAAATAAATCATTTCCTAATTTCATGTTTGTAAAAACTTTTGTAGTTCTTAAATTAAAATTTTACTATGTGTCTTTTGTGTTTTTCCATTTAAGTTAGGCTTGAGCTATGACATTTCCATTCTTATGTGAGCAGATTATTAGCGAAAAGCATATAAATATAACGAAAAATAATCCATGCATAGATCGTAATCATACCTAATGCATATCCAATCTATATCCAATCCATATCTAATCCATACAAAATCCATATTCAATCCATATCCAATTCATATCCAATCCATATCCATTCCATATACAATTCATATCCAATCCATATCCAATCCATATCCAATCCATATTCAATCCATATCTAATCCATATCCAATTCATATCCAATCCATATCCAATCCATATCCATATAACCAATCCAGATCCAATCCATATCCAATCCATATCCACTCCATATCCACTACCAACCGATACATTTCGGTCTCCTTAGACGGATTTTCCTCTGAGTCTAAACTAATTATCGCTGGGCTGATGTACCTCAAGGCTCAGTATTGTCCGTATTAACCCTTTATTTGATTTTTATCAACGAATTGTTGAAAATCACCAGCAACCCAATAAATAGTTTTGCAGATGATAGGACTCTGCACAAGTTGTTCGAGCCCCTTATACAAGTCATATCGTGCCTCAAACTTATTCTACCCCCGTTTCACTCGGCAATCGGATAGCGCAACCAGTCAAACGGTCGAGATCACACGCTGTCATACTGGCAGATCGCAGAAAGACTTCTTTGTCCGAACTGCATGCAAATGGAATAGTTTGCCGGAATCCATAGTTTCAGGTGGTTTCAATCCACATGAGGTTTAAAAAAAGCGTTCATCAACATCTTAGAGCGCAATTTGTTGTGGCTAGGTTCTTAAAAGGTGTTTATGTGTTGTTGTGACACATATTGTAACTCTTTTTATTTAAAAAAAAAATTCTTATCCAATCCATATCCAATCGATATTCAATCCATATCTAATCCATATCCAATCCATATAAAATCCATGTCCAATTCATATCCAATCCATATCCAATCCAAATCCATATCCATATCCAATCTAACGATGAAACAAAAATGATTGTTTTCATCAATGTGACATTTTTGAACAGAGTGGAGTGGAATTATAAAACCATAATTTGTGTACCGGAAAAAATATAGTTTGTGAAATAGTCACATAGTGCTGGCAATTTTAAGTCATAGTCAGCACCTATCACAGTTATTACCGTAGATTATCTAACTAAATTCTGGTAAACAAATTAAAGTTTTTTACAATATTTGGAATTGTAAAATTCGTAGTTTAGTGCGTTTTATATTCAGAACATGAACCTCCTATTTATGTCCGTTGCCAAAGTATATATGTTGAACAATTTTTTTGTTAAAGTAAATTGTTTTTTATATTTGTGAAAGTCGAAGTTTTAATGCGGGTAGTTACTATTACCCAGGAGTTAAAAGACATGGAATTTTTTCCTTTAGTATTCATGTATTTTGAGCTTTTAGCACGAAAACTGCAGCATAACTGTAACTTTTTGACATTACACTTTTGGCTTACGCAGGTCATAGAACATGAGCCTCATAGGTGCCGTAGTGGATTCGAGCTGATTTGGTTTTTTGGTCACAATTTGGATAATTGAAAATTTCAAACAGGTTTATTTTCTAGATTGTATTCCTTCTACTTCTGCCAAGTTCGGTGCCTATTAAAAATTTAAAATTAATAATTTGTTATATAGTCACCAAGCCCTCGGCCTTTTTATTTGATGAATACCACATATTTTATACTTCGTGAGGCGGCTGTAGTTGACGAGTCCCACAACTTTTATACCTGCCATTTTCCTCGATTCGGCCGCTTTTTCGTTCGGCAAGCTCTGAAAAATGCCCACTGCCCGGGATCTTGTAAATTTACTACCACAATTTAGTTTTTTATGAAGTGATGGAAATTTGTTTTAGAAAACGTGGGTAACGTGGTTGTCCGACAAAAGTTTTTCTGCTATTGTCGAGTCCGACAATTGACATTTTGGCATGTTTGGGTTATCGGACTCAACAATAGCAGACAAATTTTTGTAGTTTGAAAGCGTGTCTCCCAAGAGTCCGAATCATGGCACTACTAAGGATGTTAAAAATTCGAAGCTCAACGGAATACAATACGATCGTTTTTTTTTAATTGTGGAGGGGCAAAACAAGTGACAAGTAAAACCAAATGGTACGCATGGAGGGATCAGTTTTTATTAATTTGTTAATTTTTTTCTATTTTTTGATCCACGGGTGTGACAACCCCGCGTACTCCAGTCCCTGTTATTGGCACATGAGTTAACGTGAGATACCACATACTACTGGCAATAGCAGTGAGATGTCACTAGTCAAGGTGATATCTTAGGGGTGCTGGCGGATGAACTGTATTCAGTCAACGGTAGCACTCTCAATCTTAGCTAATGAATATTCCTTGATGCTCGAACGCTGTAGCTTGCTCGAAGAAACGAGCTTTCATATAACTATATATCTGAGCTTTAATCATTGAAAAATATACTGCGTCCCATAATCAAGGATTATGCCATTAGCTGGACTATTGGCAAACCAATTTTAGTTTTGTTCCTGCAAATTTTCAAAACAAATTTGCTTTTTATCTCTTATTTTATTTTTATTTTCCCTATCCTATCACGAAATATTGGCCTATGTCATATTTTATATGTGATAGGATTTATAGTTTAGTTGTCCATTATTTAACAAAAAAATTATAAAAACAAAAAGAAACAGATTTGCATCCATTAACATCCTTAGAACGCATGTTGTTGTGGGACCTTGGTCTTAAAAGGTTTTTATGTGTTGTTGTGACACATATTGTAATGCTTACTACACATCACATTTTATGAAAAAAAAAAAAAAAAAAAAATATATTGTAGTAACTTGTCTTGTAGGTTCTATACTCGCACATGCGAGTAGCTCGTCTTATATGAAACTGTACTACAGTAACTCGCCTACTTAACTTTTATAGGTGAGTATAGTACGTCTTTTATACGTTACCGTATTATACGTTCAACCCTGGTTTTTTTTGCTGAAATTAAAAGTAAAAGCGTTTTAGCAAGAATATATGTTAACAGTTTGTATAAAAAATAAAAGTGAAAATTCTTTTTTTCTAATCAAATAACTTACAATAAAAAGGACGAGAAATGAAAAGTTTACATCACCGTATCAAATTTAAACAGTATGATGGTGAAAATGGGTAGCAAATTTAATACGTATCAAATTAGGTACCGGTGTAAACTTAGTGTCATATAAGATTAAAACTTTTATAATTTCTGTACCAAAAGATCTGTCTTAAGGCAAAAATATTTGATCGTAAATATTTTAAAATAGTATAAATTTTATTTTTCGGATTTCACATAAATCTTAACCTTCAGACAATTCTGTTAAAAACAAAACATAAAATAATTTTCTTATTTTAAATTTAAAAAAAAAAGGAAAGCTATTTTTTTCTAAGAAACTTTTAAGAAAAAATTTTTGGATCACATCAAGTGTAGTAAGCCTGATTTGTTGTTGTTGTTGTATTGTATGTAGTTGTAAAGCTATTTGCAGTAGTTTGTTTTAGTAGCTTTGAACAAAAACAAAAGAAAAAATTATAATAACCGACACAATTTCCTTTTGTTGGCTGGCAACTTTAAGTTTTTTGGAAAACGAACAATAATAAAGAAATTTTATTGAGATTGAAAAAGTTTACTTTTCTTTTTTGAACGTAAAAAAGTTAGACAAATAGTTTTGGAAATTGGAAAAACGAATTAAGCTATCGATATTATTAAGATTGATTTGTGGATGGAAGTGGTTTTGTTTGTTTTTTATTATTTTCATGTTCTGTGGTTTTGTTGTTGTTTGGAAGTTTAGTAAGGCATGGCTTATTTGGTTTTGGTAATATTTTTTCTTTTTTGTGATTATTGGTTTTGTTTTTGTATTTTGAGTAGTAAACGAAACGAACGTTCGATTATTTATAAATTAGTTTTTAAATCAATTTATAATTGAAGGAAAAAGGAATAAGTTTGATTCGACTGTTCAACAGATGCAATAGATATTCTAATTCATAGCTATGACTCCACATTTTTAAGTTCTTATTGATGTCGAGTAATGATAGAATATCTGCCTTTGCTCGTTATTCTATAACGGTCTGTACAAATCGCACGTGATTGTGACTGTTTTAATACCGTTGTTAAATATCGTCATCAACCATGATCGGCTGAAATTAAATCCATATTCTAACCCGTTGGAATTAGGTTTTTATTGGTTTTCTATGTTGAAACCATGATTTACCACAACAAAATTCTACCTGAGGTGTTGATGGCACAAATTTAAAGAATGGATAACTTAACAATAAATTCTAGCACCTAATAAACTATGACATAGAATAGTTTGGGGCATAAGAATAAATCGTGATAGGAGGAAATGAAAAACTGTAGTTAAAGCAAATTTTTAAAAAAAATTCGGAAAAACAAACAAAAACGAAAAATTGTTGAGACAATAAAAGAGATCAAATTGTGCACGGAAATGGTATATCATTTTTGTTTTGGCTATTGGTTTGCATATTGGTTTCAAAATCAAGAAAACAATTCTGTTATCAAATTTAAGCTAGATGAATTTCTGCATATGAACTATGCAGGCAGGGTAGCTTTTGACTGTAAAGAATTAGATTGTGAAGGGTATGATTGTAAATTATTCACACTTGAAGATTTATTAGGTTCTTTGATAACTTCATGTATTATATTCTATAATCCGAACGCTACTTTGATAAAAAAAAAAAAAAACCATGATGACACTATCAACTATTCAAGTGTAAAAGTACGCAGTGCGTTTCTATGAATTAACTTTAATTCAACTCATGTTAAGCTGTTCTCAGCTTAAATGGCTCAACCGTTTGATGAAGGTGAACATCAATCAATATTGCCAGGGTTTTAAGAAGGGGTGGTGAAAGTCTGATCGGTTTAAAGTCTTTGTGGAGGCCAGTGAGTGTTTTCGTTTCAAAATGGAAAGCTACGTCAATTTAAGTCCAGGTTGAAACGCTGGTTTTTGAACTTGGGGGTCCCGGGTTCGACTATCATCTAGTTCAAAAGGTTTTTAAGCAAGATGTTCTGATCTTATCCATGGGCAAATAATTCGTTGAGTCTTCAAATTTTAATAATCTACATTTGACTATACCTCAAAGGCAATTTTTTTTAGGTAGAAGCTTCGTACTCAAACAAATGTTCAGCTGCTATCGTGGTAGAAGTTTTGGTTAGGCCCCAGCCATAGATGTTTAGGTGAATAAAACACAGGCTCTAGTAACTCTTCCTACACTAGTTTACAAGAAAAATCTCCCGAAATAAAACCCAACTTTTCTTATAGATTTGGACCTCCTGAACACGAATATCAAATTCATTTTTTTTGGTTAGCTCTTGTTTTTGAGATATTCACGAAAAACCAATTTTTTTGGTGATCAAAAATGTTGTTTCGGTTTTTGCGTCTCATATTTTACAAAACCAACAAATTAAAAATATTAATGAAACAAGTGCATAGTAAATATACCAACAAACATTTTGAGCTATATTTTGTAAAAACCCATTAAGGATTCTGGAAGTTACAGTCGAAAAAAGTTGAAAAAATACGAAAAAATCACGTTTTTTTTTAAATTTTTCCATTTTCAACGCCATAAATTTTGAACAAACATAGACAATAATTTTTTTTAATTTCTTGGAGCCTACAGTAGCTTCAATTTTCTTTCTTTTAAGCTAAAAGATACGAATAGTGGTGCAGTTTGCACCAAGTTATTCAAGTTTTCCCAAAGAAAGTCAAAACTCAAAATTTGGAAAAAATAATTTTTTACTTAATTTATTGTGCCATAAATAATAATTTTATAAGTTCAGTCGTTCTCAAACATCAGTAAAGAATTATTTTAAAATAGTAAAGTTTAATTTCCATTTTTGTTTTCGAAGTTGGGAATTGGATCGATATGAGACGTATAAAGAAAAATAAAAACAAAAGATAATGAATTGTGAAGAGAGGCAAAACATCAGAACTATTTAAGTTAGTTCAAGCACCATAAAGTTAAGCCCCTATTTATGTCTATTAATACCTGTAAGGTTTGTTTATTATCTGTTTTCTCTTTTTTTTGTTTTTTGATAATGTAAATTTTTTTCTATCACCGCCCACCTTGTGTTACTCCTTACGTTTATGATCATTTTAAGTTTAATTTAAGAAAGCAATTACTTCTCCTTTTTAATAGTTTTTCGGTTTTCCCAACTTTTGCTTAATTAGTTTAAAGAGGTTTCCTTTTAAGTAATCGTCGTATGCTTAGTTGCAAATATAATCTCTCTGAGGATAAATTTAATTCCAAACATTGAAGTGAAAATAATAATTAAAAAAGAAAAAATATTACAAATATAAATTTTAAATTGTGTATTCTTTTTAACAATCAATTAATCAATAGTGATAGCTGCCTTTTAAAGCAAAATAAATTGTTAGTTAAGTGCGAAATCAAGTTTATTTAAATGGGGTCGTCAAGAAGTTTCAAGTGTAAAAATAGCACAAATTTATTTTGTTTTATTTGTGGAAGTTACATAATACATACTGCTAAATCACCCCACTAACTGATATTTTCCAACTCCTAAAATAAATCCGAGGTGGGAGGAGCTAGATCATGTCCAAAAACTTCACAAAAAAAATCTCAATTTCGAGAAAAATCATATACAAATAAAAAAAACTTTTGTCAAAAGAGGACATTTCAAATTCAACTAACTTATATTTTCCAACTCCTAAAATAAATCAGAAATGAGAGGAGCTAGATCATGTCAAAAAACTTCACAAAAAAATCTCAATTTTGAGAAAAATCATATATACAAATAAAATACAACTTTTGTCAAAAAAAGACATTACATAATCAACTAACTGATATTTTCCAACTCCTAAAATAAGTGCGAGGTAGGAGGAGCTAGATCATGTCAAAAAACTTCACAAAAAAAATCTCAATTTCGAGAAAAATCATATACAAACAAAATACAACTTTTGTCAAAAAAAGACATTTCATAATCAACTAACTGATATTTTCCAACTCCTTAAATAAGTCCGAGGTGGGAGGAGCTAGATCTACTACGAAAACAACTTATATATAAATCAATTATGTTGCAGAATTGAAATTATTCGTAAAGTTGAATTTTTATTCCAAGTTTTGAGTTTTGACTTTCTTTGGGAAAACTTGAATAACTTGAAGGAAGGAAAATAGAAGTTACTATAGGCTCCAAAGAATTAAAAAAAATTAGTGTCTTTATTTGTTCAAAATTTATGGCGTTTAAAATGGAAAAATTTGAAAAAAAACGCGAATTTTTCGTATTTTTTCAAATTTTTTCGACTGTAACTTCCAGAGTCCTTAATGGATTTTTACAAAATATAGCTCAAAATGTTTGTTGGCATATTTACTATGCACTTGTTTCATTAATGTATTTTATTTGTTTGTTTTGTAAAATATGAGACCCGAAAACCGAAACAACATTTTTGATCACCGAAAAAATTGGTTTTTCGTGAATATCTCAAAAACAAGAGCTAACAAAAAAAAATGAATATGATATTCGTGTTCAGGAGGTCCAAATCCATAAGAAAAGTTGGGTTTTATTCAGGGAGACAAAAAAAGTCCAAAATTTGTAAACTAGTGATTAGATTTAAGCAGGCGAACCGACGACTCATTGTTAATTACGAATATTACTAGTTCTGAGCTCTCCGCTCTTTCTGCTACCAAAGCTTCCGTTGTATTTTGCGCCTGAGCTTTCGATCTACTTAGGATGTTTTTCAAATTTTAACCACATGCCTCTCCATGATAGATATTTTGTAGAGTATAGGAGTTACTGCTACTCCACACATATGGTAACTTTATGAAAAATCCTGAACCATGCCGCCTCTCTGCACTTAAGTAATAGAGAATGATTAACCTTCAGGATTGAGCAAAAACTAATTGGGCAGGAATATCTACTGATTTCTATTTTTCGGAGCTTATGCGAGCTTCCTTTTCAATCTTGTTCACCCGTAATATAGTTGTCTTCTTTTTTATCACTTTAAGTTTTAATAAATAAACAGTTATCCTTATGACCGCGTCAAAAGAAAGTTTTTTCGGTTTATTAAACCGATGGGCGAAGTTTTCCGATCGTTTTGATTTCGTTTTCTTGTTTTGTTTTGTGCATTTAGTTCCAAGATAGCATATATGTCGATCTGTACAAAATCTTTGTATTTAACAGATAAGTAAAGATCAGTTAATAAAGCACCATATATTCGATACACTGTTTGCAACTATTCGGGCATCCGCTCTGGCAAAGAAATTTAAATGGCACAAATGTTTTTATTGTACTTTATTTGAATATACATTTCTGTATATATGCAAGATAATGTTTTATCTACAGTAACCTGGTTTAGAATTTTTAATTCTTTTCTTTCTGTGGCGTTGATACTCCGTGTAAGAGCGTTGCCAGGCTAATGTTGCCAGGCTAAGCTTCGAATATTTAACACGGTCATTCGCACCAGCTGCAAAAAATCTATGGCACCCGCTTTTTTTAAGATGATTCATTACATCCGTCTCCCATTGTACCTCTCTTTCGCCACCTCCCTGGGGTACTAACGTATATTTTTTTAATCATTTCCGACTGTGAATCGGCTCGTAGAACATGCCCAAACCAAGCAATCCAATTGTAATGGATGCAATCTTTTACATCAGGACTTTCAAGAAGATCTCTGATTTCAAAGTTATATCGGGTCTGTACTCTCTATCGTCTGACTTAACTAGACCAAAAATAGACTAAATTCAGATAAATATGATTCTCCATTTTGTGGAGATTCTCCATTTTGTTTTCTCCATTTTGTGATATGAAATATGATTCTCCATTTTGTTTTCACAAACGTGACCCTTACACTTAACCACCGCTTTAATCAATTTCTTGTATAACTTGAGTTTGGTGTGAAGTTTAATTGAGGGGAAAGTTTGATTACCTGCATCGATTTTAGCTTCTATGTCTGTAAGTATGCTGTTGTTTGAGTCAAGCATTGATCCCAAATATTGAAAAGATTCAATTCCGTCAAATCGTTCATCGCCGCCCATCACATCTTTCTGCTCAGCTTCTCTTTAAACATTCAAATGTTTGGTTTTATCGTAGTTAATTTGCAGACCAATTTTTCTAGCACCACTCTCAAGCGACTTGAAAGCCTTATTTATAATACAGCTTCACTTCGGTCAAGGATGAGAACATCATCAGCGTATGCGATCATCTGTACCGAGTTTATTGTCAAGATATTTTTTTTTATTATTAATTAGTTAGACATGTTTAGCACACTAAATATAAATATGAAATATTCATTATTTAGACTCTTTGAATATCCGAACAAACCATGTCAACTATAAAGGAAGGAGATGAGAAAAATGGAAGGAATAAGGATATAGGGATAACTATGCTAATTGTTTTGAATGATGATGAACATTTTCTTTAAATGCCTGAGGGGAAAATTCATCGGAAAATACAGAGGAAGGCATTGAGTTCCACAATTTGGCCACTCTATTAAAATAGTCGATCTGGAAGGACACAGTTCTACAACGAGGTATTTGTACAACAAATGGATGGGATAACTTGGCAGCTCTTGTTTGTCGATTATACTGCGCACACGATAGAAGGACATTTTAAATTTCCTTAGAGGAGAATTTGCTAAAGTTATATTTATAGTAGATTGACAATTCAGCCACATTTCTTCTGTGCTGGAGTGAATCAAGCTGGTCCGTTAGTTCGGTATTACCAATCAACCGTATTGCTTTTCTCTGTACAGAGTTTAGACTTTTTATTGCTAACTGACAAGCACCTCCCCAAACATGACAGCAGTACTCCATACATGGACAAATAAAGCACTTGAAGATTAGCAAAATTTGCTCGGGATTGAAATACTTTTTACATCGACAGTTTTTGCATTGCAGATATAGCGAGGTTGAACACATGTTTATTCCGTTTCAGGTTATTTTGAATATCCACTCCAAGGAGTCTAACTGATTCAACCTCACGCAGCTCCTCATGGTTTATCTTAATAAGGAAATTTTTCTATCGCTCTATTCGTGAAAGACGGCAAAGTTTGGTTTTGGTTGGATTAAATGAAACAAGATTACGATCGCCCATTCCATTATACAATCGAGGTCTTTGTAGATAGAATCAATTAGCAGCTCTCCATCAGTGGTGACTGCAGTATGAGATTGAAATTTGGGAGATGCATGTGATGCATGCATTGTGCTTACTGCCTTTCTGTGATATGGGTTGAACGCTGGCCAGCTTCCAAGAATCGGGAAATATTCCGGTTTTATAAGATAAATAGAAAATTTTTGTTAAAATTGGAGCTAGTTGCCTAGCAAAGTTTTTAAGAATGAAGGGTGGAATATCGTCGGGGCCAGCAGATTTGTTGATATTGATAGAAAGAAGCATTTTCCGTACAATATTGCAACGAAAAATAATTGGTTTCATTTTCGTTACAACTGGGGGAATGAGTGTAGGAGAATGGGGGAGTTCAACTATGTTTGAGTTTTCTGCGAAAATACGACCCAAAAGATCCGCCTTCTCTTTCGAGTCGCTCACGGGAATGTCATTCAGGACTAAGGTTGGAATAGAGGATCGTGTAAAATTGCTCTGGACTGTTTTAACTGCCTGAAAGAAACTACGTGAGCCAGATGGGTGCTCGGCGAATTTCTTTGCTTTCTTCTGGATAAACGCTTCTTTGTCCAAGTCTATTTTAAATTTACTAATATTTCTGGCTTTCTTATAGGCGCTATGGGTTTCAGGTGTTTTATTAGCATTATACGTCTTAAATGCTTTGCGTTCATTCCTTACTGCCTCATCAACATCCCGCGTGAACCAAAGCTCAGTTTTAGGAGCGATTAATCGATTTGGAATAAACCGCCGTATTCCGTCTTTATGATTTCAGAAATTCTTATTGCCGATGTGCTAGGATCTTGATCAACACATTAAATAGTTTTCCAAGGTGTTTCATCATAAAAGTTTCTCTGTCCCTCCCAGTCAGCGCGTTTATAGTTCCAAACGCGACGAAGGTTTGCTTTAATTTGTGTCGGTGATGTAAATTGCACTATTGCTGATATTAGTAAATGGTCCGATGTTTCGAGGGGTTGTTCAACTTTTGTCTTCGTAGTATCTGGTTCGTTTGTCAAAAACAGATCCAGCAAATTATTGTTATGATGTGAATTGTCTGCGATTCTAGTGGAACACTCTATCATTTGCGTCAAACCGTGATAATCTGCGAGTATCAGTTCGGCTTGTCTTCCTACGTCGTCAGTGCGCGATGAATATTTAAGCCAATCGTCTCCAAGAATGACCAGTCTTGCTTTGGGGTAGTCCGTGGTAATCTTGTCTAGATTAGCCGATATTTTATCGAAAAAGGGACATCCTGTGGGAGAATTTGGGGATCTGTATAATCCTATTATAAACATAGTTTCATCAACGCCTGAGATCTTCAATGCGATAGAATTATGGTGCTACGAGTTCAACTCGTAGGCCCTAATTCTCATACATGAAAGTGAATCTCCAACTTATACACAGACACCATGCTTGTTGTAAAAGGAATGTTTCAATTCGTAACTAGTTATCCGGTATTTATCGAGATCTAATTTCGATGCTTTGCCACTAACAATTGTTTCGGTAAGAAACAATATGTCATGTTTATTTTTTTCGATGTAGTGATGAACCACGTTTAGATTCGAATTGAGACCTCTTATGTTGGTGAAGTCGATGCTAAGCTGTTGGTTCACTCTGCTGCCATTTTGTTGAGACACAGACTTACCCTTTGAAGTTGCAGGTATAGATACTGAAATTCGGCCAGGCCTAAATTTCAACACTACACAATTCAAAATAAACTGGGTATCTTTGTCTCAAAAACACGATAACAGGTTTCATGCAACAGTAGCACGAAAAGAGAAAAACGAAACAAAAATGGGGACACAAAAGACACTAACAAAATTGAAGAGTACAAATAAAGGGTTAAATTTGAAATTCCTACTAACAACTAAAACGAGATTTTACATTTCCTATTACCAAGTAATACAAAACAAATTTATTAAAATGCAATATTTAATAATAATAGTTTAGGAACTGAAGATGACGTAAGTCGAAATCGATATTCTGTAAATTAAAAATAAAATCAAATTGTTACTATAAGGAAGTATATTATTATTAATAAAATAAAATTAAAAATAAACAGTAAAAAGTATATTTTTAAATATTACATTTTAATTCAAAAGTGACAAAAGCACACGAACAGTGAATAATATGGATAACCATAATAACACATATAAAACAAATTTATGCTTTAAAATAATAAATAAATTTATTACATCAAAGCAATAAAAGGTAAAATTTTACCTGCCTACCTGGTAATAGCAAATATAAAATACCAAATAATTTTTTAATACAGAACAATCTCATCAATTATATAATTGTCTCCGCCTCCGTTCTTCAACACTTCTATTTTCATAGACACTAACACAAACACTATAATATACACTTATTTTTCTATTTTCGATTATTTTTTTTTTGTTTCTTTCTCCTTTAAAATTTAGGAGATAACACTAACACAAACACTATAACATACACTTATTTTTCTATTTTCGATAATTTTTTTTGATTTTTTTTCCTTTAAAATTTAGGAGACAACCTTATTCGTCTGACTCCGATTGATGATTGCTTAGGTGTTGAAGATATTGTTGTTATGATATTTTCGGTAGTTTCTTCTGACTGCACACATATTTGCGCGTCTCTTTGTTGCTGCTGGTCACTAGAACTGAAAAGATTCTCAAAATAAGCGGCCAAAGTATCTAAAATTTTTTTAAGGCCTACTATTATTTCCCCATTTCCGTTTTGAACATCTGTCGATCTTGTTTGAAGTCCCTTCTTTAATGTTTAAATGTTCATAAATGTGGTCCATCCTGATGCTAAGGTTATTATAAAAACCTTTTTACACGTTTATATGGTAAGTCGCTTGATCTAAGAGAGACCCCGCGCCAAGCCGCCATGGAGAACAGACGCTTGAGTCGCATTGGTTTTAAAGCACCAATTCTCCGTGATCTAGCAGCATTAACTAAGTTGTTTTTACTCTGCCTGCCTCCGATACAACAACCTGATTCTGTCAGCATTACCCAGGTAGAACGGCGTTTGAATCCACTACACTTAAATTTTGAATGGATATTGAATTTATTAAGGATTTTTATAAGCAACTTGCTCATGCTACTTAAGTTTAGTTGCTTACAAAAATCCTTAATAAATCCAATATACAAACAATCAAAATTTTAGTCTAGTGAGTTAAAATTTATAAACCAGTTTAATGTGCATGGAACATTTTCTTTCACATTTAAATAAAATCCAGAATTTAAATCGGAGTTAATAGCCAATCTCATCTAATTGGAAATGGTCTTCCAAACTCGTAGATCACACAGTTATTCATTCAATGCTAACAAAGTTGGAGTGTGAAAACAGTAAAATATGTGTTCGTAGAATAAAATTCAAACTAAGACATACACTAGAATTGAAAATTAAATAACAGAAAGTTCTAAACATAAGATGGTATATTTCATGTCATCCAGATAATTATTGGTAAATGTTTATAAACAAAAATGTTGTCTAATATACGTTTGTCGAAAAAATTTTTTAACGAAATTTATATGTATAAATGACTTTTCCATGATACACATAATGTTATTTATGCACAATTACAATTCAGTGATCAAACCCAGCGCCTTTTTGACCAAATTATCCAAATCAAGCCAACACATTTTACATACCCTCCTACATGTCTCACATTTTTTGGCTCGTGTTTACCCAAAACGTCGAGTGTCAAAATATTTTGAATCTATCTGCATCAATCTAAACCATTCTTCTCTAAATCTAGACTATTCTAGACTGAATAAAACAAAATTCTCGTTTTCTTAATGTTCAATGAATAATGTTTTTTTGGTATTAGTTGTTACGATTAAAGAAGACAAGCATTAAGGTCACGTTTTTAATGCGGTTCAGTGTCGAAAATATAAAACGATTCTGTAAGAATTGTTACAAAAATCGTTGCTATATAGATTTATCCGTAATACCCTTACCTTTTTATTAAACTATTTATGTATTGATTTTATGTTAACTCTAAATGAAATTAAATTTTCGCTAATCTGTAATAATGTGTTATTTCTATGTAATTTTAAATCTAATTAACCTCAAAAACAACAAAATTATATTTGATTTCGATTGGAAAAAAATTAAATAAAAAAAAATAATTTGAGCGCGGTTAGTTTATAAATCGTTGGTTTTATGATTTGAGTTTTAGGTAGATTTCATATAAAAATCTACCTATTGCAATGGGCTTCATCTCGGAATTTCGGAAAAATTTTTGTGCCAAACGACTATATATGAAAAGCGGAGACGAAAAATCAAAAAAAAAAAAAAATTTATATATATATATATATATATATATATATATATATATATATATATATATATATATATATATATATATATATGTATATATATATATATATATATATATATATATATATATATATATATATATATATATATATATATATATAAACGATATGAGATATAACGAAAACGACCGGCACTCTCACGGTCGCATTTGTTGAGGTAGATCAAAAAAATTTTCTGTACTTGTGTGTTCTATTAATATCTTGGACAAGTTCGTGAATCAGCAAAATCCGACACGTGGTTAAGAAACTAGAGGCTTTTTTCTGAAAAAATTTGATTTTTTAAAACCGTTATAACGGCCGTTTGCATACTAATATTTCAAAAAATTTAACAAATTTAGAATTTTTGAAATCTTTTTTATAAATTTGTTTTAAAAATAGACCTCTGCAGTTAGAGGTTCCTGAGTGAGCGGCTCCAACAAAAACGTTTGCAAAAAAAATTTTTTTTTGAAACAACCGGCACTCTCACGGTCGCATTTATAAAGCCAGATCAAAAAACCTTTTTTAAAAATGTGCGTTTTATTAATATCTTGGACAAGTTCGTAAATCAGCCCAATCCAACACATGGTTAAGAAACTAGAGGCTTTATACTAGAAAAAAACTCTGTTTTTTAGATCCGTTATAACGGTGGTTTGGATTCTAATATTTTTAAAAACTTCATAAATTTAGAATCTTTGAAACCATTTTAATCAGTTTTTTTCAAAAAAAATACCTCTGCAGTTGGAGGTTTCTGAGTGAGCGGCTCCAACAAAAAAGCTTGTAAAACACAAAATGCGTTTGAATCAACCGGCGCTCTCACGGTTGCATTTGTAGATCCAGATCAAAAATCCTTTCTTAAAAATGTGTGTTTTATTAATACCTTGGACAAGTTCGTAAATCAGAAAAATCTGACACATGGTTAAGGAACTATAGGTACTAGAAAAAAAAGTGGTTTTTTTAATCCGTTATAACGGCCGTTTGGATACTAATATTTTTAAAATCTTCATAAATTTAGAATTTGTGGAAACACTTTAATCCGTTTCTTATAAATATCAACCTCTGCAGTTAGAGGTTTTTGACTTGTTGGCTTCAACAAAAAAGTTTGCAACAATCCCCAACTACAATTTCCAAAAACCTTATAACAGTCAATGTCAACCTTATAACAGTCAAAAAAAATAAAAGATTTGAATAGAAGAAATTCATTTTTTTTTCTTAGGAATAAACTATTTTGATATTTTGCAGTAATTGCACGACATATGATATAGAGTAGGTTTGTGTCATAAATTGTCACACACATGTTCTGTGGTAGATTTGTTATTTGTTTGTTGCAAAATTGGATAGATATAATATTGCTTGTTGGTAGCTAATTTTCTTTTTAAAATTTGTTTGATATCTGTTTGAAATTAGTTTGTTTTGTTTAAATTAATCTGATACATCAGATTCTACTGGTACACAAAATTGTCTGATCTCGAAATCTACCTATTTCTAGCGGATATACGTGCCGCTTGGACTTTTTTTAAATTGTTTTTATTTTCTCTCGTTGCTGCCTGTTGAATAATGAAATGAGGTAAACAAATATAGTCGGTTTTGTGTGTTTTTGTTTTTTAACTTCATATTGGAGGTAGAGTTGTTTGGTTTTTATTATAAAAATAAAATTTAATATAATATTTTTTTTTAATAAAATCAGGGATAACAATATGTGTCACAACAACACATAAAAACCTTTTAAGACCAAAATCACACAACAAGATGCGTTCTATTAAGGTTTTGATGGATGCTAATTTTGTGCCATCATCTAGGAACATGCTATTACTGAGATAGAGAGTGCTACCATTGACTGAATACATTTCATCCGCCAGTACCCCTATGTTATATGATATGTAAGATCTCACGTTAACTCGTTTGTCAATAATAAGGATTGGAGTACGTGGGGTTGTCACATCCATCAATCAAAAATTAAAAAAATTATAAATCAACCAAAACTGATCTCTTCATCTGGTCTTTTCGATTGCGTCAAGTTACTCAAAATTACGATTGATATAATCCATAATAGCATCTGAATATTCAAATTCGAAAATCTGTTTAAACGTTGTTTATGTATAAGTAAAGAAAAATAAGCTCTACAATGTAATTAATCATCAACCCAATATGTGATGACACTATTATGTATTCTATTGAAACGTTATCACTCGCTCTTCATATATTATGTCAAGCAAAAAATTCAACGAATTTATCAACTTTTATTACCATTTTTTTTTCAACTTTATTACTGTGTCTTTTTCCATAGATGTTATTCCACATTAATCCATATAGTATCCATGAAAATCAAAACCATTCATTTATAGTAAAACGGGTGGTTTAAATGCTACGTTTAGAATGATAAATTATTAGAGATTGTAATAGGAAACAAAATTAGGTCTGCATTTTTGTTAAAGTTACAAATTTTATATCTGGATTAAGGCTATTTAATTTTGAATAATAAATTCTGAAAATTGGATCATTTTTTTGGAATCAAGCACAGTAAGCGAAATATTAAATTATTTAAATTATATATTAAAGCAATGAAAAGGATTGCAACATGTTTTAGCATTTCATCGCTCTATTGTTTCAAACATCCTTGGATACTGAAGGAGAGAGGCAAGAATAATGGGGTTAAGTAAAGAAACACTGAAATTTAAAAGTTTGATGTTTGTTATGCAAGATTGAAACTATTTATAATATTTTGCGTAATTATTTTAGAATTAAAAGTTTAGGAATCATTTCTAAGTCGTACCTACATACAAAAAATTGCTAAAAAAGAATACCACTATGGCTAGGTTTTAGAAACAATTTTATTGATGTTGGTGTTCCGTAAAAAGTTCCATTCCAGTTGTGGAAGTCTCACCATTTCTTGGTAGCTGAAGAAACGTTTTTTCATGGGCAAACTAAAAATCCCCGGCAAAAAACTATTGTATCAATACTTGCCTGATACCAAAATTCTCTTTTTGCCTGAAGTACTAGCCCGACCGATAAACGTAGAGTTTCAGTTTATGTAAGGTTCGTTCATGTCCGCGAACCATTATATTAGATTCAATTCGGTGATGATATGTTGTATATATTATACTCACCCTACTACTCCCTTGTGAATACCGAGTTAGAGCACCTCATCCAATCCCATCTCCTGTAGGAGTTTCAGGATATGGAGAGGGTTTAAGATTATTCAGGTCAAACTCGTTAATATTATACTCTCCTAGAGGCAACCTTTTCGAGCAGATCGAGGCTTCACAACCTTGAGAAAACAAACTGGGGTCTCCTCTTACTATAGACAGAATCTACACTCGTCCCTCGGTTTCGACCCAATGTTCTTAAGGTGTTCTCTTGGTTTTTCTGTAAGAACTTCTTTCGGTATTCTCAGGTTGTTCCTATTCAACCTAGAGCACATCACTGCTCTCGCTAGATTAAATGGTCCAATCAACTCCTTGGATTGCTCGCGGTGTTGTTCCAGGTTTTGGACTATTCCGTCATAATTACTTCTCTCAGACTTTCATGTGCGACTTATATATCCAATCCACAAAAAAAATGCGGGCCAACAAAAGATGTTAAATGCCTTTCCAATTTGTCAGCTTCAAAGATGCCTCGCCTTTCCAATTTGTTTTTTCTTCATTAACTGCGATAACGGCATGATCAGGTTTCCAGGAAACTGTAACTTTGTTACTATTCCAACCTTACTAAGTTTGCTCTCACAATCCCCAATAATCTTGGATGTGATGGTGTATGAGCTTAACGCATTAACTGCTGCTTGGCAGTCCTACAAGATGATAATTCTCTTTTTGGGTAGACGTCCCCTGGAAGACGCTTGGGTAGACGTCTCATTCGTTGGCCCATTGGCTCACGGTATTTGGTCTTTGATCCAAATACTCACGCACCCACCCCTGACTCGGTCTTTAAACCATATACGTATTATTTCATTACATCGTTACTAAAATGGTACGTAGTGGATGTCATATACTATCGAAGTTTGAACTGCTTATTTATTTCCTCTTTAGAAAACTCAAGCAAGGGATTCTCCTTTGAAAGACTTTCTCGACAATTAAACCCGATCGTTCCTGCTTTCCAATCCATGCTGAATTTAGGTATGGTAAAGACTTTCTCGATATTTAGACCTGATCTTTCCTTTTTTCTAATCCATGCTGAATTTCAGTATGGTTCCCCTGGCTGTACTATTAACCTGCAAGTCAAGTAGAGTAATTCCTCACAATATCTCCATTAACACACTAGGACATGTTCTCATTGCCCCCATGATGCGGATGCAGGTCAGTCTCTGCACTTTTCCCAGCTTTGTCTTCCCATCGTTAAGTTTTGCTCTTTTGTTACATACGACTGCTCCGTTATTGATGTCTTGTCTCACTTTCATGGTATACATCCATCCGAATACCTGTGCTGCACTTCCCTGTTTTATCTACAAGGTTTGTGCATACCATCAGACGGCCTTATCTTCCACCACTTCCAAGTAGTTTCTCAACAGAAGTTTGCTATCAAGAATTACTTCCAGTATCAATTCTCCTGTGCAGATTCAATTCAGGAACGTTTCATGATGATGGGTTCCATGCTAAGTTTTCTTTTTTTGGTGAATCAGACTAACGCAGTTTTACTCAGATTGAGTTTTAATCCCACAGAAGAGCACCAGGTGTCTACTAAATTCAGTCCTCTCTGTAAAAAATCACAGAGTTTTTTCGAACTAACCTCTGGTGATAATGATAATGTCAGCATCTAACACATCCAGTCAGTTGTGGTGCTGTTAACCTTTTTTCCCGGTTAGACATTTCTTAACTGCTCCATGCTAGGTGTTATAAAAAGCTCCTTGAATGTTCAAATAAACATACAAAAACTTATATGTTATCCACTGCCTCCACTAATTCTTTCATCAATTTGAACAGTGCAGTTTCCGTTGATCTGCCCATTCTGTACGCGTTTTGACTATCTTGCAAAGTAATACTCACCAAGGTATTGGTTCGTATGTGGTTGTCGATCACCCCCATCGTTTTTAACATAAAAGATGTTAGTAACCTAGATGTTAGATGTCAGTAACCTAGTCATTCAGATGAGACCAAAAATTGCATTTGCTAAAGCTAGAGATTTTACTGCCTTCCCGGTTACCGATACCTACTCTATCACCTTTGCTCACTCGTTGTTTATCGTGGATTAGAATTGGCAGTCAGTAATTGGAGAAGTGAACGGTTAGGAACATAAAAATAAAACAAACCACCACAAAAAAAAACATGGGACTGCCATATTAACCTACATCGCATAACCTAATGAAGTTGCAAAAATCCCTCCAGCCACAGATATCATTACGAAAAACCGAACCCAATAATAATGAAATTAACATTTTTAAAAGCCTGTCATCTGCATCCCCTTTACATTGACCAGATCACCCTTTCTGACTCGTGTACCATATTTCTAACTGATAACCCTAAAGTCATACTTAAGCTAAGACGGTTCTGAATCACTACAAATTTGTTATTTGAATTGGTCAAGCATGTCCTCTTGACATAGGTAAGATAAATTCAATTCAATCTTTGCATTAGTTGATACGGTCTCGGTTCAATGCAAATTTATTTAATGATTTGGAAAAATACCTTCGGAGACTTGACATGAAGAACATATAGCCAAAACCAGAAAAATATATGTGTCAATTCCTCTTCACAGCGCTCCAGGAAAATCAATTCGTTTCCACATCTAATGAATTGTGCCAAACGTCTCGATATCCTGAGATACTTTTTAAGTAGATAAAATGTTCAAACAAAGTAAAAAATTGAGTCTCCTTCCACACCAAAATTTGTTCATATTTTTTTGCAGGGTTTGCCAAATGTACAAAATAAAACTGTTAGTTTGGATACTCGTAAATAAAAAATAACGACAAATTTAAATTTATATTAGGGAGTTGAACATGGTAGTCCCAGGACGGATTATCTATATATATAAAATTCTCGTGTCACAGTGTTTGTAACCAAACTCTTCCGAAACGGCTTGACTGATTTCCATGAAATTTAATGTGTTTATACGGTAGGTCTGAGAATCGGTCGTAAACTATTTTTTTATACCCTTAAGTGATAAGGGGGGCCCTCCCCCTAAAAATTTTTGTATTTTACAGACAAAATTTTTTATTTTTTTATGATTTGACATTAAAAAATACATATAATCCTTAATAAAATATTTAATAATAATATTAAATTTTAAAAAACTCCTTGTTTAGTTCGCACAAAATTATTTTATTTTATTAATATTTATTTATAAAATTATTAATAAAATACCTCGATTAATTTCGGTTTATACAACCATTTTCAAGAGGCATAAAAATATTAAAGAAAAAATTAAACATTGTAAACAAAAAGTAAACGAAAAAATATTAACTACTTTAATCAAACATTTAAATATTTGCAAAATAAAGGTAGAAAGAAAATAATGAACAAAAACATTTTTTATAATTAAATAATTAAACATGTATTAATATTAATAAAACTAAGTCTGTAAGGGTAAGCCATTACATAACTAAAAGAATCTAAATAATAATTTCTTTTTTAAATTTAAATAGTGATCTCAAACAAATCCGGGTTAGTTAAAGGCGAAAAAATGACGTCAGTTTGCAAGTTTAATAAATTTTGGTTATGGAAAAGAGCTTTTCTAATTTCAAAAGATTCCAGAATATCAAGTTTTGTACCTTTAGATTCAAAATGAAGAATTTTTAAATTTGAATTATTATTGAAAGAACTATTATGGTTTTCAGATAACAAATGATTAGAAAAAGTTGAAGAAGAATGTCCATATCTCAAAGCTCGAAAATGTTCAGCTGAACGATCTTCAAAACTACGACCAGTTTGTCCAATATACAAGGCATCACAGTCATCACAGGATAGTTGATATACTCCACTTTTAGAAACATTTTTTTGTTTCATTTTATTATTTACAAGAAGATTCTGTAAAGTATGATTATTATAGAAAGAACAACTCAAATCGGTGTATTTAGAAATAATATTTCCTAGTTTTTGGCTTACTTGTCCATTATAATAAATTTTACGCCAATGTTTTGTTTCAGGTACAGAAACTGGATAAATTTGCCTATAAGCGAGACGTTTGAGGTTTTTGTTAAGAATTTTATGAACCAAAGTTGGTTCGAAACCATTTTCACTAGCGATGTTTAAGATTGTGTTAAATTCTTTATTAAAGTTTATGGAAGAGAGTGGGATTTTAATAAGTCTATCAACTAATGAATAAAGAGCTGAATGTTTAATATTCAGAGAATGATTGGAGGTGGAGTGAATAATCGTATCTGTGTAAGTTGGTTTGCGAAAAATATTAAAATCAAATTTAGTTTGGCTATGGTTGATAGTAATATCAAGAAAATTAATAGACTTCTCTATCTCTTTTTCAATTGTAAATTTAATAGAGTTACATTTTCCGTTAAGGATTTGAAGAAAAGAGTCAAGTTGTCGTTCGGTTCCAGTCCAAAGACAAAGAATGTCATCTACATACCTATACCAAAACAAAACATGTTGAGCAAGTGGAAGTGACACATCTAAAATATTTCTCTCAAACCAATCCATAAAAATTTCAGCTAGAAGGGGAGATAATGGGGATCCCATCGGAAGACCATCAGTAAATTTATAATATTTGTTATCAAAAACAAAATAGTTCTGTTCAACACAAGTTTTAAATATCATGCTGAGTTCGTTTTGAAGTTCAGAAGATGAAACAGAATTATTTATAAGATCAAAAACTATATCCTTAAGAATGTTAATAGGGAATATCCTTAAGAATGTTAATTAACCACTTCAGTGTCCAGTGTTATTGTATAACCAGTGTGTTTATGGTTGTTAATGACTTTGTATAACAACACTTTGACCTAAATGGAAGTAGTGCTAACCACTAGACCATTCAACACATATATACATACGGTAATAAAAATGTTCTATTTCATTTTTGCCCATTGCATGGAAATTGGTTCTATTGTCTATTATACCAAATACTTCCACACGGAATGGCATTTTGATAATTTGTTTGAAAACCAGATTTCAAAAAACGATTTAGTGCATTTGTTCAAAACAGCAGTTGACATGATGTATGTGATACATATATAAGTTTCAATAGTTCAGGTTGATAAAACGCCTTCTAGACGACATGTGAGAAGATTTAATGTTCGAACAATAAACGAAGTGACAATTAATAAAGTCGGCAATAAATTTCAACCAAGATATATTTTTGTCAATAAAAGAAGGATTAATGATTCGAGGGGAAGAAGATGAAGAAAAGTCAATTGTTTTACCAATGCATGGTAGATATGCATGCAAAAACATTCGAAACAGAACGTTTAATATTTTTTCGTTTAAATCAAACCAAGCTTTTCTCTGAAGTACCAGTTTATTTGCGAGAGCCAATTTAATATGACGGTTATTCACAACTAACGCACATACACAAAATCATCTCAAATGCACACGGCAAATATCCGATGCCAGCTTCGATAAAGATTTGTAGGATGTTGTGACGATAAATATGTAACATGAGCTTTCCAGAACATTGAATCCACTGAATCCAAAGTACGCAAAGTGATATCATCATGAATATCCTTTATATAAAAGAAGAGCCGCAGCAGATGGCGGTAAGGTAACAACATATGAATATGCGAAACGGGAACATGGAAATAGTTCCTAAAACATGGATGGTTGTTCCATATTAATCCTTTGCTACAAAGAACATGCTGATCGCACATAAACTTGGAATACGGTAAATGCGTCAAATCAGTCAAATCGTTAGTTAGAAAGTACCTTAGTAAAGGCAACATTTCAGTTTTAGCGTGCTACAATGAAGCAGCACTGGGATGTATGCATCATTCATCAATGACACGTGCAGCGCGTCACCTCCAAACTAAGTTCGGGCTTTGTTTGAAACCATGCTGACCGCTTACTGTTCTTTATCTACAAGAACTTTATGGGAAAAAATATTAATCGCACATGGTTGATGATATTTCCTGCCCAATATAGCAAAATTATTGAAGATCTGTGCGTAAAATTCGCGAACTTTGTTCTCAATCAATTACTAATGCTACCGCCGAATCGATCTGCTCCGTCGGTCAATGTGAAATTACGTCGTTAATATAAATACAATACTGATGATTAGGTTTAATATAAATACAATACGGTTGATTTCAATTCAAAAGATCACAATTGTCAATTAAATTGATATTTGCAATCACCATAAAAAAAGATCACGCTCAATCATTAAAAGTGTGCGCTTTAGATGTAGAACGGATTGATTTTCGTATGGACAATTATATGTTGCGTAGACAGAATAGAAGCATAAAACTAGATAATCTCTATATCTGAACCAACAATGGAGCCACAACAAATAATGTATAACCTGAAGAAGCATCGAGAAATTGAACATTAGAAACCTGTAGGTTCTCTTTTCTTAGTGAGCACTGAGCACATTGAACATTTGGGTACTGCGAACATTTGTAAATCTATTTATGTTCTGTATACTGTTCTATATAGAGATGACACACCTCTACTAATTCAACAAGTTACTTACATTTTTTTTTGCTTACTTGAAAACTTATTTGATCGCTAATTTTTCATATATCCGAACTGATCAGCTAGAGTGCTGATTATTTTTCATCCATATTTTTGAAAAGATAAATTAAAAATTATGCTATCATTCTCATTACCACTTTTTAAAATCATTGCTACTACGTCAACAAAATGTCTGTGCACAAGCTTTATTTATAAGCGTAGCAAAGCACGCCGGGTCCTGCTAGTATATCAATATGAATCTTTTG
The DNA here is from genome assembly GCA_963693315.1 of Diogma glabrata. Lineage (NCBI taxonomy): Eukaryota > Metazoa > Arthropoda > Insecta > Diptera > Cylindrotomidae > Diogma > Diogma glabrata. Next base: position 196,673,368 of record OY856186.1, on the reverse strand, counting down.
TATAAAAACTAATACCGAATTATACCTGTATTAGTAATTTTAAACGATTTTGTAAAAATGCCTTAGATGAAACAAAACAGTTTTACACTGTTTGGTAGGGTGTCTAGGGGCTACCAAGCGTTATTTTGTGTGGGAGATTTAATTAACCACATAAAACCGAGATACTGCTCATTAAAGTTTGTCTTCTATTCCTTTTCAATAGATGCTCTGGTACTCGAATTCGATCTAGGGACAGTAAACCGCTTTCTTTGGCATAAAATTAAAATTGAACCAGATTTCTGTAGACAAATACCATTTTTTAGATTATTATTGAGAAGAACTTTATATTATAACTATTGTCTTTAATTTTCAATTAACTAAAATTTTAAAATTCATGTTTATAGTTTTAAATTTATTAATTTAAACAACATTTTTTGTTGTTGTTTGAAAACCTGTGGGAAGACCAAAACACATTAATTATTCATACACGTTGTTTTCCTTTAATTTTTTGATTTACTAATATTTGACTTTAACAATCATAAAAAAGTTAAAGATTACAAAACAAAAAATTCGCATAACCTAATTTGAGTAAGGTGTGTTCAGTTGGCAGTTGCAATATAAAAAATAATTTTATAAATTACCATGCAATGCATTTAAATCATAAATACATTTTTAGAAAATATTACCACATTTCCACCTGAAACATTTAAAAACAACTTAACAATTATCTTGATAGTAGTTTTTTGCACAATTTAACCTACAAAAAATAAAATAAAACGAAAAACAAACTGACTTTTTGAATGTAGAACTACTAAAAAAGCTCGTTATAGCATTTCACAAGAAAATTTAATTTTCTTTTCAATCAAATAAACTTTAAAGTTTATTTTATTTTTTATTTAAGTAATTAATGAACAAAAGCAGTTATAATTAAAATAAAGTTTTATAAAATTATTTTATGTAATGACAATATTTGGTTGATATGTGAAGGAAACGGAAGTATATATTTTGAACTGTAAAGAATAAAATCGAAAAAAGATACAAATTTTTCAAACCGTCTTTGTACACAGATAATTATTTAAAGAAAGCTTATTTTTAATTTGAATTTAATTAAAAACTTTAATTGTTTTGTAAAACATAAAAACTAAAAGAAGAAGGTGGTGGTTCTCAATTTATGTATTAAGAAAGAGATAAGGTGTGTTAGATCGTTGCATAAATTTTAAGAAAAATATTAAGACATAACTTAATCGTTATGTCAGTATGCAGAGATATTTTAATTATTCTGAACCAAATAGTAGACACTGATTTTGTAAACATACTGAAGCATACTGAAAATATAAATGCTTGTGTAAAAAGTTTGTGCATTGCTTTTTTTCGAGTGGTTTGAATGGTAGAGTATTTTGATATCGCGCGGAAGATGATATCATAAAAATTTTCTTCTAAACCCCGGTAGCTAGAAATCAAAACAACTGATGCGTGCTAAAAAATAAATAATTTACTTAAAAAATCAAGAATTGGTTTTGACGATTACGACGAGGTTTGTATGTACTTAAAGATTTTTTCTTAATCTGCAATAAACTTAAAAACTCAACAAAAAACACAAATTGTGTGGTCACTATCTAGCTAATCGTCTTCGATATAGGTCTGAAAAGTATTCAACTCTGTTTACTTAAATTTTTGGTGTGAAACATCTATTGGCGCACCTTAAAAGAAAAAACAAATGATTTTGCGTCACGAAAAACGGTATAACAATTTTATGCCATCACGCCTAATGAAAATTAATAAATATTTTGAACAATATGTCATATTTTTTCTAAAATAAAATTTTTTTACAGAAATGAAAATTATTTTGAACTTTATTAATTTTATTCATAGTCTGTGTTCATGTAATACAAAAAATACAAATAGTACAGTAACTAAACATGAAAAATATGAAGGGGCTGATATCTCACAGCTCTGAGATATCAAGACTTCGGTCTGGGTTAAGGATTTTGATATAGTTTTCGGCGAAAAACTTTTATGAGGACATGGTTTTTAGTTTTTGGTAGCGATGTATATCAAACATAAATTTTTATGTTAGTACTTATATGTTTTATCCTGTTTAGGTATGTATTACAAAACTAACACGAAACATCAATACGTTGTCGGATAATTATATTTCAAAATAATAATTAAAATAATAATTATATTCGCAAATTCATATTTCTTTCAAAATTCCAAAAATATTGTAACAATTAAATTAAATTAAAAATTCAAACTTTTTTCAAACGAAATTCTAAAAATATTTCAAAAATTATTACAAAATTAAAGATTAAAACTTTTTTCAAATACTCTAAAAATATTGCATAAATTATAACAAAATCAAAAATTGTAACTTTTTCCAAATTTATAAAAGTTATAATAAAATCAAAAATTTAAAATTGTTCCAAATTCTAAAAATATTCCAAAAATTCTTACAAAATCAAAAATTGAAACTTTTTCAAAATTCTAAATATATATTCAAAAATTTTTTTTTTTTTCAAAATTCTAAAAATATTCTAAAAATTATTCAAACTTTTTCTAAATTCTAATAATATTCAAAAAATTCTTAATAATTCAAAAATTCAAACTTTTTCCAACACTCTAAAAATATTGCAAAAATTATAACAATATCAAAAATTGAAACTTTTTCCAAAATTATAATAAAATAAAATTCTAAATTTTTCAAAATTCTAAAAATACTCCAAAAATTCTTACAAAATCGAAAATTGAAACTTTTTTCAAAATTCTAAAAATATATATAAAACTCAACAATCCTATTTTTTTTCAAAATTCTAAAAATATTCCAAAAATTAGAATAAAATCAAACATTTAAACTTTTTCTGAATTCTAATAATATTCCAAAAATTCTTAAAAATTTAAAAATTCAAACTTTTTCCAAAATTCTAAGAATATTGCAAAAATTATAACAAAATCAAAAATTGAAACTTTTCCAAAATTATAATAAAATCAAAAGTTTAAAATTTTTCAAAATACTAAAAATATTCCAAAAACTCTTACGGAATCAAAAATAGAAACTTTTCCAAAATTCCAAAAATATTTCAAAAAACTATAACAAATTCAAAAATTTCCATGTTCAATTATATTTACGTAAACAAACAGCAAAATTTTTTTACAAAAATTTAGCTAAAAAAATAAATGAAATCATTTTTTTGACACACTTGACAAAATTTTTTTGACAAACTTATGCAATAAAATTCTCAATAATAATAATTTCATGTTCGTTATACATTTCATTTCATACAAATAACTAATTTTATTTTTGTCTAAAAAAATAAATGAAAATCATTCTTTTGACACACTTGACATTATTTTTTTGACTAACTTATAATTCTCAATAATAATACTAAAACTTCATGTCGTACAAATAATTCATTTTATACTAAAAAAAAAAATTGGGGAAAAAATAAATAAAAATCTTTCTTTTGACACACTTGACAACATTTTGTTGACAACTTATAATGCCATAATTCTTAATAATAATAATAAAGTTTCATGTCATACAAATAATGAATTTTATTTTTTTCCAAAAAAAAAATAAAACCCTTTCTTTTGACACACTTGACAACATTTTATTGACAAATTTATAATCCCATAACTCTCAATAATAATCATTAAATTTCATGTCAAACAAATAATTAATTTTATTTTTTTCCAAAATATTGGGTAAAAAAATAAATAAAAATCTTTCTTTTGACACCCTTGACAACATTTTTTTGACAAACTTATAATGCCATAATTCTCTATAATAATAATAAAATTTCATGTCAAACAAATAATTCATTTTATTTTTTTCCAAAAAATTGGGTGAAAAGTAAATAAAAATCTTTCTTTTGACACACTTGACAACGTTTTTTTGACAAACTTATAATGCCATAATTCTCAATAATAATAATAAAATTTCATGTCAAACAAACAATTAATTTTATTTTTTTCCAAAAAATTGGGTAGAAAAATAAATAAAAATCTTTTTTTTGACACAGTTGACAACATTTTTTTGACAAACTTTTAATGCAATAATCTAGTTTTTGATCTTGATCTAGTTTTTGAAAATGAACGTTTTTTAAGCAAAAAAAATGCATATTTCCTTGTTTTGACACACTTGACGATTTTTGTGACACACTTCCGGTACAGTTATCGAACACATCGTCCTTTCGGCTCTTTTCATTGAGTGTACCTATTTTTAAATCCAAAATTTTTTCAAATTTCTTCAGCCGTTTTCTAGATTTCGTCGGTTTTTACGGCCGACAGACATACATTTTTTTTTGCTTTTTTAGAATCAATAGGTCCTAAAACGTCGAGAAATGCCAAAAATGTGGGGGTAGGAATTTCACTTTTAGCTCATGAATACTTAGGTTTTTCTAATAATACTTAGGTTTTTCAGACCGAAGTAATAGACCAATACCTTTGAATTCTTCGAACCTTCATCGATTTTCATGAAAATTGGGAATTAAACTAATCTTATTTTTTACTGCAACGGTGACATAAGTCCGAATTGCGTTTTTTATGTTTAAGGGGTTAGTGAAATATAGAAAATATAGAAAAATGTAGATTTACACATTTTTTGGATTCCCTTCTTGAATATGATCGTAAAGCTTTATTTACGATAAAGAAACCGTATTTCAAATCCACAAATTGATCAACCTTATAAATCAATAACTCGAAAGAAATTCAAAAACCACTAATTTATATTGAATTTAATCACAAGAATAATTATTGTATTTAAAACAATGATAATAATTTATTTCAAAAGGATTAGCAAAATGTTTATTTAACAATATCCGAACAAATAAAACACAATAACTTCATGTACTGCATGTTGCATAGCTCGCAATATGTAAATTACAGTGGCACAATGCTGTTGGTTGTACATTGCGCAACATACTGCCCGCCTTGAAACTGACTTTCAAATGTCTATAGTTATTCAGGTAGGAGACACAGCTTAGCAATTGGTTTGGTGATTATACCCTTTGTAGTTTTTAGTTTTACTTCTCGTACTCGGCTATCTCGTCCGAGATTTAGTTTTACTACTCGTCCCATTCTCCATTTGAGTGGAGGAAGTCCCTCTTCATTTACTACTACCAGATCGTAGATTTTTAGAGAGTTGTGCTCGGTGGTCCATTTCTTTTTACAATGTAGTGATGTAAGAAATTCCTTGAACCTGGACCAAAAGTGTTGTTGTAGCTGGGTGATGAACCTCCATCTTTTGAGGATGGGTATCTTTTCCTGTTGGATGTTTGGATCTAAAAGGGGTTCGAGTGGACGACCAATCAAAAAATGTCCAGTAGTAAGCGGCTCAAGAGCACTTGAACTTGTTGACAACGGTGTTTTCGGTCGAGAATTCGACTTGTTTTGTTAATGTTAACTTCCTCGCGGAATGAAATTTGGCGGATTTCACAGCAGCTTCATAAATTCCGCCAAAATGTGGAGCACTTGGAGGTGAATTCCATATAATATCATCTGCTGTGCATAATTGCTTAATATCATTGGGTAGTTGCGAATTGTAGAATAATTGAAAAAGTGAGTGTAATTCGGTGTTTGCGCCTGAAAAACTTGTAGCATTTGTAGCGAATGCGACGATGGATATAGAAAGGTCCACAAAAATCTATTCCGGTAGTATGGAATGATGGTGCAGGTTTTATTCTTTCAGATGGCAGGTCTCCCATTAGTTGTTCAAGTTTTTTAGGACGCAAACGAAAGCGTCTTATGCAACTATTGCAAGCTTTTGTTGCTAATTAATTAAATTTTATTGGCCAATAATACAGCCTTACAATAGCCAATAATGCTTGACCTGCATGACTGGGTGTGATAGTAATTGAATATAGTAGTTGTAAAAGGATTGCCATATGAAAGTAAGATAGGATGCTTCACTGAATATGAAAGAGAAGATTGTTGCAGACGTCCACCTACTCTTAGCGATCGTTGTCCAAGAAAACTGTTAGATTTTTTAAATAGTGTCTTTGACTAAGTGATTTGCTGGATTCAAGCATCATTATTTCTTCCTTAAAGAACGTACCTTCCACTATTCTAACATCATGGTCATAACCTCATTTAACTCAGTTGAACTAAGATCTGTTATTGGTTGGTGTTGAATGACTTTGCAGCTTCTTCCAGATCTGCAGTTCTTTATAAAACGGATCTCAAATACCATGGTTCTTTGTAGCGAACTCAACTTGTTTAAATATTTGTTTTTGATTAAGATATCCGAAACATCATCTTTGTTTTGAATAAGAAATATTTTATTAATTTTACGAAATCCTTCTTTTCCCATCAATATGATATTTGAGGGTTGATATATAGACCATGTTGCTTCGTGTGATGTCAGAAACGTTGAACCTTTAAACCATATATCCGTTTTTAACAACATGGATATGGTAACAATCCCCGTGATCTGCTGGATTCAGTGTTGAACTTACATGTCTCCAATCTTCTATGTTAGAATATTTCTGAATCTACGCAGCTGTATTTCCCACAAACGTTTTAAGTAAATGAGACTTCGAGTTGATCCACAACAATTTTCGAATCAGTCCAATAAAATGTTTTTGAGATGTTAATGTTCATTAGTGACTTAATTTTTTGAAACAGTTCCACCAATAAAATTGCTGCACAAAGCTCTAAACGTGGCAATGTTGTTTTGGAAAGTGGTACAACTCGAGATTTTGAACAAATTAACATAACATCAATGTTTCCTTCTTTATTTAAACTACGGGCGGAAAAAGCAGCGCCGTAAACCTTCTCGCTGGAGTCGGAAAATCTATGTAGTTGGATGCTAACAGCATTTGGTAGTATTATATGACGATTTAAAGAAAGACTATTTAATAGCAGTAGCTCAGAACGAAGCTGTTGCTATAATGTATATAGCTCTTGTAGTAGAGCTTCGTTAAAATGATGTTTTAGTTGCCATAGTCTTTGCATGAATATTTTGGAGAGTGTGATTACTGGAGTAGTTATTCCAAGTAGATCATAGCTTCGCGCAATATCTGACAACACAGATCTTTTAGTGATAGGCTTATCAGACGAATATTTCACGTTGAAACTGAATTGATCTGAACTTTACCTCCAACATAGTCCCAGCGTTTTTATGAAGCTTCCATCACCGATTTGTAGCAACTTCTCTTTGTGTTCATCTGGAACATCATGTAGAATAGTATCATGGTTTGAACAGAATTTTCTATGTTGCATTTCCGCTGTATTTAATAAAGTTTTAATTTCAGACTTTATTTTTCCTAGCTCTTATAAAGAATTGGATCCGGTTAAGAGATCATATACATAAAAATCTCTAAGCATAATTTTGTTTGCCAATGGAAATTCATTTTTCCCATCTATAGCAAGCTTCTGAATACATTTTGTTGCGAGGTAAGCCGCGCTTGCTGTGCCATATGTCAATGTTTTGAGTTTAAAGACCTTTAAATCTTCATGTTGATTATTTCTCCAGATGTGTAACTGAAATTTTGTAAATGCATCTTGTATTTTTATTTGGCGATGCATTTTACTGACGAAAATGTGTTGTTGAACTTTCAGGCTTAATGATGCAGTCGTGAGGCATAAAGTATTTATCGTTTTCTATTTCATCCTCAGGTATTTGTTGCATGTGACCCAATGCTTCATACTCTTCTAGAAATTTAGCACATTATATTTTCATTTTCTCATTGTTATTTAATTTGGATTCTAAAGTATTAAATCTTTCGGTTGCCATAATGCGAGAATTTCCTAAAACAAAAGTATCTTTTACAAGCGGCAAAGCAACAATAAATTTACCTAAGTGATCACGTGTAGTAGTTTGATCAAACTGTCTTTCAACCAGCCTCTCCTGTATTGTAAATGTTGAAGTTATTTTTTCTAAGGATTCAATTTATATTCGAATATTTCAATCTGCAATATCAATGTTTTAAGTGGATGAAAATTTGTAATCGTCTGTAGCGTATGTGATTCTATATTAGCTACAAATGAATTTGTTCTAGATTTAATTGTTACATCTATGACGTAGCTTGAAGATAAACTTAAAGCTCCAACTCCTCCAAATTTTGCATGATGTTTATGCTTTTTAAGACCAATGCGTTTAGCAAATATTGTGGTTATAAAGTTAAGTTGTGATCCACTATCTAAAAGCACACGGCATAATACATTTGACCCGTTTGAGTCAACAGCATAAATTACAGCTGTAGCTGTAAATACATAAATATGATTATTGATATTTTTATTTATATTAACCTGGATTGAGTGATTCCTGGGGCATGAGGTTGTAGATATTTGGTTGTTTGATTCTTCATAATTGATGATAAATTCGCTAATGGTACCTTAGAATATGAATTAGCAGTTGTTTTACCTTGATGTAGAAGGGTATTATGACGTTTTAAACAGCCTTCTTTGTAGCAACAATACGATGAACTACATTCTTTATCATCATGACCAGGACGCAGGTAATTAATACATTAAAGTAATAACTCCACTATCAAATCTTCATACTGCTCTATAGAACTGGCAGGCAGACACATGGACACAATGGAAGAATACGAAATCTACAAAACTAACAAATACAAAAGTGACCTTCTGCTGAATGACAAATTGACCATCAAACATAACATCCTATTCGAAACAGCTTTGCAACAATAAGAGCATTGACCTAGTTATTATTTCATTACCGGAACAAATTGCTCAATACAAATGTTATCAACGAACTGGACACACGAATACATATACACACCCATTATTCATTCGTATTCAATACCTCCTAAGAAAATCATTTTATTTATATCAAAATATGGATATATCTGTAAATTGTATGTTCTATTTATTATGTGAATTTGTAATATTTCTTTTTATTCATTACTGACGATGATAGTAAAGCTATTGAAACATGTCTAATTTAGTTAAGTTTATTATTTTATAATTTTAAATTTTAAATTTTTATTTTCAATGACGGAGATACAATTTATTTCACATTTTATTTTAAGTTTTTAGTTTTATTTTAATTTGTTTAATAAATTAAAACAATTACAATAACCCTGTTACTTAACAAGTTATAGTTCTTATGTATTCCAACTTTTCATCTCTTAAAATCCACCCCCTATGCCTTAGACAAATAAAAAAGTAAACGATAACATTCTAATGCTAGCACTCAATGCTACAAAACTTTGTTACGCTTACGTAAAAACCAATAGAGGGCTTTGGACATGAACACATCTGCTTACTGGAATAAAATTCAAATTAATTGAAGATTTATGTGATTGGCGCTTTGAAAAGAACTATTATTATTTAAAAAAAACTATCAAAGAACTAAAATTTTGCAGTAGCAGTATGATACAATACTAATTGCACCTAAGCGGGTTCTGATGAAAGCACACTTCATGCGTCTCATGAAAACCCTAAATTTTATTCACCGTAAGCGCTTAATAACTGTAGATCAAATATGATAGATTCATTAAACAATGACATTAAAACTATTTTGGATTGGAGATTTACTAATAGTGTTGAATACAATACGAGTAAAACACAGATTTGTTATTTTTCAAGAATATCCACACTTAACCCGTTTCAATTAAAGTTCGTCTTGTAGAGAAAGAATTTGTCAGACTTCTAGGAGTAGGAGTTGCAAATAATATGAAATGGAATTCTCATATTTTGAACCTAGCTAAGAACGCTGTTCAAAAATTAAGCTTTTTGGGGCAATGTCGTAAGTTTTTCAATAGTGAACAGCTTCTTTTAATATACAAACCTTTTATACGTCCCTGCATGGAGTACTGTTCTCACATATGGGGTGGAACATATTTCAGTAGTTTGAAGTGTTTTGATTTTGTTCAGCGCAGAGCTGTTAAACTAATCGGCAACTTAACTCTTACTAATGAGCTTGATTCTTTGCAGCACAGACGAAATGCTGCTAATCTGACAATTTTCTATAAATACATTATGGATGAACGACAGATTTTAAATCAATTTTACCTGAACTGCAAACTTCTCGCGTTTCACCATAGCTTCTACTATAGCCCCTCCTTTTACGGTTCAAATGAAAAGTGCAGAACTGTTGCGTTTTAGTGTGATTTTTTTTTACAGAGTCTCTCATCTCTGGAATGTCTTCATAGGTTTTCCCCGATAGGTTAAATCCTCAAAACTTTAAAGTTAGTGTTCTTAAATTTCTTAAGGAAACTTAATTTATTCAAACTAAATATTAATCCCTAGTTGGCATGGTATCTTCGGATATTCAGAGACGCTAATTTATAATTTATTATAATTAACACTAAACATACTTAACTTTATGTAAAAAAAATGAAGATTTATTGGGTGGCTTGGTCAAAATAGTTCAAAATTTAATAAAACTCAAAACTTGACTTGAAATTTTAGCCTAGTATGATACATAACATTTTTGAAAACCTCTGGCTTGAAATATTGGACCATTAATCAAACACGTTTGTGTTTCTATTTTTTGTAATAATGAGCATCAATGACCTTTAGATATTGTAGCTTAAGCGTTATTCTGTAGTATAAGAATAATTTGAAAAAGACACGAAAGGAAAGCAGGTTTAAATGTAGACCATGTTTCTCTGTTCAACGTCGGAACTATTTTCTTGACACATTTTTTTTACATCTTATCAATTTTGCTCTAATTCAATTAGTGAGTTTATTCTTTTATCTAGCCAGTTTAAGTTTGGATAATCAAATTATTGAATAATATATCCGGCTCGAAGGACCATGAAGAGTTGTTAAGGTTATTTAGTATATAATATATACAATTTAGTAATTATTGATGTTACAGTTTGTTTCTATATTGACAACTAATTATAAATTCAAGATTTTATTAAGATTTTTATCTATACGATAGCAATGGATTTAACCATTATGTAGTTTAGAATTATAAATCACTAGAAATGAATGTATTCAATTGAATAGAATGAAAAATTGCTTTGAAAAGCGAAAGATCCGTAACAAATGTTTTATCTTAATTCCGGTCGGTTTGAGAATCGAACCCGCGCACTTCTGATCAGAGTTAATGGTTAACCATTTAACCAACTTGACCAGCGACGAGATAAAAATTTGTTTTTGGACGATCGACTTAACATCACAATTATTTTAATTCACTTTTAGTGTCAATTTTTGTCTTCTTTTATTTATTCTACGAACACGTGAAGAACGGTAAAACGTGGGATTTGTCTCTCATATTTGTAGATCCATAATGTTCTTCATACAATGTCAACCTGGTTGAAGTATGAAGAATGGTAAAACGTGAGATAAAACATTTGTTACGGCTCTTTCGTCTTTCAAAGCAATTTTTCATTCTATTCAATTGAATGCATTCATTTATAGGATTTATAATTCTAAACTAATTATAAACTTAAAACTGTTGGAATGTATAAAAGAACACGATATCAAAAATAATTGACATAAAGTTGAGGCGTAAAGTCTTTATATATTATTTATATATGTATTTATAGGCGTATTTTATTTGCCAAATTACACTAACAATTTCATGTATCCAAATCCAAATCTGACAAAATAGTTGGTTTTGAAAAGTCAGAATTGCATTTTAGTTCGCGTACTCAACACATAATTCACTACCCATCGTTTTCTACTTCTAAAAGTTGTCAAAATTTCAAGATTTTGAGGTTTTGACAATCTGACTTTAGTATTTCTTAATAAAAATGTAAGCATAATAGATGAAAAACGTGTTCAAGACAGAGTTGTGAAAACTTGACCATTTTTGATTTTCCTGAAACTTGGCATATAAGTAGTATGGACAAAATAAAAAATACAACTGATTTTAAATTTTTTTTAAAGTGCATAGTTTGAGCATAGGGGGCACCACACATGCATGAAAAATGAAAATTCTGCCAATCCGATGTAACTTTGAAATTAAATTGCTCAAGAACTGCTGTAAATTCTAATTCTAAAATTCTAATTCTTCATTATTTTTTCGAACAATTTATATCATCAAAAAATTTTAACCACAGAAGTTCGAGAAAATAATGAGCAATTAGAATTTTAATCGGACTAAAAATCTTTAAAATTAAATATCTCAAGAACACGAATTAACTCCTCTTTGTAAATTTGATATATTTTAAAGAAAGGTTAGAACTATATTTAAAAAATAAAAAAAGTTAAAATTTAATTGATTTTAAAATTTTTTGTTAATGGAAGTTGTTTGAAAAAATGAAGAAAAATTCGAATTTCAGCCGTACTAAAAATCTTTAAAATTAAATATCTCAAGAACAAGAATTTCAGCTTCTTTGTAAATTTGATATATTTTAGAGTAAGGATAGAACTATTTTCAGAAAAAAAATTAATTAAATTCCAATTGATCTTTGACCCTAGCGCCACCTTTAAAAAAGTTTTTTTAATATTTTTATTTAAAAATTAATTATGAAAACAATAAATTAATTTTTTTTTCAAACGACCAATTAATCATCTATCAAACAAAAAAAGTTTGATGAAATCGGTACAGCCGTTCTTGAGCAATTTATTTTCAAAGTTACGTCAGTTTTGCAGAATTTTCATTTTTCATGCATGTTGGGGTGCCCCCTATGCTCAAACTATGCACTTTAAAAAAATTTTAAAATAAGTAGTATTTTTTATTTTGTCCATACTACTTATATTTTTTTTTTTTATGCCCAGTTTCAGAAAAATCCAAAATGGTCAAGTTCAAATTTCGACTTTTTCACCTGCATAGATCATGTTTTTCATCAATAAGTATGTATATGTATAAGTAATGTAAGTTTATTAATATGCAGAACTATCAAATTTAAACGATAGTAAAAAAGTAAATAAATAAGTTTGCTGGTTTTTATATTTTTTATTTTTTTTCTGAATAAGTACTACCAACCTCCAGAAAATACTTGATATCCAAATCGCAATTTTCTGGTTCATTTTATTTGAAAATTGCGTTTTGACAGTTCAATGCGAATTCTGATTGGGCAAATAAAATCGTACTTATATATATTTGGTATTCGGTTAAAATATTTTTGTACCACTACTCTACTTCGGTTGATTCATTCGCGTACCATTTAGTTACAAAATGGCTCAGATGGTACGCAGTGGACTTAACAGAGAAGCATATTTCTTTAAAAAGTAGGAATTCTAAACCATTCCCCCTTATGGCTACCCAAGGAGTTTCTCTTAAAAATCGTTCTCAGTTAACTTTTCCTTTATTATGCCGTTGGTTTTAAAATTCAAATGGTTTCCTTTACTATACTCTGAACCAGCATATGAAGTCCCAACAACATTGCGTTAGGACATTACGGATTATTACGCGTTAGGACATGTCCTTATCGCCCTGTTAATGCAGATACTCGTAAGCCTTACTTTCTTCATCTCTCTCTTTCGTATCCACAAGACTACTCCATAGGTAAAAATTGGTCTTACTATCATGGTGAAAATCTAATTTCTTAGATTCTTTTGAAGCCGCTGACGAAAACCTCTCCACGATAAACTTTAAGTACCTTCCTGGCTGGTTTGTAGGTTGTTACGGGAACACACTGTGTTTCTGACCTTCCCTTGTCCTGATCCTCCTCTACCTACGACGGTGGCGTCTTGGTTTTTCTTTTTTGCATAAGTATAGGTCAACGTTTTGAGTCCAAGACTAAATTAATTGGTTTTTCTGAGATTACAATTACAGAAATGTTTTAAATATCAAGTATTAGTGGGGAGTAGTACATAAGTTAGGACATAGGGTGATATTGGAGAAAAGCCTTAACCAGTAAGGAGATAAATTATACCTATAAGTTATAAGGAGATAAGTTATACCTAGTTTTAACAAAAATATGCATTTCAGTCCATATTGAAGCTAGAAATCAATACCAATTTTATATAAAAAAAATTACAAACATTTATTTTATTTAGCTGAGTTATAAATTTTGTACGAACAATTTAATTTCGCTTCAGGTCAATACCATAAAAACACGTGATGAAAATGAACAAATTAAAATAACCACAAAGTTAAAAGTTTTATTGTCGAACGGTGAATATGGCATATAACTTTATATTCAATTAATCGTAATAATTTAAAACCCCATAGCACAATCATAAAAATTAATTATTTTATCAATGAAAAAAAAATTACTTTGAAATCAATAAAAATGTATAGCAAAAGAGTAACATCGTTGATTTGTCCACTTTATGATAAAATAACAGAATCGTTTTACGGATCTAATCCATCGAAAACTTAAATTTTAATTAACTTCTGATAAATTTTTTTATGGAATATTCACAACTATGAGCTTTAGCTGTTTTTTTTTCTCTCTCTCCATATTCATGACATTACTTTAATTCAACAAAATAACGTTAATTAACTGAACTTAATTAACGGGAAAAAACAAAACAACAATAAATTTATAAACTGTATAAACTGGATACTAAACACAATTTTTCATGTTAAACTTAATTGAGCTTTTTTGTTTATGCTTTATAGTTTTATTGAATTATAATTTTATGTTGTTCCAATTGTGCTTTTGGATATGCACATATTATGGTAACGGTACATGGCAGTGATTTTTCATATTATTTGTACAAGTAGATGTTAGTCTAATAATATGATGTCATTTAAAAAAATTAATCCAGTTATCCTGATGCTATGATCTTTTATTATTTAAATTACTTCGGTCTGAAAGACCTAAGTATTACATTCATGAGCTCAAAGTGAAATTCTTACCCCCACTTTTTTTGAAATTTCTCGACGTTTTAGGACCTCCTGATTCTAAAAAAGCAAAAAAAAAAAAATGTATGTCTGTCTGTCGGCCGGCCCGCCGTCACTACCTACGCTGCAGGGAAAACCACTGGAGGGATTTCAAAAATTTCAAAAGTGTTCGATAACTGTACCGGAAGTGTGTCAAAAAAATCATTAAGTGTGTCAAAACAAGGAAATTTGCATATTTTTGGCTTAAAAAACGTTCATTTTAAGTGATTACGAGTAGGAACATTGAATTTGGAGAAATCTTGATGGTCGGGATTGGTATGTGAGATCAAAAACTAGATTATTGCATTATAAGTTTGTCAAAAAAAAGTTGTCAAGTGTGTCAAAAGAAAGATTTTTATTTATTTTTTTACCTAATATTTTGGACAAAATATAAAATTAATTGTTTGTTTGAAATGAAGTTTTATTATTATTATTGAGAATTATGGCATTATAAGTTTGTCAAAAAAGTGTTGTCAAGTGTGTCAAAAGAAAGATTTTTATTTTTTTTTTACCCAATTTTTTGGAAATAAAATTGTTTGTTTGAAATGAAATTTTATTATTATTATTGAGAATTATGGCATTATAAGTTTGTCAACAAAATGTTGTCAAGTGTGTCAAAAGATTTTTATTTAGTTTTTTACCCAATTTTTTGGAAAAAAATAAATTGTTTGTTTGAAATGAAATTTTATTATTATTATTGAGAATTATGGCATTATAAGTTTGTCAAAAAATGTTGTCAAGTGTGTCAAAAAATGATTTCATTTAATTTTTTAGCCAATATTTTGGGAAAAAAAATGTAGCTGTTTTTATGACGTAAATGTAATTTAAAATGAAATTGGACATGGAAATTTTTGAATTTGTTGTAGTTTTTGAAATATTTTTGGAATTTTGAAAAAGTTTGTATTTTTGATTTTGTAATAATTTTTGCAATATTTTTAGAATTTCGGCAAAAGTTTTAATTTTTGATTTTGTAAGAATTTTTGAAATATTTTTAGAATTTTGAAAAATTTTTAATTTTTGATATTATTATAATTTTTGAAATTTTGAAAAAAGTTTGAATTTTTGATTTTGTAATAATTTTTGCAATATGTTTAGAATTTTGGAAAAAGTTTGAATATTTAAGAATTTTTGAAATATTATTGGAATTTAGAAAAAATTTAAATATTTGATTTTATTCTAATTTTTGTAATATTTTTGAAATTTTGAAAAATTTTGATTTTATTTAATTTAACAATATTTTTTGAATTTTGATTATAATTTTCCGGCAACGTATTGATGTTTCGTGTTAGTTTTGTAATAAATTTTTAAACAGAGATAAAAAACTTGTACTTCAACAAAGAGTTATGTTTGATGTACATCGCTGCCCAAAACTAAAAACCATGTCCTCATAAAAGTTTTTTGCCGAAAACTATATCAAAATCCTTAACCCAGACCGAAGTCTTGATATCTCAGAGCTGTGAGATTTCAGCCCCTCCATATTTTTATTATAGTTTCTAGACCAATCAAAATAGCTTTTTGTGAGGAAAAAATTAGTAACAGCATGAAAACTATTGGATAAGGAAGAAAACATTGCGCAAATGATGGAAAGCATAAATTAAAGGTGATTCGAATTACGAGGGTGAAATGGGGAGAATATGGTTTTTCATGATTTTCAGCAAAACTAGACCTTCTATCGAAAAAAATTTAAAGTAAAAGTTGTAGATAAACCATTTTTTCACATAACCTAAAAATTGCCGTGAAAATAGAAAAATCCGAGAAAAAAAGGGTGTTTTCGTTTTTTATTTTTATCTCCTACAAAAAAACTTTTTTCTTCACACAATTTGGTGAAAACGTACCTTATTTTGTTCCTAATACGCTGTAATTTTTTAAAATCAAAATATTTATTTATACGTTTGATATTGATTTTAAACCAAAAAAGTGACCTCTCACACGAAGATTCTCCTGTGCTGGAAACAGATTTTTAAAAAAAATCAGTAATCTTTATTTTTGTTGAAACGTCTACTTTTAGATGGTGTCAAAAAAATATACATTATCAACATAAACACGGAAACATTTTCCAGGAAATGCGAAAAGCTGATTAAACTTGATTTTAAAGAGTTATTTTTCAATGATTGTTTAAAAATATTCATTATTTGTTAAAATTCACCATTGAAATCCTTGAAAAATATAAATTTTTCCATGGTGATGTTCATTTTTTTACACCATCGAAAAGTAGACGTTTCAACAAACATAATGATTAATCTCAACCACAATTAATCGAATCCCAACCGAAACACGAAAAATGTGAAATGGAGTTTTTTTCTGAGAAACTTCATACCATACCTTTGAATTGAAAAAATTCCAATTACAGTAAAACTCGTTTATAAAGTACGGTCAAGGGACCGACGTAGGCGTACGTTATACACCATGGTACGTTATATCCAGAAAAATTAAAAAAGCATAAGCAAATTTGCCTGTTATGCTCATTATATCATTGTATTTCATATTAAATTATTTACTACATGTTAATTGATATAAAAGCGATCACACAAAATAGCAACCTACAGTTTAAAAACAATTCATTATCATAAAATAATTATGTTAAAGCTAATCAAACCGATGCTACATAAACATATGAATGTTAATATTTTCGAATGAGCACGTTTGAATATGTGGCAACTCAGATTAAGCTTCGATGGACAATTTTTTTACTGAAAAATAATCTGTAATTTTCCGTTGTTTAAGGCAAAGTTGAATAATATTTTCCACTTTAATTACAATTTGGTCGTCAATTTGCATTTGATCAAATCCGGGCTGCAAACCTGATCAGCAAGCGCGTAGCGTACGGATTTAATTCGGCAGTTGTGGAGTTTATTCAAAACTTTCTCACCGACCGATACATTTCGGTATCCATCGATAGCTTTTCTTCTGCGTCTAAATTAATTAACGCTGATTTACCCCAAGGCTTAGTTTTGTCACCACTTTATTTTTAATTTATATGAAATGAAAATCATCAGTAACCCAATTAATAATTTTGCAGATGATAGTACACTGCACAAGTCGTTCGTTTTCCTATCTTGGGAAAATGCATGAACGAATAAAGCCCGCTCGGAAAGACGCTGCCATAAATGTAAATGATAGCCTGGCAAATGTTTCCAATTGGGATGGCTGAAATATGTTCAATTTTAACTCCAACAAAACATGGCTATTGATTGTTGCCAGATCAACGACCGAGTTTGCCAAAGATATTTTTTTGATTAGTGTGTGTGACAAACAAATGGACGAATGAGAAAAATTTTATTGGTCGTCAAAGTTTCTATCGACTTACTCTAGAATGGTTGTATAATGGTGATGGCAAAGAGCGCGCCAAGAAAACTCAGTCCTCAATAGATGTAAAAAATATTTTACTCCTTATTAATTACTCCACATTTGTAAGTCCTACATTCGTCCTTGTATGGAGTATTGTTGTCAAGTTTGGGGTGCTGCATCTGTTTCTATCCTGACTCTTTTGAACTCTGTTCAAAAACGTGCTACACGACTTGTGATTGAAACTTAACTTCAAATCTTAATTCTCTGATCTCAGTGTTTTTTATAAATATCGTCACCAGCAGTGCTCGGATGAAAACGGATACATCATGCGTCAACCATATTTTTTACCCTGTTTTACCTGTCAATGATCAATGGTGTTTTACTGGTCACTCATTGCCATAGTGAGGGATTGAAGGAAATGAAGAGGGATTTCTTTGTCTCTAAATCGTACAAATGGAATGCTTTGCCCGAATCAATAGTCACAAGTGCCCTCGATCCACTAAGGTTTGAAAAAAAGCGTTCTCGACACCTCAGAACGCATATTGTTGTGCTAATTAGATCTTACCAGGTATCTATGTGCTTTTGTCACACTCACACATATTGTAACTCTTATAACATAACACTTTTTATTTAAAAAACAAAATAGAGTGCCATCATCGAGATATATTCCATAACAATAGAGTTCATCTGGCAGCACCCTTAAGATAACACCTTGGCTAATAATATCTCACTGCTATTGTCAGTGATATGTGATATCTAACGTTAACTCATATATATGTCAATAGCAGGGACTGGAGTAGGCATTATCGTCACTCCCGTAGACCAAAAATAAAAATTTGTTCGAATTTCTATAAATCATCATACTCAGATTCTATTTGGTATGAGGCGTCTAATAAACTCCCTTTCATCAGTTACTGTCGAAGTATACGATCGTAGTTATCCCAAGTTTTTGGAGACAATAGCTTATGGTAGTTGCTTTAACTTTTTATCACGACTTCGAAATAAAATGAACGACATCTAAAGCCGGGCAATCACATATAACAGAAACAGAAACAGAATTTCATACAAATTTGACAGAAAAAAATTCTGTTTCTGTATACTTTGTTTGAAAATCTGTTTCTGTTTCTGTTGTATGTGGCTTCAAGCCTTATGAGTGTTTTCGCTCTATCTTTAAAGTTCAATACACTAGAGTTTACAAAATCCTAAATTTGAACTTTATAGTGTAGACCAGTGGTTCTCAAAGCGTGTTCCGCGGAACACTGGTGTTCCGCGATGCACTTTCAAGCGTTCCGCGCAAAAATTAAATAATCAATTCAATTAAAAATTGTTTGGAAATAAAAATCAATTCAATGTAAAATATACACGTACGTAAAATTTCCACGTTTCTCGGCTTTGTATGAATAAAAATATCTTTCGGGTTAAAATTACGTCTTGGAAACATAAAATATTTGCAGTTATTAAAATTCTCCTTTTACACATAAATAAATAAAAAATGTATGAAGTTTTTGTTTCACACAAAATGAACAATATGATTGAATAAGAAAGTTTATGTCTTCCGAATTTTTTAAGTTTTACTTTAAATGAAGAAGAAGAATTGACGTCGCCTTCTTCAGATCGTGGATTAAAATTACAGTTCCATGAAAACACTCCTGAAAATTTTGTATTTCTGTTAAAGATGAATACCCAAGTATAAGCAAAAAATCCCTGAACATATTATTGTTATTTTCCACGTCATGACCTTGCGAAGCAGGATTTTCAACTATGGTCAATATAAAGACAAGCAAACGCGAGAGACTATGGAATTAAGAAGACAAAACGCGTGTGGCGTTATCATTTATTCGTCCCAATATCGCTGAGATCTGCAAAGATCTTCAAGCTCATGGATCGCATTAAGTTTGAGATTTTCTTAAAAGTATTGTAATTTTAATTGTGCTTTCAATTAAAATATTTGCATCAATCAATATCGGTGCATATTTTATTTATATACATGGGTAGTTCTACACACAAAGGAAGAAAATGGAGCTAATTACGGCACGACATGTTTTTTGCGTATAAGTAGTTTTAGTATAAGTAGTTTAGTTAAAGTTGATGACGTTCTTTCAACTTTTCTGAATGTGGCCAGTAAAAAAAAAATACATGAGTCAAAATTAAAAAAATATCCTTCTTACTCCTAAATTAACTCAAAATTATGTCAATATTATCTCAAAATACGAAATAAATATTTATCTAAGTCAAATTTTGTTTTTAAAACTTCCAGGAGACTGAGACCAGGGGACTGATAATTTATCAGTATTTCTCTAAACGACTATGACAAAATTACGTCTTATAAAAAGATAAACGAATTCTATACCAAGGGACTACATATTCACGACGTATATGACTGTAAAATTACCTGTAGTTAAAATACTTTTTACGAAAATACTTGCCAGGGTACTGATAATTTGACTGAACAAAACAGGATCTTGCTACCAATAATGACTGTTTTGATTGATAAAACCTCGAACTAAGAAAAACAATTGCAACATTATATTTATTGAACTTTAATTAACTCCTGTGACGAGCGATAACTTGATAGAAATATGAATTTCCAATATTTTCAATATGCTTTGATTGGGCTTGAGAATGATAAAAATTCGGGGGACAAACTTTAATAGGATATATCTTATATGAAATATAGAGTGATTTTATGATTATTTACACATTGCTAACGCATTATTATTCAAAATTATAACTGCAGGGTAAATTTGTCTCTACACACTTAGAATCATTAATTATATAGTTTACCAGCTTTGACTTTTAAGATGGACACGCCAGGGGACTGATAATTTTACGTTTTGCATCATATTTTTTGTAAGAAATATATTTCGAAACGGGTTTATTTTGGGTGACCTGCTAAACATAGTTAAGGTTTACAAATTTCATTTGAAAAAACGTTTTTTTTATATTAATATACGAAATAAGCCGAGCCATCCAAAATTCCCATGTTTGTAGAACTACCCACATATTATTTTCTAAAATTAGCACTTGGAAGCAGAGGGTTGCCAATAACACGCTGCGACACGAATCCGTTTCCTTTTTGCTCTATAATAATGGAGTTTTGCGAACATTGTTTTGTTTTTATTGCTCCTTTGGGTTCAAAGAGGCGCCCCCTTTTTTAAAGTTTATGCTGTATTATATATATGTTCCGCCTAAAAGAATATCAGAGTTTAGTGTTCCCCGACTTCAAAAAGTTTGAAAACCAAGGGTGTAGACTGTAGAGCAATATTTTTCAGAGGAATATTTTAAGAGCTCATTATATTGATCCATTTTGAACGGCTTCCTCTACTTTGTGAAATTTAACACATCTAATTTTTTTACGTTTCAATGAACAAACAAACTGCTTCAATTTCTAACCGATTGCGCACAATCGAAGAAATTTTTCTACAATTCAAACATTACCCTAACTTGAGAAAGACTTCCTTTGATCGACTTCTGCCAAACATTTTAATTTATTGGCCAAAGTGATCACTTGCATTTTAATTTAATTTGGGGCCGTATCGCACCTTTAGCATTTTCATAAAACATGAATGAAAGCATTAAAGAATTCGAACTGATAAATTAGCAAATATTTTCTCAACACTTACTTGCGAATTAACCCATGAACCACAACAAATTAATGAAAGGAAGCAGAAACATTTCGTAGAAAAATAATAAATATCGTAAAGCATCGAATACTTACGACTTTTAAATTTTTATGTTTATTTTGTATTTTTATTTTCTATTCGTACTTTATAAACTGGGCAAATTACATAGAAAAATAGTTCACGGGACTAAACGTGTGTACGTTATAACCTTATAAGCCGAGGTACCTTATAAGAAGGATAATTTGTTCGTAAAATCTTTATAGATGTAAGAAAAAAATTTGCTGTGCTCTATAGACCAAGTGTACTTTATATATGGTGTACGCTAAAAGCGAGTTTTACTGTACTTCTTTACTTACTAGAGTTTAATTGATCTCAAAAATCCAAAATTAATTTAAATTCCCTTAATGTAGTCTAATGTTAATACATATAGGACTACAAATTGACCAAGTGTCAGACATTGTATTCACTTTGATTGAATACAATTAATAATGACTATACAATCGTGACTTAGGATGTTAATTAGAATAGAAATGTTCCCCATTCTATGAATTCACACAAAGTATTCTCTAGAAATTTAATGCAAAAAATCCCATATAATGTATAAACATTCCCATAATATGGAGTCTAATGACAGTGGAAAAATTCAACTTAAGTAAAAATAAATAAGTGATGAAGAAGTTTCAACTTTGAAATTGTCATCGCCTCAACGGCGTAATCGATAGTGTGACTGCCCAAGGATTCGAGCCAGGCACTGACGAGGTAGGTTCGAATCCCAACCGAAACACGAAAAATGTGAAATGGAGTATTTTTCTGAGAAACTTCATACCATACCTTTGAATTGAAAAAATTCCAATTACTTCTTTACTTACTTGAGTTTAATTGATCTCAAAAATCCAAAAATAATGATTAATGTTTTTTTTGAAAAAACTGTTTTCCATACCGGAGAATTTTCGTTTGAAAATGAGGTCACTTTTTTGGTTTAAAATCAAAGTTAAACGTAAAAATAAATATTTTGATTTCAAAAAAATTCAGCCTATTAGGGACATAATAAGGTAAGTTTCCACTGAATTGTGTGGAAAAAACCATTTTTGACCCAAATGAGTGGGGTGTCATATGAAAGAGCACTTAATTTAAGAAATATAACAACTTTTTTAGAATTTTGCAATGTACAGTTTTTGTGTTATTGAAAAAAAAATATTTTTAGTATGTATAGCCTTTCCACCCCCCTAAATTTCAACACTTGATTGACCGACAAAATAATCAAATTTAATCCATTTACAAGCTGGTGTAATTGAATCTTTCTTAAGTTACCAAAAACATCTATGGATAAGATTTAACCTCAATTAACATTTTTTTTGCCATTTTTGATCAATGTAGATTTGATTGTAATTTACTATTGACATTTGCAATTTAACATTTATTTTGTTATGCATCTATGGTCTGGAAATATAAGGACATTACAACACAACTTTTTGTCAATAATTTTTGATATTTTGTTCTTTTACATTCACGGAACCATTGACGAGCGAATTTTATTCGCACTTGTCTGACTTTTTATTGGATCACATGAATAATCCACTGTTAACATGTATTGGGTTTTGTTTGATAGTATAGCCACAGCTTGTTACTCCAAAAACCCATTTCATGTAGTGCAAGTACAATGATTCAAAAAAATATGCTAAAGCGTTTTTGTCCTATAAACTAAAGATTAATCTTTTATTTTTAATCTTTGTGTTTCAATTTATTATATAATCGTCTATAGTCGTTATTATTTATATATTATTAAACAGCATTTTTAAAAACATTCATAACTTTTTGTAGGTATACCTCCAAATTAAATTTCAAAGAATAACCAAGTGATTCCTTTGAAATGAAAATTACAAAATCTTAAGCAAAATCACAAAAACTTTTAATTTAATCAACTACGTTAAAATCAACCAACAATAAAGTTTCCATCAAATTCCTCCGCAATATACTTTTTCAGTTTACAAAATTTAATTAAAAAATCTTACAGATTAAGACAATTGCAAGGTTAAAAAAGATATAAACATGTAAATTATTCGCATTATAAAGAGAATCGAACAATTAAGGTGTATCATAAACTAAATAACGGAAGGTAAAATGGCCAAATCAAATAAAAGCTCCATATCATCAAAAACAAACAAAGTAATAAAGCACATTATCAATATTTTAACTGTTATCAGAATACAGAAGTAATTTATAACAAAGACAAAATAATAACAATCAACAAACAAAACCAAGTGGTATAATATCAATATTTTAGTGATAAGTGTGAGAATATCAACAGATGAGAACAAAAAAAAATAAAATAAACTAAAAAAAGTAAAAAGTTGTAGAAATCAAAACAAAAAGTTTGTAAAATAAAAGTTTCTTTTATAAAAAATAAAACTTCTTAATTTATGTTTAACTCAAAGAAACAACTCCAAAAAACGAGTTCTAAAATTTTAATCTAAGTGAAACAGATGACATCGTTTAGTGCTGTGATTTTACAAGTAACAAAAGAATTTAAATAAATCTTAATGAATTTTTGTGTAAATATTGTGATAAAATTAATTAATTTTGTAGGAAGTGAAAAATATGCTAAATAGACGTGACAGGAAAATCAACAAAAGGTGTGCGATTTTGATCAGAATTTTTGTAAGAATTTGGTTAAATTTATTTATTTTTATTTGTTTTCCTACATAATTATTATTGCAAGAAAATTGAAACGTATTTGTGTTTCCTTTCATCAGCTTCCAACTCAAGAAAAAATCTCACTCAAATCAATATTACGATAATCTGACATCCTATCATTATTATGTTTCTGCTTTACGTCGGATGTGTTGCTTTCTAATGTAATTTCTACCCTTATCTTACTTAGAAATCAACGTTACATATTTTATTACCAACATGAAAAAATTATCAAGCCATGATAAAAGTTTTTTTTTTGTTATTGTATCGTGAGGAGAAGAAGTATACTCATCTCGATTAAAAATCAATAAGAAAATAAAGATTGTGTCAATTTCTTTGGACATTAGTTTTTACTTTTTCCTTTCTTCTGTTTATAAATTTTTCTTCTTTTTATTACTTTGTCCTTTATGTTTTGCTGAAGTTAAAATGATTTTTATTGGAAATTCTAGATGTCATGTTTAATTGATTGTGAAATTATTAGCACATCGGTGAAGAAACACAATTAGATATCTTAATGCTATTTGGAGATATTAAGTGAAAATGAAGTAGGTCAATGGATAATTCTTGAGATTTTGGCTACAATTTGTTTGAACAAAATAAAATTATGATTAGGTGCGATATTTTTGAGTTCGGGTTTTTATTGATTTTTGAATTTTCAAATGCAAGAATTTGAAAAACCATATCAGTAACTAATTAATCTGTCTCGATGTCCACATTAATATAATAAGAGCTCAATAAGCAATTTAAAAATACCTCCTTTGTTGCAGTTAATTTTTTTTACTACCTTCAATATGTATTTTCCGATGGCAAAAAATTTTTTCAGATGTTCATCCAGATCACACTCAAGCGGTTGAACAATACATCAGACCTTGAAATGATTTGAAGAAGTCACTAATGTCGAGACGATCTAGCTTACGGACGTATCGACATCTCCATTAAGAGCTACTGATTTTTTTATTGTTTCCATATTATAATTCGAATTAAAATAGTTTTGGGCCATAAGAAATATCTTTTCCAATTTTTCCAATACAGTCACAAGGAACCATATAATGAAGTTGCATGTTTGTCTAGATTCTAAAATCTCTTTAAGTGGTACGAAGAAAGTGTCCTTTTTCAGCAAAGGGCTCAGTTTTACTAAGGGTATGTGCGGCGTTTGAATGCCTTTACCGACAAGAAAACTTGTTTAGTTATAAAACTTCAAATTAAACCTAAACAAATTTGTAAAAAGTGTCTGAGTTTTACTCCCATTTCTTTAGCCGCAACTGGAAATACCATTAGGACATCTTAACTAGCCGTCTTTAATTTTCAGCATCAATTACATGATGTTGTTCGCGACACCTCACTATTTTATATCTCCAAAACCATAGTCAGTGCAAGAGTAGATGATCTCTAGCTTACCCATGCATGTAGCACGGGTAAATTCTTCAGATGGAAACGACGTTCGTTTGCTCTGAAGCAACCATGACCAGCATATCTAGATCATTTAGAGGATGAAATAAGATCATTTAAAAATTCAGCTCACTAATTTCTGCTCAGTCCCTACTACAGCCTACAATAATGAAGTGATTATGATGAAACTTATGGAAAAGGTTTCAATAAGTGTGAGAAGTTAATTATCATATTTTGGGACACATTGATCGAAGTGGTGGGGGGTATACCATACAACTGCTGACTTTTCATACTTTGTTTTTAAAGTTTGTTGGGAGCATACAGACTTCATTCATTAATCAATTCTAATGACACTTTGAAAAAAGATGGAGATTTAAATCACAAAGAACTGATTAGTTTCTGGACAATATTGGGATAAGTGGTGGGGGCCTCCCAAACACCTGTTTACTGTGTCACCATTTTCTCAATGTTTGATTGAAGCATACAATTTCGTTCGTGAATGAATTTTAATGACACTTTAGAAAAAGATGCAAATATGTTTGGCAAAGAGTTGATTAGTTTTTGAGCGATAGTGAACAAAGTGGTGTGGGGTCCCCTGTTTTTTTTAAATCTCAATAGCACTTGTACCTGAAAATCGAATTAGATGAAACTTGGTACATAAGTATTTAGTACGGTTCACAATAGTTCTGCATCCCAACTTCCGGTTTGTCACTCCGGTTAAAATTTTTTTTTATTTTTTATCGTACAACAAAATTTATGTTTGTTGGTGTACAACTGCTTTCTTTAATATTTTTATTATAAGAACTACGCGAAATCTATAACATTGGTTAGCCTTTAATTAAAGTATTTGATTGATATTAGCTCACTATATATCCAGAACACTATGTTTCCAGAACTGTGGGGAAGTCAGCCTATGCATCAGCGTCGCAAAATTTTTTTAATAAAAGGCATTGTGTAACTTTTTTTTTACGGCGTTCATGCTCCATGTAGGAGCGTTGCCAGGCTAATCAGCTTCGAATATTTACCACGGTCATTCGCAACAGCGACATAATTACCATTGGCAGCCGATTTTTTTAAGGTCGTTTATTACGTCCGTCTCCCATTGCAGTCGTGGTCTACCTCGCGAAGGCCCACTCCCTGGGGTACTAATGTACATTTTTCTAATCATTCCAGACTGTGAATCGGCTCGTAGAACATGCCCAAACCAAGCAATCCTGTTGGAACGGATACAACCTATTATATCTGGACCCTCAAGAAGGTCTCTTATCTCAACGTTATATCGCGTTCAGAACTCTCCATCGTCTGTTTTAAGTAGACCAAATATGTAGCGTACGGTTTTACGCTCAAATACAGATAAATGCGATTCGTCATTTTGTGTAAGGGTCCACGTTTGTGACCCATACATCACCACCGAATCATCGTCTTGTATAACTTAAGTTTGGTGTTAGTGGATACATACGGTGATCCAAGAAGAGGTTTAATTGAGTAGAAAGTTTGATTACCTGCAGCGATTCGAGCTTTTATATCTGTTAGTATGCTGTTGTTTGAGTCAAGCATTGATCCCAAATATTTAAAAGATTCAACTCCCTTAATTCGTTCATCGCCGCACATCAAATCTTTCTTTTCGGCCTCTTTTGAAACATTCATATGTTTGGTTTTATCATAGTTAATTTGAACACCAATTTTTCTAGCACCGCTCTCAAGCGACTTGAAAGTCTCACTCATAACAGCTTCACTTCGGCTAAGGATGACAACAGCATTACCGTACGCGATCATCTGTACTGAGTTTATTGACAAGATATTGTTGTTAGTCGGTAGTTTCTTTTGACGGCACACATATTCCAAGGCTAGATTAAACAGTATAGGAGAGATAGCATCACCTTGTCTTAACCCGGAGGCGACTTTAAAAAACTTTGATATTTCGTTCCCTACTCGTACACAGCATTGAGAGTTCTGTACTGTCATTTTGCATAGTGATACCAGTTTACCAGGGATTCCCATTGAAACCAGAGCAGACCATAGAGTCTCTCGTTCGAGAGAGTCGTAGGCCTGCCTGAAATCAATGAAAAGTTGGTACACAGGTATGTTGAACTCTCGACACTTTTCCAAAATCATCCTTATCGAGAAGAGTGCATCGGTGGTACCTCGGCCTTTCCGGAAGCCGCACTGATATTTTCCAAGCAGTAGTTCAGCGATTGTAAGCGATTACCTTTTTTATGGATTGGTATCAGCATAGCTGAGTTCCAGTCCTGTGGCATGGTTTCAGTTCGCCAGATCATTTGAACAAGCTCAAACAATCTTAAGGATAGAGTTTCACCACCATGTACAATCATTTCGGATGTTATATCGTCGATGCCAGGTGCTCTATTGCATTTTAATTTTGACAGCGCCGCTTCTAATTCCTCTTTGGTGGGTTCGTCTACATGTACCTTTGACGCACGAATAAGCTTTGCTCGTCGTCCGACTTGTTGCTGATCACTAACGTTGAGAAGTTTCTCAAAATAAGTGGCCTAAGTATCTAAAATATTTTTAAGGTCTACTTATAGCTCCCCATCTTCGTTTTGAATAGCATTCGATCTAGTTTGAGGTTCTTTCTTTAAGGTTTTAACCTGTTGAAAGAAGTTACGCGATTGATGTTCCTTATTGAAGCTTTCAATCTCCTCACACTTTCTCTTCCACCATTCTCTCTTCGTTCGTCTACACAGCTTTGTTACGGCTTGCCTTGCCATTTTATAGTTCTCCTTCGTGGACCTGGTATTGCGTCCTTGTAGACATTTTAGATAGCAATCTATTTTGTATTGAAAGGCGTCAAGACATGCTTGATCCATCCATGGCTTCTGGGAGTGGTTTTGTGGTCGTCCAAGTATTCCCTCAGCAGTGCTTAAAACAGTATCTTTGAGCAAATACCATGACTTATTGACGTCTCCATTAATGGTTTCTGATTTCTCCAATGTTTCAGTAATGTGGTTTTAATACCTCTCTTCTGTTTCAGCATTCTTTAATGATAAGATGTTAAAACGTTTCCGTTGATTAAATTTTGGAATGCCTGGATTTGGAAAGTGGAACCTTATTTTAGCACATACAAGGAAGTGATCACTTCCAATCTATGCACCTCGAGAGGATCGCACATCCAGAACACTCGAAAAGAAACGTACTGTTACCAGCACGTGATCAATTTGATTACGAGTGTTTCCATTTTGTGAGACTCAAGTCTGCTTATGAATCGATTGATGCGGGAAAAACGTATTGGCAATTCTAAAATTATTTGATAATGCAAACTCAGTCATTCTCTCACCATTATCATTCGAGTTCAAATGCAGGCTGTTGGGATCCACCACATTTTCATAAGAGATATCTCTTCTAACCTGTCCATTAAAGTCACCAAGAACCATAATGACGTCGCGTGTTGGTGTTTGTTTCATAACTTCTTCCAGTGCTATGTAGAAATTATCCTTCTCGTCGGTGGTTTTAGCTTCAGTAAATACATGCACGGCAATAAGAGAAATATTGTTGTATGTACCGCGTACCCGTATTGGATAGCAGATCCTTTCACTGACCGGGACGAATTTCATCACGGCTTCTTGTATGCGTGCACCAACAAAAAAACTAGTTCCAAATTCTCTTCGAGAAGGATGACCACTATAGTATAAAGAGTGACAAACCAAATCGTGTTTTCCGATTATTGGCTGTTTAATTTCTTGCAATGCTATGATATCCATCCTATACCTCTCAGCCTCTGTTTCTAGACTTATCAGAGCATCAGGAGCGCTCAGGATGCGCACATTCTACGTTTCGATTCGGTAGTCTGGTCCTTTTTCACGTCCAGGTAAAGTTCTGTTGTTTTGTCCAGTTCTGTTATTCTTTCTCTGATTTCCAAAATTAAAAAAAGTAGTTTTTCCGGGGTTAGGGTGTTAACCTTAGGCCCAACCCAAATTGTCTTAAATGGGTCCGTTCTGCATCTTAAGTTTACCAGAAACAACTTTTTTACACGTTTATATACTGAGCCGCTTGATCCAAGGCAGACGCCCGCTCCCAGCCGCCCCTAACATGGAGAACAGACGCTTGGGTAAAATTGGTTAAAAGGCACCAATTTGCCGTGATGCAGCGTCATTGACTAAGCAGTCTTTGTCCTGCTTGTCTTCGATATACCAACCTAATTCTGTCGGCATTACCCAGGCAGCACAGCGTGGACGTCGAATTTCGGATTTCGCTACGTGTAATAGGAACTACAAATTATGTCACAACAAAACAAAAGATACCTCTTAAGACCTAGGTCCCACAAAAACATGAGTTCTGAGGTGTTGGTGGATGACTTTTTAAAATCTTTGTGAATTGAAGGCACTTGAAACTATTGATTCGGGCAAAGCATTCCATTTGTACGATGTACGGACAAAGAATGCCCTTTGCATTTTTAACTATGACGGTGAGTAATATCAACAGTTTGACTGTCTGCACAGACCAATTGACAAATAAAACGGGAATAAGAATATGATGGAGACATAATGGTGATGATATTTATAAAAAACAACAAGAGTAGCAACAGTGAAACGATGTTTTGGTGAATCAAGCTTTGATGTTAAATTTTGATCACCAACAATTCGTATAGCCCGCTTTTAAGCAGAATTCAATACAAAAAAAGAGTCCAAATATAAAGCAATATTACAGAGCAAAATATTTTTAACATCTATTGAGGAAGCCGAGTTTTCTTGATGTACTCTTTTCCATCGCCATTGTATGATTGTTCCAGAGTAAGTCATTGGAAATTGTGACTCCCAATAAACGAATGTTTTCATATTCGTGTATTTATTCGTCACACATGCTAATTGAAATATCATTGGGAAACTCGGTCTTTGATCCACCCCAACCAATTTTTCCACCTCAACTGCCGATTTTTTGTAGGTCCTCTTTTACATTTATAGCAGCGTTTCTCCGGGGGCGGTTTATTCGTTCGTGCATTTTACTTTTTGAAAATCAGCAAACGAATGACTTGTGTAGTGTACTCATCATCTGCAAAACTTTTCATTGGGTTACTGATGATTTTCAACATTTCGTTGATATAAATTAAAAATAAAGTGGGAGATAAAACAGAGCCTTGGGGTACACCAGCGTTAATTAACTTAGACTCAAAGGAAAGCTATCTACAGATACCGAAATCAGTTAGACAGAAAATGTTGAATCAGTTTCTCGACTGCGGAATGAAAGCTGTACGCAACGAGCCTTGTAATGAACTCTCTACATTCCTGACGATGGAATCACTATGAGGAACATTTGAAGAGTTGCGTGCCTTGAGATTAAATTTCCGACTAGCTAAAGTGTATGAGTTCAATTATGTCCCTCCTCAGCTAATCATAAATGTTCGACTGCACGAAAAAATTTCACCAGACGATAGATTCAAATAAGCAAATAATAGGGACTCTGACTACCCAAAAAGTCGAAAAAACACCAAATCAAGTATAATTATTAGAAATAAAAATTAAATTGTTTTACTCACCCTACCATTTGTCATTAATCTAACTCTTGTATTTATGTCATAATAGAAACACGTAGTTAATAAAATACATATTAAAATACAATAAAACACCCAACCGTTGCACCAATTGTACCGGCAATTTTTGTACAAGAACAAGAATGCAATGTAATAAAAATCGTTGCGCCAAATCTGCAGGCGATTGGTGAACATTATTGAAAATGCAATATAATAAAAATCGTTGCGCCAATGGTACCGGCCATTGTTGAATACAAATAATAAATCAATATAAAATGTAAACATGGAAATGTACCTGCGAACTTTGATAATAAATCAATATAAAAGCAAATCGATTGTTAGACATGAATAATAATTTAATATAATTGGTTGTAATAATGTCATATAAAAAAACTAATAGATCCAATGTAAATTGATTCGTTGTAATAATATCAATGTTGGTAAAAAGAAAAAATAATAGCTGTATAAAAAAAACGTACAGATGATTGCTGAAAAATATGATTGCCAATTATAAAATCAATTACAAAATATTAAATATCCCAATTGTGGTCAATAGAATGCAAAAACGAATCATTCATTACTGCCACCGAACGGTAGATTTTTTACACTATTTGTTAACGGATTTTAGGTAAATTCATCCAATGTTGTTAGAATAGCTTTTGTTTCCGTTATTGATGATACTATAAAACAAAACCACTTCCAAAGCCAGCTTTATCCAAATAATTATTAAACAAAATGTTACTCACTGTTGATGGTGACAATTTCCTTAGGAGTTTCTAAAGCTATCGAATTTAAAGCAAAACGTTCCGCAAACAATGTAGCTTTCCTTGAAGGATCAGAAACGATTAAGTCACCATCAAACATAAGGGAGAAAGCAGTTTTAGTACCAGACTTTAAAGAATAAATGGCATTGTAAAATGTTTTGTCAGTTTTTTCACTACTTAGTTTTTGATCACCAAAAACGTTGTTTTTTTTGTCTTCTACTCTTAATTTCGAACATTACAAAAGAAAAACATTGAAAACATTCACGGTTATAGCAACTGTTGTAAAGGTTGGATGAAAACTATAACGGTTTCCCATCCCTGCGCCCTTCAGGCACCGTTTTTAATTTATTACTAAAACTGTGTTTTTGAGGATAACTATCATAAAATATTTATACGCGTTGAATATTTATACGCGAAACCCTCGGGGAGTGAGTTATATTTGCAGTTGATCGACATTTTTAACCAACCAATAATATGTCATAAAATAACATTTTATTTGAGAATATTATTCTGATATGAATTTTAGTGCTGTTAGTTGAAAAAAGAATTTATAGCTTACGCAAGATAAAATAAGAATATTTTCGTTTCATAATTTTTATCTTACATAAATTTGCGTTTATTTTTGCCAATTGAAATTTTTTTTATCAATATACAAATAATGGTCACAAACATATTTTTATTTTATTAATACAACACTTAAACGTTTTGTAATCCAAAACTTCACCTAACTCCAATATTAATGTTGCTATAAATTAGATTATAAAAATATGAAACATAAATGTGTTGTCCATTAAAAACATAATAATTAATTATTACTTGAGAGTTATCGTAACTTAATTAAAATCCAAGAGTAATATGTTTATATTCAACAACAGACTGAATGAAAGAAAATATTTTTTAATGTTATCCTTTTAAGTGAAAATAAAATTTTGTTTCATTTCGTTTCGTACATCATATTTCAGCTATAAGGTAAAAAGCTATAATAACAGAAGCTTATTTTATATAATGAAGAGAAATACAATTTTTTTTTGATATATTTTCTTAATAATTGCCATAAGCTCAATTGTGTTCCATCTGAGTTTGATATCTCATAATTATTAGTTTTACTTGTGAAATGTTTTGAAATATGATTATAACACTTTGAAAATTGATAAACAAAAACAGTTTCTTTAACGATAAGTAACAGGCAACGTCTTTTAATATAAAAATAGATTACACTCAACAAAAGCAAGATTTAATTAACTTAACGATTTTTCAAAAAAGAAAAACAAAGGAAAACAAAATAATATTTTAAGGTAAAAAATAAAACAATGTTTTGAATGTTTTTCAAAAAAAAAATTGTTTGGTCCTAAATAAACAAAAAGTAATTTTTTTTGCCGTGGTAAGGTAAAAATCTTTATCATTCTTTAAAAACCAACAAAGCAAATCTTTTTAGATTAAGGTTTTTATTTTTAAAATTATTCAAGTTGTGTTTTGTATGAAATCCCTTATCAATTTTTTTGAATTTATTCTCTTTTCCCGATTTTGCAGCACCATTGCGGCAAACACGGAAACAAAAAAATCGCTCTTGTCTATACAGGCCCTACACGGATGATTAAAAAGTCGATGCATTGTGTCACTTAACTAATTTACGCCGCCAACTAAAGGATGGTTTATGAACCATCCACATTTAACATTTAATTTGCAATTAAAAAATATTAAGGCCTTTAATCGAGATAAAAACTATCCTATCGAGTATATATTAAGCGTAATAAATAAAATATTATTATGTCGCTCAAAAAAGAAACATGAAAATTGCCAAAATTTCCTCTACAAAGTCGTATGAAAAATTTAACCTGTTTTCGTATAATAATTTGAATATTGTTCTTCCCCGTAAGAGTATAATTTAAAAGTATAATTTTTCGATTTCACTCCTTTTTTCCTTTCAGAAAATGAAGAAAAGAAAATTATTACTCTATTTGTTTTACGGACAGAAGAAAATAAAATATTTTATATATTATGCTTAATATATAGTCAGTAATACTTTATAAACAAGTTTAAATTATTTAATTGCAGTAATATGAAAAATTTCATAGATAATTTTTAAAATTATTCAAGTTGTGTTTGTATGAAATCCCATATAATTTTTTTTGATTTATTCTCCTTTCCCCCTTTTGCAGCGCCATTGCGGCGCGAGAGAACAAGAGATACCAAGCAGAGAACAAGAATACCAATTAGTGGAATGGAATTATCTAGTGAGAAATCAAAATTCGAGATAAATAATAATTCCATTCCACTTCAATTTTTCTCACAGAACCAGAATCGAGGTACTGAGCTATAAAATTTGAAAAAAAAATATACGAAAAAGATGATGGACCCAACAAAGCATAGAGAGAGTAAACGGACCGCATTAACGTAAACAAACCAAATTTTATTTTTTTGTTATATACATCATCCCAATGATAACCGAACACATTTTTTCTATTCTTTTAATTTTACTATGATTTGACTTACAAGTTACAACTGTGCAAAAACCAATTTTACTAGCAATTTAACTAGCTTCATTTTACTAAATTAATTTAACAAAAAATGTTTTATTACTTATTAGACATAAAAATATTTGAACATAATGATAAAGAAAAGTAATATAAATGAATAATTTCAAGAAAAAAACTTATAAAAATTCCAAAAATATAATCAAAACATTTTTAAATTTCAAAATCATAAGTTTTCCTTGATATTCATAAACTATCTATTGTATATCTATTTTTAAAGGTATTGCTTTGTGCGAACTGACGAAATAATGACAGATGACAAATATTAACTGTCAAAATTTTGTCTTTTGGAATTTAAATTCACCATAACGAAACGTCAAAATTTGGTATAACTTTTTAGCATCATCAAATTGTGACAGTAGTCATAACAAATTATTTCAGAAGGAACAAGAATTTATTACAGAAGTTTTTTTAAGTGCAAAAGTAATATTTATATTAATATATATATTATATATATTTATTAACAGCAAACATAAAAATTAAAAAGTTTTTCACCTTATGTCAAAATTTTGTTTTTACAAATTTTACCTTCACCAAAAACTTTGTTCTGTCAAATATTTGTGAGTTCGCACAAAGCATAGATGTTAAAACAAAACTTCGAAAAAGAAGCGCCAGGAAAGAAATGAAAAAGAAATAACCATTGAATTAATTGTGTATAATGGAGAGAAACAAATCCAAAAGAAATCATATCGGAAACATCGAATCGGTAAAAGCGGGTGGAGTTTATTCAGACACAACTGCTTCGTATCAAAAGTCACTTCACATTTTGAGTCATATTAAAGTTGCGCTTAATTTTTTCGAGCCATATTCACGTTTTGTAATTTTGTAGAGTTTATAATTTGACGTTGAATTTCTGATACAGTACTTTTCTCTTTGTAAACAGCATTTCGTTACTGTCCGTTACAACAACCGCCAATTTTAATGAACCCCGAATTTTAAGGCTCTATGTCACGTCTGTACCCTCTGCTATTGAAACCATTATCCAGCTAGTACTAACTTGAAAGTCGAATCTCGAACCTTTCTTAATTTTTGTTTGTACATTCTGATCCTTAATTTGTAATTTTTTAAAACAGAACTGCCTGACAGAAAATCTATAAAATGTATTAAAGTAGAAGAATTATTAATTTTCTTCCAAAAACTCTTTTCTTGCAATAATACGTCATAATTAAAACAAATAAAATTCCAATACATCAACCTAATCTTTACCAATAAATCATTTTATTTTTCAGATATGAATGACTTTTAGACAAAAATTTTGATTTGTTTGATTTTCTAAATTCATTTTAAATCATAACAAATGTGAATTAAAAAAAACAGATAAGTCTTTCTCTAAGACAAAAATACAAAACAAGAGTTTACAGTGATAGAAAATTCTACACAAAAAAAAATATTATTATTTAATTTAATAAAAAATATAAAATTAATATTTTTAAAACTTTTAAGCTTATATTGTTGTTGCATCTCTATCGTTGGTATTATAAAACTAAAAAAAGTTATGTTATGTGAAAGAGATGATCAACCTTTTTTCTTATTTTTCGATTACACATAAAATTAATAATAACAAAATCAAAGTGGATGTGAAACTTTAGGTTAATTTGATAACATTAAAAAGTTTCAACATATAGTTTTAAAAATATAAATGGATATGATAATGTGCTTTTGTAAAGTTTCAGATAAACATTAGTTTTAAACATAAAATAAATTAATTTTTAATTCTATCCTTTTTATTTGATTAAAAATATAATTAAAAAGTTTGTGTGCTTTGATGATGGGTGATATAAGTGATGAAGAATTACAAGAATGTGATTTTAGTAATTCAAGTGCTTTATGTGTGGTTAAGGGAAAAGATTTAGTGCACAAGTGTAATTCGGATCCAGGTGGGATGGTATCATGTCGATCATCACCAGGGATTAGAACGGGGAAGTATTCGTCTGGGGGAGTAACTAGAAAATGTGTTCTTACTCTGGACGGATACTCATATGTTATAGGTGAGTTTGGTTATTTAATTTAAATTTTCAGATTTTTTTATTTGGAAATAATATTTTTGCCAGAGATTCAATATATATCCTATTTTTAACCTTAGGGGTTTGCCCTTCAGTTTATTTTCTTCGATTTAATTTTCTTGTTTTTGTATACGATATGTGATAAAATTAAATTTTAACCAAAATTTTTACAGAATATAGTTTTACTTGGTTAGTAAAATGGAAAAAGACTATAGTCTTCATCACTAATCGTGAGGCTATCTCACAACCAGAGAAAGGATCAAGTCACGACAAGCCCAGCAGAAATGAATAAGTGTAGTGGTTATATTCGACTGAATTTATATCAGTCTGTTGCGTTAAGCTGGTACAACAAATTTAATTTTTTTTATTTTTAATTTATTGCAACACAACACAACGGTTCCACAACAACATGCATTCTGAGGTGTTAGTGGCAACTTATTTTTAAGTGTTTGTGGATTGAAGTCACTCAAGACTATTGATTCAGGGTAAGCATTCCATTTATACGATGTACTGACAAACAATTTTGTTTGCATTTTGTCACTTTGGCAGGTCATTTAAACAGTTTGGTTTTTGCACAAATTTATTAACGAGTAAAACGAAGTAAAATTATATGTTTGAGGCATGATGGACTTATGGAAAAAATGAGAATGATGGAAAAAATTTATTTAAAAAACCATCAAAATATTCATTGATTCATATAAAGTAGCTGAATGAATTTTAGCCATCGAATCTCATATAAGAATTCATTTAATTTATATTAAATGATTAAAGTTTTAGGCTAGTTTTACACTTTTATATTAAATGATTGAAGCTTTGTTTAATTCAGTTCATCTTCATTTTCAAAATTTCAAACCTGATATTCTTTTCTTAACTGAAACGATTATCAGTGACCGAGCGGTAACTTTAGATCGAAGTAAATACCTTTGTCCTTATTATAATCTTGAATCCTCGTTTCATTTTAAGCATGGTATTTGTGTATATATAAAAAACGCCATTCTCTATGCTAGAAATAAGAATTTTGAATTAAATTCAAAATATTATAATATGGTATCCCTTAAGATTTGTTGTTCTAATCAACCGTGGTTTGTCTTTGGGTTGTATCGCTCGCCTAACTCGCCTGAGAACATCAACTTATTTCATGACTTATCTGAAAAAATAGATAGGATGACTGGGTATCCTAATGTAAAATTTATAGTTCTGGGTGTCTTTAATGTTCACAATATAGATTGGCTCACATATAGCTCCACTACTGATGATATAAACAAGCCGAGCTTTTTGCTCTTTACCATAATTTCCAACAGATTAGAGATCAGCCTACCAGAGTACCTGACATTTCTGGACAAAGTAGAAACTTGCTAAATTTATTTTTGACAATTTTTTTTATACAAAGTTAGGCATGTTTAGTGCTAATTATAATAAATTATAAATTAACGTCTCTGAATATCCAAAGATACCATGCCAACTAGGGATTGGGATTAAGTTTGAATAAATTAAGTTTCTTTAAGAAATTTATGAACACCAACTTTAAAGTTTTAAGGATTAAGGCTTTCGGGGAAAACCCATGAAGGTAACTCATTCCAAAGATGAGAAACTCTGTTGAAAAATTCACGTTGAAAAGCAACAGTTCTGCACCTATTTATATGAACAGTAAATAATGGGCTACAACATTTGCTCTGGTATTACGCGAAACGTTGTCTAGTTCAGGTAAAATTGATTTAGTCGCTATAGAAGTTCGTTCATCCATAATGTATTTATAGAACTTTGTCAGATTAGCAACATTTTGTCTGTGCTGTAAGGAATCAAGCTCATTAGTGAGAGCTGGGTTGCCAATCAATTTAACAGCTCTCCGCTGAATAGAATCAAGGCACTTTAAACTAGTAAAAAATGCTCCACCCCATATGTGGGAACAGTACTCCATACAATATCGTATAAAAGATTTGTATATCAAAAGAAGCTGTTCGCTGTTGAAAAACTTACGGCATCGCCCCAAAAAGCCTAATTTTTGAACAGCGTTCTTAGCTAGGTTAAAAATATGAAAATTCCACTGCATTTTGTTTTTAACTTCTACTCCTAGAAGTCTTACAGATTCTTTCTCAACAAAATCTTTATATAGTCAAAGTTTAATTGAAATGGATTAGATGTGGATAATCTAGAAAAATGACAAATCTGTGTTTTACTCATATTGAATTCAACACTATTTGAAAATGTTCGCAAATAATCCTTTCTTTATTTTAAATCACAAAAACATATGCATAAATTATAATAAATTGTTTATAATAATAATAATAAAAGAAGAAAGATTTTTGTAAATTTATTTATTTATTTCAAAATCCACACAAAAATGTCACTAAAATTGTTTTCTTTTAAAGTTTTTTCAAAATAATTAAACAAATAAATTTATTTCAATTGTTTTCATAATTTTTTAACACAATAAATTATTAAAGAAAAGATAAACTAATTAATTTATCCAAAATGTAATATTCACCTGATGTATATATTATATAAATGCTCGCTTAAATTTTGATTTTTTGTTTCCTCTTAAGTTGATCGCCAAAATAAAAGTGATTTTTAATTTATTAATATGACATATAATTATTTGGCGCATATTATTATTTTGGCGCATTAATAATTTACAATATTCGTATCCAGAGGGATAAGCGAATATAAGGCGAAAGAATAATGAACGCACTCATTCTTTTGGTGACATTTAGCATTATTCAGCAAAACATTTTTAAATTGCTTTTGATTTTAAATAATAAAACAATTTCATACGCTACAAGCTAATATGTATAAACATACCGATAAATGGATGAATATACATTTTGGATAAGTAGTATCAAAACCCCCGATATAGAAGCCTTTTTCATTTTTTAGCACAGCGTGAACTTGTAGCGCCATTTTGAAATTAAAACTCAATATAAAAAAAATTCAAAAAATCACCATAACGCTCATAACACCATCTGGAAAAATAAAACTCCATATAAAAGAATTCAAAAATATTTAATCAAAAACACTAATCCAATTTTTTGCATATGGCAATGTTCATTGTATATTGCAAATGGCGTGAATGGGTAGGGCTATGATATATCGGGGGTTTTGGTAGTATTTAAAATTAATTAACTATAATAACAAGTTTAATTTCCTAATTAAATTATTATTCTTTCAAATCTCAAATTTGAACACTATTACACTGAAAAAAAAATTGAAGTTCATGACAACCTCATCTCGAAATTGGCAGTTGATTATTCATGCAAATTAAAATTATTTGCAAACAATTTCACTGTGATTGGGACAACTACACGATAACATTTTCCTAACAATAGAATGAGGTTTATTTAAAATATAAAGTGTTATATCCAATATAACAGTAGTTGAATAAAGATAATAACTATTTCCCTGAAAAAAATTTTCTTTGGTTTTATATCATATTCATTTTAAAGTTTAAGTATTTGAGATTAATTGAACTATATTTTATTTTCACATAAATATTTCGTGTGATTGTCTCAACTTCATCGATTTATAATTGTAGAGTTGTTACAGCAATTTCGTAGTTTGATTCGCCATATGTGACCGCACGGTGAGGTTGAGACAATTGCATTTCGATTGGAAATAGAACATGTTTTTTTCAGTGTAGCAAATCCTCAATTCAAAACAGTTTTAAGATTTTCGTTTAATGAATTTATCATATTTGATCTACAGTTATTAAGTGCTAACGGTGAATATAATTTAGGTGGCTCATGGCCTGAAACGTGCTATCATCAGCAAAACTATGGATAGGACTAACTGTTGAATAAAACAAATCGTTAATATAAATAAGAAAAAGAGTTGGTGATAAAGCACAACCCCGAGGAACTCCTCCATTAATTTAAAAGATATCCGAAGAGACACTATCAACATTGACTCGAAATTTCCGCTCGGAAATGAAGCTTTACATCCAAGAAATAAGTTGCTCATCTAAACCATAACATCTTGGTGTGCAAATAAGATTGTTGTGCCAAACTTTGTTAAAAACTTTAGATATATCAAGGGCAACACCGAAAGTTTCACCATGATTTTCAAGCGACTTGTTCCAGATATGAGTGACAAAAGAAAGTAAATCTCTCGTCGCTCTTCCTTTTCGGAAGCCATATTGCCTTTCATTAAGCAGCTTCGAAGACACTAAAG
This sequence comes from Diogma glabrata, assembly GCA_963693315.1. Taxonomy (NCBI): domain Eukaryota; kingdom Metazoa; phylum Arthropoda; class Insecta; order Diptera; family Cylindrotomidae; genus Diogma; species Diogma glabrata. The sequence goes on along the minus strand of OY856186.1, from coordinate 196,632,753 downwards.
AGCTCATTATATTAGAATTAAAGTATTTCTCAAAAGTTTTAGCAACAACCGATAAAACTAAAATGGGTCTGTAATTTGTTGGATCAATTTTACTATCCTTTTTAGGAACTGGCTGTACGCTTGTCATTTTCCATATTTCAGAAAAACTCCTTTCTCATATGACAAATAAAAAATTTTAGTGAGGATTGGTGCTAGCTCCCTAGCAAATGTTTTAAGAATAATTGGAGGAATACGATCTGGCCCAGATGCTTTGTTAATGTTAATTTGTAAAAGCATTTTCCGAATAATATTTTTACGAAAAATGAAACGCTTCATTATGTAAGAAACTCGGCTTAGGCTAGGTTAAAAATTTGGTTCGTTTAGTGTAGAATTTTTAGAAAAATAATTACCCAGAAGGTTAGCTTTTTCTTTTGGGTCAATAGCCGGTATATCTCTACCAATAAGTGGAGGTAGAGAAGACTTACAAAAATTACCTTAGACAGCCTTAACCGCTTTAAAGAAATTATATGAACCAGTAGGATGCTCAGCAAATTTGGAAGCTTTTCCTATTAAAGAGATTTTTTTCTGCATCTATATTTGTTTTCTGCATATATTTCTCTCAATCCGATATCGTCTAAGGTTTTCAACAGTTTTGTTTTGGATAAACCTTTGGAATGTTGTTTTATTAATTTTTGTCGTCTTTTTGCAAATTATATCAAAATATTTATTTATTTCATCCAAATAATACACAAGCTGTTCAACTTGCAGCGTACTGAATTATATAATTTGTACGCAAAAAAAAAGAAAAAAACAAATAGGAAGAAGAAAAAACGAAAAATATCAAACAAAAACCATAGCAGTAGATGCTGTGTTGCTTATAGCTTATACTATCATAGTAGTACTATGGTAAATTGGTTTTGCTTTAACTTATATTGACTGGTTTAATTGTTTTAGCTCAGTTTTAGTACTTTACATCAAAGTATTGATTTTTAATAAGAACTTGGGTTTTTTGTTTGAATTATAAATGTTTGAATAAGTAATTATGCTGCATTATTATTTGAAAATTATTACAGAACAGTTTCCAAAACAGTTTTAAAATACAAACATATTTTTCAATATGAAAATAGAAGGCCTTATCATTGATTTCCAAATTATGTAGGCATTGGTCTCCTTTTGAACCATTTTCATGGTTTTATTTCTCCATTGTTCGTAAGGATAGAACCAATCAACAAATACAATTATGTTTGCCGGTGGTGAATTTCAATAATATATAATATTTATGTTCCAATATTAGCACATATAAATAAATGCAATTTTAAAAAATTTAATTTTGTGTTTCAAACCAGAGGTTCAAATTTTTATCGCAAAATTTATTTATTTTCTTTGACGTTTTGTGCATTGATAATTTGGCTGCAAACGACTACTTCGGATATTAAATAAAACTGTTTCTTTAGAACGAAATAACTTAAAAACTTTGAGTAGATCACCAATGGAATGGAACGCAAAAACTTTAAAAATATTTCGCATATAAATATACAATTTTATTCTTATTTTAAAATAATTATTTTGAGCTTATGATTGATCTGACTAGTTCATTATTATTTTGATCTGACTAGTCCATTTTATTATAAAAAAATATCATAACATATTTTATGTAGCCTGTCTAAATAAAATAGTAAAATGAAATGCTTTTCAACTACAGCGGTCCTATTCCCGAACACATATTTGTCAATCGACAATATTGTCAATTTCACCAAAATACCAAACAACTCTGTATAAAAATGGTATTCTGTAACGCAAATTTGTGTATCCTTAGACACAAACCTTAACTCCAAAATTATAACAAATTTTTACAAAATTATAATAGATTTTTGGTACTAAATTCATACTTTTAAGAACTAACTTTTTTAATCTTAAAACATGCAAAATAAAATAAAAATACATTTAATAAATAAATATGTTTTAATGATATTTATATAAAACTATGATTATTTAATATTATTAAAGACTTATTTTTGCGTTATAAATTAATTTTACGCCAATCGATGAAGTTTGTATGAAAATGTCAACACACAAAACATAAAGCCAAATTGTGATTTTGACAGTAACTATATTGTTCTTGTCAGATTCACAATATTGTATTGAATTTTCACCAAATTGGTGTTACATAATAATACGAAATTCACAATATTGATTGAATTTACTATATTGTGATGACATTTATGTGTTCGGGAATAGGGCCCCAGAACTTGTTCGAGGGAGAGTAGATTAAAGTGAAGTTCAAGTTTGATCCTCAATGGTACGCGTCTTTCGATATTCAATAAAATAAAAAATCAAATTCAAATTGGATAAGGAAGTTTATTTTATTATTAATAAAATAAAAAATTAAAAATAAACAATAAAAAGTATATTTTTAAATATTGCATTTTAATAGAAAAATATGCAAAAAATACATTTTTCTACAATAGCAAATGAAGTCTATTTACAAGCAGATTTAATCCCGTTTGAAAATGGTTTTTTCCTTTAATGTAAAATCATATTCGCTAAATAACAAATTGTAGTTGCTATGATATCTTCATCAAATAGTTTTTATTCGCCTACATATTAAAGTGTTACTTTATTACTGTGATTTGCGGCTTTAAAGTATCACTTTTCAACTATTTATTTTGTCGTCATAGCTACGTCCAAAAAAGTAAAAAGCATTTGTATTTGTTTAAATTCTATGAAAAATAAAATTTTTTATCAAAGCAACCCTTAAATTCAAAATTTCATTATCCAATTAAAATAGTTGTTATCATTTGTTGTCATAGCTACACAATAATTTGAAAAAAATAATAAATATTTTGTCAAAGGTTACTTATTCCATATATTTTTACTTTAAAATTTATGAAAATTTCTAATTTTAATTTAGAATAAACAAATTTTCTTAAAATATTTTGCTTGCGGCGAATAAAAAATAGTATATGATGCACGGACGTAAGCTATTTTGGACTTAATGTGGGTGCAAATCTCGGCTAGCGCCTCGATTTGCAAACTCCACATCCGTCCAAAATCTTTAGCTTTACGTCCTAGCATCATAATGTACTAGTTTAAGACAAAGTAACCATGAAAAATAGAATATGAATTTTAAATGGTATGTTGTCGATTTCCAATTTAATAATTTATAATAAATATCATTCAAGAAAAATCAGCGTTTCCATATCTTGTAGCAAAATACGTACTATGTTGCTTCAAGTAGGTTATTTTTGAGTTTTAATAGTAGTTATTGTGGAATATTATTTAGAACTCAGCATCCCATTCTTAAAGCTCACGCTTCGCCTCTGATCTCAGCTGACCCTACCAAATAGAGAGTATACGATTTGAACCGTGAATACTCAATGTTGATGCATATTAAGCGGGTTTCCTCAACGATTTCTACGCTTCGGGTTATCTGAGTGTATCAAATTCTTATCGCAAATCAGTTTTCCATGCTCAAATCTGCCGTTGAAACAGCTGTTCTCACGTGTAGTAAAGTCTTTCGTCGTTTCTCGGCTATAATTCCCATCATACCTATTTTTCTTTTTTGTTCGGCATCCATGTAATGATTCTGTTAGCCAATTTTGCACCGAACATCGGCTTTCTTCGAGTACTGCTGCCAACTTTTCGATTTCAAACTTTTTAGAGTGCTTACTACTAGAACGTTCTTCATATGTCATATCAAAATAATGATTTTAAGGCATCGAAAACCATCTCTGCATGTTCGTTCCGACAAAGCCTAGTCGCCGTAAGTCTTCACAAGAAAAAACTCTTCAGCTACAGTTGTATTTTGAAAAAAGTAAAATAGTTACAAAATGAGTTATGAAAACATATGTTGTTTACATTACACTTTGACGGAATAATATATTATGTAATTTCAAGCCAGTAATGGTGGACCTCTATGATGAAGTTAGCTGTAGTGTAGTATTGTCCGATACAAAATACTTAAATAACGCCATATATGTAGCAAAACTGTGAGAACTGTGTTATAGGATTTTTGAGAATTGAGAGAAACTCAAAACATGCATTTGAATTTAAAACTTTGAAAATAATGCTCCTATTGTTCGAAAGTAACTTTAGTTTAGTTTCTCACAAAAAATCTAGTTAATTCAAAATCTATTTAAATTTCAATCTAAAGAAATTTTATGTCTTTGCGAAATGGTTTTGAATTTAAATAAATTTAAACATCTATGTTTATGTTTTTCAATTGCCTAGAAAATCAATCAGAACGTTCATTTTTCGCTTGGGTGATTATAGTTCCCTCGTTGTTCTTGTCAATTTTATATTTGAGCAAAATGAATTGTCAGTTTCATTTCGAGTATTTTGTTTGCGTACGTTGATTTTGAAAGATCTCAACCGATCACCATAATCTGTCAATTTATATTTTTGTTTGTTTGTTTGTTATCCTCTGAAAAACCGAAATTTGTTCCCATAGAAGTGCGTCAATTATTCATTAAGTTCAATTATTCATTAATTCATCGTACAATTCTAGCGAATTACATCAATGCAAAATAAATTTGTCAATAATAAAAAAAGTTTGTCAGCAAATTCTCATAATATACTTTGAGAATAATTAAATAACTTAAATATCTGGTCATGTCGTTAGAAAATATTGGTTATCTTTTATAAATATTTGACTATATATCTATAAATTTAAATTAATCTTATCATTATTGTCATTTATTGTATGAAAATTAGCACAACTCTGAAGAAAATATTTATAGTTTTTGGCATTTTATATTCTAAAGTTTGTGGTAAAAATATAAACACTGAAAAACAAATCAAAATGGCATCCCCAATTTTTTTGTTTCTTTTCATAACTTTGTCGAAGTGACATTCTATCTCCCTTGGTTGATGTGTATACATTTAAACGAATAAAAACGATAAAATTTACCATTTCATTTGTTATAGAAATCTACCTATTTTCAGCGGACATTTGTCGCTTGGACCTTTTTACTTCGGTTTGAAAGTGTAGTGATAATTTTAAAATGGACACTACTATTTATTTATGTTGCAAAATTTATCGTTTGTTTGCTTGTTGTTTATGATAAAATAGTGATAAAATGTAGTGAAAACGTTTGCAACACTACTGTTTATTTATGTTGACAAATGTAACGTTAGTGTGCTTGCTGTTTATGGTAAAGTCGCTTTATGTCACTTAACATTGAACTTAAACTGTTTGTAAACTCTCACAATAAAACCACTTGAAATGTTCTTATTTTATTAATATAGCTTATATTATACAAATATATAACTTTTATTTTATCTCAATTTTTACATCAAGTTTTTATTTTTAATTGTCATTTTATTAAATTTATTATTTTTGCACAAGCACTGTATTTATTTGCAATAATTTATTTGCAATAATTTTTTACTATCACTAAATTAAATTAAAAGATTTTTTATCACTAAAGTTAAATTATTTAAATAGAAATTGACGGCTAATGGTCATAAAAAGGCAAATTATTAATTGTTGTCGTTTTAGAATGTTAACGGTTGTGTTTTTTTTAATTTTAATCACGGTTGATGATTACTTGATTTCGTAACGTATTGACTTGACTTCGTAGCGCTTGAAGATAGACTGCCCTTTTTAAAAAACTAATTTAAAACTCATCAGTTTAAAATTCTGGAAGGGCAATTGTTTTTTACAGCACGTATTTCAATAATCCAATTACCTTGAGAATTTTCATTGGTTAATTTCCATACGCGACATAAAAACAGGAAACTTGTATTCATTTACATGGCTTCGGTTTAAAACAATTATTTTCATTATAACTGAATTTTGCTGAATTGCTCTTTAATCAAATGCAATAATTGTTATTTTTATTGTACTAATTAAAGTGCATTTACCATGAGTTTTATATTTCAGAATACAAATTAACTCATATTTTGAAATAAAAGGTGAACATAGGTTTCCGAATTTATGGATTTATGCTATGAGAAAACAACTGCAAGATATAACTTCTCGCAACTATTTGTCATCGCATAAATCTGTATCACTATATCCCTCCCCTCTCATAAAAATTATCTTCATTATCTAAGGGTTTCATGTATGTACCTAATTAGGCAGATTAGTTCACGAGGAATTTAGAGACTTGCTATTGCGAAAAGGATTGGAATAGTGATTAGATAAGAAAGATAGTACAAATATACCCGTCATTAGTGTTAAAAAACAAAAAATAAAACAAGTGTGTTTACTAGAATTCCGCTGAGAAATTGTTAAGTTTTAATAATAAAACAAAAAATTTGAATCAAGAATTCTGGATTTGTTTGTATAACAATAACTTTACTTGTGTTTTCGTGTGAATTTTCAGTTTCTCTTAGAATGGACGAATTCCTAAGTTCTTTTAGTGATTGCAGTTGGAGGTTTGTTTCTACAGGTGGACCTGGTTCCTGGACTTTTTCATTTTTGAGTTTTGTGTTATCTTTTAGTCGTTGGAATGCATCTTCTTCGGTATTATGCTCATAATTAACGAATGGGCTTGAGACAACGCTGTTTTTGCTTGTTAGAACTCATAACAATTATTTATGCAATCGATTATGACTCGATTTGCGAGAAAATCATGTCCCAGTATACCGTCAGTTGTTAGGTTTGGTATATCTTCAACTACGTGAAAAGTGTGTGTCATTTTGTTCCATTTTGGAAATTCTATCGAGATTGTACCAAGTGTACATTGTTCTATGCCGTTTATACCAGTAAAATTTATGTGTTCATCTTTGTCAATCGTTTGATGTTTTTCTAGACTATCTTTCTTAATAATTGAGATTTCCGCACCTGTGTCGATAAGTAGTCGTAGGGTATTTTTTTCGGAGCCCTGCGTTAATATGTTTATAATGGGTGCGCTAAATTTTATTTCGCTTGAGTTCTGTACTGTTGAGAACATATATGGAATAGATTGTTCTGTTTGTTTTCGATTCACTCCAGATTGTACTTGTTCTTTGCGTTCTGGTTTTGTTTCGTTGACACTTTCTTTAACTTCTGCAGCAATTGTTTTAAGATTTTTATTTGGTGTAATTAAGTTAGGGCACTGTGTTTGTTTTAGTGTAGCGTGAGAGCTAGTTTTGGTTTCATTGTTTGTTACGTTGGAATTCGTTATGTTTGAGAAGTTATGTGGTGTTTGTATATGTATGATTGGAGAGAATGTCTTTGATTCGTTGGTTGTAAATTCGTAATTCGGTATCGAGGAAAAAATTTGTTCATTTTGATTTGTGTATGACCGTGAATAATCTGATATTTTAGAACGCCGTGTTTGTGTAGCGTGAGAGCTAGTTTTGGTTTCATTGTTTGTTTCGTTGGAATTCGTTATGTTTGAGAAGTTATGTGGTGTTGGTATTTGTATGTATGGAGAGAAAGTCTTTAGTTCGTTGGTTGTAAATTCAGAATTCGGTATCGAGGAAAAAATTTGTTCATTTTGATTTGTGTATGACCTTGAATAATCTGATATAATGGGGCGTTGACTCTTGGTCGTTGAGTCAGCCCTACTTAGTTTCCCGGATTTGGCAAGTTGTATTGGGTGTAGGATACATCATTTGGCTCTTGTATTTGTTCAAGTCTGTCCATCATTATAGGGCGAGGGGAATGAGTCCTAGTTCTTGGTGTTTGAAGGCGAGGTATTGCACCGAGATTCCTGGGATGTGAACTATGTGTCATTTCAGTTGAATCTTCTTCTGTGGAATTGTTTATGCATCGAATACTCTTTCTTATTGGTATATCAGGAGTTTGTGGTATACTTTGTGAATTTTGTATTGAAGTAGGTGGAGCGTTTTTCCAATCGTAACGAGTTTCGCGTGGAGTTTGGTTTTGATAAATGTGTTGAGATGGGTTTCTAGGAGGGTTGTAGTTAGTCTGCAAATTGTTGCTATTTGTTTGTCTGTTTAGGTCATACATCATTTGATTACTATCATGTGAATGTTGTCTCGAGTTTTCTCTACCATTATATCGATGAGTATTGGGACAGCTTCGTGGAAAGTGTCCTTTTTGGTTACATAGGTAACAAACGTTGTGTCTAGACCGACATTCTTAGACTAAGTGGCCGGTTCGTTGACAAAAGTCACAAACTTTTAGTTGTTCGTACTGAAAACTTCTGTGCTGAACTACTGGGCTAGGTTTATAGATACTCGTGCTATTCATTTTGCTCGCAATTTCCTTCAATAAATTTATCATTACCGTTTCAGATTCTCTGTTCTGTGTCGTTTGAGTAACCGTATTGTTAAAATTATTAGGATTTGTTATTTCTGCTTGGGGTAATGGGTCGTATATGTCCCTGTTGCCGTCTACTATAGACCATGATCTATTTCCAACTATGTCAAATTTTTCTAGGTCAACTGCTATTTGAACTAGATTGTGAAAATTTGTTTCCGTGTTTGGTGTTATCTGTATTCGTACGATTGGGTTCCTAATCCCTAACTTAAACGTCCGTTTTGATATTAGGTCTATTTCTTTCATTAAAGCGTCATTTTGTTTTAAACCAGGGTAGTCTCCTTTGTATGCATCTTTTGCCATCATACAATGGTCATTAATTCTGTCCCCGAAATTTTTTATGGTCTCGTTTGGTTTTTGCTTTAGCGTTGCTAAGCTAGAAAGGATATCTGTCGGTTGTGCTGGAGAAAACTATTGTCGTAAAATACTACTTAGTTCTGCAAGGGAATTAAAAGTTTTGTTTCGAATTGCCATTAAAGCTTTTTCTTGCAGTCTCGGTCTTACGAGTGTCAAAAACATTTGTCTCTCGTTGTCCGTTAGTAGGCTACACATTGATTCACAATGTGTGATAAAAGCATATATTTCTTCATTAATGTTCGTGGAATTGTTTCCGTCGAGTATCGGAATCAAGTTCACAAAGGAAATAATTTTTGTTGTGTCTGTCGTCATTATGTCTTGTTTACCGTCTATTACTTTAAGTGCTAAATTATCTAAACAGATTTCAAGGTCCTTTTGGTCTTCGTATGTAGGATCGTCGAAGGGAAAATTTTTTTCAATAGATTGCAAAATATTAGAAAGAGCCTTCCCGTCGTCTAAAGCTTCAACGAATGTTTTGTTTAAATCTACTTCTATAGTATTATAATTTAAAAACTTAGGCTTACTTTTATTGGGTGTGGTGGACGTTGATCCTGATGTTCCTTGAGTTTGGGTTGTTGATGTAGATGTTGATGTTGGTGTTGCTGTTAAACTGATGGTTCTTGATCGCAAGTTTTTAGTTAACTCACTAGTTGCTGGAGTCTGGCTCATTTATTATTTAATCCTTAAAATTCCTTACTTCCTTTTGTCGGTAAGGATAACCGGCTGCGCCAAAATGTAGTGATAATTTTAAAATGGACACTACTATTTATTTATGTTGCAAAATTTATCGTTTGTTTGCTTGTTGTTTATGATAAAATAGTGATAAAATGTAGTGAAAACGTTTGCAACACTACTGTTTATTTATGTTGACAAATGTAACGTTAGTGTGCTTGCTGTTTATGGTAAAGTCGCTTTATGTCACTTAACATTGAACTTAAACTGTTTGTAAACTCTCACAATAAAACCACTTGAAATGTTCTTATTTTATTAATATAACTTATATTATACAAATATATAACTTTTATTTTATCTCAATTTTTACATCAAGTTTTTATTTTTAATTGTCATTTTATTAAATTTATTATTTTTGCACAAAGCACTGTATTTATTTGCAATAATTTATTTGCAATAATTTTTTACTATCACTAAATTAAATTAAAAGATTTTTTATCACTAAAGTTAAATTATTTAAATAGAAATTGACGGCTAATGGTCATAAAAGAGCAAATTATTAATTGTTGTCGTTTTAGAATGTTAACGGTTGTGTTTTTTTTAATTTTAATCACGGTTGATGATTACTTGATTTCGTAACGTATTGACTTGACTTCGTAGCGCTTGAAGATAGACTGCCCTTTTTAAAAAACTAATTTAAAACTCATCAGTTTAAAATTCTGGAAGGGCAATTGTTTTTTACAGCACGTATTTCAATAATCCAATTACCTTGAGAATTTTCATTGGTTAATTTCCATACGCGACATAAAAACAGGAAACTTGTATTCATTTACATGGCTTCGGTTTAAAACAATTATTTTCATTATAACTGAATTTTGCTGAATTGCTCTTTAATCAAATGCAATAATTGTTATTTTTATTGTACTAATTAAAGTGCATTTACCATGAGTTTTATATTTCAGAATACAAATTAACTCATATTTTGAAATAAAAGGTGAACATAGGTTTCCGAAGTTATGGATTTATGCTATGAGAAAACAACTGCAAGATATAACTTCTCGCAACTATTTGTCATCGCATAAATCTGTATCACTATAAAAGTATTACATTTATGAGCCAAAAGTGAAATTCTTGAAACCCCCACTTTTTTGGCATTTCTCGACGTTGTAGATCCTACTCATTCTGAAAAAGCAAAAAAATGTATGTCTGTCTGCCGGTCGTCACACCCGACGAAATCTAGAAAACCGCTGGAGGGATTTCAAAATTTTTTTCTAAAAATTGGTATACTTAATGGTAAGAGCCGAAAGGACGACGTGTTCGACAACTGTACTGGAAGTGTGTCAAAAAAATCGTCAAGTGTGTCAAAACCAGGAAATTTGGATAATTTTTGCTTAAAAAACTTTCATTTTAAGTGATTACGAATAGGAACATTGAATTTGGAGAAATCTTAATGGTCGGGATTGGTTTATGAGACCAAAAATAGATTATTGCATTATAAGTTTGTCAAAAAAATGTTTTTGGAAAAAATTGAAATTAATTATTTGCTTGACATGAAATGTTAGCGAACTTGAAATTGGACATGGAAATTTTTGATTTTGTTATAATTTTTGAAATATTTTTGGAATTTAGAAAAAGTTTGTATTTTTCATTTTGTAAGAATTTTCGAAATATTTTTAGAGTTTTGAAAAAGTTTAAATTTTTATTTTATTATAATTTTTGAAATTTTGAAGAAAGTTTGTATTTTTGATTTTGTTATAATTTGTGCGATATTTTTAGAATTTTGGAAAAAGTTTTTTGAATTTTTGAGTTGGAAAAAATTTCAATTTTTGATATTGTAATATTTTTTGAGTTTTGAAATAATTTGTATTTTTGATTTTGTTATAATTTTTGAAATATTTTTGGAATTTTAAAAAAAGTTTGTACTTTTAATATTATAATAATTTTTGCAATTTTTAAAGAATATTGGAAAAAGTTTCAATTTTTGAATTTGTTATAACTTTTGGCAATATTTTGATTTTGTAATAATTTTTGGAATGTTTTTAAACTTCAAAAAAAAGTTTAAGAATTTGATTTTACTTTAATTTTTAGAATATTTTTGGAGTTTTGAAAGAAATATGAATTTGTGATTTTGAAATATTTTCTTCTTTTCAGTCAATTATATTAATTTATGATCTATTATAATTTTTCCGGCAATGTTTTCCGTTCCGTGTTTGTTTTGTAATAAATTTCTAATCATAGATAAAAAAAAAATACTTGTACTTTAACAAAGTTTTATGTTTGATATACATCGATGCCCAAAACTAAAAACAATGTCCACATAAAAGTTTTTTGCTGAAAACTATATCAAAATCCTTAACCAAGACCGAAGTCTTGATATCTCAGAGCTGTGAGATTTCAGCCTCTTAATATTGTTTATTTTGTAACCATATAAAATTGGGGTTATTAGAAAAAACTGTAATACGTTTTTATGGTAAGAAATGCATTATGTATGCATTAGAATATTCTTACATTGCAGGCTTAATTAAAATATATAACTAATGCTAAAACGTTCTAGATTAAATTAGCATCAAATGTATCATAAACGTCAGTTTTTCATTTGATTGTAGGAAAAGAAATTGTTTGCCTTAATATAAGTTTTATTTTAAACGAAAATAGAAATGTTTTCCTAAAAGTTTATCTTTGACCATGTAAAAATGAAAAACCCTAATCCTTTCAACCGTATGGAAAACATAATCTGGCAAAACATAAACAAAAAACAAAGTCCAAGTAAAACTTAAAATGAGATAAAATTATTTTGGGTTTTCATAGATCGGCAAATTTTATTAACTCACAAAAAAATTTGTTTAATATAAAAAGCAAAATTCAAATATTCACAGAACAATAAAAATGTTTATCTAAAAATATTGAAACGTTGCCTGCATTTGAATTACGATGAGTGATGAAGGGAAAACTTTGAAGAATGTGTAAACGTACTGCCATACAGTATTTGTGGTAATAATTTCAACATCGATATTATGTATATTTGTTTATTTATGTTTTTATTCATTAAAGTATCGTAATAAGCTTGGAAAAAGTAAAAAACTTCTTTTATCAACACTTTGCTGTAACCGTCTTTTGTCACAAAGATATAAAATCAATATAAATCTTAATAAAGTGGAAAAAATATATCGACTGAATAATTTTTAGATTAAATTTATTCCTGCTGCGAATTCACGTCAAATCTCCATTTCCCAAGACAATAGAAGATTCCGTGTTTTGTTGTTGTGATTAAGATAAATTTGATTGGCAGTTTCTTTCTTTTATTTTGCTCTCATCATCCATAACAATTTTTTTCTTTGTGTTTCCATATCAAAGAAAACTTATAAAAGTGAAAAAAAGAAATAATTTTGAATAAAAAGTTTCGATTGAGAAATGAGAAAATCTAATCTCGTATAACGCAGAATGAACATTATGGAAATTTATAAAGTTACTTTATTTTATTATAATTCTTATATTTATATAAGTTAAATTGATTTTTAATGTGGATTGATTGCATGTTGTTTTACCTGTTTTGTGATCGGCTGATTATCTCAAAGAATTTTTAATATTTGTACAAATCCGTTTTTAAGCAATTTTCATGTTAAGATTCAAATATTGTTTTTTTGGTGTTTATGCGTTGTCAAGGCTACCAATTTCAAAAGTTCACCACAGTCAATCGCAACAGCGGTCATGGTAATGACAGCCCATTTTTAAGGTCGCTCATTACGTCGTCGTCTCATTGCGTCGTGGTGTACCTCGTGCACGCCCACTTCCCGAGGTACTATAGTTAACTTTTTTAATCTTTTCAGACTGCAAACCGCCTCACAGAACTTGAGCAAACCAAGTTATGCTATTGAAGCGAATACAACATATGTATATCGGGACGCTCAAGAAGGTTGCTGATTTGAAAGTTATATCGGGTCTTATACTGTCCATCATCTGTCTTAAGTGGCCACTTGTATTGAACATCTGTGCGTTACTAACAATGCGATCACGATAAAGATCCAAGGAGTCGCCTTGATATAAAATGCCAACTAGTCTCAGTTTGTGAGGTCTCCTCAACCCCTCACGAATGATTAATTGCACTAAAATTTTTCAAAAAATGACGGACTCAAATGACCAAAGAATAAGGACTCTGACAATACCAAAAATGAAAAAACCAGGAACATCACCACCACATCAAATATAATTGTTACGTTAAAAATTTTCTCACTCCATTATTCGTAACTGATCCAAACCTCCATACTTTATTAATATAAGCCAACCATAGTGACTTTAATGTAAGTTTATAATAAAAATACATTGTTGCACCAGTAGCGTTGCACCTAAACAGGTGATATATTGAATAATAAGAACATAATAATGTAAATCAATCGTTGCGCCAAAGTTACTGGTGATTTTAGTACAATAATTATATAATAATGTAAATCAATTGTTGCGCCAAAGTTACAGGCAATTGTTGAACATTACTGTAACAAAAATGTTACGCCCAAAATAAACTGGTGATTGATGAAAAACTATTGCAACTTCAAATGATGACGACGACAAACTTTATTCAGCTCATTCAAAACCAATTAACTTGATTTCAATAGTTGTCAACACCAAATCACTAGTTGTGTTTGCGATTGTAAAACGCATAGGCATCATTGTTACATATTTTTTTTTAAATAAAAAGTGTTGTGTTATAGGGTTTGTTTAAAATATGCGTCACAACAACACACAAACACCTTTTAAGACATCGGTCCAGACCTAGGTCCCACAACAACCTAACCTGCGTTCCAAGGTATTGATGAACGCGTTTTTTAAACCTCTGCGGATTGAAGCCACCCGAGACAATGGATTCCGGCAAACTATTCCATTTGTATGCAGTTCGGACAAAGAAGTTTTTCTGCGATCTTCCAGTATGACAGCGTGGGATCTCGACCGTTTGATTGGTTGCGATATTACAAAATTATCACAAGTTTTATTTCACTAAAAATTTTTTTAAGATATTTATAAAATAATTAACAATGATATAGAAATAATATAAAAAATTGAATGGTTTACTTTTTAAAATATATTTTTAGTATAGTATATCTATTTTTACTTGTCCAAAAAAAAACAAAATAGTTGCTTTTATGGCTTTTCAGTCAATATAAAGCGCACTATGAGACGAGATGTTTTTTGCACATTAAGAGTAATGCGAGCTTGTAAGCATTAGACCAATTAACACATTCCATATTGTAATCACAAAAAAATCAAAAATGTACAAAGTAGAAAAATAAATTTTATAAAGCATCCCTTTTCGTGCCGCAATCCTATTGTCAATTCAACGCAAACATTAGCTAATTTTAAACAAGCCAAACATAACACTTTTGATGAAATTTGTTTTCTCATTCAAATATATTCAAATTAAAAAACGCTTTAATCAACTAATCACAAAAATTCCTCTTTTAAAATTACATAACATCCGTTCCACATTTTTTATAATCTACGTAAGTATCTTCTCTCACTTTATATCAAATTTCATAAACCAACAACGAAGCAAAGTAAAATTATTTAGAATTAATCAAATAAGATTAGAATTGTAGATATATGAGAAATAATTTCCTTTCTCATTTTCTTACAATTGGTTAAAAACAGAAGAAGAAAATTGGAAATGGAAATGAATACGAAAATTTCTATATTCATTTAAATTAGTTTGAATGAGGATCACATTTGAAAAAAATAGTCAATTTTGTAGGTATAACGTGAAGAATTCATGAATAATATAAAAAATGCTTAGACGAAGAACAACATCAAAAATTGGAATAATTTTTCATGACAAACAAAAAAATAAATAATACTTTCAAGAGATATTTTGACATAAATTACAATACAAATTCTAAGACTGCCTAAGTTTCAATGTTTATTTATAGATAAAATGATGGGGAATGTAAACCAAGGTAAGTATGATGACTGTTTTGTTTTGGAAATGTAAAATGAGAAAAACGAATAATTAAATTCTTTGTATTTTAAATGAAGAGGAAAATGAAAAAGAAAAAGAAAAACCAAGAACCTGTTGAATATAAATAATATCATTATTTAAAGCAAGTAGTCCTCGTTTTTTTTGTCTTGGTTTTTGAGGTGTTGAGGCAAAATATGCTTTGTAATAATAATTTAAATAAAAAAAATTATATTTTTAAGGAATTCTAGATTTGTTTGAAAAATTATTATGTTTGCTTTACTGGGTTTAAGAGGAATGATGATCAGTGGCGTATCCAGGATATTTTTTGGGGGGGTGCATTTTTTTAAATTAAATAATAAAAACTATGTACGCAAATTTGCATTTATTTCTTTTATAATATTTAATATGTATCACTACAATATAATTACTTTTGTATATATTTTACAAACAAATGTTTAATTTTCGTTTATTCTTTTGCAAAATATTTTGCACTTCTTCTTCATCTACTTTTATATTCTTGTATATATAAAGTAATGAAAGGCCGTTCAATCTGTTTTCTAAAGTAGAATTTCGCAAGTAGCTTTTTAAATATTTTAAAGTTGAAAATGAATGTTCTGAAGTGCATGTCGTGACGTCACTAAAATTTTTAATAATTTAAAAACATTGGGATAAAGTACTTTATCACACATCTGAAGTGATTCAATAGCATAATTATGGTGTTGATTTTGGCCTTTTAAGGGGGTGCATATGCACCCTCGCACCCCCCCTGAATACGCCTATGATGATGATTGCTTTTAAATGATGTATTGGCACTGGGAATGACCAGAATTATGTTGGAAAGTCCTTCTCTGTAGCAGAAGTAGTTTTCATTCTCCCACCCATTAAGTCATGGATTGCCTTACGATATTTAAATTTAACGATTTTTGTCATCGGTTATTTAGACACCGAACTTGCTGTCTAAACCATGAATATGGCTTGTGCTGTTCTAACGCAAACCCAAAACAAAAATTTTTTTTGTATACTAAAATGCTCGTTAAAATAGAAAAACTGGATGGTTTAAAAAATAAATTTAGTTAATTAAATAAATAGAAACTGAAATTAAGTATTCTAAAACTAAATAAAAATAGTATTTTTGTAATATTTGGTATCGCAAACTGGCTACGAAGTACGAGTGTGAAAATTTATTTTTGCAATTCCGAATCACAATTCGACATATTTTGATGTTGTCAACACTGTCAAAAAGTGAGATTTTTCCGCACTGTTTTATTTTTCCGTACTGTTTTATTTTTGCGCCCTGTTTTAACTTTTTTTTGATTTTTTTTTTCCGCACTGTTTTAACTTTTGGCTTTGTTTTGTAAAAGTGAAAAATAAGAACGTATAGAAAATTTTCTCAATGCTAAGTTGATAAAAGACATGTTTACTTATATCTGAATATAATTGTAGAGTGTGAAAAAGTTGGATGGATTGGATTGTGATTCGGAATTGCAAAAAAAGTTGAGTGCAACTCGTTGCACAAATTGATTTTATCCGCACTTGTCGTAATTTGTCCAACACGGCTTCACCTCGTTGGACAAAATTACGACGCGTGCGGAAAGAATCAACTTTGTACACCTCGATACACAAAGTACTATTATAAGTTCGAAAAACTAAAATGCAAAGCTATTTCAATATCGTAAAACAAGCTTTAGGATATGCTAATAGACTAATTAACAAAATAGAATTTGTTCTTTGTTGCAGTAAACATTAAATTGAGGTCCATTTAATTGAAATTTTGTCTAGTCCTGTCAATTAAAGATTTGAAGACAGAGTCCAATTGATTCATCTTGCGCGACATGCATGCTCACCACTCAAAATGGCGCTCTGTTTAAGCTGATGATTAATGAGGGAACTCGAAATTACAGAACAAATCGATCAGTCAAATTGTAGGATAGGATCCATACCGAATCATGCCCTTCACGTTTTACATCTAACAGTAGCAGCTCTTCTGACTAGCCAGCATATCACTCCTTACCAGAGTGGCATTATCATATCATATCCTAATAATGATCTCGATTCTCGAAGATCAATAACCAATTGCCAGTCCCACCGCAACATGCAAACCCATTCTCAAAAGACGATTGCGATGGTTTTTGTAATCAAATGTGAGGCTTTACAGGCGTTTAAACACAAATTTTATCCCATATTTATGCTAAAGAACCTGTTTTCTGTAATATCCTGAAGAAAGCTGCAAAAAAATGTATTTTATCAGGCAGATGCCCTGATATTAGACCTTATTTCTTTACTGACGTAGCACGTATGGTATGATGCAAGAGATGAACTACAGAAAACATATCCGAGCAACCAACAAATCCCAAATCCATGCAATACAAAAAATATTGAAAATAGTAACAAAAATATACGTGACAAACGGAGGAAAAATGGAAAAACTGATACCGCAAGTACGTGTTTGTTTTTTTAGAGCCTGGATACATATGAAGTACACTTAAAAGAGCAAATAGAAAAAAGGTCAACAAAAACGACACTACCTAATCCAATGTAGATCAGGAATGTACCGTTTGCACAAAAATTGAATTATTAAAGTAAAATAGAAAACAGCATCATCGATACTGATCGTCTGCCTTAGCTCTAATATAAGACCACACGACACCGGGCATTTATTTAAATGCACAAAGAGGCAAATGCTTTTGTTGGATGTTTCATACCGAATTTTACAAATTTGACCAATGTCTTAAGAAATCTTATAAAAATGTGATTAAAAATTCTACTAATCGTCATTTAAGTGGCCAACAACCAGGAAAATGCTCTCAATTCATAAAAACAGCAATATTATATTAAAGTATTACAATTCTTTAACACAAACAATCAAATACGTGATATTGCAAATGCTAGTTCCAATCCATTAGGACTTGGTAGTCGTACTGAATAAGTTTAATAAATTAATTGTTCCGGAATCCGGAGTAATTTGTTATCCAAATAAAAGTTTAACAAAAACTGACAGAAGATATTGCCAATCATAAAAAATTGTTAACTTCAGTGTGATAAGCAGAAAGTTTCTAAATTTATTTGTTTGGAACAGGTTTCTTTTTGTTTTGTGCAAAGTTAGTCATGTTTATTGTTAATTCTAATAAACTATAAATTACGTCTTCAAAAATCCGAAGATAGCATTCCAACTATTGTGGATTATGTTTAAGTAAATTAATAGTCCCTGGGTCTACGCCGATTTCATGTGATGATTACCACATATTTTATACTTCGTGAGGCGCCTGTCGTTGACGAGTCCGAAATCTTTTGTTCTGCTCAATTCGGCCTTGTCCGACAAAAATGTTTCCGCTATTGTCGAGTCCGACAATTGACATTTTGGCATGTGTGGGTTGTCGGACTCGGCAATAGCAGACAAATTTTTGTCGGACAAGGTTACCTTCGTGTTCTAAAACAAACTTCCACCCCAATAGTTAAAGTTTTGGACACTCTTCATATCAAATTTGTTGTTCAATTACATTTCATGTCATCCAAGTAATTACTTTTATGTTTTATATCATTCTAGTTTGTGAAAATGTTTTCGAAAATGTTTTCCGTAATATGTTTCTCAAAAAAATTGGGAAACAAAGTATATGAAAATCAGTCTTTTGTCACACTTAACAATTTTTTTTTTGACGCACTTCTGACACAATAATCAAGGTCCTAGCCTCACATGCAGATGCCAATCATCAAGATTTCTCCAGATTCTAAGTTACTACTCATTAACACTGAAAATGAACGTTTTTTAAGCCCAAAATATGAACATTTGCTATTTTTGGCACACTTAATGATTTTTTGACACACTTCTGGTACAGTTATCAAACCCATCGTCCTTTAGACTCTTACTATTCACATAACCTATTTTTAGAAAATCGCTTTAGAACAGTTTTTAGAATGACTCCAGTAGTTTTCTTGTTTTCGTCGACTGTGACGGCCGACGGGCAGACAGACGGACGGTTTTTTATGCTTATTTAAAATCGTTATGACCAAAACGTCGAGAAATGCCAAAAAAATGGGGGTTAAGATTTTCATTTTTGCTCGAGATTGTAATACTTAAGTCTTTCAGAGCAACGTTATAAGATTGTTATGCCATACTTTGGAAATATCAAGAGCAGAATAATAGCAGAAGTTTTATTAGAGACAATTGCTCACAGGCGCTTTGTACTCGCATTGCATAATAATTGTCAATTTTGTGTGTTTCAAACACCTCTAAATGACATGAAAAATGTGGACGTATATAAGATCGTTAATAAATAAATATTCGTTCAACAAACGCTTTATTTATGTTGTAAAGAATGATGTTAATATTGAAGTGTTCTAGCTGCAATCGTAGAAATATTTTTTTATAACACATGATAAAAAACAATTGATTTTGTTCTAAAATAAAATATTTTGGACATTTGTAAATAAAAACTCTCGCAACACTCGTGCTGCAAACTACACTATTGTTTGGAGAACGTGTTCACGCTAGTTATACGGGGAAGTTTAAGGCACACTCAAAAACGGGCACCATTTAAAATGATGTTTGGTTTGGAAATGATTATCAGAAGTAAGAGCTGTTTTCATTTCAAGATCATGTACAATTTAAAGACGATGGAGAAATTAGAGATAAAGATAAATCAAATAAGTCAAAAGGCAAGGTAAGTGAAGATCTTAATAGAAAATAAATAGATATAATAAAAACCCTAGATATGAAAATCTACAATTACTTGTAACAATTTTTTGTGAGGATGCTGTAGGTGAACGCAAAACCCATGAGTAGTTTGATGAAATTTTAAAGAGCTAGATTGGCATGCAATTTAACAAGAAATAGTGGATTCACTGAACATCAATCTTAAGTC
The DNA here is from genome assembly GCA_963693315.1 of Diogma glabrata. NCBI lineage: Eukaryota > Metazoa > Arthropoda > Insecta > Diptera > Cylindrotomidae > Diogma > Diogma glabrata. Next base: position 196,612,727 of record OY856186.1, on the reverse strand, counting down.
AGTTTGAAATCATTTAAAAAAGACCGTTTACGCAAAAACGCAAGTTGTACGCCAGTTTGAGTGCCACATGAATTGACAAGAAGAACTTTATTAACTGAATTTGCATCAGTTGAATATTATCAGTTAATACGATATCAAAATACGATAATATTCAATGCAAAATATCATGGTCAAATTATCGTGTATCACAGATTATGGTTACCGGATTATTAGTCGAGGAAAATTAGGTTTTTACTTCTAAGTCCTCAGGGACCGCTCCGGTTTTGATGATTTTTTTTTAAATGTGTGTTTTTATATATTATTTGAAATCAGAAACAATGTGCGCAATTAAATATTTATATTGTTTAAATAATAAAAACGTAATTTATGGAGAGAAAAATTTTGTCACGGTATTTATTAACTTTTAAATAGTATAATTTAAAAAAATTGTTTTTTTCATTTTTTAATTTTTAAAAGCTTTAAATTATACGAATATTGTAGGAAAAAATCGTAAACATTTATAAATGATTTTGTATTTATTTTACATTTAAATATGATAACATATAATTCTAAATTCAGGAAATTCGATAATTTTAATTTGATGATTAAAGTGCAAAGAAGTCTACATATAATGAATAAGCATTTCCATAATACCACAAAAAAAAAATAAAGTCATATTTTCATCTAATTTAAATTATATGAGTTGAACATGTATGATTCATAGTAACATAACTCTCTCAATTTTAAAGTTACAACTTCCATTAAAAACTCGATTTATGGGTACTTTCCAGACTATAAGATGATATATATCTCAACATGCCTAAACCCTTCACCTTCAAATTGTTAAGGGTTGAACGACTCGAGAAGAGTGATCCGTGCACTATAATGCAAACTTGAAACAGTTTTATCTATGGTTTTTTTTATCCCACAGAAAACAAAATAAAACCAATTTTTGGTTAAAAAAAACCTACGTTTTTGTCTAGAGTAGTTTTTTACGTATATTTGTTAGTTTTAGAGTTATTTTGAACTGAAGGTACTTTCTTAGGAAATTTGAAAATTCATTTTTCATTATTATCAAACTTTTTTCGGAAAAAACGTATTCTAATCTAGCAAAACATCTGTAACGACGGATTTTTTTCAATTTTTGTTCTAAAAATAATAGTTTTCAAACTCAATAATAATTTTATTAATTTTCTTAAATTGTGTTAAACGTAGCTACATTTTTCTGTACTACTGTTGACGGTTTAGTTACGTCACTAAATTTCAATTAATAAACATGTTTATATAAATGCTTTTTTTTTGTGAGATTCATCGAAATAAGAGATTTCCAAGTGATTATTTGTTTGTGTATGAATTCAGTGTTTCAGTTTTAATATAGTTTTTGAGCTATCCGGCGTAAATTATTATATAATATTTCAATAAAAGTTCAAATTTTGTTACCCTTCTGGATCACACAGGTAACACTAAAATACAGCTAGTTGTAAAGAGGCTATGGCCAATATAAATTCTATTGGGAATGACCGAGATTTTAACGCTGAGTTTCTATTTTGATTTCGAGATGCCCGCATCGTATCTTGGTTTTTTTAATGCAAACGACTGGAACTAGTGCCCATTTTAAAGGTCTTTCCAATCATTACAAAAAAGCATGACAGTTTTGTCCGATAAATGCATTGATTTTCCGTTATTTAACGTAGAATTCTTCGAACCAAGTCGTTAAAAAAATGTCTCGTCATTGAGCCATAACTTGTTTCATGGTTGTTTGCTACCTACAACCCTCATAAAAACAACAATCTCTTCGTTTTTTTAAGTTTCATTTTTTTTGATTACCAAATTTTTGATAGAACGCTAAGTTTAAGAGTTATTTTCGAAAAACTATCAAAACCCATGCCTTTTTCAACGAACAATATAAGTTTTCAATCGCGAATAACTCGAAAAATATCGATCTATCGAAAAAAAACTTATACAACATTTTATACTTCAAATGTGTCCTTTTATCTATTTTTGGGGTTACTTCCGCCTTCGAAAAAGGGTGGAATCCACCCCAGGATAAAAGGGCACATCAGCGCTTTGCCACTTTCGTTCCTTGAGTCATTCCTAAACTACTCAAATTTCAAGTTAACCTTCACGTGAACAGTATCTACCCGGGTAGAAATCACGGTTTTTGTAATTCAATAACTTTATGAGTTTTTAACCAGTCATCATGCCTGTTCAGCTATGTAATTAATTTTTAAATTGATTTCGCAAAATCTGAGAAAAAAATATTTTGGACTTTCTTTTAATACTTATTTTGGATTTTTATGGTTTTTTTACGCAAAAAAACAATATCTACCCGGGCAGGTATTTTTTCCTTGGGTTTTATATGAACATTTTTACTGAAAAACAAGAAACTTTGTTTTTAAATATATGCTTTTATTGTATGCTTACACGAAAGCAAAATGATATTATGATATTAATACACGTTTGATATTATTACACGTTTGTTGATATTATGTAAGTTGATATTACGTAAGAAAACAATATCTACCCGGGTAGATATTTTTTTTACTTTGGTCTTACATGAAAATTTTTACTAATCAATGTGAAAAACAAGTAACTTTATTTTTAAATATATGCTTTTATTGTATGCTTACACAAAAGTAAAATAAAAACATAGTTACGTTTGTTGATATTATGATTTATGTAATATTTACCGGGGTACATATTGTTCATTTCAGTCGCTTAAAATATCCGTTCACGAGAAGGTTAATCGGACAAGGTTCAAAGAATTCAGAGCGGAAAACGTGTCTGTTTGTAAAACTCAGCAAAGTCTTTATATTAATGACAAATGTCTACAGAAGTTAGACTTAGCGTGTACATATTTTACTACTCTTATAATACCATATTTTTATGTTATTATTAAATAAAACTTTCTATAAATTTGGGCTTAACAATTCAGTTATTGCATAAATTTTGTTAAAAAAAATAATTTGTTCATAAATTTTGTTTATATTGTTTAAACAATATAAATATTTAAATACGCACATTGTGATGTTACTGATTTCAAATAATATATAAAAACACACATTTAAAAAAAAATTCATCAAAATCGGAGCTGTTTCTAAGGACTTAGAAGTTTTATGGATTTTGAAGCTAATTTTACTGGACTATAGTGTTATCACAGATTATGGTTATCGCAAATACGTACAACTATAACAATTAAATCAGAAATTAAAACGATGTCGTGTATCAATAAGAAAAGGTAAAACAATTTTCAAATGAATATTTAATTAAATGAAAAACGGATTAATCTTATATTTTCTATTGCAAAAATTATTTCATGTAGTAGCGAATGTTCCTAACATATATGTAATTGCTTGTCCTTTCTAACAAAACACAAAACGATAATTCAGATAAATTGAGTTGTATTGTTGGATCCAGAAAGGGTTACATTCATATTGTCGTCATAGTAATTTAATATAAAATGAAATCAACCACAACAAGATTGCTATTGTGGTTGATATTCAAAAACTGAGATTTATTCATTTTCTGTTAAAAATTAATTTAGAGAAATGTTGTTGGTTATAAAGTTAATTGGTTTTGCTTTAGAATTTTGATTTAAGGATTGCTTTTTTGATCACCTCCTTTACATATTTCTAAACTTAATTGAACATGTGATTGTTTAAGAGGGCTAGGGATATGAATTATGACCACAGATTTACTCAAGTGATTGATAAAAAATAGAGGAAAAATTCATTGTCCTGTAGCTCTATACCGGTACATTGTGAAATTGGAATTGAGAAAAAAAATATATAGCAATTTTTTCATAACTAGTATTCCGTGCCGCGAGTAATAACAATTATTCGTATTGGAAATTATTTTATCTACGACTACTAAACAGTATATGCTTTCCATGCGTATGTCTTCCATTGTAACTGTATTCATTCCACAACTAGTGAATTTGATTAAAATTCTTTAACAACTCTATAGTTTATTAAATATTCCCAGCTAACAAATTAAACAACAAACTTGTTTTGTTTTTCGCTATCTTTGATGTTTTTATTTCAATATGGCGATACAAATGTTTGCATGAAAACTGGAAATAAAACGACAGTCGTGGATAAAATAGCATCTTGTATTCGCTTAGGATGATGGCAATTCTTCACTTGGATGATTCCCTTCACTCGCTACGCTCGTTTCGGGAAACTTCATCCTCGTGAAGAATTGCCTTCATGCTAATCTCATACAAGAAACTACTATTATACACGACTACTAACGAATATATGCTTTCCATGCGTATGTCTTCCATTGTAATTGTATTCATTCCACAACTAGTGAATGTGATTAAAATTCTTTAACAGCTTTATAGTTTATTAAATATTCTCCTAACAAATTAAACAACAAGCTTGTTTTGTTTTTCGCTATCTTTGATGTATTTATTTCAATATGGCGATACAAATTTTTGCATGAAAACTGGAAATTAAACGAAATATTTTATAGTCGTGGATAAAATATCATCTTGTATCCTCTTAGGATGATGGCAATTCTTCACTCGGATGATTGGCAATTCTTCACTCGGCAATTCTTCACTCGGAACTTCATCCTCGTGAAGAATTACCTTCATTCTAAGCTCATACATGAATCTACTATTATCCACGACTACTATAGAATATATGCTTTTCCATGTGTATGTCTTTCATTGTAATGTTATACATTCTCTCACTTGATGTAGAACGTAACGTAATCGTTACATTCTACAACAGTTCTTTAGTTTATTTAATATTCCCCTAACAAAATAAAAACTTAACATTTGTTGGTATAGTAATATCAAACGGTTAAAACGCGAATAATACATATGAGCAATTTCACGAAGATTCAACAACGTTTTGACTTGACCCCTTTTAATTTTGATTATTTTTTGTTTATATATAGTCTTTGATAAATAAAAAATACAAGTTCTCTTAGAATTTTTTTTTTCGACCAGGGGTCTTCACAGGGTGCCCCTCAATTTTTGTTATTTTGTGATGTGAGTGCATTTTGACGAGCGATTGTAGAAAAACTACTCAATCGATTTTCATAAATGATATGTCGTTGAATAGGTATTAGAACAAAGTTTTTAAAAATGTACACTGTTAATTTTTTAAAATAATTTTTAACGGTGTAACATAAGAAAAAAATGGTGTAATTGAAAAAAAGATGGCATAGCCTTTAATTTTTTTTTTTTTTAAACTAAATTAATATATATATATTAGTATAAGTTAGTAATAAGTTTATTTTTTGTTGTATTTTTCAGTTTTTAAATAAAAAACTCTTCTGTTTTAAATAAAAAAATCTTTTATTACATATCCATGGATTATGCCTACTGGGGAAACCATGTAAAAAAACGCGCCTTGCATTCTACCTCGAGGGTGGTGCGGAAACGAGTGCAAAATCATAATGTAGTCGCTTTCTCAGCGCTCTACTCCTAAAACGGTTGATCTTACAGAAAAATGCACCAAATCATTTTTTGTAGATAATTTCATGATGACCAATTTTTGCTAAGATTTCTGTTGCCTCTGACCAATAGGTCGCGAGATATTTGCGGAAAACTGATTTTCGTGACCTTTTGACCTTCTTAACTTTTTTAGCCGGCACGATAACAATGTCGATTTTTCACATACTCATTAAAATGCCGTAACAAAGGTGCATACAAAAATTCAGCTCAATAGGAATTTTTCCGCAGTTAAAACCTAAAATGACTGGGCTATTAGAAGGAAGGTCTGGATCAATTTTAGAATTAAACCATTCACGTTGAAGATATTTTCTAAGATTAGTACATTTGTTACGAAGTTTTTTAAACATTATGAGATTGTTTTAAACATTATGAGATTGTTTTTAAGGTGAATGTTCACTTCAGATTTAAACAATGAATAGTAAAAATTTTTACGATTAATCAAATTTATTAGTGAATCGTTCATTCAAGGTGCAGCAGTGTTTTTCTTGATTTTAATTTTCCTCAAAGGAGCAAAAATATTCATTAGTTTTTTTAATTCATCGGTCAAATCTTGAACTTGGTCATCAATATTAGAAAGACAATAAATTTTATCAAAATCACATTTTGAAGCACAAAGTAATAAATTATCTAAATTAATATTTTTGAAATTACGATAAAATTTAAAACTATTATTAACAAAAGAAGACATGTTGATTGAATAAGAACCAAATAATAAATCATGTGTCGTAAAGCTACCAATAGAAAGTTGGGAAACACTTTTACTAAGTTACGATTTTTGACAATTGACAGGTCAATTAAACTTGGATTACATCCGTCAACAAAATTAGTTCTTCAGGAACTAGCTCTTCAGGTTCTTCAGAACAGATATTTAAGGAAATTGATGATAAAAAATTTAGAAAACTAATTGTTTTTTTTAATTTAGAAAGAAGATTAATATTAAAATCTCCAACAATAATTAAATGAGGATATCTAATTGATAAATCAGAAAAAACACGCTTCATATTATCAGAAATTTTATTATTGGGAGGATTGTAAACGACAATCGACAATTTTGTTATAATTTTTGCAATATTTTTAGAATTTTGATAAATGTTTCAATTTTTGATTTTGTAAGAATTTTCAAAATATTTTTAGAATATTAAAAAGTTTCAATTTTTATTTTACTATAATTTTTGGAATATTTTTGGCATTTTAAAAAACATTTGTATTTTTGATTTTGTTATAATTTGAATTATTTGGAATTTTATAAAAAGTTTAAATTTTTTAATTAAGAATTTTTGCAATAATTAGAATTTTGCAATAATAAGAATTTTGTAAAAAGTTTCAATTTTTGATTTTGTAAAAATTTTCGGAATATTTTTAAGAATTTTGTAAAAGTTTAAATGTTTGATTTTATTATAGTTTTTGGAATTTTGAAAAAAGTTTGTATATAAATTTTTGATTTTATTATAATTTTTAAATTATTTTTAGAATTTTGATAGAAATATGAATTTCTAATTATAAAATATTTTCTTGAAATGTTATATGGAGAGTAATTTTGTTTTTGAGTAATTTGCTGGGTGTATCATCTTTTCACTAAGTTATATTAATTTATGATCTGTTATAATTTTCCGGCAACGTATCAATATTCCGTGTTTGTTTTGTAATAAATTTCTAAACAGAGATAAAAAAATACTTGTACTTTAACAATAGTATATTATTGAATTAGGAGCTAAAGTCGTACTTTTTGTGTTAAGACTATAGTTTGACAATTATAGACGAAACACAAAAAGTCACTTTAGCTCCGAATTCAATACACTATTTTTTCGGCAAACGTTTAAATTTGTTTAAAAATATGAAATTATGCATCAAATTTTTTATAAATATGTTTTAGGTAATAAATTTTCTGAAATTAATTTTTTTTGATTTTAATTCATTAAAATGAACTGAAATGCATTCTGTTTTGAACAAATTAATAATATCATGTTATTTTACTTTACGGCCGTCGTAAAAATATAAAAATTACTTTACAGCCGCCATAAAAATATGAAAATTACTTTACAGTCGCCGTAAAAATATGAAAGTTACTTTACAGCCGCTGGCAGATAAAGTAAAAGTGGCGTTACTTTTACATCCGCCGGCTAAAAAGTAAGACTTTAACTAATCCCCAGCGGCAGTATAGTTAAACTTTACAGCCGTTTGCCGAAAAAGAGTTTTATGTTTCATATACATCCCTGTCCAAAACTAAGAACAATGTCCTCATAAAAGTTTTTCTCTGAAAACTATATCAAAATCCTTAACCCAGACCGAAGTCTTGATATCTCAGAGCTGTGAGATTTCAGCCCCTCCATATTTTTTAATTTTAGTTTACTTTAAAATCTTCGACTCTGAAAATGCTGACTAGTGTCAATTCAGATTAGAAGAGCATTTCTTTGGTGGTTTTAGATAAAACAAGAAGTTGGAAATGGTCGTTTTGTACCAGCAAAAATAAAAAATAACTTTAAATTAAATCGTAACTCAACCAAAGAAATATAATTGAAGATAGATATTTACATCTGAAACGCGTTGAATTTATATTTTTATTTCATACTGATATCTAAAACGACATTTTTCGGATTATTTATGGTACAAAAAGTTGAACTTTAACGTCCTAGGACTTTATAAAATTTATAAAGTCCTAGGACGTTAAAGTTCAACTTTTTGTACCAGAAACGTTAAATTTTATAAAGTCATAGGACGTTAAAGTTCAACTTTTTGAGCAAAATTTAAAACTCATTTCTTTTTATTTTAATAAATTTCCAGTATGAAATAAAATTTTGTATTTACCTCAAACGAAAAGTGTTTTTAAAGGTACTCACTAGTAATTTCGGCCTCGTCTAGACGCCTCGGCCGTAAACAACTAGCTCGTACTTTAAAGTTTCACTTTTCGTTCTTGATAAATAAATAACTATTAAATAAGCTGTATGTTAATAAAGTATTTTTATTAAGTTAATAAATTTAATAATTGATTAAAGAAACATTACTTGAGTATTTCTTAAAAGTAGAGATATTATACAACTTCTGCCATTATCGCAAACTGATAGTGATAAAGAAAATTTTATTGTGATTTAGGAGCATATGTGGAGAAAACCAAGTTCAAAGCAAGAACATCTATCGAAACTCCGTAAATCATTGTAAATATTCAAACACAATGCTTGATCATTCTGGTTCTAAATGGTTCAAAAAGACAAAGCAGTCTAGAATTTCAAAATGACTCAAACGTGGATTATATGGTAACGGTTAAAGCACTATTTTGCATTTTACAAATTTAACTATAAAATGAACTTATTACTAAAAAATTGACAAACTTACATACATTGACATACTTGCATACAAATACAACAATATTTTGATTAGTGAAAAAAATATAAATAGCATAAGCAAGTAGTCGTGGAACGAACAAATTTAAACTTTACTAACCATAAAAAGGAGTCTACATAGAAATGTTTGTCCGTGCAGCATGCAAATGAAATGCATAAAATGGAACAATAGAAAGTCCATTGACACCACATATCGCTTGTTGTTGTTGTATCACATATTGCAATTCCTATGTCTGTAGAATGACAAAACAAAAATAACGAACATGTCATAAACTACAATTTGTATTTATGACAAACCATAAAAAGACTAAATTTGTTGATATTTAAGAGCATTTATTGATAGCGAAAAGCCCAAACTTCCAAACAAGTGAGAAGGATATTTGTCTGAATTAAAAGAAAAAATCTTAAGAGGCAAAAAAATAAGGATGTATGGTTTTCTTACATCGGGCTTTTAAGTCTTAGTCTGTATTCTAAACCAAAACTTATTTGAAACTTATTTGTGGAGACTTACTTATATGAATAAGTAACCTAACTAGGTGACTTATTTGAAATTTTTTTTTCATAGAAAAATCTAATTCGATTTGACAGTGTCAAATATTTTTATGCTTGTTTACAAAATGGTTTTAAGCAATAAAATTTCTTTTTCGATCCCTAATAAAATAATGTAGTAATTTAAAATGAAAAAAAAGAAGTTTTGTAAACTCTTTAATTGATCAAATTAAATAAATCGTTCTAATTAAATTTATTTTCGAATTTGCTTTTTGTTGCTGTCAAAATAAGAAAGCTAAATCATTTAGAATAGCTTTTAAATACTTATTTAAAATGGCGGTAAATAAGTAAGTCTACATAAATAAGTTTCAAATAAGTCGTCGTTTAGAATACAGCCTAAGAGCACAACCTTAACGTATATGTTATTTTGCTTTAGGTCTTAAAATATGTAACTGGCAGTTTCTTATTTTTATTTTCATTATGTTTATGTTTTCATGAAAAACTGTCTAGACAAGAATAAAATAATTAGGACACATGACAACTGCGAGACCTTTAAAGAACTTTGAAGCCAAAATACATACTTACTAACGTCAGCTTTTTTTTTATTTTCAGGTAAGGTTTTAACATATTTTTACAATGAATTATATCCAACGATAATTATATAAATTAAATTGTAAACAAACAAACAACAATCTAGTAAGTATATCTCCAAAGTAACTTCAAAGTGATAGAGCATATCATTTGATGTAAACATAATAATACTTTTGATATATACAAATACTGATTAGATCATGAAAATATAATAAATTTTGTTATTTTCTAAATTATAATAGTAGCTGTACACGATATGTTTATTTTATCTAACATTAAAGCTAAACAGATAATTTATTTTATATTTATTATACTTCCAAACTACTCATGATGGTTGTAAATTTATGATAAGATATCAATTTGGATGTTTTATTTTATTGCAGAAGATCAACTTATTGATTAAAGATTATTAGAATCTAATGAAATTTATAATAACTAAGCCTAATACTAATAAACTCGAAACAATTCGTGCTGAAGAACTTTTATATGATTCGGTTGATAGAACCAAACCATCATATTTTAGTAATGATATTTTCTTCGGATTAACAGCATCACTGAAATAACAATTTTGTATAATTTTTCAATTTTGGTTATTATTGGAATTATACTTCTAAATATTCGTTCACTTACCCAGATTTATAGTTTGATTTAACGGATGACACAAGTACTTTAATAGTCTCTGGTACATCAACTAGCTCACTCAAATCAACTTCTTCAGTGGCATCAGACACATTTATAACAACTGCAATCGCATCTCGTTGAGCATCCACTTTGCGTACATATGCCAGAACTCGATCATTCAATGCTGTAACTTTTAGATCTCCATTGATCAAAATATTATTTTTTCGAAGCTCAGTCAATTGTTTATAGATTGAATAATGACTTTTTTCCTCTTTCTTTTGTTTCGCTAAATTAATTTCTTTATAATTTGGATTAACTGGTAACCATGTCTCAGCAGTTTTTGAATTTGAAAAACCAGCATTTTCAGAATCATCCCATTGAAACGGTGTGCGTTGTGGATCTCTTGAAGCATATTTATAATTATAAGGATCTTCGGTGTTACATGCTTGTGGGTCGACTGTTTGTTTCCAAGAAATATCACGATAATCAAGCATTCCAATTTCTTCGCCATTGTATGTTATAGCAACACCAGGTAATGTCATAGATAACATGTTCATTGCATCAATTCTATGTTCACCGTAACGTGAACCAACACGAGGTTGATCATGGTTTCCAAGCTTAAAAACATATTATAATAATACTGAACACAAAAACCTGTGAGTTACTTACCACCCAATCTGCTTTACAACCAGCAGGCAACGCTTTCATCCAGGTTTCAATCAGCTCTTTGAACTGATGTGCTTTTGAATTTCCATCTGTACTTGTTATAAAGTTAAAATTGAAAGGGAAATGAGATCCTCGTTTTTTACCGTCTTCCGATAGATAATATTTCATCGTTAAAGTGATATTTGGATAAGCTTCTGTCATCATTACTCTATAAAAACATTTGTTATTTTAAGTTACGTTAAAAAATTCGTTATTCTCTAACCTGGCATCTGTTCGTTTTTCTGAAGTCCATGCATCAATAAGAGCTCTAAATTCGTAAATAACCTCATAGGTTTCTTTTAAATCAGATGTGTAATGTTGATATACATAATTGGTTGATTCTTCATTATTTTCATATGGATTTCTGGGATTATCTCGAAGATCTTCAACCTCAAAGATAGTATTCACAGCATCCATACGAAAACCAGATGCACCTTTATCTAACCAAAATTTCAATACTTGTTTCATAGCTGTAACAACAGCTGGGTTTCGGTAGTTAAGATCTGGTTGTTTCTTGTGAAACTGATGTAGATAGTATTGTTGCCTTGCTTCGTTCCATTCCCATGCAGAACCACTAAAAGCGGATCTCTGTAATATAAAGTTGTTTCATAGATATTTTAATTGTGGGTGTAGGGATATCTTTTAATAGTTTACCCAATTGTTAGGTGGACTCCTCTTCCCATTTTCATCCAGTTTCCCATCGTGCCACATGTAGAAATCTTCATAAGCAGGATCCTTTGCAACTGATTTTACAAACCATTCATGTTCATCGCTGGTATGATTTGGAACAAAATCCATAATGACTTTAATGCCTAGTTATAATAATAATTAGATAAGTTTAACTTTTTTCTATAATTTAAACAGATTCGGTGTTACTCTACCTAACGTTTTTGCTTTCTCAAATAATTCTAACAAATCTGCATCGGTTCCAAATATTGGATCGACTTTTTCAAAATCAGATATATCATAGCCAAAATCAGCCATCGGTGATTTTAAAATTGGACTCAACCAAGTTGCGGTTACACCAATATCTTTTAAGTGGTCAAGCTTGGAAATAATACCTTGCAGGTCACCAACACCATCCCCATTTGAGTCTTTGAAAGATCGTGGATATATTTGATAGAAAACTGCTGTTTCCCACCATTCTTTTTCTACGGGCATATCTAGATTGATTTTAGGTTGCAAAATGAGTGCATCGTAGGCGGTTAAAACAATTTTGGTTGAATTTACAGTTGCTCCTTGCTCGTAGGCTGATAACGGAGCTGCTAAAACAACTTGGGATAGTTCTGGAAAATTAGACGCAAAGGTTGATATGTCAACGGTTTCTGTATGTTCATTAAGGTTGAGAAGGATAACGTTCGTTCCGTATTTAGCATTTGATCTGAAATGGAAAAATAAACAGCATAAACAAAAAAGGTAGAATTATAGTGCAGGAAATATTTCTACGATGACTACTAAAAATGTTTTTGTAAGCCTTAAGTTGTGCATTTTACTAACGCTATTATGTAAAATTTCAGACAGTCTGACAAACAACATCAGTAAAATGAAAACAAAATTCTTCAGTTCTTACCTTGAATAAACAAGTACATTGTTCCCAATAAACGTTGACTTAAAATCTCCATCAGTAAATATTGGTTCTCTCCTTACTTCTATAAGCCGTTTATAATACTTATACACACTATTTGGTGCTTCATTTTGTTTTTTTAAATTTCGTTTTTTATATTCAGGATGAACTGGCAACCAAGGTTTGGCACTATCAATAGTTGTGAATCCAGCATATGTTGAATCATCCCACTGAAATGGAGTTCTTTCTGGGTCTCGAGAACTAGATTGATAGTCTTTTGGATCCTCTTTATTACATGCTTGTGGGTCGACAGTTTCTGCATATGAAATATCACGATGATCAACCATTCCAATTTCTTCTCCATTGTATGTAATTGCTATACCGGGTAGAGTTAATATTAATGTATTTAGGACATTCACCATGTTTTCACCAAAACGTGATGCAACTCGACTTGTATCATGATTTCCTAACTGTAAAGAAATAACTTAAGTTATTTAAAATTCTACAAAAAACTGAATCAGAATCGAAAACTTACCAACCAATTAGGAGTTTGCCAGTCTTCTAACATATCATACCAGCTATGAATTGTGTTATGAAAATCCTTTGCAGATGAAGTGGCTGACAGTTGACCCAAGAATATAAAATTAAAAGGAACATGAGATCCTTTTCGGCTGGAAGTTCCATAGTATGACTGAGTATTTTCAAAACTGGCATACGCTTCTGTCATTAAAACAATATCATCTCCTCCATGTTGCTTTTGATATTCATCACAAAGCTCACGATATTGGTACACCATTTCATACGTTTCTTTCTAAATCAAAAAATTCTATAAAAATGTAAACACTAAAATAACAACTACGGTCCTTACAAGATCTTTTGTGTAAATATGATCAGTGTACCCATAGTCAAGAGGATCAGTCGCTCCTGGATTGACAGGCTCATCACGAAACTCTTCATCTTCATACATATGATTAATTGCATCAATACGAAAACCATTTGCTCCCATATCCAACCAAAACGTTAAAACTGCTTTCATTTCTTTGACAACTTCGGGATTTCTGTAGTTTAAATCCGGTTGTTTTTTATCGAATTGATGTAAATAAAATGCTTTTCGTTCTTCAACCCATTCCCATGCTGAACCATAAAACACGGATTGCTAGAAAAAAGCAAGTTTATAAAATCAAGTTATAGAAAAAGTGATTTTAGGCACTAACCCAATTATTGGGCACCACAGGTTTGTTATTTTCATCTACGGTTCCTGGATGCCATAAATAATAATCTGTATACGGAGCAACACCAGCTTTTGATTGAACAAACCAGTCATGTTCATCACTTGTGTGATTCGGTACGAAATCCATAATAATTTTTATTCCCATCTCTTTTGCTTTCTTAAATAAAACTTTCAGATCATCGTTTGTTCCGAATATCTTATCAACTTCTGTAAAGTTGCTGATATCGTATCCAAAATCAGCTTGTGGTGATTGTAAAACAGGGCTCATCCATAATGCGTTGATACCGGCATCGCGTAAATGATCTAATTTTTCTATAACTCCATCTATATCACCAATTCCATCATTGTTCGTATCTTTGAATGAACGTGGATATACTTGATAGAAGACAGCATTTTCCCACCATGCTTTTGCTATGATTTGTTTGGGAAGTTCTCCATATATAAAGATAGTTAAGAGAAGTAGTTTGAAACGCACTGAAAATAATAACAAATAATTTAAGGTAAGCGTTAAAGAACCATAACGTCCATATAGAGTTCATAGTTTACGAGCTAATCGATGCAATGAGAAAAACACATTTTACTCCCAGCAATAAGGTTATTATTTTTTAAGCATCCATTTCTTGTTAAAATAATTTTTAATGATTCTCGAGAATCTCGAGAAATTCAAATAATTATTCTCGATTACTCGAAAAACACAATCGTTGGTAAAATAGAGATTCTCGAACCTCAAGATTCATAAAAGGTTGAGAAATTGGAAACTCTAGTCACAAAACTTAATTACGATTTTTCCGTCCACACTTTGCTAACCGTAAAAAAAGTGCGTCCGGTTGCAGCATTAGTATTGTAATGACCACGCGTATTTCACAATTTTAGTACATTATTGTATGGAGTACGGTTTGTTTCAAAATGTTGAACTATTTCTAACCATTTCTTATTTATTGTGATTTTTGCTTATGCCCAAACTATACCTTTTTCTCTACCAATCAATTATTTTAATAATGATACTTAATTGAAAAGATCATTTTTGGAAATACTACTACATATATTACAATTTTGAGTAAAACGATCGAATGATTTTTGCACATCATTCCAATTAATTTATTGATTTAATGTAGCCCAATCAAAGTATTCTTTATCATTGTAATGTACCGTCAATTCTTCGAAATAATATATGCAGTTATTACAGAGCTATTTGACGTGCTTCATGAAATTATTACACTTTGATAAGTTCTAAAGAGTTCTCGATAATCAGTGTTCAACAATTATTTGTTATTAAGGCCAATAACATGGCTGTAGAAAACCGTATATTACATTACCTTCCCGTTCTCTAGCAGATCCCCAATTAAAATAAGGTTGTCAATAATCCAGCTAGTGGACTATTCATTCATTCATTCATTCACGCAGTGTCTTCCTCAATGAATAAACCCCAGATATAGATTTATGTAAAGGCTCGACTCTTTGATCAAGCAATAACCTGCCATCATCCAGCAATATTCCATAGCCAAGATTGAGGGAACTACCGTTGACTAAATATAGTTTATTCACCGGCAATAACAGATCACCTTGGCTGGTATGTCAATAGCAAAGACTCACTTACCCTGTCACTCCCGTAGATAAAAATTAAAAAAATTTACAAATCAATAAAAACTGATTCCCCCATGCGTAAAACTAAAGTTAAAATAACTAATCTTTGACGGATTATTTTATTTTTCAAATTTTGATATATATAATTAAAATTATAATTATTTACAATTTAAATAGAAGACAGAGTGGAGCTCAGTTTATGTTTCACGTGTTTACTACACTATATTGATAAAGATTGTCATATAATTATAATTGTTATTGTTTAGTTAAAACACACTTTTTTGATATCTATATGTTTATTACAACCGATCGATTTCGAAAGCTAAGCTTTCATTTTCAAGGATCGTTCTAAACGTTCTAAACGAGTTTAGAACGATCCTTGAAAATGAAAGCTTAGCTTTCGAAATCGATCAGTTGTAATAAACATATAGATATCAAAAAAGTGTGTTTTAACTAAATAATAATTATAATATATTAATGATATCTAGTGCTCTAAATAAATAAAAAATTAACTTGTCATATAATTTTATTTTATTTATACATATTTAAACTAAAAAATTGTTTTATTTAGCATAACAAAATTGACCAATTTTAATTTTGAATAACGATTTTGTTTTTTCATTTGAATTCGAAATTCTGCTTTCTTTTCAAAAGTCTGGTCGTTTTGTTAAAAATCGAGACTGTACCGCCAAAAGCGAGAAGTCTGGTCACCTTTGCGTAAAGACACTTTTGAAATTTAGATGTATTGTATATTCAACCCGGTTAACTTTATCTCCATTTTGTGGATATTTTAATGTCCTGTGACAAAGAAGACATCATTACATCTCGTGTTGAAGCGACTGTGTTTGAGTTGATAGGGACACGGTTGTAAAAATTAGTCCTAGAAGATATAGTACTATCATCCATTTTCCGATCGGACGATATGAAAATGATGGAAAAGTGCAAGATGTCATATAGAAAGGTGGAATAATCTACATAATGGCTTAGCTAATAATTGATGACAGTTTTTCAGTACGATGACTGATATACCGTCTGGACCCGCTGACTTGTTTACATTTAATTCTGACAGGGTGTCAAACTCCTTTTGGGTATCGTCCAATGATAAAATCGAGCTCCAAAAAATAAAATACAGAAAGAGAGCATGCTGTTCGATTTAAGATTCAACCCCTAAAAAGATAAATATCGGATCTCTACTGATGTCCAGATTTAACACAACAGAGACGAAAAGGTCAATTTCAGATATAGATAGCGGTCTATATCAGGGATACAAAATAACTTATATATTAGTGTGTAGTTTTTGATTTGAAAAGTAAAAGGGTCACCAAAACTGCAGATTTAAGTTTCTCTCGATGCAAGGACAGCAGGTTTGTTAAGAATTAAGTGGAGTTCGTAAACTGAAAGAAACAAAAATTAAAAAACATAAACTAATGATATTTGTTAAAACTTAAACTAAAACTAAGGGCAAAGGGTATGAACGCGAATATAAGATATACCCTCGGATATAGCGTCGTTTATACTGTCTAAATCACGATAGAACCAAAAATGTATCCGACAATTTTCTTCTATTTCTGTTATATCTGCTGTTTTTCTTGTTTAGAACTCTGGATAAAATAGTTTTTTTCTTGCCACACGCATAGCAGGCTAGTTTTGTTTTGAATTTGTGAGTTTTTTTTTAATTAAAATTTGTCCGTTTCTAATATTTGTTTTTTTAAATAAATTAATAGAAAAATAAATAATATTTTTAATATAATTAATTTAAGTTTTCAAATAATTTTTTTTAATTTATAATTAAATTTATATAATAGAAAATTAAAAGAAAAAGTATTGCCACTTACTATAATACTGCTATAAAAGAGCAATAAAAACCAAAATACAAAAAATGCCCTTGTTCATACAATCGACAACAAATAAAATTCTCGAATGAAGATATAATTTTATTCTTGGATTTTTTTCTATCCATCGTTGTTAATACACTAAACGATTAAACTGAGATTAAAAACGAATAAACAAATAAGAAAAGCAAACAGGAATAAAAATATTTCTAAAATTTGCATGAAAATGCGCACACCATACGTTCAAAACGCTGTTATTTTGAATCCAGTGGTTTAAACTAAAAATATTAAATCGGCGCCATTTTGAGATCATTTTTCCTTTTAATTTCTCGTGCGGTGACAAAAACCTCGATTCAAACTTATATTTTCTTTCATTATCTGCAGAATTTATATATATATACTACTTTTGGTAATAGCACCTTATCCATTTTGCATGGTGCCACAAAATAATATGCTATGACGCGCTTTTCCACATTGCACTAACATTGGGACGCCACAGTGTTTGTTGGGATTTTTGGTAACCTCATTGCGACAAATGAAAATTGGGATCGTATTTCAAAGTTGTAAAATGAAAACGTATGTGTGACTGCATTTGTATGAATGAGGCGTCCATTTTTCGCTATTTTTTTAACGATACAATTTAAATGAAAAAAAAAATCAGAACTCAAAAATTTTAAATATTTGGCTTACATATGAAAAATAATATTAATTTTAAACAATTTTCTTAAAATTATGTAAAAATAAATTTACATATCAGTAAACCGACATGCTAAATGACAAACAAAAAATGTTAAATAAATATAATAATTTTTTGAATCACTAAAATTGATTATTTAAAGAGCCTGTTTGTTTTTTGTGTATTTTTTATTATCTTCACAAAATAATTTCTTTCGCACATAATTTTAGATTAAAATAAAATAAAATTACTAATTTATTATTACGAAAGCCATATTATCTTATAAAAAGTAAAATGAAACCCGTCATTTAAGAAAATATTAAACTACTTTTTCACTCTCCATTTTTTATTTTTTATCTATTATTCTTGTCATTAAATAAATTTCGTTTCACTTCGTTTTTTATTATTGCTTTTGGTAAGAGCATTTCGCATTGCTCATTTCATATTGCTTTTGGTAAGAGCATTATGCATTTCGCATGGTGCCACAAAATTAAGAAAAAATGCGTACATTTTGTCACCACACCGTGCCAACATGCCATTATGCGCATGAACGCATGTGCTAGCATTGGGCCGCTACAGTGTTTGTTGGGTTACTATACAAAATTTATTTTGACATTCTATTAAGTAATAGATGAATTATAGAATAACATGAATATGTGACGCAAAGCTTTAAATAAAAAATGTTTGAAATGCATTTTACAAGAATAGTTCTCCTCAAAAAAACAACTTTTGAAATAAATCAAAAACGCTCTCTTCGCAAATTACAAAACAAATTATTTTAGAATGTCTATAAATGCATTTTAAAATTCACCTTTCATATTACAGTTCACTTCTTAAGGTCAAAAAGATTTTTTTCAATATTTTTGTACTCTCAAGACAGTTCAAATAACATTTTAAATGATGACCGCTATAGTTTTCCTTCAATCTTTACAACATTTCCTATAATTTTGAATTTTTTCCAAAAACGGGCAAACAAATTCACGTTGTTGGTAGTAACTCAAAAACTGAGCTGTAACTTAACCACACTTCCACACTGTTATTAACTAAGAAAAACATCATATTAAATAAAAAAGAAAAAACCAAAATATGAATCAAGAAAGCTAGAGTAAAATTACTTATAATATATATTATCAATAATTTCAACAATATTATGGAAATTCGTACTATCAATTGCCTTTTCTTTATTAAAAGGAATAAGGAAAAACACACAAATCAAATATGACAAACACCATTTTTTTTTATTTTATTGAAAAATACAACAAAATCTTTACTTACTATACCACACTTTCCCACCACACTAAAACAAAAAAAAATATCAAATTCAGTAAAAAGAAAAAAAAAATGAGCATAAGAAATAACAAATGATTACAATTTATCTCACTCTCTTTTAATATTTATTTTAAATTTAATATTTATTTAGCGTGATGATTACTCGAATATATAAATTTTTCCCCATACAAAATCGCACAACGCGCCTAAAGAATTTTTCACTTAAAAAATGGCACAACAATAACTGACAGAAAATAGAAAAACTGAAAAAAGCAACAAACAACAAAAAGTATAAAAAAACAGAATAGCCACAAAACATTTCTGTTATAAACTAAAGAAATTAATGAGATGTCATAAAAATCCTCTGAATGCATTCTAAATTTTACTTCGTATTGACGTCACACTAAAGTGCTAAAAGACAATAGCAATAACATTAAAAAACTACACTATTGATAAATTTAAATACCATAAATTGTCCGCAGCCCTAAACTGTATTTAAATCAATCTTTCCTGGTAAAGATGTCAACTCATATTGGAAGAGAAATACTCAAATAGTAGTTTTTATTTTCCTTATTTTTTTCACGGGAATGAAATTATTTTATTTAGCGTATGGTTTTTTTTGTGACACATTAAAAATTAAACTTAAAAATAGGTAGACTCTTCTATGAAATCTACCTAAAACAAAACATGGATACACATTAAATGAACTTACAATCGATTTGATTGCGCGTCTTTTAAGTAAAAATTAAAAAGTAAAATATTTGAACATTGGGCATTTAAACATTAGATGTTTACATTTAGCGAGTCTATCCATGCTACTACATCGGGAGTTGCCAAATGGATGTCTGTGATGTTGCCATTGTAACGTCGAATTGGACACACAGTTGCATGTGTTTTATAGTTTGTTGTGGAGGCCGCAGTCACACTTAGGGGACTCTGAAATGCCCCACTTGTAGAAAAAATCAGCACAACGACCATGATTCGTTCTTATTCGGTTTAATGTAGTCCAGGTATGACGTGGCAAATCGAAACCAGGTTGGGTAGAAGTCGGGTTAGTAATAGAAAGGCCAGTTGTGTTGTAACGTTGCCAGGAGGTGTCCCAGGCATCCAAGATATTAAAATCAGTTGCCAGCAGGTTGCTAGCAGTTTTATGTGGAGGCTTTTTTGACTTCAATCGGCAACGAGTGTGGTCACCGTAATATTCGTGCAAGGGTAACGTGATTTTGTTGGTTACCTTTTTATGTTCACGCATGAGAGCATGCGAGCGTCTGAGTGCAGGTGGAGCGATATTGCTTAATACAGGGAGCCAAGGTAAAGGGGTGGATCTGATAGTACCACTTATAGTACGCATCGTGGCATGCAGCTGGCAGTCAACTTTTTGAGTATGTGTGCTATTCAACCAGACTGGTGCGCCATACTCAGCCACTGAGTAAATCAGACTTAGAGCAGTTGTTTGGAGGGTTGCTGGAGTAGCACCCCATGTGGAGCCTGCCAGTTTGTGCAATACATTGTTTCTCGTTTTAAGTTTTTGTGACGTATTTTCTAGGTGGAGTTTAAAAGAAAGAGTTCTATCGAGAGTAATGCCCAGGTACTTTGGCTGTTGATTGTATTTAATGACACTGATAGTTCGTGTTTTGCCAGTTTGTTGTTTAAGTGGAAACAGGAGCTCTCGGTTTTACTTAGATTGGGAAATAGGCTTCACGTTCGAAAATAGTCATTCATTATCGCTAGGTCAGTTGAGAGCAAATCCTCCAAAACGCCCATGTCTTTGTTTTGAGTGGCCAGGGTCCAATCATCAGCGTAACCAAATTTCTTTGATGTTGTGTCAGGAATGTCATGAATGCACAGATTAAAAAGTTATGGCGCCAGGACGGAACCCTGTGGTAAACCATTGTTTAGCATTTTAGACCTACTACAGGAATTATTTAGATGAACTTTGAATACACGATTACTCAGCATGTTGTTAATTAAACGCGAGATGGTGCTACAAGGTATTGCATTGAACAGCTTATATATAATCCCAATTCGCCAGACCGTGTCATATGCTGCAGTAAGGTCAATGAATACTGCGCCTGTTTTTAGTTGTTTTTGATACCCAGCTTCGATATTTGATGCTAGAGCGAGCAGTTGGTCAGTGCAACGGTACAACTCCAGGAATTGATATCTCGACCTATAGAACCTCAGTTAACCGCAATATTCATATTGCAATTTGAACGTTACGACCTGATAGAGGTATTTTATATTTAGTATTTATTTAGCGTGATGATGACTCGAATATATAATTTTTCCCATACAAAATCGCACAACGCGCCTAAAGAAGTTTTCACTTGAAAAACTTTTGTTCTACCATCTCCTTATCTATGTCTATAAAATACAGATAAAAACAAATCTTTGCAATTTTTCATGTTTTTATTAGGCGTGGAAATACATTTTCAAACTAAAGAAAATTTCAAGTTAATAGCACTTACAGCTTGTGAGAAATTCAATTATGTAGATATTCGGACAGACACCGAGGTCTCACTAATAGTGTACCGGTTTTAACTTTTCAAAGTACGAAGCCCTAAAAATAATATCAGATATATACAAAACAAAAAAGCAGTTTCATTAACATACGGGAAAGCCGATATATGCGCTACCTCAATAATACTTTTATTTATTCAGGATTTTGTGAGCAATTAAACTCAAGTAACTAAGAAATTAATTTGAATTTTTCCAATTCAAAGGTATGGTAAGGTACTTTTATTTACTTAAAGTTATTATTATTAATGTGATTGGATTTAATATGTACATAATTACTGGATTTTCAAATTTCCATTTACCTGCGACAAAAACTCATAACATTTCTTGGTTATGAAAATGTGTATTTTTATTAAATGAAATGCAACAAGAATTTACAAAATCACTTTCCGTAATTTGCTGTGTTGGAATACAAAGTGTGAATCTATCAATAAATTATAATTTTTAATAAAATAAGCTAATTTCTTCTAATCAGGTACATTGGTTAATTTTCTTTGCACTCTACATTTTTACCGTATTTATATTCTTTACAATTGATTTTAAAATATGTAAAGAATTATTTCTTTACATACAAAGAATTACGTAAATTGCTTTTTGTAAAGATTTGCACAACACTGAAAAATAGTATATACACCTCAGGATAGAGCATGTTGTCTCTCTCACTGATATGTTGTCCTCAAGCTTCACCATCGAGCTCCAAAGACACCTCGGGAGAAAAACATGCGCTTCTCTCTATTGGTGTATAACCTTCTATTAATTGGAATCGAAAATAAATTTAGCCCACTTGTGTGATAGTTAAATACTCGTGTGGAGCACTATTTTCTATTCCACATAGGAATCACATGACATTTAACAATCTTCGTTTAGTTATATTTAGCGGAAATTACTACTTCAAATAATCTAAAATAAAGAATATGATGCAGTTTTAAACTTCACTATTGAAACTCGTCATTATCGTGTATCAAAGAGATTAAAAGTATGTAGTAAGATATACGAAATATTTCAGAATACCACTAAATCACCTGTGACACATTCTAATGCTAGTTATTGAAATAATTTTAACGTTTAACTAAACAAACTCACTTTTTTTAAAAAAAAAAATAAAATTTTCACTTCTTTAATTGGAACTTTCTTAATTGGAATTAATGTTTGGAGTCTAATCATATAAACTAAATTCTAATATAATTTGTTCCATTTTATATCAAATTTTATTTCTTATCTTCTACTTCCCTCTTTTATTGATTAATTATATCAAAAATTAATTATTGGAATATTATCCGCAATCGAGATAGTATTGTCTGTTTACACTTGTAATAGCCCCCGAAAAATTCGCTTACTTTTGTCAATTTTAAAGTGTTAATAATTTATGATTAAACTACATAATTTTGAATTAATATCTACAATATAAATAATTTACAGCGATACTTATTTTGATTATTTAATAAAACAACAATAACAACAGATGCAAACTCGATTACGGGTATTGTCATGTGTTATAATAATGCAGATCTAAGTAACAATTAAAATAGTCAGGAGGTAATAAGATAAAATAATAATTAAACAAGACATGAATGTAATATTCTATTTAATAAAATTTGCTTAAAAAACGTAGATTTTCATTATTTCAAATGTTAGGAGTAGAGATATGGTATAGCTAGTTTGTGTCTGTTTAAAGATGAAATTAAATTTGCTCATAATAAATAAATTAAGCTGGGTAGTTAGTCAATTATTTAATCATGCAACGTAAAAAATTGTTGACAATTTGTACTAGTTGATGGTTTGTGATGCATAACATATTTGAAAAAAATTATTTAAGTGAGAAAAAAATACCAAATCAGGTTGATAATTCCACGTTTATATTTGGCAGAGAAGTTTAATTATATAAAATTATTACCGTATTGGTAAAAAGTAGCAGAGCAAAGTAGCATAATTTGTATGGTGTAAATTTAGTTGATTTTTAGTAATTTTTCGCCAACGAAATTTTTAAGACATAAAATACAATACAAAATTTCCAAAATTTTGGAAAAATAAAGAATCTTTGGTCATAATTATAGATTATAATTATGAAGTAATTTTTTCTATTTTAAGATGGTGCTATTGGCAACGAATTTTTCTCACACATTTTTAATTAAACTGCATTCAATATTTTGTACATATGCATGGCACCCATAACAAGTTCCAAGGTCATGTAGGTTTGTAGGTTACTTTGAGTTTACATTGGGCGCCACTGTAACTATTTTTTTTTTATTTACTATGCATGCAATACTCAATTTCAACTGCTTGAGTGGCCTAGTTGTAGCACGCTAAACTTCTAACTCGGAGGACCCATCGTCGAGCCCCATCTAAGTCAAATTGTTTTTAATCAAAACATTAACAATTATCAGCACACCGGTCTGCCCATTAATCGATAGTCAGTTAATATAGCTGACAAATTGGAAAAACTATGGGCTGATGACCCATATAAAACTAGTCGATTAAGTTAAGTCTTCAAGTGCCACTCAACCATAAAACTGAGTGAATTGATGAAATTAATACAGGTGAGGAACACTTGTTGACAGCCTACGTTCCTATATGAAATATCTACGGCACAAACAAAAAAAACAGATACCTTTTGTATTTTTTTATGTAATTAGAAAGCAGCTAATTTTATTTTTTTGTGTAAAGAGTTTGGTTTGCTGTTATACTTTTTTAGTTAGTATTCCTATAATGGAAATGTTTTTTATCTTACTTTTTATTTTTAACAGTCTGAAATTCTATTTGCTGTATTATAGTTTTGAGAGATATAGGTTTATATTTTTCATTGATATTATTATCAGGTAAAATGCAAAGAAAAAAATATTTTCATATCTTTCGATAATATGTTTTCATAACATTGGTATTTGAGGATAATGTGTATGAAGCTTACCTAGTGCGATTCTAAAAGAACTAAAATAAATTCGGTTTTATTTTTTAATATACTTTGAACCAAAACTCCCAGTATTGTAAGCCCCCTTGTTGTTTTAGCACAAAAATGGTGAACTTATAGCGCCATTTTGAAATTAAAACTAAATATAAAAGAATTAACAAATTTTTTTCGCCACCTTGAAATTTAAAACTCCATTAAAAAAAAAATTAAAAATTTAATCGAAAACACTAATCTAGTTTTTGCAGATGGCAATATCGTTTTTTGCATATGGCGTCAATCACACTGCCTATGAAGATAGAGGTTTTGCTTTGAACATATAATTGAAAATGTAATGTGATTTGAGCTTTATTGGATTGAATGAAATAATTGATTTGAACATTAAGTTTATAATCTAATCACATTTATTATAACAAACCAAAATACTAAAACACTAGATATAAGTCGTTTTGATGATAGACTCTTAACTGATTCCGTTGAAAGAACCAAACCATCATATTTCAGTAATGATATTTTTCGGGGATTCACAGCATCACTGAAAATAGATTATTGTTAAGTTACGATTGGAATATATTTGATTACTTACCCTGATTTATAATTTGATTTAATGGATGACACAAGCACTTTGATGGTCTCTGCTACATCAACCAGCTCGCTCAAATCAACGTCTTCAGTGGCATCAGACACATTTATAACAACTGCAATCGCATCCTGTTGATTATCCACTCTACGCACATATGCTAGAACGCGGTCATTCAATGCCGTAACTTTTAAGTCTCCATTAATCAAAATATTATTTTTCCGAAGCTCAGTTAATTGTTTATAGATGGAATAATGACTTTTTTCCTCTTTCTTTTGTTTCGCTAAATTAATTTCTTTATAATTTGGATTAATTGGTAGCCATGGTTGCGAAGTCTTAGTATTAGAAAAACCAGCATTTTCCGAATCATCCCATTGAAACGGAGTCCGTTGTGGATCTCTTGAAAAATCTTTATAGTTATAAGGATCCTCGGTATTACATGCTTCAGGATCAACTGTTTGTTTCCAAGAAATATCACGATAATCAAGCATTCCAATTTCTTCACCGTTATATGTTATAGCAACACCAGGTAATGTCATAGATAACATGTTCATTGCATCGATTCTTTGTTCACCATAGTGTGATCCAACACGAGGTTGATCGTGATTTCCAAGCTTAGTGGAACAAAAATTAAAATCTTGAAATACTATTTATTTAAATATTACCTACCACCCAGTTTGCTTGACATCCATCTGGTGTTGTTATCATCCAAGATTCAATTAGCTCTTTGAACTGAGATGCTTTAGAATTCTTATCGGTCCGCTGCTTTAAATAGAAATTAAAAGGAAAATGAGCACCCATTCTTTTGCCATCTTCCGAGATATAATGTTTCATTGTTAAAGTCTCATTTGTGTATGATTCGACAATCATAACTCTGCAAAAATAAATATTTATCGGTTAAAAATCCTTTAAATTAAATAGTTATCGCCTACTTTGCATCGGTTTGCTTTTCCTTAGCCCAATCATCAATAAAATCTCTAAAATCATATAACAAATCAAATGTTTCTTTCAAATTTGATGTGTAGTGATCAAAAACATAATAGAAGGAATTCTCATCGTTATAGTTATAGTTTCTTGGATTATCTCGAAAATCTTCAATCTCAAAAATCATATTTACAGCATCCATACGAACCCCAGATGCACCTTTATCCAACCAAAACTTTAATACTTGTTTCATAGTGTCAACAACAACAGGATTTCTGTAATTAAGATCAGGTTGTTTTTTAAGGAATTGATGGAGATAATACTGTTGTCTGGATTCGTTCCATTCCCATGCCGAACCACTAAAAGCAGATCTCTGAAATGTAAATAAAAAAATGTTGAGCTACTCCATCTGAATACAAGAAAAATTTCAATTTATTTTACCCAATTATTTGGAGGAACTCTTTTACCATTTTCATCTACTTTTCCATCATGCCATACATAAAAATTTTCATAAGCTGGGTCTTTTGCAACTGATTTCAAAAACCATTCATGCTCATCGCTGGTGTGGTTTGGAACGAAATCCATAATGATCTTAATGCCTTAAAGTAATAATTACACAGTTTTAGATCTTAATTTATTAAATATGGAAATGCAGTGTGTAAATCTACCTAACGCTTTTGCTTTTTCAAACAGTTCTAACAAGTCTTCATTTGTTCCAAAAATTGGATCGACTTTTTCAAAATCGGAAATATCGTAGCCAAAATCAGCCATTGGCGATTTTAATATTGGACTCAGCCAAGTCGCGGTTACGCCTATGTCTTTTAAGTGGTCAAGCTTGGAAATAATACCTTGCAAGTCACCAACACCATCCCCATCGGAGTCTTTGAAGGACCGTGGATATATTTGATAGAAAACTGCGCTCTCCCACCATTCTTTTTCTTTGCCAACAGGCAAATTAATTTTGGGTTGCAAAATAAGAGCATCGTATCCAGTTAGCACAATACTGGATGAATTAACCGTAGCACCATGTTCATAGTTAGATAACGGAGCTGCTAAAGCAACTTGTAAAAGTTCTGGCAAATCTGATGCAAAGGCTGATATGTTTACCGTTTCTGTATATTTATTCAGGTTAAGGAGAATAACATTTTTTCCGTGATCAGCATGTGCTCTAAAGCGAAAGAAACAAAACAAGAAATTTTGGTTTCTAGCAGTTATAATTTTATAATTTTATAATTTCATAATTTTATAATTTTATAATATTATAATTTTATAATTTTATAATTTTATAATTTTATAATTTTATAATTTTATAATTTTATAATTTTATAATTTTATAATTTTATAATTTTATAATTTTATAATTTTATAATTTTATAATTTTATAATTTTATAATTTTATAATTTTATAATTTTATAATTTTATAATTTTATAATTTTATAATTTTATAATTTTATAATTTTATAATTTTATAATTTTATAATTTTATAATTTTATAATTTTATAATTTTATAATTTTATAATTTTATAATTTTATAATTTTATAATTTTATAATTTTATAATTTTATAATTTTATAATTTTATAATTTTATAATTTTATAATTTTATAATTTTATAATTTTATAATTTTATAATTTTATAATTTTATAATTTTATAATTTTATAATTTTATAATTTTATAATTTTATAATTTTATAATTTTATAATTTTATAATTTTATAATTTTATAATTTTATAATTTTATAATTTTATAATTTTATAATTTTATAATTTTATAATTTTATAATTTTATAATTTTATAATTTTATAATTTTATAATTTTATAATTTTATAATTTTATAATTTTATAATTTTATAATTTTATAATTTTATAATTTTATAATTTTATAATTTTATAATTTTATAATTTTATAATTTTATAATTTTATAATTTTATAATTTTATAATTTTATAATTTTATAATTTTATAATTTTATAATTTTATAATTTTATAATTTTATAATTTTATAATTTTATAATTTTATAATTTTATAATTTTATAATTTTATAATTTTATAATTTTATAATTTTATAATTTTATAATTTTATAATTTTATAATTTTATAATTTTATAATTTTATAATTTTATAATTTTATAATTTTATAATTTTATAATTTTATAATTTTATAATTTTATAATTTTATAATTTTATAATTTTATAATTTTATAATTTTATAATTTTATAATTTTATAATTTTATAATTTTATAATTTTATAATTTTATAATTTTATAATTTTATAATTTTATAATTTTATAATTTTATAATTTTATAATTTTATAATTTTATAATTTTATAATTTTATAATTTTATAATTTTATAATTTTATAATTTTATAATTTTATAATTTTATAATTTTATAATTTTATAATTTTATAATTTTATAATTTTATAATTTTATAATTTTATAATTTTATAATTTTATAATTTTATAATTTTATAATTTTATAATTTTATAATTTTATAATTTTATAATTTTATAATTATATAATTTTATAATTTTATAATTTTATAATTTTATAATTTTATAATTTTATAATTTTATAATTTTATAATTTTATAATTTTATAATTTTATAATTTTATAATTTTATAATTTTATAATTTTATAATTTTATAATTTTATAATTTTATAATTTTATAATTTTATAATTTTATAATTTTATAATTTTATAATTTTATAATTTTATAATTTTATAATTTTATAATTTTATAATTTTATAATTTTATAATTTTATAATTTTATAATTTTATAATTTTATAATTTTATAATTTTATAATTTTATAATTTTATAATTTTATAATTTTATAATTTTATAATTTTATAATTTTATAATTTTATAATTTTATAATTTTATAATTTTATAATTTTATAATTTTATAATTTTATAATTTTATAATTTTATAATTTTATAATTTTATAATTTTATAATTTTATAATTTTATAATTTTATAATTTTATAATTTTATAATTTTATAATTTTATAATTTTATAATTTTATAATTTTATAATTTTATAATTTTATAATTTTATAATTTTATAATTTTATAATTTTATAATTTTATAATTTTATAATTTTATAATTTTATAATTTTATAATTTTATAATTTTATAATTTTATAATTTTATAATTTTATAATTTTATAATTTTATAATTTTATAATTTTATAATTTTATAATTTTATAATTTTATAATTTTATAATTTTATAATTTTATAATTTTATAATTTCATAATTTTATAATTTTATAATTTTATAATTTTATAATTTTATAATTTTATAATTTTATAATTTTATAATTTTATAATTTTATAATTTTATAATTTTATAATTTTATAATTTTATAATTTTATAATTTTATAATTTTATAATTTTATAATTTTATAATTTTATAATTTTATAATTTTATAATTTTATAATTATATAATTTTATAATTTTATAAATTTATAAATTTATAAATTTATAATTTTATAATTTTATAATTTCATAATTTTATAATTTTATAATTTTATAATTTTATAATTTTATAATTTTATAATTTTATAATTTTATAATTTTATAATTTTATAATTTTATAATTTTATAATTTTATAATTTTATAATTTGATAGTTTTATAATTTTATGTTTTTATTTATTTTTTAATCAAGATTTACATTTTTTATAATGTTCTTTGACTTACCTCGAATAAACGAGTACATTATCTCCAATATATGTTGAGCTAAAATCTCCGTCTGTAAATAGAGGCTCTCGTCTGACATCTATGAGTCGTTTATAATACTTATACACACTATTTGGTACTTCATTTTCTTTTTTTAGATTTCGTTTTTTATACTCAGGATGAACTGGCAACCAAGGTTTGGCACTGTAAGCAGTTGTGAATCCGGCGAATGTTGAATCATCCCACTGAAACGGTGTCCTTTCTGGGTCTCGAGAGCTGGATTTATAATTTTCAGGATCTGCTCTGTTACATGCTTGTGGATCAACAGTTTCTGCATATGAAATATCACGATGATCAACCATTCCAATTTCTTCTCCCATATATGTAATTGCTATACCAGGTAGAGTTAACGTTAATGTATTTAGGACATTCACCATGTTTTCACCAAAACGTGATGCAACCCGACTTGTATCATGATTTCCTAACTGAAAAAATTAATTTTGTTCTGCAGCATTTCGAAATATTTATTCAGCAAAAATTGAAACCTACCAACCAGTTGGGAATTTGCCAGTCTTCTAACATATCGTACCAGCTATGGATTGTGTCATGAAAATCCTTTGCAGATGAAGTGGCTGACAGTTGACCCAAGAATATAAAATTAAAAGGAACATGAGATCCTTTTCGGCTGGGAGTTCCATAGTATAACTGAGTATTTTCAAAACTGGCATATGCCTCTGTCATTAAAACAATATCATCTCCTCCATGTTGCTTTTGATATTCATCACAAAGCTCACGATATTGATAAACCATATCGTAGGTGTCTTTCTAAGGATATTAAATAAACTTCTTTTGAACAGACGATTAAAATAAAAATTGCACCACTTACATGATTTGTTGTGTAAATATGATCAGTATAGCCATAATCAAGAGGATCAGTCGCTCCTGGATTGACAGGTTCATCACGAAACTCCTCATCTTCATACATATGATTGATTGCATCAATACGAAAACCATTTGCTCCCATATCCAACCAAAACGTTAAAACTGCTTTCATTTCTTTGACAACTTCGGGATTTCTGTAGTTTAAATCCGGTTGTTTTTTGTCGAACTGATGTAAGTAAAATGCTTTTCGTTCTTCATTCCATTCCCATGCTGAACCATAAAACACGGATTGCTGTAACAAGCAATTGTATAGAAATAAATTGGAAAACAATTAATTTTCTGCATTTACCCAATTATTTGGCACCACAGGCTTGTTATTTTCATCTACGGTTCCAGGATGCCATACATAATAATCTGTATATGGAGCAATACCAGCTTTTGATTGAACAAACCAGTCATGCTCATCACTTGTGTGATTTGGAACAAAATCAATAATAATCTTTATTCCAGTTTCTTGTGCTTTATTGAATAAATTTTTAAGATCATCGTTTGTTCCAAATATCTTATCAACTTCTGTAAAATTGCTGATATCATATCCAAAATCAGCTTGTGGTGATTGTAAAACAGGACTCATCCATAATGCGTTGATACCGGCATCACGTAAATGATCTAATTTTTCTATAACTCCATTTATATCACCAATTCCATCATTGTTTGTATCTTTGAATGACCGTGGATATACTTGATAGAAGACAGCATTTTCCCACCATGCTTTTGCTATGGTTTGTGTGGGAAGTTCTTCAAATATAAAGAAAGTTAACAGAAGTAGTTTGCATCGCACTGAAAAGTAGAGCCATTTTGTGAAAATGTTAAAATCAAATCTTAATTATATTGAAATCAAAAACAGTTATATAAACTGTTTTGAAACTTGAGACAGTTGCTATCAGAAATATGCATTGTCGTAATCAACATTTCTCCTTACACTTAATAAACAGTCACAAAAATCAAAAGATAATAAAATACTTCAATAAATTATAAGTGGAAAGAGATATCACATATTTTAAGGATAAACGAGTTGTGCTTCTCACATTAAACTTCTAACACTTATACGAATTTTAGAAACCAAAAATGATGTATATGTGCTTTGCTTTTGTAAATATTTTAAACGCTATTCTAAATCCTTAGAAGCCTTATTCACAAACAATAACTGCATAAATCTTTAATTGTAACCTAAACTTTATAATAATTTAACAAACGTAAACAAGAAGTGTAAAATAAATATGTTATTCAATGAATTACGCAAAGATCCTAAAACAAAAAGTGTAAACTATATTAAAACTCAATAACTAAAAACACGCACTTTCCAATTCCAATTGTGTTATATGCTTTTCTTAATTACGTTAAGTTTAAACTAAATCTTTAACTAAAAGCGATCGTTTTTATACCAAATTTCTTATCTTTAAATTCCAGTTATTGTCGATATCAATACTTTAGATGCTTAAATTTTCGCCATAATCGAGATATTATAGTATCTTCATCCACTCACTAGTCACCCACAATCAACTGTTTTAATTGTCAGTGCTGAAGTTTTCCTAGTTTATGATTAAACTAAAAACAATATTTGTCATCCGAGTTTTAAGTTATTCACTATGATGGATATTCTGATGATGTTAATGTGAATGCCAGGCGTTACAGTGGTAACTGCTCTTTCAACAAGTCTTGTATCAAACGCAACGACAAACACGATGATAGGTCGGGAAACTAAATTGTCCCTGCGTTATCGTGACGGATAATGGAACGCAATCGTCGTTTATTTGTTAAATGCCCTGCACAAAACTTACGTCTCTCATAGATACTGAAGCTGATGTTTCAGTTGTTCCTTTATACAATATCATCTACGCTGCAAATGGTTCAGAAATCATTGCTTACGGTGTTAGATTACTCTGCATCGAGCTAGGTTTTCACCGTGACTTCCGCCGCGCATTTATTGTCGCGTCAGTAACCAGACGCGTTTGATGCAAGACTTGTTGAAAGAGCAGTTACCACGGCAACGCCTGGCATTCACACCGAAACGAAAATGATAGTAGCATAAACCCGACTTTCTAAGTCCATTGCGTGGAACGACTTCGAATGTGATTGACTTTTAGAACGGTTTTGCAAAGTATTCTAAAATCTTGAACGAGAACGATTAAATTCTTGCTGAAGTTCGTCGATTGCTAAAGCAAGACCTTTGAATCATCTTTTTCCGGCATGTTGGCACCACAAATCGATGATGTAGATGGACGGTTGTCTTTCTAAATCTTATCGGCTAGTGTCAGAAGTTTATCAATTGGTTCGGACTCTTGAGCTACTACAATGGATGGAAAAGAGTCCGGTAGCCGTTGGAGCCAAAGTGTTTTTACACAGATAGAAATCGAGGTTTTTTTTATGCCTAATAAGTTATATTCCATGCTTAAATTACGTTAATTCTCAACCGTGAATAAGCCAGGTGTATTATATACTTATAAGGTATACTTTTTCAAAAAATCACTAAGACGCTTATTATGAATATTATTCATAGAATTGTATGAGTATCGGGTACGTAGTATAACCAATTAGGAACAACGAAATAACTTTGTTGTAAAAATTTTATATACTTACTAGGGAACAAAATATAACTATTTTTAATAAAATAATATGCCTATAATTCATAAATTTATGGCGCTTAGTAATAAATAAATTACGAACTAGGCATTTGCATTCCTAGCATTTGAATTTTGATGAAGTGTCGCGAGATATCGAAAACCTCATAGTCATATGATTTGTCATACTCGTAAGTTATATTATAATCATATATGTACTAAACTTTATGTTCATATTACATATTTTTATATTTATCTATCATATTAAAATTTCACAAAGTTTGTATATATACAACTCACCTAACACAAAAATTTTTTAGTGAATTATAAAAAATATTTTTTTTTGCTTATTAATTTTTTAATTATATTTACTGTCGAAAAACTAATATTAAAATCTCGCACTAATAAAGAATACTCCATTCCTACAAAACATATAAAATAACTAGAAAATAAAAATTATTATTTGGTGAAAATATATTTTATACCTTGCTATTCATAAAATTTCATACTTCCTAGTTCTGTTACATGCACATTTTTAAATATAAACTGATTATCAGGCATGAAAAATTATAATTTTTTTATTCATTGTTTATGAATAGTAATCATTGTTTTGTTTTTTTCAAAACTTTATGCCAACGTTTTATATTCCACGACTAAATATTCATAAAAATTGATGCCTTAAAGTCATGAATATTACAATAATATTATAAAAAGTGGTTATCGGGAATAAACATTTATAATTATGTTATACAAAACTTATGACCTGCAATCATAGCTTTATTTTTATCCGTGTAGTGGATCATTATTCACAGCTTTAGAAGATCCAGCAAGAGACAACAAGCGCCTATAAAATGTATAAGTGCTGATTTTTTTACAAAGTTTTGAATCATAGTAGACTTAGAAAATGAGCGGTTACTTGGCTCAAATACATATTTAGTGCACAGATAGAAATCAAGGTTTTTTTTATGCTTAATAGGTTATATTCCATGCTTAAATTACGTTAATTCTCAACCGTGAATAAGCCAGGTGTATTATATACTTATAAGGTATGCTTGTTTAAAAAATCACTAAAGTGCTTATTATGAATATTACTCTATGAATTTTATACATATAGTGTACGTAGCATAACTAATTAGGAATAGAGAAATAACTTTGTTGAAAAAATATTGTATACTTATTAAATAGCAAAATATGACTATAAGGAACAATATTTTTTGTAAAATATCATGCCTCTAATTTATAAAATTATGGCGCTTAGGAATAATAAATTATAGAACACGTATTTCTGTTCCTAGCTTTACAGGTATAGAATAAACTTTATGCACGGACAGAAATCTAGGTTTTTTATGCTTAATAGGGTGTATTTCATGCTTAAATTACGTTGATTTTCAACCATGAATAAGCCAGGTGTATTATATACTTATAAGGAATACTATTTTGAAAAATTACTATGGAGCTTATTATGAATATTATTCATAATTTTATGAATATTGGGTACATAGCATGACCAGTAAGGAACAAAAAAAAGTATTTGCTGTACAAAATTTTTATACTTATTAGAGAACAAAATATAACTATTTTTTATAAAAAAACATGCCTCTAATTCAAAAATTTATGTCCGCTTAGGAATAAATAAATTATTTAACCAGGGTATATTTCCTAGCATTTGATGAAGTGCCTAAAGTTCCTAACACATATATTATTTCTATTATATTACTATATCTTGTATTTATATTTATCTCTCATTTAAATGAAGGAACACCACTTACTTTTAATAGTCATACCCATACGTTTTAATTAAAGAGATTATGTTCACAGAAACTACCCAATGATCGCCAACAGAATGAAATTATTCTTCGCTTATAGTTTATATATATACAACTCAAATTCTACAAAAAAGTCTAGTGAATTTTAAAATCTATCCATTTTTTAGATCTATTTCATGCTTATTTTGAAATACAACACGATTATTAGGTATGAAAAATTATATTTTTGTTATTTATTTGTTTGTGACTTGTAATCACAGTTTCGTTTCTTTTAATATTTTATGCGAGGTTTTTCTATTCCACGAGTTCAAAAAAATGTATGCCTTAAAGTCATGGATATTGCAATAATATTATAAAAAGTGGTTATCAGGAAAAAACATTTATAATTTATAAAAATTATTTAGAAATTTACAATTTAGGAAAATAAATAATATAAATGTATGTAAATATTTATTACTAATATATTTTGAACTTTCCCTGAAAAATAAAATCTATGTTCACAAAATAAAGTTGCATATTGCATATGTATATAGAACAATAATTTTTGAATATAAAATACCTTCCGACATTTTCTTCACTATCAATAAATAGAGAATATAAATTAAAAGAGAATATAAATAAATACCGTTTGATTCTATTACCGTTTGATTGTAATATAATTATTTTGTGGTTTTAGGCTGTTTTCTAAACGACGACTTATTTGAAACTTATTTATGTAGACTTACTTATTCACCGCCATTTTAAATAAGTATTTAAAAGCTATTCTAAACGATTTAGCATACTTATTTTGACAGCAACAAAAAGCAAATTGGAAAATAAATTTAATTAAAACGATTTATTTGATTTGATCAATTAAAAGAGTTTTCAAAACTATTCTTTTCATTTTAAATTATTACATCAATTTTATTACGAATCGAAAAAGAAGTTTTATTCCTGAAAATCATTTAGTAAACAAACATAAAAATATTTGACACTGTCAAATCGAATTAGATTTTTCTATGGAAAAAAAATTTCAAATAAGTCACCTCTTTAGGTTACTTATTCAAATAAGTAAGTCTCCACAAATAAGTTTCAAATAAGTTTTGGTTTAGAATACAGCCTTAGGAAGATTTCATATAAAAATCTACCTATTAGAATGTGCTTCATCTCAGAATTTCGGAAAAATTTTGGTGGCAAACGACTATATATGATAAGCGGAGACGGAAAATAAAAATGAAAAAAAAGTTTATATATATGGGTAATTCTTCTATAAACCGAACAGATTTGGACAAAATCTGACCGACCCATTTTTGATTTGGCTGAAATTTTTTTTCGGGGTTTTTTATCGAAAAAAAAGATATACGTGTTCGAGAATTTTTTTTTTTGGAAAATAGAGCTGTTTTAAATTTTGAGAATTTCGTGATTTTTGGCTTGAAGACTTATTTTCAAAAATTCATAACTTCGGTTTTATAGAATATAAAAGCTTTTTCTTTTTTTTATTTGAAAGTTAAAAAATGGAATTTTTTAAAAATAAATATTTTCAACTAAAGTTATTAACAAACTCCTATTGTTATAAACAAATAAAATGTTAAAATTAAATTTTAACCACTGCCCCGCCCCACCCATAAATTAATTTTTAATATAATCATTGTATTCAACGTTCAATTTCCTATAAAAAAAAGTATTTGTTCTTAATGGAGAAATGATATTTACTGTTAGAAATAAATTAATTTATCGAGTGCGGGACGACAAAAAAATCTATATATGGGTCATTCTTTTACATACCGAACAGATTAGGACAACATATGACTAAGACATTTTTGATTCAGCTGAAAATTTTTTTACGGTTTCTATATAAATAAACATAACGATATACTTATTTGAGGATT
Source organism: Diogma glabrata (assembly GCA_963693315.1). Classification (NCBI taxonomy): domain Eukaryota; kingdom Metazoa; phylum Arthropoda; class Insecta; order Diptera; family Cylindrotomidae; genus Diogma; species Diogma glabrata. The sequence continues at coordinate 196,575,620 of OY856186.1, read as the reverse complement.
TTTTTTTTAGGGAAAATAGAGCGGTTCTAAATGTCGAGAATTTAGTGATTTTTGGCTTGAAGACTTGTTTTCAAAGATTCCTAACTTTGGTTCTGGGAAAGATACTTTTTGTCTGTTTTATTTTAAAGAATAGAGATGCAATTTTGATTGTTATAAACAAATAAAATGTTAAAATCCATTTTTAGTCATTATCTAACAAAAATAAAGAGTGTTTAGTATGATCATCGTATTCTACGTTCAATTTTCAATAAGAAACGTGTATTTAATTAATGGAGGAATGAGTTTTACTGTTAGAAATAAACTAATTTTTTATTCGCCTACACATTAAAGTGTTACTTTATTACTGTGATTTGTGGCTTTAAAGTATCACTTTTCAACTATTTATTTTGTTGTCATAGCTACGTCCAAAAAAGTAAAAAGCATTTGTATTTGTTTAAATTCTATGAAAAATTAAACTTTTTATCAAAGCAACCCTCAAATTCAAAATTTCATTATCCAATTAAAATAGTTGTAATCATTTGTTGTCATAGCTGCACAATAATTTGGAAAAAATAATAAATATTTTGTCAAAGGATACTTGTTCCACATATTTTTATTTTAAAATTTAAGAAAATTTATAATTTTAATTAATTTATTTTATTTATTTATTTTAATTAATTTAATTTATATTTTGCTTGCGGCGAATAAAAAATAGTATATGATGCACGGACGTAAGCTATTTTGGATTTAATGTGGGTGCAAATCTCGGCTAGCGCCTCGATTTGCAAACTCCACATCCGTCCAAAATCTTTAGCTTTACGTCCTAGCATCATAATGTACTATATCAATCGAGAGACGAGGAAAAATTTTATAAATTTTTGTCGTCCGACGCTGGAAAAATTAACTTATTTGTAACAGTAAAACTCATTTATCCACGTGTTGTATTTGGGGGCCTTAACGTTTTATATGTTTTAAGTTTTATTAATACACAAATACTTTTAAAAACAATTTTAAATTTTATTAATACAAAAAATTTGTTTGTAATTTTTCACACACTAAAATTTAATTATTATTATTTTTTTATTAAATACATTTATAAAATTATACACTGGTTTCTTTTGGTTAATGGTTGGTTACTATTGTTACTTGGTTACTTTGCTCGACTTGTTATGGCGGCGGGCTACAGCAGCAATCAATTATTATCACCGACCTCAACCCACAGCACAGAAGAATTAACAACTACACCAACCCAAGCGAGGCACAGCATTCCTCAACAATCAACACCCACTATAGGTACTGTTTTTTGTCTAGATTTAATAGATAGTTTATTTAGTAAAAAACAAAGTGAGTTTTTATTCGATAGGGAATTAGAAAATTTATTAGATCTTGCCATAATTAAAATTAGAAAAAATTCAATAACAAAAAATTCAAAAATGGCAAATTTCGATATTCATAAACAAATTCAAACCATCCCCTTATTCAATAGTGAACGTACGACGGCTTCGTCTTGCAATTTCAAACCTTTTTTTTATACGTTTTACTAAATAGAAATTGCACGTTATTCCCAATATTATTAAAAAAAATACTAAAGCTATTGTGGAGTATGTAATGGTTTCATTAAAGGTAATTTTTTTGGAATGTTGCGAGAGAATTCTTTCATGTTCTGTCAAATTTAAATGTCGCTGCAAATTATCTAGCGCAGGATTGTTTAGAGAGATTTCTGAATTGAACACATCTTTATTTGGAATCATTAAACTTTTTCTTAGAGTATTTTTGAATTCAAAACTGGTTGAATCGTTCCAGTTTGGATATTCAACTGCGTGATATTCTGGTTGGGAAACAATTATAGTTTCCTCCCTTCCCCCTTTTACTGGTAGTAAGAGATTTAATGTTTCAATTTCGCAATTGTTGCTAAAGTTATTATCTTGGTGCCTTAAAACTATTGCTTTCTTATTGTTTTGACATGTTATAAAGAGCGTTATGTTGTTTTCTAACATATATAACCAAGAATTTTTTTGTGTCATTTGAACAAAGATATCGTTTTTAAAACGGAAAGGTTTATTTATACAGGACGTTGGTTCTTTCAATGGGTTGTGAAACAATTCTAGTAAACAGTTTCCGTTTGTACTTAAAATTTTTGGAGTATTTTGCTGACATAACTTAATTGCTGATTTAAATTTCTTTATAATATTTTGGCATTGAGTGAAGTCAGATTGACTTAGTATTATAAAATTATTTTTATAATCAGTACTGGCTAGATAGTCACCGTTTACTTCCAAAAAACTATGAACGTTGTTTGATAAATATATTGGTAATAGATATACTTTAAACAAGTTATAGTTTATATTTTCGGGTAATGGAATTGTTATCTTTATTAAAGTTTTGTCTATATATTCGAAATAGTCAATTTTAATAATTTGCTCAAGATGATGCATGTCAAGAAAATCTTTGTTGATTTTATATTTTAGATTGATGCTGGGTGCCAATGTTGTTTATTGTACTCTCTATTTCCAATACTTTAACTTTCAATGCTAAAGTTTCATTTCTATTTTCGAGAACCGGTTTTTTCAGTAAATTATAATTAGATTTAACGACTGTAATTTGTTCTTTGAGTAATTGAAAAGTTGTATTGTCATCTTTTTCAAGCATATTCAATTTCGTGTATATTTCTTGAGCATCATCTACATCCATAGTTCCAAAAGCTGTCTTAGAAATTCTACCGATCGCGTCAAACCAACTCCTTTTAAATCGTCCTGAACTGAACAAATGTGAAATTTCTGAGTTTCGTTCTTTTATTTCGTGCGCGTAGGTATTTAAATCGTGGGCTATGTTGTTACAATTTGATTGATTTCGTGATGTGACATTATTTAATCTTTCGCATAAAGTATTAATTTCCTTACCACTATATTCTATAAAATTTATTTCATCTTTATATTCGGATAATTTTATTGATGTAAATACCTCCCACTCGTTTGAGTAGAAAATAACGGATCCCAACCTTTCGAAAAGAATTCCATGTTGCTTCAATTGTGTGACTGCATAGGAAAGAGTTTCTTCACCGTTCATTTTTGTGACTGCCACAGTCAGTATCAAGATGACTGACAACATGTCTTAACTAAATAATTGAAGAGAAGAGAGAAAAAAAAACTTGACATTGTTCGATTTTTAATTATTCATTAAACAACTTTAGTCTGTTGTTGTGAACTTTAACGCTACGTTTTCCTACTTTTAGTGTGAAGTTAACGTCACTGTTGATTTCAGTTACTTTATAAGGACCCTTCCAAATTTTTGAGAACTTGTTTTTTCGAGTTTCATTACGGAGTAGTACTTGGTCGCCCAGATTTAACTTTATTGGTTGTACTCTTTTGTCATAGTATTGCTTGGAAATTTTTTTACTTTTTAATAGATTTTCTCGTGCTATTTGGTGTGCCTTTTGAATTTTGTGTTTGAGGACTAAATAATAGTCATCCAAGTTATATAATGGCGAAGGTGCTTGCTTTAAGCTTGAGGGTATTTCTGCTGTGAATCCAAACAGACAATCCATAGGACATAATTTAGTACTCGTATGTGGTGTATTATTTCGAACGTGAACGGCTTGTCGTAACCATTGATCCCAATTTTCTCCAGTTTCGCCAACAAAGTTTCGAAGGTACTCTACCAGTGGTCTATGGCTACGTTCTAGAGCACCATTAGATTGCGGGTGAAAAGCCGTGGTTTGTATCGTTTGAATTTTCAAAAACTTACAGACTCTCTTGAAAAGGTCGGATGTAAAATTGGATCCTTGGTCAGTTACTAATATAGTAGGTATTCGATATCGGGAAATTATTTCTTCGTAAAATATTTTAGCTACTGTGGCCGCTTCTTGATTTGGCATAGCGTAGCAGTCCATAAATCTTGTCAAGTCATTTTCAAATGTTAGTATGTAATTATTACCGTTATAGGTAGTTTGTAAAGGGCCTACAACGTCCATATAAATTTTTTCAAAGGGTCGTTTTGAAATATCACCTAATACCATTGGCATCTTACAAATCTTGGAGATCTTTTTTTTTTTGACATAAAGGGCATTTTTGAATATAGTTCGTAATATCGTTTAGCATACCTTTCCATTTGTATTGGGTTTTTAGTCGTTTATATGTTCTTTTTATTCCCTGATGACCTCCCAGTGGGTTGTCGTGTGAGTCCTTTAAAATGGTCTGAATGTCGTCTTTGTCGGTCAGTATTTGTATGTTTCTTCATTAATATCTTCGTAGTCTTCGTCGTCACTAATAATAACTTCACTATCCCCGTCAACATTGTTTGATAAATCTTCTGTTCCTCTGTCATCATTTAATTGTTTTTGAGCCCGAGTTACTGCTAAACAATTTTTTGAATTCGAATTATTTTGTTGTTCTACATTAAAATTTATAAAAGAAATTTGATTTTCGTCCGATTTGTCAAATTTTGTTGGTATATTTAATTCTTGTGTAGCGTAGAGTGTATTTGGATTGTTATTTAGCTTTTTAGTGTAATAGTTTGATGTGTGTCCTTCTTCATTTAAAGTGTTTTGATCATTATCTGTGTGATTATTTATATGGTTTTCGTGTAAGTTTCTGCTAAGGAAATCTGCGACTGCGTTCTTTGGACCTGGAACATATTCGATATGATAGTTAAATTCAGACAGCTTGTGATGAAAACGAACTAGTCTCGATGTCGGGTCTTTGACGTTAAAAACTCCTCTTAATGGTAGATGGTCTGAAAAAACTGTAAATTTCCTACCTTGCAAGTAGCATCTAAAAGTTTTTGTGGCCCAAACTATTGCTAGAAGTTCTTTTTCGATTGTGGAGTACTTTTGTTCGGCTTTGTTTAACGTCTTACTGATAAAAGCAATTGGTTTGTCAGTTCCAGGTTTCCCTTGGGATAATACTGCACCTAAACCTTCGTTGCTTGCATCCGTCGTGAGATTAAATGGTTGACTAAAATCTGGATATATTAATATTGGAGGTGAAATAATTGACTGTTTTAATTTTTGAAAAGCATCGTTGCAATTGTCATCCCACATAAATTTAACACCTTTTTGTAATAATTTATTAATTGGACAAGCGATTTTAGAAAAATTTGGAATGAACTTTCTATAATAATTTGCCAGCCCTAAGAAAGATTGTACCTGTTTTAAGGTATGAGGAATTGGAAAATTTTGGACTGAGATTGTACGACTTGGATCGGGGGATACACCTTCTTCGGTGCATAAATGGCCTAAATATGTAATTTCTTTTCTAAAAAATTGACATTTTTCTGGTTGTAGCTTTAGATTGTAATATATTAGTCTGGAGAGCACATCGGACAGTTTTTTATTATGGTCTTCTAGGTTTTTTGCGTACACTACAATATCGTCAAGATAAACGTAGCACTCTATTCCTTGAAGTCCAGTTAGTATATAATTCATAGCACGTTGAAATGTCGCTGGAGCTGAAGTCAAACCGAAAGGCATACGTTTAAACTCAAAATGACCTAAAGGGGTGCTAAATGCAGTTTTCGGGCGATCTTCCTCTTTGACTAAGACTTGGTGGTATCCGCTGGCCAAATCGAGTGTGGTGAAATATCTAGAATTTCCTAGCTGATCTAGGATCTCTTCGATTCTTGGGAGTGGAAAAGCGTCATTTATTGTAATGTTGTTCAATTTTCTGAAGTCGATAACAATTCGATGTCGTGTTTCTCCGTTGGGACTTGGGCGTTTTTTTACTAGCAACAGTGGAGCGTTCCAAGGTGAATGGCTAGGGGTGATTATGTCCTGATCTAGCATTTCTTGAATTTGTTTGTTAATTTCTAGTTTTTGAACTTCGGGCAGTCTGTACATTTTCTGATTTACGGGACAACTGTTTTCTATTAAGGGGATTGTATGTTGGATAGCACCGGTATGTGATAACTTTTCACCTTCTAAGTGAAAAACGTCATTGAAAGTTTCGCATAGATTTGTAATTGAACTTCTTTCTTCATTACTTAAAGTTTCGTCGATTCTTATTAATTGTAGTATTTTCTGTTTGCGTTCGTTTGTTTTTGCTTCATTTACTAATTCTAATTTAAAATCTAAATTTGTTTGTATCTTATCAACTATTTGGTAGTGTTCTAAAGGCATAAGGATTGGACTAAAATTACTTATACTTGATTCGTTTGTATTTGTGTTCATTTATTTTTCCGTTATTTACTTCTACTATTGAATTTGCGATGAACACTCCAGGAATAATTTCTTGATTTTGACAGAGCAATTGACCAGTCATATTAAGCGGAACGACTAATTCGACAATTTTTAATTGTCTAGGTGGGATTTTTATGCTTGATGTTTCGTTTGAAATGCTTTCCGTTCTAGGGAAAACTTCAGTTTTATCGAAAACTTCATTAACAACTATTTTTTCAGGCACAAAATTTTCAGATCTATTTTCTTTACTATCGGGTATGAAATCTTTTTTAGAGATTTCAATCAAACAGTTAAAACAATCAATTTTAGCATTGTTCCAAAGAAAATCTCTACCGAGAATGCCATCAGATGTTATTTCAAGATCATCGTTTCTAACGATGTGAAACGTGCATTCTAAAAAGGGATCATCAAAAAAAATTCCTTGAGCAGTCCCTAGTGTTTTAGTTTTCGTTCCTTGAATTCCTTTAATTTTAATGCTTTTCGATGTGTCTATCTTAGTAGTCGGTTGTAGCTTATTTAGTTTAATTATTGAGATTTCGGCACCCGTGTCGACAATCATTTCAAGTGAACAGTTTTTTACTATATTAAGAGGAATATTTAGCTTAGCATCGTTGTTAATAGAACTTAAAGATTTTATGTTATTTGAGTTTTTACCCGTACCTAAGACTGAAAATTTTTGGCTTCGACTTGTGGGCTGCAAGTCTTGCCCTGCGAGTTTCCCGACATGGAATTGTTTTGTTCCCATTTTCGTTTTTGGAAACATTCCTGCGATCCCAATGAATCAATTTTACCTCCTTGAAATCTGGCATTATTATAGCTATAACTTTTATAATTGCTAGAATAATTTCGCTGGTTTTCTTCTCTCATCCTTGTTCTACATTCGGCTATTACATGCCCTAGTCTGTTACAAAAATAGCATTTAATATTAAGAGGCTGTGATTGCTTGTATACTGGATATAACTGTGATATCATCTCGGCTTCCGTTTTAATCGAATTTTGGTTTAAATTATCTAAATTGTGTGTAGGGTGCATTATTATTTGTCGATGTGATTGAAAATTTGGATGAATTACATTTTGTGAAGATTGTATATTTGGGTTCACTAAGGATCGCAATGATTGTGGGGGTTGATTTATTAAGGATTGTGGCTGGTGCAAATTTGAGTATACTCGAGGTGAGGGTTGATTTATTAAGGATTGTGAGGGTTGGTTTATTAAGGATTGTGGTTGCTGCAAATTTGAGTATATTTGAGGTGGTTGATAGCTTGGATGTAAATTTGGTAAGGCATGCTGGAAATTTGGGTAGATTTGTGGTGGCAGAATTGGGTTAGATATTGATTGGTGGGAAGCCTGAAAATTCGGTGGGATGTTTAACTGCGAGTGGTTTATGGGACGTTCATATTTTGTTGTATTAAAATTTTGATTAAAATCTTGGGAAGGGAACGATACATTAAAAAACTCATGCATCGCGTTGTTTCTCGAATAGTTCATGAGTAGTTCCGTTTGTAAAGCAATTTTTATTAACTGTTCTAGTTTTGTTGCCGTCGAACTAATTATCGTCTGTCTAACGGTTGGGTGAGCAAGTCCTAATTTAAATGCGTTTGTTGCATAGAGTTCTAATTCTTTTATAAAGGCGTCATTATTTTCTAAGTATTTTCCTTTTACAGCATTTTTTGTCGTATTTGAAAGTGTCTGGAGACGGTCGGAATAATTTAGAACGGTTTCATTAGGAAGTTGCCGACAGTTTATTAGATCGCGTGTAAGCTCTACTGTTGTTTTAGTTGGAAAATAATGGTCGAATAAAAATTTTTTTAATTCTTGTAGTGTTTTGAAATGTTCTAAATTATTAAGAAGCATGAAAGCTTCTCCTCTAAAACGACTATAAATGTAAGCCATAAAATATGTCTTTTGCTCCGCGGTTAAATTATCATAAATTATTTTGCAATTGTATAAAAAGATTTGAAGCTGTTCAGACAAATCCGGCGCACGTTCACCACTGAATAAGGGGATGGTTTGAATTTGTTTATGAATATCGAAATTTGCCATTTTTGAATTTTTTGTTATTGAATTTTTTCTAATTTTAATTATGGCAAGATCTAATAAATTTTCTAATTCCCTATCAAATAAAAACTCACTTTGTTTTTTACTAAATAAACTATCTATTAAATCTAGACAAAAAACAGTACCTGTAGTGGGTGTTAATTGTTGATGTAGTTGTTAATTCTTCTGTGCTGTGGGTTGAGGTCGGTGATAATAATTGATTGCTGCTGTAGCCCGCTTGTGTTGGTGTGTTTTTGGTGATACTTCTGTGCTGTTGGATGTTGATGTTGGTGTTAGTTCTTGGTTGTTGCTGCAGCTTTGACGTAATTCTGATGATGTTGGGGTTATTGGAAGTGCATTTTCTGATTCACCAAGATTTTTCCTCAGTCTTGTGTAATATTTTCTTCCACTCATTCAGTTTATAGATTGTAACTGAATAACTGGATTTTTTACTGTTATTTCACGTAACTAACTGTTTATTTAGGTAACTGGATAACTAGATTTTTTGCTGTTATTTCACTGGTACTTATAGTGTGTTTTGTAATATTTTATTGTTAAAACACAACCCCAAATTTTAAAAGGTTCTAACTCTACTTTAAGATTTATTAGTAGGTTTACCGGCCGCGCCAATGTTGTATTTGGGGGCCTTAACGTTTTATATGTTTTAAGTTTTATTAATACACAAATACTTTTAAAAACGATTTTAAATTTTATTAATACAAAAAATTTGTTTGTAATTTTTCACACACTAAAATTTAATTATTATTATTTTTTTATAAAATACATTTATAAAATTATACACTGGTTTCTTTTGGTTAATGGTTGGTTACTATTGTTACTTGGTTACTTTGCTCGACTTGTTATATTTATGAATAAGAACTAACTGATTGTATGAAAATAACTAACTGATTGTATGAATAGAACTAACTGATTGTAAAGCTTAAAACCAACTGCAATCGTTCAAACTTAAAATTAACAAATTATTTTAAGTTTTATGTTTTTTGCCTTAATTTGCATATTTTTGTAAAATGATTTATTTGATGATTAGTTATTTTTTTTAAAGAAATTTACTTATTTTGAAATAATTAATTTTGTTTTATTAATTTAAATTTGAAATATGAATTTAATGAGTTTACAAAAAATGAATTAAATGTTACTTTTGAAATAGGAGTTTATTGAGTTGACAAAAAATAAATTAAATGTTTCTTTAAGACCTTGTAACTTTTTGTTTTGTTGGTTCTTATGTGGGACACTACACACGACTACTAAAGAATATATGCTTTCCATGCGTATGTCTTTCATTGTAATTGTATTCATTCCACAACAAATTCTTTAACAGTTCTATAGTTCATTAAATATTCCCCTAACAAATTAACCAACAAACTTGTTTTGTTTTTCGCTATCTTTGATGTTTTTATTTCAATATGGCGATACAAATTTTTGCATGAAAACTGGAAATTAAACGAAATATTTTACAGTCATGGATAAACTAGCTTAGGATGATGACAATTCTTCACTCGGATGATTCCCTCCACTCGCTACGTTCGTTTCGGAAAACTTCATCCTCGTGAAGAATTGCCTTCATTCTAAGCTCATACAAGAATCTACTATTCTTCATTTACTAAATATACGTTTCTTATTGAAAGTTGAACGGAGAATACGATGATTACACTAAACACTCTTGATTTATTTTAGATAATGGCTAAAAATTGATTTTAAAATTTTGTTTGTTTATAACAATAGGAATTCGAATTTAGAAAGATTTTAGAAAAATTTTAAGATTTAGAAAAATTTTAGAATTTTTATAAATAACACTTTTTTTTAAATTGCATCTCTATTCTTTAAAATAAATAGACAAAAAGTGCCTATCTTTGCCAGAACCAAAGTTATGAATCTTTGAAAACAAGTCTTCAAGCCAAAAATCACTAAATTCTCGACATTTAGAACCGCCCTATTTTCCCTAAAAAAAAATCTTCAAACAAGTATATCGTTATGTTTATATAGAACCAGTAAAAAAATTTTAAGCTGAATCAAAAATGTCTTAGTCATATTTTGTCCTAAGCTGTTCGGTATGTAAAAGAATGACCCATATATAGATTTTTTTGTCGTCCCGCGCTCGATAAATAAATTTATTTCCAACAGTAAATATCATTTCTCCATTAAAAAAAAATACTTTTTTTATAGGAAATTGAACGTTGAATACGATGATTATATTAAAAATTAATTTCATGGGTGGGGCAATGGTTAAAGTTTAATTTTAACATTTTATTTGTTTATAACAAAAAGAATTTGTTAATAACTTTAGTTGAAAATATTTAATTTAAAAAATTTTATTTTTTAACTTTCAAATAAAAAAAAGAAAAAGCTTTTATCTTCTATAAAACCGAAGTTATGAATTTTTGAAAATAAGTCTTCAAGCCAAAAATCACGAAATTCCCGAAATTTAGAACAGCTCTATTTTCCAAAAAAAAAAAATCCTCGAACACGTATATCTTTTTTTTCGATAAAAAACCCCGAAAAAAAATTTCAGCCAAATCAAAAATGGGTCGGTCAGAAAGGTGTTCGGTTTATAAAAGAATTACCCATATATATAACAAAATAAGATATAACGGAAATTGGCGGCACTCTCACGGTCGCATTTTTCGACCTACACCAAAATAACTTTTTGTATATGTTTCGGCAAATAATGTCTTGGATAAGTTCATGAGCTGGCCAGATCCGGGTACCAGTTAAGCGGCTAGAGCCTAAAAAGTTGAATAATCTAGGGCGCTATAACTTCCTTTTTGAATCATAACATTTTAATTAAATTTATAAATATTGAATATTTGAACATATTTCTATCATTATTATCCAAATGACAACTTTGGCGTTCCAGGTTCCGGCAAAATCAGCTGTTTTAAAAATTTGCCAAATTTTTTTGTCCTTGATCTAGTGAAAATGGCCAAGCTCACATTTGAAAACTTTTTTACACAAAGATACAATATAAATCATTCCAAAATTTAAAAAAATAGTTCAGGTCTAAAGATAGAGGCCCCAGGGCTGTTGAAATGAAAACAAACGCAAAAGGCAATGCTCTCATCATGTTTCAGTTTATGTTATTTACATTTATTTTAACTTTTAAGCATTCTTTTAAACTATAGCCTCACTAAATTCCAGCTTTCTAACCCAAAAGGTTTCATTTTTATAAGCAATTTAATGCACCTATTGTAGACAAATCTGAAGCCATTTAATACCATAGGAAAATTAGCAAATTCTCTTTTGTTTTTATTTTTTTCACTAAGTAACCGTTCGAAAAAGATTAAATAAGAACAAAAAAAAAACAACAACAAAGATGATTTTGAATTAAAATTGTTTGATAATGTTTGATTATAAATTATGTGTGATGGTATAATTGTAGTTGAAATTGAAATATGTTGGATAATTCCGTTTATACTTAGTTTTTTGATTTTAGCTAATTCGATACAATGATTCTACTTGTATGCATATCTGTCTGATCAAGAAATCTACCTTTTTCTAGCGGATATACCTGTCGCTAGACTTTTTTTAATCGAACCGATTGGTATTGTAAAATAATGAAATGATATGACAATAACTTCCTTTTGATATGCCAAGTAATATACAAGAAACAAAACGAAGCTTCACGAAATGAAATAAGTTGCTAGAAAATAAAATATTTTTGTTAAATTAATAAATTTAATAATTGTTTTATACCGCATTTACAGCGGCATAGCAAACTAGTAGATCTAATTTAAATCTGTGCTGTAAACACTTTTTATTTTAAAAGCTTGCAACTAATATGATATCTAGGCTTACTAAAAATCAAATGTTTTTTAATTTAATACTTCACGCAGTGATCACCATTGCAAATAAAAATCTTTGATTTCTGCACCGTCTCCTTTTCCCAAAAATTAATATACTATCTACTAATTTGCTATGTCGCTGTAAATGCGGTATAATTCACGAAGAAAGTTGAAAAAACAAAAATTAAAAATCGTACTTATAAAGAAGAATACTCAATGCCTACAAATCATATAAAATAACTGAAAAACAAACATTGTTATTTAGTGATGATGTATGGGATGAATTATTTTATACCTTACTATTCATAAAATTTCATGCTTCCTAGTTATATTATATGCACATGTTTAAATATTAAATGATTATCAGGCATGAAAAATTATAATTTAGATATTCATTGTTTATCAATAGTAACCATTGTTTTGTTTTTTTCAAAATTTTATGCTAACGTTTTATATTCCATGACTAAGTATTCATAAAAATAAATGCCTTAAAGTCATGGATATTGCAATAATATTATAAAAAGTGGTTATCGGGAATAAACATTTATAATTACGTTATATAAAACTTATGACTTGCAATCATAGCTTTATTTTTATCCGTGTGGTGAACGTGATGGATTCAGCCGATATTTATGGACGTATGTACTTCTCCTTGCATATCCAAGCCTAAGACAGAAGCCTAGATACGATTTACCTATTAAACTCAATGTACTGCATCGAATTGTGACGAAGGTACAATTTCCATTTGCACGTTATCGTCGTTTGAACCCCGTAAAACACAGAATAGCGATGAGTGAATTTGAGTATATGTCATCTTAAGGGTTGTGCAAACAATCGGCATCACTCCTTTCTTTACTTTTGTATTTAGTATGACTAGGGTCCTTGCGGGGATTACAGGAGATTGAACGAAGTGACAGTACCAGATCGGTATACGCTCCCACATATTCACAATTTTTCTTTGCATTTACAAGGTTACACTATCTTTTCAAAGGTGGACCGGGTTCGAGCCTACCACCAAATACCTGTTGCTGCAGAAGATGTATCTAAAACTGCTATCACAACTCCTTTTGGACTCTTTGAGTTCATGCGAATGCCTTATGGTCTGCGAAATGCAGCAAGGACTTTCCAGCGTTTCATAGATGAAGTCACAAAAGGGTTTGTTTTTTGTATTCGCATATATCGACGATATATTGGTGGTAAGTCAATCTGAATCCGAACATATGGAACATCTTCGTATTCTCTTCCATCGCCAGACGGATTTCGGAATCGTTCGAAAAACTTCGAAGTGTGTGTTCGGTGCTATTTCACTCAACTTTCTATAAGTCATGACATTTTAAAAGATGGACTTCAACCATCTAAAGAAAGAATCATGGCTATAGACGACTTCCTCCGTCCAATATCTGTTGGACAAGTGCAGGGCTTTATGGGTATGGTCAATTACTATCACCCATTCATTCCTCACTTGGCTAAATATCTTGCTCCACTACATTCTCAAATTTCGTTGTTACAAAAGAAAAAATTTAAGCAGATATAACTTTTGTGGCCTTCAGAATGGCAGGCAGCTGTGGATAAAACCAAAGCTGTCCTGACTTCAGTTACCCTTTTTGCACACCCCATAGAGAATGGTGAATTTTTCATCACAACTGATGCATCCAACATCGCAATTGGTGCCGTCTTGGAGTAATACAACAAAAGATGTTGGGTTGGGGAAACCATTGGGTTTCTATTCCAAAAAACTTACCCCTCCTGAAGGCAAGTACTCTGCTTTCGATCGCGAATTACTGGCAATCTACTTTGCTATCAAGCACTTTCGATATTTCTTTGTAGGTATAGAGTTTGCAATCCTTACTGACCACCTAAATCAGAACGTAATCCTCGACAATCTCGTCAGTTGGACTGCATCTCGCAGTTTACATAAGACATTCGCTACATAAAAGGTGTAAGTAACGTGGTGGCAGTTGCTTTATCTAGACCCGACGAAGTATCTCCGATTTATCACACAGGAATTAATGTGAAAAAGTGGTTTTCGCTTCAAGAGAGGGATGATGAATTAAAATCGCTCCTCAACTAACAACCGAATTCTAAAGTGAAGTTTAAACTCATAGTCCATTCCACCTCCTCTGATTTTAAAATATGGTATGAGACCTCTTCAGGAACGAACAGACCATACATTCCTACTGAATTGCGTTTTCAAGTATTTTACATACTTTACCATTTATCACATCCAGGAGTACGTGGCTCTCGTAAGCTCGTCTCGACGAAATATTTCTGGCCTTCTATGAATCTGTATTCGGGGTATTGGTTGAAACCATGTCTGGCGTGCCAGAAAGCATAAGTATCACACCACACGCGTTCCGAAGTTGGTCGTTTCGACATGCCAGCTGGAAGATTCAAGCATATCATTATGGATCTCGTAGGACCATTACCATCTGCTACACATGTATATTGGCCATAATAGATAGGTTTAGGAGATGGTCTGAGGCTATTCCGCTAGTGGATATGCGGACATTCACGATAGTGCGGGCGTTTGTTGATCAATATGTTACTAGGTTTGGTGTTCCAATGGAGATTATGACTAATCAAGAAACACAGTTTTAATGTAATATTTTTCAAGAACTAAATAAGCTGTTGGGTTCACACAGGTTACGAACCACAACCTATCACCCACACGACAATGGTATGATGGAGCGTTTCCCTCGTCACCTGAAAGCTTCCCTCTCTCTGATACATCAACATATCCTACTTCTCTAGTTGATCATTAAGGCGCTGGATGCGCAACATCATACCGCAGTATACACGGAATCCCCATCAAAACAATATATACATTCCAAAGGATTTAACAGACTGTGACTATGTTTCGTTAGAGTAAACCGAGTTAAGACGGGCTTAACTCCACCGTATGAGGGACAGCGTTGCCACTTCTACTACTATAGTAGTAGATCTACTACTATTTGACTTCAAAATTATCTACTTCGGACTTTTTTAAAAAATGCCAAATCTACTACTATTTTATAAATTTCAACAAATCTACTTCTATTTTAAAATTTCTACTCCAAGGAATTTTTGAATCGCACCAAGATCTTTTAAATTTTGCAAATTATTCACCAAAGATGGTGAAAACTAAAAAAATCAAGTTAATTATCAAAATTGCATAATAATTTGATAATTAACTTATTTGATAATAAGTTAATTATCAAAATTTAATTTTATCTTTTTCTAACCTTGAATTTTTTGGAAATAAATATTGTTCTGTTGATATTTTTCTACCATTTTAGCCAAAATTTCTCCTACTACTTTTCTACTACTATTTTTTTGGAAAATATACTACTATTTGAAGTTCGGGAAGTGGCAACACTGATGAGGGACCCTTTAAGGTTTTAAAAATACTACGTCAATATTTCGTTATAGACATGAACGGAAAATCCATGTCTATATCAATAGATAGACTAAAACCGGCATACATGACGGATACAGCTCTGAAAACCGTTTCGTCTGGTAGTCCCAGAAATAGAAGGGTAAGGTTTTGAAAATTAAGATTTTTACTGTTGGGTGAGTGATGTTGGAACGAAAAAAGAAAACAACATAAATAATGATTATGGTATGTGTATGCGTATGTGTATGTGTATGTGTATGTGTATGTGTATGTGTATGTGTATGTGTATGTGTATGTGTATGTGTATGTGTATGTGTATGTGTATGTGTATGTGTATGTGTATGTGTATGTGTATGTGTATGTGTATGTGTATGTGTATGTGTACATGTGTATGTGTATGTGTATGTGTATGTGTATGTGTATGTGTATTTGTATGTGTATGTGTATGTGTATGTGTATGTGTATGTGTATGTGTATGTGTATGTGTATGTGTATGTGTATGTGTATGTGTATGTGTATGTGTATGTGTATGTGTATGTGTATGTGTATGTGTATGTGTATGTGTATGTGTATGTGTATGTGTATGTGTATGTGTATATGTATGTGTATGTGTATGTGTATGTGTATGTGTATGTGTATGTGTATGTGTATGTGTATGTGTATGTGTATGTGTATGTGTATGTGTATGTGTATGTGTATGTGTATGTGTATGTGTATGTGTATGTGTATGTGTATGTGTATGTGTATGTGTATGTGTATGTGTATGTGTATGTGTATGTGTATGTGTATGTGTATGTGTATGTGTATGTGTATGTGTATGTGTATGTGTATGTGTATGTGTATGTGTATGTGTATGTGTATGTGTATGTGTATGTGTATGTGTATCAAGGTTGGCAAATATCATGATATTTATATAAATATCATAATATCTGAAATATATCGGATATATAGTCAATATAGAAGTGCACTAAATATGTAGAAAATGTGCTAATTCTTAATCTTAATTAAGTAATAAGTATAAATACTAAAACTTAATTCGACTATTTCAAAGTATTATAAATTACTTATAATACAAGAAATGTGATGTAATACGTTCAATACGCTGACTGCGCCACCCACTTTTATTTTTTGTAAAAAACGGTAACGGAAAATTATTTATCTAACAAAACTTCTAGTTAAATAGTATTCTAGTCTGTACATCTAATTTTGCCATCTGTGTTAAATTGTTTAAAAAGATATTTAAATATTTATTTCCTTATTATAGTTTGAAAGCAAACATATAGTTATTAATAAAAGATTTAACGTTTGAATATAACCTTTGTTTCTCTGGAACATCGTGTTTTGTCAATGCAAAATTTATTTTTTAGTTTTTAGCTCATTTTCAATAAAAGTGTGTTTTTTAAAATTTTTCATTAGAATCAGGCGTTTGAAGCACGTTAGATTTTTGCATATGATCTAAAGCAAAACAGCATCTTGGCTCATAAGAGAACGTTGGAGTAATTTAATTGTTAACTTTGTGTTTTTGTGTTGGTCGTCTGAGTCAAATATTTCGTTATTGTTTTACATTGAATCACTGTGCCTACAACGGTTTTAATTGTATGTAATTAGGCATGCACTACGTCGTGTGGTTAGTAGTTTGCACTCCCTGACGTAAAGTTTTCTAATTTAAAATGCCACATCCCGTTTGAAAAAACTAATCATACAATAAAATTCAAATAATTTTTGATTTTATTTTTTAAATACTAGAAAGACTTATTCTATTGATCAATTTTGTTTTTAGAGATAAGAATTAAATATATAAATTTGTTCAATTATTTCGAATAAATGTTACCGCTACGATTCAAATTTAAAATGTAAGCAAACCTATTACAACTGTAAATATTGCTACAAAATTTGAAACAACGAATTTTGTTGATGAACTATAAGCTGAAAGCACCAGCCCATCATATTTTAATACCGATATTCTACCAGATGGAACGACGTCTCTGAAAATAAATTTGGAATTCGTGATTAATTTGAAATTTGATCTTAATTTATCGACTGCATACCCAGTTTTATAATTTGAATTCATTGATGATACTTGCACTTGTACAATTTTCGGAACCTCCATCAGTTCATTCAAATCAATCTCCTCAATCGAATCAGAAAAGCTTATAACAATCGCTATCCAAGCACTATCCAACCTACGGACATAAGATAAAACTCGGTCATTTAAAACAGACATTTTCAAATCGCCATTCATCAATATGTCATTTTTCCGCAACGCAACCAATTGTTTGTAGATTGAGTAATGACTTTTGCTAGCCGTTTTTTGTTTTGCTAGATTAATTTCTTTATAATTTGGATTAACAGGCAACCAAGTTTGTGTAGTGTCTAGTGCTGTAAAACCAGCATATTTTGAATCATCCCACTGAAACGGTGTTCTTTGTGGATCTCTTGATAAATATTTGTAGTTATATGGGTCATCCGAATTACAAGCTACTGGATCGACAGTCTCTTTCCATGAAATATCACGATAATCAACCATTCCGATTTCTTCACCATTATATGTAACCGCAATTCCTGGTAATGTCAAAGATAAAATGGTCATAGCATCAATTCTTTTTTCACCATAACGAGAACCTACTCGAGGTTGGTCGTGATTTCCAAGCTGAAATTAAATTTAAATCAATATAATAATAAAAACTATACTAATGGTACTGTACCACCCAGTTGGCGGAGCTTCCTTCTGGCATATAAGCCATCCACGATTCAATCAATTCCTTAACCTGACTTGCATTTGACGTTGCGTCTGTACTTGTTATCAGGTTAAAATTAAATGGAAAATGGGCTCCAATATTCTTGCCATCCTCTGATACAGAGTATTTCATCGTGTAAGAAATGTTTGCAAATGATTCTGCTATCACAACTCTAAAAAACATGTGTCCGTTATTAATCTTCACAAACAAAAAACGAAAATTTACCTTGGGTATGTTTCATTTTTCTTTTTCACCCACTCATCAATAAAAGTTCTGAATTCATAAATCACCTCATAAGTCTCTTTTAAGTGACTCGTGTAGTGTCTCAGTACATAATCACTTGATTGTTCATCTGTTACATCGGGGTTAGTTGGATTATCCCGGAAATTTTCAATTTCAAACAAATGATCAACCGCATCCATTCGAAAACCATCGGCACCTTTGTCAAGCCAAAACTCTAGTACCAGTTTCATTGCTGCAAGAACCGCAGGTTCTCTGTAATTTAAATCAGGTTGTTTTTTATGGAATTGATGAAGATAGTATTGTTCCCGTTTGTTATTCCATTCCCATGCTGAACCTCCGAAAAATGAACGCTGGAATAAACAAAAATATTGAGAAAAAAATCATTATGATAATTAAAATCTTCCTTACCCAATTATTTGGTGGAATTCTTTTACCATACATATCGTATTTGGCATCGTGCCAAACATAAAAATTTCCAAAAATTGGATCCTTTGCCACAGATTTCACGAACCACTCATGTTCATCACTTGTGTGATTGGGTACAAAATCCATTACGATTTTAATTCCTTAAAAATAAAAAAAACAATTAGAATTCCTATACTCTATGGAATACTTGAATGCGGTGCAACTTTACCCAAAGCTTTCGCCTTCTCGAACAATTCTACCAAATCATCATCGGTCCCAAATATTGGATCAACTTTCTCAAAATCAGAAATATCATAACCAAAATCGGCCATTGGAGATTTGAAAATTGGACTCAACCAAGTTGCGGTTATGCCTAGGTCTTTTAAATAATCAAGTTTTGAAATGATTCCTTGCAGATCTCCAACTCCATCACCATTTGAGTCCTTAAAAGATCGTGGATAAATTTGATAGAAGACTGCAGTCTCCCACCATTCTTTTTCTATGTGTTTAGGAACATCAATTTTAGGCTCAAGAATCAAGGCTTCATAGCCACCTAGTACAATATTTGATGAGTTGACAAAAGCGTCCTCTTCGTATTGAGATAATGGTGATGCTAGAACAACTTGTAAGTATTCTGGGAAATCGGGAGCAAATGTCGAAATATCAACGATTTCGTCATATTTGTTTACGTTTAGAAGTATAATATTTTTTCCATGATCTAAATGTGATCTGAAGTAATGAAAATTACAAAACACTAAATTAATTATTATTTATAAAAACAAAGACAAACCGAGGAAATGTTGAGTTTGAAAACTTATTTTCAAATTATTAAAATCACCTTAAAATAAATATTCTAGTGGTATATAAAATTTAAAAATGGATTTCGAAAGCATCCCCTTTTATATATTGGTTTATGAATATAAAACAGGGAACACATTTTTATTATAATTATTGGTAGCTGTTTGATAGTAATAGTCATTTGTATTTTCCAAAAATCATGCAAAAGTACGTTTCAACGTTTAGTAGCTTGTCTTAACAACCCTTATGTCTGATTTGATAAACTAGTTCTTCTCTATAAAATTAATAAATATGTCAATACATGGGCGATTTGTTTTGGGCGCCACTGTAACCAAAAATACAATATTAACAAAATTAATCTAAAATAAAATTATGAAAAGTAAATGTGTGATATTCGATTATCAACTCACTGGCTAGAAAGATTCTCACATTATAAACACCAATTTCGAAATATAAAAACATAATATTTAGTCATTATATGAGAAGTTGAGCATTTCATTCAAAGATGGCTCGACAAAAGTTAAATTTGCATAACTGTAAAGTAAAACCTTAAGATTAAAAAAATCGTGTAGAAAGTAGTATCCTTCCTACGATACTACTAACACAGCAGGAAACAATTCTTATTTTCTCAACGAAAAATATGCAAAAACTCATATAGTCTCTAAAGCTCTTTTAAGATATATGTTAATTGGACCAAACAGTTGTTCACTGAGTTGTTCATGCTAACCGCATTAGATAAAAGGGTTTATGACTAGGGTTTGTGACTTTTTATTTAAATAGCAGTTTGTACCCTAAAATAAAACTCCTTTATAGAAAGGAAGTTAGAATATAACACAAAACATCTTACAATGCAAAATATTGTGTCGGCATGTGTTGTATTTATTAGGATTTTCATTGCAGTTTCAGTCTAACATTTAGTAGCGCTACTGGAAATACTGACTGTAAAAAAGCTTTAACTGTATCACATTCAACGGTTCTTAAATAAGTTTAAATAAATTAATCATAAAATCCTACAAATTATTTGCAAGTTTGCTGGCCTCAAAGATTCTTAATATCTGTTTTGACAAACTAGCTCTTCTCTATCAAATCAGACAAAATGTCAATATATGAGTGGTGATTGTTTGGGCGCCACTGTAACCAAAACCATAATATTTACTAAATTAATTATAAATCATTTAAAATTAGTTTGGTGACGAGGAAGGGAGGAGCAGTTTAGTGAGTTTTTATACTTAATAATTTTTAAAGTCTGTATGTTGGATATACTTAAATGAATATAATTTATAGATAAAGATAAACTAACAGAAACATTTGCGACCAACTATCGCTTTCTGCTAAGGTTTAATTTAAAAATTGTTTATGTAACAATACAAATCTACGAGCTGTGATGCTAATGAGTTAAAATACAAAACGCCAAAATTGTGGCTAATGTATTCTACCCTTAGATAGTTATCTTTTACAAAACCACGACAACCGGCGAGCCGGATAGATCTAGACCTAGAAAAGATCAGGCAAGTTTAAAATAGCATTCCCTACCCGAACAAATCACTCCCATATCTATTGAATCTCAATTAAACTATAAAAACTTCATCATTTTCTTTGTATTAAACAAGATTCCTCTTTAAATCATTAAATCATTAAATTAAATCATTTGTATATCTTGATAATATTTACATCCATTGGAAAAACTACCAACCTATGATAACCTGAAGTAAGTGGGACTTTCATAGTTTTTAAAATCGGGTTCTTGTCGGTTTGTAGACAAATATCACAAATTGAATAACAAAAATTAAGTAAATCAACAATATTCTCACCTTGAATAAACAAAAACATTTTCTCCAATATATGTTGATTTGAAATCTCCATCGGCAAAAATAGGATTTCGTCTTAAGTCAGTGAGTTGTTTGTAATATTTATAAACACTATTTGGAGCTTCAATTTGCTTTTTCAAATTCCGTTTCACATACTCAGGATTTACTCCTAACCAAGTTTTCCAAATAGTATTTGTTTTAAATCCAGCAAACACTGAAGAATCCCACTGGAAGGGAGTTTTAGCAGGATCATGACTTTGTAACTTATATTTTTCTAAACTATCTCTACATTCTGGTTCATCATATGTTTCTACACAAGACATATCATTGTAATCCAACATCCCAATTTCTTCTCCGTAATATGTAATCGCGATACCGGGAAGAGTCATTATTAATGTGTTTAGTACGTTTACCATATTTTCTCCAAAGCGTGTTCCAACTCGACTTGTTCGGTGGTTCCCTAACTATCAACGAAAACGTTTGATTAAATATAATTAAATAAATAAATATAATAATGATCACTCACCAACCAATTTGGAACCTGCCATTCTTCAAGCACATCATACCAGCTGTGAATGTGTTCATGAAAATCCTTTGCAGACGAGGTGGAAGATAATTGGTCTAAAAAAATATAATTAAATGGAATATCTGCTCCTTTTCGATCTTTTGATCCATAATAGTGTTGAGTAAATGTTATGTTGGCATTTGCTTCTATCATCAAAACGATATCCTCAGTATGTCGTGTTTTTTGGTAGTAGTCACAAATCTCACGGAATTTAAACAGCATATCAAAAGTTTTTTTCTTTCAAAATAAAACAACTTCCAGTACAAATAACAAAACTAAAATTCATAAATACTTACATGATTTTTTGTATAAATATGATCAGTATAACTATAATCAAATGGATCAGTTGCTCCTTGATTGACTGGTTCATCTGGATAATCCTCTTCTTCAAATAAATAACTAATTGCATCTAGATGAAAACCACTTGCTCCCATATCTAACCAATCCCACAAAACATTTTCAATTTCAAACGAAACTATAGTATTTCGATAGTTCAACTCTGGTTCAGATTTACTAAATTGATGTAAATAAAACTCTTGTCGTTGTTCATCCCATTCCCATGCTGAACCATAGTTCATGGATTGCTATAAATATTTAAAAATTTCTATAACAGTTTTTTTAATTTTTTGTCTATTCACACTCACCCAATTGTTTGGCGGTACAGGTTTGTTATTCTCGTCTAAAGTTCCTGGATGCCAAACATAAAAATTTGCATATATGTCTTCTTTGGCTTTTGATTTAACAAACCATTCATGTTGATCACTTGTATGATTTGGAATCAAATCAATAATAATTCGAATTCCAATTTCTTTTGCTTTTTTGAATAAATTTATAAGGTCATTGTTATTGCCGAATAACCAGTCTACTGCTGTGAAATTACTTATATCATTGCCCAAACTGGACTGCGGGGAAGCTAAGATAGTAGTCAACCATAATGCGTTAACACCAGCATCGCTTAGATGATCTAACTTTTCCGTGACTCCGTTGATATCACCTACACCGTCACTATTCGAGTCCATAAATGAGCGGGTATAAACCTGATAAAAAACAGCATTTTCCCACCATGATTTTGCGTTAATGTTTTTAGTCAGCTGCCCAAATGTAAAAGTAAGAAGAAAAACCCACTTCAAGTGCACTAGAATAAAAAAAAATATTTTAGCGTTCAGTACATTGAGAAAATAAAACGAACAACTCTTACGGTGGGCTGTAAGATTCAGTCCAACTGTTTAACAAAAACCAAATTAAAGGTGGGAATTTAGAAAATTTACTGCTTATTTACAGTTGAAACGCACATTAACATCACGAACAAATTAGCACCTTAACATCACGAACATTATTTCAAAAAGGTTCAAAAGACATGAATACCCTCGAACAAACGACACCAACTATGACATAAAAATCGCTTCTAAATTTTTAATTCTACATTCTAAACTTTAAATTATAAATTATAAATTATAAATTATAAATTATAAATTATAAATTATAAATTATAAATTATAAATTATAAATTATAAATTATAAATTATAAATTATAAATTATAAATTATAAATTATAAATTATAAATTATAAATTATAAATTATAAATTATAAATTATAAATTATAAATTATAAATTATAAATTATAAATTATAAATTATAAATTATAAATTATAAATTATAAATTATAAATTATAAATTATAAATTATAAATTATAAATTATAAATTATAAATTATATATTATAAATTATAAATTATAAATTATAAATTATAAATTATAAATTATAAATTATAAATTATAAATTATAAATTATAAATTATAAATTATAAATTATAAATTATAAATTATAAATTATAAATTATAAATTATAATTATAAATTATAAATTATAAATTATAAATTATAAATTATAAATTATAATTATAAATTATAAATTATAAATTATAAATTATAAATTATAAATTATAAATTATAAATTATAAATTATAAATTATAAATTATAAATTATAAATTATAAATTATAAATTATAAATTATAAATTATAAATTATAAATTATAAATTATAAATTATAAATTATAAATTATAAATTATAAATTATAAATTATAAATTATAAATTATAAATTATAAATTATAAATTATAAATTATAAATTATAAATTATAAATTATAAATTATAAATTATAAATTATAAATTATAAATTATAAATTATAAATTATAAATTATAAATTATAAATTATAAATTATAAATTATAAATTATAAATTATAAATTATAAATTATAAATTATAAATTATAAATTATAAATTATAAATTATAAATTATAAATTATAAATTATAAATTATAAATTATAAATTATAAATTATAAATTATAAATTATAAATTATAAATTATAAATTATAAATTATAAATTATAAATTATAAATTATAAATTATAAATTATAAATTATAAATTATAAATTATAAATTATAAATTATAAATTATAAATTATAAATTATAAATTATAAATTATAAATTATAAATTATAAATTATAAATTATAAATTATAAATTATAAATTATAAATTATAAATTATAAATTATAAATTATAAATTATAAATTATAAATTATAAATTATAAATTATAAATTATAAATTATAAATTATAAATTATAAATTATAAATTATAAATTATAAATTATAAATTATAAATTATAAATTATAAATTATAAATTATAAATTATAAATTATATATTATAAATTATAAATTATAAATTATAAATTATAAATTATATATTATAAATTATAAATTATAAATTATAAATTATATATTATAAATTATAAATTATAAATTATAAATTATAAATTATAAATTATAAATTATAAATTATAAATTATAAATTATAAATTATAAATTATAAATTATAAATTATAAATTATAAATTATAAATTATAAATTATAAATTATAAATTATAAATTATAAATTATAAATTATAAATTATAAATTATAAATTATAAATTATAAATTATAAATTATAAATTATAAATTATAAATTATAAATTATAAATTATAAATTATAAATTATAAATTATAAATTATAAATTATAAATTATAAATTATAAATTATAAATTATAAATTATAAATTATAAATTATAAATTATAAATTATAAATTATAAATTATAAATTATAAATTATAAATTATAAATTATAAATTATAAATTATAAATTATAAATTATAAATTATAAATTATAAATTATAAATTATAAATTATAAATTATAAATTATAAATTATAAATTATAAATTATAAATTATAAATTATAAATTATAAATTATAAATTATAAATTATAAATTATAAATTATAAATTATAAATTATAAATTATAAATTATAAATTATAAATTATAAATTATAAATTATAAATTATAAATTATAAATTATAAATTATAAATTATAAATTATAAATTATAAATTATAAATTATAAATTATAAATTATAAATTATAAATTATAAATTATAAATTATAAATTATAAATTATAAATTATAAATTATAAATTATAAATTATAAATTATAAATTATAAATTATAAATTATAAATTATAAATTATAAATTATAAATTATAAATTATAAATTATAAATTATAAATTATAAATTATAAATTATAAATTATAAATTATAAATTATAAATTATAAATTATAAATTATAAATTATAAATTATAAATTATAAATTATAAATTATAAATTATAAATTATAAATTATAAATTATAAATTATAAATTATAAATTATAAATTATAAATTATAAATTATAAATTATAAATTATAAATTATAAATTATAAATTATAAATTATAAATTATAAATTATAAATTATAAATTATAAATTATAAATTATAAATTATAAATTATAAATTATAAATTATAAATTATAAATTATAAATTATAAATTATAAATTATAAATTATAAATTATAAATTATAAATTATAAATTATAAATTATAAATTATAAATTATAAATTATAAATTATAAATTATAAATTATAAATTCTTAGATCTAAGATGAGGCACATTGCAATAAGTTGATTTTTATATGAAATCTAACTAAAAAGCCAACACTACACAAAAGCATTAATATTTTATATTTAAACCAATAGTTTAAATAGTCCTGGCGTTCTAGGATAGTTTAAATAGTTCTAGCGATGTATAAAGAAAAATGCATAAGCTTATATTTTGTAGATTCAATATTGTTATTTGTCTTTATCCTTAACGTAAATGCTTTTCTTTAATTTTGAGCTGGAAGAGAAAAATAATTAAGCTGCTTAATTGTTTTTCTTAACAATAAACTCATAAACATTTTTAAATTAAATCCTAACATAATTGGAACACATTCGAATTAATGCAAAAATGTTATAAGACTCTTAACATTTACGTATTGTTAAGAAATTCGGGTAATTTGAGTCAGATACTTGGTACCACTAAAGTTGTGCGTGTTTGTATAATTTTCAACAAAATTTTTCTATACAGGTCAAATACATATATCTAATAATAATGTAACACCAGTAAGCAATTTATATTGGTCAAACCTGGCATAAATTTTAATTATCGTTGTACAGAACATAGAAATATGCAAGCATCATATGTAGTTATACTTTTTTCTTTATATAGTTTCAAGCTGAAACTTTATTTGTTATATAAGTTCCATATGCCTCGAATATTCTTATGAAAACACACTGCACTGATTTATTTGACTGCCTTTTGGTAGATACAGTGACATTAATGGACAATGAACTCAAAGCTTAATACAATTACAATCTTACATTACGTGTCTAAAAAAGAGCAAAAAACTATTTCACAAGTAACCAAGTTCATTATGTTATGTAGTAAACCAATACTCACTGTTTATAATTTATACTTTTTCACTTGTGTAATTCACTTTCCATACGTACACTACTTTAGTCCAAATAAGCTCCCGATTAATAAAAAATAAATTTTAGCTAAATAGTTCGTTTTATATAGATTTTATTTCTTATCTATTAATTTAATTTTTTATTGATTATCAAAAAATAATTACTTGAACATTATCTGTAATTTAAATAATGATTTTTATTATCATTTAAAAAGAGGTTTAAACACTAACGCCAACAAGTTTTTAATCTTTTTGACAACTCTTCTGTTGATCTAGAAATTTTTGATAATTCAAATTGATAACAATTTAACTTTTAAAAATACGACAGCCCGATATAATTTTGATTGCCAAAAGCTTAATATAGCAAAGCACAATCATGTAAATCTTAACAATAATCAAAACATTATGTCAAACAGCAAACGGATAAAGGAATTTATAAAACGTGACATGAAATTAATAAAAATAATAAATGATTATCACTTTAAAACTGAATGGTTAATGATCAAAAGGTATACAAAAAAAACATTATGAAGAAAAGTTTAGCGTGAAAAACACTTTTGAAATGACACAAGTCCTCAACAATAAAACAATTGCTTTTAAATAGCTTTTAAATTTTATTTCTTCTTTTAGGTAAGACTTTTATTTTTACATCATTCGATTAACACTTTTTTTATCCACTAATAATAGAAGTAGATTCCTTAATCAGTAAGTTCGAATTAATGTTACCATTTTAATCTTATCATACCTATCACAACTATAAATGTGATTAAACTTGAAACAGCGAATTTGGTCGATGAACTACAAGCTGATAGAATCAACCCATCATGTTTTAGTAAAGATATTTGGTTTGATGGCACAATGTCACTAAAAGATTTTTTTTGAATTAATTATGCTTTTTCAATACATTTGCAAAACATACCCAGTTTTATAATTGGAATTCATTGATGAGACTTGCACTTGCACGATTGTTGGAACCTCCATCAGTTCGTTCAAATTAATATCTTCAGTCGAACCAGAAAAGCTTATTACAACTACAATCCAATCATTATCTAATTTACGAACATAAGATATAACTCGTTCATTTAAAACGGCCATTTTCAATTCACCATTGATAAATACGTCGTTTTTCCGCAACCCAACTAATTGTTTGTAGATTGAGTAATGACTTTTTCCAACGCTTTTTTGTTTCGCTAAATTAATTTCTTTATAGTTTGGATTAACAGGCAACCAAGTTTGTGTAGCATCTAATTCTGTAAAACCAGCATATTTTGAATCATCCCACTGAAACAGTGTTCTTTGTGGATCTCTTGATAAATATTTGTAGTTGTATGGGTCATCCAAGTTACAAGCTTGTGGATCGACGGTATCTTTCCACAAAATATCACGATAATCAACCATTCCGATTTCTTCACCATTATATGTAACCGCAATTCCTGGTAATGTCAAAGATAAAATGTTCATAGCATCAATCCTACCTTCACCATAACGAGAACCTACTCTAGGTTGGTCGTGATTTCCAAGCTGAAATTAAATTGAAATCATAACAACAAGAAAAACATCGAAAAGTTTATAGACTGAGAGCTAGTGAACCCTTTGGGTAACGGTCGTTCTGTAAGGCTAGAATTTTTTTTAGTGATAAGTCATAAAACGTGAAGTACGGAAACCACCAACTGGCAGGCATCAGCCGTGCACGTCATCATACCCTATATGTTTGAAAGTGTAAAAAAAATTTAAAAAACTTCCTCCTGTAAGCTTGAAATTTTTATATGATTTAACTCACTTATTGTAGTACAAAAACAAATTGACAGGCGATTTTGACGAGCACAAGTATCTGCTAGGCGAATCGTGTTACAACCTGCCGGCCGGCCGTCACAACTGACGAAATCTATAAAACCGCTAAACGGATTTCAAAAATTTTTGTTTTTAAAAATAAATTTACTCAATGGAAAGAGCTGACAGGACGCTGTGTTCAATAACTTTATCGGAAGTGTGTCATAAAAATCGTCAGGTGTGTCAAAACAAGGAAATTTGCATATTTTGACTTAAAAAACGTTCATTTTAAGTGATTACGGATAGAAACATTAAATTTGAAAAAATTTTGATGGTCGGGATTGGTATGTGAGACCAAAAACTAGATTATTGCGTTATAAGTTTGTCAAAAAAATGTTGTCAACTGTGTCAAAAGAAAGATTTTTATTTATTTTTTACCCAATTTTTTGGAAAAAAAAAATTAATTATTTGTATGACCTGAAATTCTATAATTATTATTGAGAATTATGGCATCATAAGTTTGTCGAAAAATGTTTTCAAGTGTGTCAAAAGAAAGATTTTACTTCGGTTTATTTATTTTTTTACCCAATTTTTTGGAAAAAATAAAATTAATCATTTGTTTGACATTCAATTTTAATATAAGTTTGTCAAAAAAATGTTGTCAAGTGGGTCAAAAAAATTATTTGTTTTTATTACGTAAATGTGGCATGGAAAACTTTTGAACTTGTTATAGTTTTTAAAATATTTTTAGAATTTTGAAAAAAGTTTGTATTTTTGATTTTGTTATAATTTTTGCAATATTTTTAGAATTTGGAAAAGGTCTCAATTTATGAAATTTTAAGAATTTTTGGAATATTATTAGAATTTAAAAAAAGTTTAAATATTTGATTTTATTTTAATTTTTTGAATATATTTATAATTTAAAAAAAAGTTTGATTTTAATTAATTTTAACAATATTATTGGAATCTTGAAATAAATATGAATTTGTGATTTTGTAATATTTTCTCGAAATGCTAAATGGAGATGTTTTTGAGTAATTTGCTGATTGTATTATCTTTTCACTAAATTATGATCTGTAATGATTTTCCGGCAACGTATTGATGTTGCGTGTAAGTTTTGTAATAAATTTCTAAGCAGAGGTAAAAAAATCTTTAACACTCTAACACTTTAGCACTTTATAACAAAGAGATTTGTCCTCATAAAAATTTTATGCCGAAAACTATATCAAAATTCTTAACCAAAACCGAATCTTGATATTTCAGGGCTTGAGATTTCAGCCCCTCCATTAAAAGTACATTATGATGCACTGACGTAAGCCATTTTGGACTTAACGTGGGTGCAAATCTTGGCTAGCGCCTCAATTTGCAAACGCCACATACGTCCAACAACCTAAGCTTTACGTCCTAGCATCATAATGTTCTATTAATGAAGGGGCTGAAATCTCAAGCTCTGAAATATCAAGACTTCGGTTATGGTTAAGGATTTTAATATAGTTTTCGGCATAAAACTATTGTGAGGACATTGTTTTTAGTTTTGGGCAGCGATGTATATCAAACAAACCTCTTTGTTAAAGTCCATGTATTTTTTTTTTTATCTCTGTTTAGAAATTTATTGCAAAACTAACACGAAACATCAATACGTTGCGGAAAATTATAACAGATCATAAATTAACATAATTTAGTGAAAAGATGATACACTCAGCAAACTACTCAAAAACCTCTCCATTTAGCGTTTCGAGAAAATATTACAAAATCACAAATTCATATTTATTTCAAGATTCCAATAATATTGTAAAAACTAATTAAAATCAATCTTTTTCCATAATTCAAAATATATTCTAAAAATTAAAAATAAAATCAAATATTTAAACTTTTTCTAAATTCTAATAATATTCCAAAAATTCTTATAAATTCAATTATTGAAACTTTTTCCAAAATTCTACAAATATTGCAAAAATTATTACAAAATTAAAAATACAAACTTTTTTCAAAATTCAAAAAATATTTCAAAAACTATAACATTTTCAAATATTTTCCATGCCACATTTACGTAATACAAATAATTAATTTTTTTGACATACTTGACAATATTTTTTTGACAAACTTATAATGCAATAAAATTCTCAATAATAATAATATCATGTTCATTACATTTCATTTTATACAAATAACTAATTTTATTATTTTCTAAAAAAAGAAATGAAAATCTTTCTTTTGACACACTTGACAACATTTTTTTGACAAACTTATAATGCCATAATTTTCAATAATAATAATAAAATTGCATGTCAAACAAATGATTAATTTTATTTTTTCCAAAAAATTGGGTAAAAAAATAAATAAACCGAAGTAAAATCTTTCTTCTGACACACTTGACAACATTTTTTTGACAAACTTATAATGCCATAATTCTCAATTATAATTATAAAATTTCAGGTCATACAAATAATTAATTTTATTTTTTTCCAAAAAATTGGGTAAAAAATAAATAAAAATCTTTCTTTTGACACAGTTGACAACATTTTTTTGACAAACTATAATGCAACAATTTAGTTTTTGGTCTCACATACCAATCCCGACCATCGGGACCCGACCATTCCGATTTCTTCAAATTCAATGTTTCTATCCGTATATATATATATATATATATATATATATATATATATATATATATATATATATATATATATATATATATATATATATATATATATATATATATATATATATATATCCGTATAAATGCGAATTTCCTTGTTTTGACACACTTGACGATTTTTTTGACACACTTTCGGTACGGCTATCGAACACAGCGTCCTGTCAGCTCTTTCCATTGAGTAAACTTATTTTTAAAACAAAAATTTTTGAAATCCGTTTAGTAGTTTTCTAGATTTCGTCGGTTGTGACGGCGGGCCGGCAGGTTGTAACACCTTTCGATTCGCCTGGCAGATACTTGTGCTCGTCAAAATCGCCTGTCAATTTTTTTTGTACTACAATAAGTGAGCTAGATCATATAAAATTCACACTTTCAAACATATAGGGGATAATGACGTGCACAGCTGATGCCTGTCAGGTGGTGGTTTCCGTACTTTACACTTCATGACTTATCACTAAAAAAAATTCTAGCCTTACAGAACGTCCATTACCCAAAGGGTTCACTAGCTCTTGGACTATAAGAATTCTCACCACCCAATTAGCTGTACTTTCTTCTGGCATAAGAGTTATCCACGATTCAATCAATTCCTTAACCTGACTTGCATTTGACGTTGCGTCTGCCTTTGTTATCAGGTTAAAATTAAATGGAAAATGGGCTCCAATATTCTTGCCATCCTCTGATACAGAGTATTTCATCGTGTAAGAAATGTTTGCAAATGATTCTGCTATCATCACTCTAAACAATATGTGTTCGTTATTAACTGTCTCAAACAAAAACCGAAAACTTACCTTGGGTATGTTGCTTTTCTCTCGTTCACCCACTCATCAATAAAATTTCTAAATTCATAAATCACCTCATAGGTCTCTTTTAAGTTACTCGTGTAGTGTCTCAGTACATAATCACTGGATTGTTCATCTGTTACATCGGGATTAATTGGATTATCTCGGAAATCTCCAATTTCAAACAAATGATTAACCGCATCCATTCGAAAACCATCGGCACCTTTGTCCAGCCAAAATTGTAATACCTGTTTCATCGCTGCAAGAACTGCAGTTTCTCTGTAATTTAAATCAGGTTGTTTTTTATGGAATTGATGAAGATAGTATTGTTTACGTTCGTTGTTCCATTCCCATGCTGAACCTCCAAAAAATGAACGCTGGAATATACAAAAATATTGAGATGAAATCAAATATGATAAGAAAAAGCTCCCTTACCCAATTATTTGGTGGAATTCTTTTACCATACATGTCGTATTTGGCATCGTGCCAAACATAAAAATTTGCAAACTTTGGATCCTTTGCCACAGATTTCACGAACCACTTATGTTCATCACTTGTGTGATTGGGTACAAAATCCATAATGACCTTAATTCCTTGAAAATAAAAAACAAATTATATTTTTTTTACTCTATGGAATACTTGAATGCGGTGCAACTTTACCCAAAGCTTTCGCCTTCTCGAACAATTCTACCAAATCATCATCGGTCCCAAATATTGGATCAACTTTCTCAAAATCAGAAATATCATAACCAAAATCGGCCATTGGAGATTTGTAAATTGGACTCAACCAAGTTGCGGTTATGCCTAGATCTTTTAAATAATCAAGTTTTGAAATGATTCCATGCAAATCTCCAACTCCGTCACCATTTGAGTCCTTAAAGGATCGTGCATAAATTTGATAGAAAACTGCAGTCTGCCACCATTCTTTGTTTTTTCGTTTAGGAGGTTCAATTTTTGGTTGAAGAATCAAAACTTCGTAGTCACCTAAAATAATATTCGATGAGGTAACTAAAACGTCTTTTACGTGTGGAGCTAGTGGTGATGCTAGAACCACCTGTAAGCTTTCTGGGAAATCGAAGTCAAATGTTGAAATATCCACAATTTCGTCAAATTTATTTACGTTGAGAAGGATAAAAATTTTTCCATGATCAGGATGAGATCTGAAATAAAACAAAAAAATATTATATTTAAACATGTTAAAGAAAAACAATGTATTTCCTCGAAGCGTAGATGTTTATTCGCTATAGGACCATGCTAGAATTTTTTTGACTTTAATTTTGATGAAATACGTGTTTGTAACCAAAGATTCCACTTCTGTTACCCATTCTCTGAATTAATTCCAAATAAGTTTTAATCAATTTTAAAATAAAACTCGTTATTGAGCTCCATTGCGGAGAACTGTTGTTAAAATATAAAGTTAATTTTATTATATTTAATTCAAAACTAAACATATTGCCTAAAACTATTTATGTTAACCACAACACTCTCTTTTTAGTGCTCTCGATAATGGACCAATATTCAGAAAGAAAGAAGGGACAAAAATTTAATAGGAGTCTTAGAACTAAGTGAAATCCATAACATCGTTTAGCCATTAATTAAAGTATTTTGCGTAGTAGCTTAATTTATATCTGTAACATTTTGTTTCCAGGGTTGTGGTGACGTCAGTTTATGCATCAGTTTAACAATATTTTTTATATGTCGTTACTCTAACTGTTACCATAAACATATTGCAACAAATTTTCATTTTACCCAACTATTTAACACAAAATTAAAATACTTATATTATATTAAATACTATGTTTATATTAAATAAAATAATTATACTAAATATTGTCCGCAAATAATTCGAAAATACATTAACATCATCTGCCCATGACAGAAAAACAAACACTAACAAAATTATAGATATTTAGCACAAGTTTCCTAATTTCTAGGGACAAAAGAGATGTTTTCGGTGCCGTGCACTAATATCAAAGATACATTTTTTATGGAGGGCATTAGAAAAATCTGTTTAATATTCGTAATCGCTAAGCTATGCTTACAAGAAAATAAGGATTATTAAGTTTTCATAGCGTAACAAAAAGTAATGTAGTTCCTCTCTTTTTGATCACGGTGAGGTCACCAATATAAGAATTGGTAAAACAATAATAAGATAACGACCCTTGGGTGTACAACTAACAGTAAATATAAACGTATTCTTACCTTGAATAAACAAAAACATTTTCTCCGATATACGTTGATTTGAAATCTCCATCGGTAAAAATAGGATTTCGCCTTAGGTCGGTGAGTTGTTTGTAATATTTATAAACACTATTTGGAGCTTCAACTTGTTTTTTCAAATTTCGTTTCACATACTCAGGATTTATTCCTAGCCAAGTTTTCCAAATAGTATTTGTTTTAAATCCAGCAAACACTGAAGAATCCCACTGGAAGGGAGTTTTAGCAGGATCATGACTTTGTAACTTATATTTTTCTAAACTATCTCTACATTCTGGTTCATCATACGTTTCTAAACATGACATATCATTGTAATCGACCATCCCAATTTCTTCTCCGTAATATGTAATCGCGATACCAGGAAGAGTCATTATTAACGTGTTTAGTACATTCATCATATTCTCTCCAAATCGTGTGCCAACCCTATGAGTTCGATGATTTCCTAACTATCAACATAAATTTTTAAATCGATTATTATTAAAATTTATATGACTGTACTGATCACTCACCATCCAGTTTGGAACTTGCCATTCCTCCAACGTGTTATACCAGCTGTGAATATATTCGTGAAAGTCCTTTGCAGAGGAAGTGGAAGATAATTGATCCAAAAATATATAATTGAATGGAATATGTGCTCCTTTTCGTTCTCTTGACCCGTAGAAAAGTTGAGTAAATGTTATGTTAGCAGTTGCTTCGATCATCAAAACGATGTCTTCCCCTCCGTTTCTTTTCATATAGTTATCACAAATCTCACGAAGTTGAAACACAAGGTCCAAAGTATCAATCTTTAAATATATAATTTAAAAACTTTTATTCATAATAATTACATATAACTAACTGTTTATTACTTACATGGTTTTTTGTATAAATATGATCAGTGTAACTATAATCAAATGGATCCGTTGCTCCCTCATTGACTGGCTCATTTGGATAATTTTTTTCTTCAAATAAATAACTAATTGCATCCAGATGAAACCCATTTACTCCCATACTTAACCAGTACAGTAAAATAGCTTTCATTTCCATTACAACTATGCTATTTCGATAGTTCAACTCTGGTTCAGATTTACTAAATTGATGTAAATAAAACTCTTGTCTTTGTTCATTCCATTCCCATGCTGAACCATAATTCATGGATTGCTAAAAAAACGCAAAATAACAAAAGAAAATTACTAATGTTTTTTGTTTTTTGTCTATCCACACTCACCCAATTATTCGGCGGTACAGTTTTGTTATGCTCATCTACAGTGCCCGGGTGCCAAACATAATAATTTTCATACATTCCATCCCTAGCTTTTGATCGTATAAACCATTCATGTTGATCGCTTGTATGATTGGGAATCAAATCAATAATAATTTTAATTCCAATGTCTTTTGCTTTTATCAATAAATTTTTAAGGTCTTTGTTATTCCCAAAAAGCAAATCAACTTGTTCAAAGTTACTTATGTCATTTCCCAAACTCGACTGAGGAGAAGCTAAGATAGTAGTTAACCATAGTGCGTTAACACCAGCATCGCTTAAATGATCTAACTTTTCTGTGACTCCGTTGATATCACCTACACCATCACTATTAGAGTCCATGAATGAGCGGGTATATACTTGATAAAATACAGCATTTTCCCACCATGATTTTGCATAAATATTATTCGCTAGCTCTCCAAATGTAAAAATTAGAAGAAAAACATGTTTGAAATTCACTAGAACCAAAAAATAGTTATTAAAATGTTTTTTTTTAAATGAAATGTGTTGTGTTTATTGTAGGTCTAGTTTTGTCCACAGACAGACATAAAATATCAGTGGGCTGATATCTCAAGGCTTTGAGATATCAAGACTTCGATATGTGTTAAGGAATTTTATATAGTTTTTTAGTTTTGAATAGCGATGTACAATAAACATAAAATTATTTGTAAGAGGACAAGTATTTTACCTCTGCTTAGAAGTTTAGTACAAAACTAACACGAAACACCAATACGTTGCCGGAAAATTATAACAGATCGTAAATTAACATAATTTAGTGAATAGATGATACACTCAGTAATCTACTCAAAAACCTCTCTAGTTAGCGTTCAGCAATATCTTTTAAAAACCAACAACCCATTATCTACCAATTTCATGTTCTATTCCATTTCAGGAAATTCATTCATGTTATACAAATAATTAAATTAATTTTTTTCAAAAAAGGGGACCTGATTTAATAGATTGAATTGATTTCAAAAAATTATAACAAAATCAAAAATTCCAACGTTCTTCAAAATTCCAAAAATATTCAAGCGAATATCACAAAATATCAAAAATTCAAACTTTTTCCAATATCGTTGGAAATAAAATATTTTATTTTTAAACTTCGCTAATATGATGAACCAATAAATAAACGATCATTTTGTAGAAACCTACCTATTTCTAGCGGAAATGCCTGCCGCTTGGACTTTTTCATATTTGAAATTGATTACTCGATGAAAAACTTATTGTTAAATATCATTGAAATAATTGACCCACTGGCCAAAACTTTAGTTTTTTGTATCTGCCAACAATATTATTTTAATCAAAATTTGGGTTATTAAGAATGGTTATTTAATGAAAACATTGTTTTTATGAAATTAAAATCCCCATCGAATGAACTTGGCACTTTGACGCAGTGATGGGGCTGAATAGACTCAGTAATCTTAGGAGCTACAACGCTAGGGTCACCCATGTCGTTAGGTCCTCGGTGAGAATCGAAGTCAAGAGCAAGTCCAAAATTCAAAGCTAAGGTAGACACGTACGCTGAAAGCTTAGCATGGTCAAGGGGGTGCTTGATTACTAGTACGGAACTCTGGATACCAGGCGTCCTCCAGTTTCAATATAGCCTTACCACAGCACAGGGCTCTGTTGTGGTTGACCAATGTACCTCCCTATCTTCTACACAAATATTGTATGGAAAACAATAAAGTTTTAGATGAAAGCGATGCTTCTCCAAACGCACCACATAAACTAACAACAAAACTGTGCACCATGTCCTACTCTAGGATCATGCCTAATTCATCAGCTTATCCTAATTCGGATAGTACACACACCATGTCTGACTCTAGGGTAACGTCTGATTCACCAGCTTACTCTGACAGACAGAACACTTGTACGATATAGACAAAAATCTCTAGTACCTAAATTAAACTGCGTTCAGATTAATCTGCACAGATCAGAAATGACCTCAGTTAATTTGAACCGGTTAATTGAACAGGATGCTCACGATCTTGCGTTCATACAGGAGCCGTGAGCAGACAGTAAAATAATAAAAGATCTATCGTCAAACAAAAATACAAATCTGATCTATTTCTCAGATGTGGAGAGAGCGAGAAGCGCCATTCTTTTCAACAAACATCTGAAAATATTTCCATTAAATGAATTTATCGGCAGATCTCTAACAACCGTCCAGATAGAAATTCATTTCCCTCAAGGTGGATTTCGTAAACTAATTTTAGCTTCTGCATACTTCCCGGGGGGGTGAGGACGAGACACCACTAGAAGTGGTAGAGAAACTCATCAAGTATTGCAACAACAACCACTATAACCTCATAATAGCGTGTGATGCTAACGCTCATCACACCGTGTGGGGAAGGAGTAACATTATAGCAAAAGGCGATCGTCTGCTTCAATTTTTGTATACAAACAATATGTTTATTGCAAACAAACATAGTGAGCCTACTTTTAGAAACGCAATCAGAGGGAAGGTTCTTGACCTTACTGTAACTAACATAAACGCTACTAACCATATTAAGAACTGGCATGTTTTGAAGAAGGCTTCTATGTCTGATCTGGCTTTTATATGTTTCAACATAGAACACTACCCGAAGAGCATCCAGTACTTTAGAAACCCGAGAAAAACCAACTGGGAATTTTACACAACATTTCTTCATAATAATGTTAAGAGTTGCGGTAGTATCAACTCCATATTTTAGGCTGACTCTGCAGCAAATAATTTACAAAAAATTATCACTAAAGCATATAACCTTAAAACTCCAATAACCCAATCCAAAAGATGCAGAGATGTACCTTGGTGGAATGGTAACAATTGGAGAGGAAAAAAAAATAAAGTTCGAAAGCTCTTTAACAGAGCAAAAACAACAAATGGATAGAGTACCGAGTAGCTCTAACCAATTATAATAAAGAATTCAGACACTCAAAGAGGAATAGCTGGAAAGAGCTCTGCAATACGATAGATAATCTGCCTGCTGCAGCTCGACTCCAAAAATTGATGTCGTCTGATAACACAAATCCTCTAGGCTCAATCTGCAAACCAAATGGTACGTATACCACCAGCTGTATTTAAATACTAGATATTTTACTTAAACCCCACTTTCTGGGCTCAAAAGAATAGAGCACGGAAGATAATACCAACGAAGACGTACATCTTCTAGATCCTGCCACTAAAAGTACTGCAGCAGCCAAATTCTGTAACTGAGAAGTGGTGAAGTGTTAAAAATTTCTTCATTTCGATTTTATCATTAATTTTTTATAATTTTACCATTTTTGCGATTCTATATGCGATTTGAATGTTAAAAAATTTAATAGCAAGCGTCGCTCTGTCAAACGTCAACAGTATATAAAATTAAATGTTTATTTTAACTTTTAACACAATTTTAATATATATAAATATTTAAAATGATAAATTTGAAAAATAAATCTGTATTTAATTTAGAAATGCAATTTTAAAAAATCAAATCACATTGACGTTATTGTGTTTTTTGACACAATGTCAATAACAACAAAAGAAACGGTTTCATTTTATTGCCAAACAAAAAGTCAGTGTTAACTTTATAATTTTAAAACAACACTCACTAAGATATTTTTGCGGTGAAGTGATAAAAAACTTATCACTTCACCACTTCACAGTTATAGAATTTGGCTGCTGATCATTTAGCCAACACAATTTTTACCCCCAACAAAGTGAGATGGGCTATAGAATCCTTCGGTCCGTATAAATATCCGGAAGGTGATGGAATTTTTCCGGTATTTCTGCAAAAGGGTCTAACAAATATTCTTCCATATCTTAAGCGTTAGTTCAAAGCAAGCTTTCGCCTTGCTTACACTCCTCAAATATGGCGAGAAACTAAAGCTGTTTTTATACCCAGGCCAGGAAAAAAAACCAAATGAAGCCAAATCATTCAGACCTATAACTCTTACATCTTTTCTATTAAAAACAATGGAAAATATGTTGGACTATCACATCCGTCATGTATGTCTGAAACAAAATCCTCTCAACTCTAGCCAGCACGCCTATCAGACTGGGTAATCTACTGAAACAGCGTTGCATAAAATGGTGAAAGAAATTGAGAGCACTCTAAACTACAAGGAAGCACCAGTATGTACATTTATGGACATACAAGGAGCCTTTGACAATGTCCACTTCAATGTTATCATTGAAATGGCCACAAAGAAAAATATAAACCCGCATATCATTGCGTGGATTATCAAGATGCTACAGAGTCAAAAGATAACGGCTACATTAGAAGATTATTCAGTAACTGTTACTGCATCTAGAGGCTGCCCGCAAGGAAGCGTGCTCTCTCCACTGCTTTGGCTAATGGTGGCTGATGATCTCTTCACTAAGCTAAATGATTCCGGCTTCAACACTGTAGGCTATGCCGACGACTTGGTAGTCATGATTAGAGGGAAACATGACTACATTGTCGCTGGTCGAACCCAGACAGCTCTTAATCTTGTATCAAAGTGGTGCAACAAATTGGGACTATCGATCAACCCCCAAAAAACAAACATTGTCGTTTTCAAAAACAGGAGAAACTTTAATTTCTTCTCTCCTGTTCTAAACGGCGATCCAATACAAACATCAAAAGAGGTTAGATATTTAGGTGTGATCCTGGATAGCAAACTAAAATGGAACTAACACCTGAAATATATCCCCGATAAGTCAAACAAAGTTTTCTTCACATGCAGAAACCTGTTTGGGAAAACATGGGGTCTTAGCCCAAAAATGATACTTTGGTTGCACCAAAGTATTATAAAACCAATTCAATCTAACATATGCAGCTTTAGTTTGGTGGCCTAAAACGCGCCAAACAACTGCTCAAAATATGTTTATAAAAATACAAAGGCTTGTGTGTCTTAGTGCCACAAGTGCTTTCAAAACCACGCCAACGTCAGCAATGGAGATTCTTCTAAAGCTTTCTCCAGTGCACCTACATGTAAAATCTGTAGTGGTGTTGAGCGTTCATAGACTGCAGCTCACAGAAGGGTTTAAGCCTGGCAATATAAACGGACATCTTAAAATCATTGCTGAATTACAAGCTGAACTGTATACATACCATATTTCGGATTGTAAGCCAAAAACAATAGATTTAGACAGGCACTTTGATGTCAAGATACTGGCCAGAGATCGTATTGAAAGCTACATACGGTCACTGCCATATAACGCCAGCATCTGGTACACAGATGGCTCTGGAACCAATATGGGTACAGGAGCAGGAGTGTTTGGTCCTAAACGAACGGTTGCCTTAGGCACCACAACAACCATATTTCAAGCCAAAATTTTTGCCATTAGCAGTTGCGCTTTGCTATGTGCTGAAAGACAATACCAAAATATTGAAACTTATGTTATCTCTGACAGCCAAGCAGCACTCTTGGCAATAAAATCTACGCGCTTTGATTCAAAACTGATATGGGAATGCTACCAAAATCTACTAAAAGTCTCCTGCAATAACAGAGTCACACTTGTGTGGGTACCCAGCCACACAGGAATACAAGGAAATGCTATTGCTGACGCTTTAGCAAAGCAAGGTGCCAATACAAAGTTTGTTGGACCGGAACATATTCTTCGAAATGGCCAAGAGTTCGCTCAAAAGCACAATCCAAACATGGGAACAAGAACAAAATAAATTATGGAGAAGCAGTGAGGGACTAGTACACACTAAGAAGTTTCTGGGTAATCTCCCTGTTTTACCCTTAAAAACAATCGACTTAAACAGAGGGTCTCTTAGAATTTTATTTTAACGTGGTGCGTTACTGGACATGGTCTTTTAAACCACCATCTTAACAAAATGGGCCTTGTTGTTTCCGACAGGTGTAGATTCTGCTAATTGAACGCGGAAACGATGGAACTCGTCATCTGCAGTTGTCGTGAACTCTCTTGGCATAAAAACAACCAACTTGGTCATAGAAGACTAACACTTCCATTACCACAAAACGTCAATCCAATTGAGCTAACTAATTTTATTTAAAGTCTCAACTTGGATTTCAGAATACAACAAGTAACGGCACAGACGAAGACGACTGACTAATAACACAATCAGGGTAAGCACAATAGACCTTCAGGTCACAGTGCTATTCGAACTGCAAGTCTCAAGGCACTTCAATTAAAAAAAAATGAGATTAAAATTAATCAATGTGAAATTCGCGAAATTGGAATGACGAAATTTTGGATTGAAAGTTGGTTTATTTATTTTAAATTTATATTTGGTAGTTCATTAATTAGTTTGTAGTATTTATTGAGATATTGAGAAATGTAAGTTTTGAATTTATATGAATATTAGAAAATGTTGGTTTGGGAGTTTTGGGAAGTTGCTGTGGTAAAAAACGTAATTGGTTTTACTACACTAGTATGCAATCTATTATTTTGCAATTTCTAAGCCCCATTTACATAATCCACTCCCAGTTATTTTATTAAATTTTTTTGGGCTGACTTTAAGGAAAGATTATATAAAACCAGGGGCCCTATTCCCGAACACATATTTGTCAATCGACAATATTGTCAATTTCACCAAAATGCTTAACAACTTTGTTTAAAAATGGTATTCTGTAACACATATTTGTGATCCTTAGACACAAACCAATTGTAACAAATGTTTACAAAATTATAACAGATTTTTGGTACTAGATTCGTACTTTTGACAACTAACTTTTTTAATCTTAAAAGATGCAAAATAAAATAAAAATATATATAATAAATAAATATGTTTTAATGATATTTATATAAAAATATGATTATTTAATATTATTAAAGACTTAATTTTGCGATATAAATTAATTTTTACGCTAATCCATGAAATTTGTATAAAAAAGTCAACACACAAAACATAAAGCAAAATTGTGATTTTGACAGTAACTATATTGTTCTTGTCAGATTCACAATACACCTATCCCCCGTTTTACACGGTAGATACGTTCCTGATAAAAACGTGTTAATCGAAAATATAAATTTTGTATGGAAAACCGTGTTAAACGAAAAACGTGGGTTTTTGGTCATATCTTGCAACAAACAGATTCGGTAAAACATAAAAGTACAAGTTTAATCACATAAGATATCGACATAATAGTTAAATTCAATTTCAAAACGAAACATGTACCATAACCAATAAGAAATTTACAGAAAAATAAAAAGTAATTATGCATGCACATACTAGCATTTTGACCTAAATCAAACCTAGCTTAACTTGATTCAGTTCGGTGCGACTTGGAAGTTAAATCTGTAATTAATAATTGTGCTTTCTTTTTAGCTAAATCTTGCAAACATCTTCATATTGACTTAAAAATTCGTTGACAGTTCGCAGAAATCGGAGAGCTAGTTCAATATTCGGATCTTGTTGTTAAAAGTAGTTGCATTATTCATTATCTTCTGGTATAATGGTTGCAATAAAGAAGTTTTAGTTTTGGGTAGAAATACAATTTATCCATTTGTAAGCTGCAAATTTTGAGGGTGACATGGAGCATTGTCCAGTAAAAGAAGAACCTTAAATATTATTTTGATTAAATACTATTTTACTTGTGGTACGCAAGAGTTATGAGACAAATCAATGAACAATGTGGCTTTAACCCAAGCTTTTGTATTGGCATTCCAATAAATGGAAAGAGTTGTTTATTCCTTTTTACTTGAACGCTTTGCCACCTAAGCCTAATCGCTCTTTAGTATTGAAAACCTGATCAGCAGCCAAATTCTGTAATTGTGAAGCGGTGAAGTGATAAGTTTTTGAATGAACAGAAACGATGGAATTTTTAACGCTTAACCGGTTCACAGTTACAAAATTTGGCTGCAGGACAGTAAGATGTATCGCAATTAATTTTTGTCAATTTTAGTGGGTACATACTATTGTGCTGTATCGAAATCAGTAGATGCGCTTTTCAATTTTAAATTTTTGCAAAAAATGCCCGTGTTTAAATATTTCGAACCAACCATGACTTGCAATAAAACTACAAAGCCATATCATTAATTTATTTTTCATTGTTTTTATTTTTTTTAAATAAAATGTGTTGTGTAGTAGGAATTACAATATGTGTCAAAACAACAAATAAAAACTTTTAACATCACGGTCACCGCAACAACATGCGTTCAACGATGTTGATGGACGCTAATTTTTATTGTTTGTGTTCTTTAAATTTTTTTGAGTTGATAACTAAACAATAAATCCAATCAT
Source organism: Diogma glabrata (assembly GCA_963693315.1). Taxonomy (NCBI): domain Eukaryota; kingdom Metazoa; phylum Arthropoda; class Insecta; order Diptera; family Cylindrotomidae; genus Diogma; species Diogma glabrata. The sequence continues at coordinate 196,532,012 of OY856186.1, read as the reverse complement.
TTAATAAAATATGATAGACCCAATATTTCATTATAGGATAGAATAAGATCTCACTGCTATTGCCAGTGTTGTATAATTTGTATAATATCTCACGTTAACTCGTATGTCAACAGATAGAATTATTTACTTACAAATTAACTATGATCATTGATACACCTACGCATTTTATATCTAGCTAATAACGATCTATTGCTTAAAATCAACTGATTCGCATAGAGAATCTCTTACATCCCTTTGCTGAAATATCAACATGTTATTTCAAAATTTTGCTTTGAACACTTGCAGGCGGTTTTTGTTACAAGTTTCTTGTTTTCTTGTTTTAATTAAAACCTGTATGTATATGATCATAAGTGGTATACTGGTATACCAGAAGGTTTAATTAAAATAAGGTAGATATAAGTGCGTGTAATACCAAAATTTTTCTTTTTTTTTAATTTTTTTTTTTTTTGGAAATTTTGATTTCAAAAACCGTGTAAAGTCGAAAACGTGTTAAGTGAGTGCCGTGTAAAGCGGGGGATAGGTGTATTGTGTTGAATTTTCACCAAATTGGTGTTACATAATACGAAAATCACAATATTGTGTGAATTTACAATATTGTGATGACATTTATGTGTTCGGGAATAGGGCCCCAGAACATCACATCACTTAAATATTTCAAATAATTATAAACACGATATGCAACTTTTATGGAGGAGTACAAAGAGAAAAAAATCACATAAAGAACAACAAAAAATCACATCTAGAACAACAATATCTTCCTACTCACTTTTTGTAGTTGTCAAACTTTTCACTTTTAATGTACACGCTTATTCTATTCTGAGCAAGTAATAAAAACTAAATCTCAGCTGGGTTCTGTTTTATAACAAATTTATTTCATATCTACTAATTTTATTATTTATTAAATTACTAAAATATTATCTTTAGTTGTAACATAATTATTTTATCATTAAAGCATTGTTTTAAGACTATCAATTTTTAATATTTTTTTGACAAATAAACTAATCACAAAAATCTTGGTAATTTAAATTGATAGTTATACATATTAACTATCAATAGCTATATAGAGATAGTATATGCGATTGGAATCCCGCCCATATGTGTCTATCTGTCTGTCTATGGACAAGATATCTCAGAAACCACTTGACAGATTAACAACAAATTTAGAACACAGGTATCTTAAGACAATACATTCTTTGGCGTTGATTTTCAGATGCGGAGAATATCTGTGGGGGTTAGTAGGGTCAAAACATCAAAATGAGTATGTGTCAGTGGACACGATATCTCAGCAAAATCTTGACCTAGCAATCCTTAATTTAGTGGAGGCCGTGTTTCTATCAGCGTAAGTGTCTCCTTTAGCTTTGGATTTGGACTTGATCTTGGCTTAGATGCTTACTTAGGACCTAACAGAATGGGTGACCCCATCACTGCGTCAAAGTTCCAAGTCCATCGATAAGGTTCAATTTAGTTTAAATAGAGTATAAAGTTTTTGTAATGCTTATATCAATTTTGCAATTTCCGCTTTTTTTATACTTTTAAGGATATCACAACAACAGCCTATAGTTATGAAGTGTTTTGGGTGAATCTTTGATAAAACGTTTCAGTTAACATGAAGAAGATCTAATCATATTCTGGAGTGTCTTGTACAATGCGCTTGGTGTCTATCAATCAAATGCTGAACTTACCGATATGTTAGGTTGTTATGTTTGGGATGATTTTTGATATCGAAATTTTAATTATATTTTCACGTTTCAAGATCTCGTGAAGCTATCAAAATAACTTATTTTAGTTTATGTTTATTTATTATGTATGTGTGTAATCAATAGGTAACAAAAGGTTTTTATGCGTTCTCATCACACAAATTGTAAATCCAACTTCAAACACATTTTATTTTATAAAAAATATAGTTCATACCATAGGTACATACAATAACGTATTTAACGTAGCAGTTTTACAGAATTAAAAAAACATAGACTCAAGAATTTTATTTTTCACTTGCTATAAAAAATATTCAATTTGGTGTCCAGTGTCCACAAAATATCTGGCATTTTCTGAAAAGAATACTCAATTCCTTCTACGATAATAATCCACATTCAATTCAAAATAAATAATTTTGTTTATTTGATTTTCTACTTTCAGGTAAGATAGCCAAATGGATATAATTTTACATAATTATACACAAAAATCTTTTTCAATAAATCAAATTAAGTAAGTAGATAAATTAATTCGTTAAATGAAAATTATTATTGTCATTAAAATTTAATATCTTAACATTTTTACTACAACTATTAATAATGTGAAAATGCTAGGAATAACCAATTTTGTTGAAGAACTTACAGCTGACAGCACCAATCCATCATATTTTAATAACGATATTAGGTTAGACGACACGATGTCACTGAAAACAAATATGAATTGTTAATCGTTTCAGATCATTATAAGTATTATGACAATTCGTGATACCCAGTTTTGTAATTTGAATTCGTGGATGAAACTTGCACTTGAACTTTTATCGGCGCTTCTATCAGATCATTTAAATCAATTTTTTCTGTGGAAGTAGACAAACTTATAACAATCACCATCCAAGCATTATTAAATTTGCGAACATATGACACAACTCGTTCATTTAAAACTGCCATTTTCAAATCGCCATTGATCAAAATATCATTTTTTCTCAACGCAACCAATTGTTTGTAGATCGAGTAATGACTTTTGCCAGCATTTTTTTGTTTCGCTAGATTAATTTCTTTATAATTTGGATTAACAGGTAACCAAGTTTGTTTGGTGTCTGCTGTTGTGAAACCAGCATATTTTGAATCATCCCATTGAAACGGTGTTCTTTGTGGATCTCTTGACAAATGCTTATAGTTGTATGGATCATCCGAATTACAAGCTTGTGGATCGACGGTCTCTTTCCACGTAATATCACGGTAATCAACCATTCCGATTTCTTCACCATTATATGTAACCGCAATTCCTGGTAATGTCAAAGATAAAATATTCATAGCATCAATTCTTTCTTCTCCATAACGAGAACCAACTCGAGGTTGATCGTGATTTCCAAGCTGAAATTAAGTAAAAATTTGAACGAAATAATTGTTTTTTAATTATGTGTTATACGAACCACCCAGTTAGCTGTGCTTCCTTCTGGAAGTTGACTCATCCATGATTCAATCAACTCCTTGAACTGATGTGCATTTGACGATGAATCTGTACTTGTGATCAGGTTAAAATTAAACGGAAAATGTGAGCCAATTCTTTTGCCATCGTCTGAAACATAATACCTCATCGCATACGAAATGTTTGCATATGCTTCTGTCATCATAACTCTTAAAATAAGGTTAAGGTTATTAATTAAAATTCAAACTACTTAACAACTACTAACTTGGGATATGTTTGTTTTTTCTCAACCCATTCGTCAATAAAACTTCTGAATTCATACATCACCTCGTACGTTTCTTTTAAGTTTGTTGTATAGTGTTGCAGTATATAGTCACCGGATTGTTCATTTGTTACATCTGGATTAATTGGGTTATCTCGAAAATTCTCAATTTCAAATAGATGATTAACCGCATCCATTCGAAAACCATCAGCACCTTTATCCAGCCAAAACTGTAATACTTGTTTCATTGCTGCAATGACAGCGGGGTTTCTGTAATTTAAATCAGGTTGTTTTTTATGGAACTGATGAAGGTAATATTGTTCTCTTTCTTTGTTCCATTCCCATGCAGATCCACCAAAAACCGATCGCTGCGAATAAGATAAAATATATTAAGTTTACGTTAATGACGGAATACATAAGAAAGCTAACCCAATTATTTGGTGGAATGATTTTACCGTATCCATCTAGTTTCGCATCGTGCCAAATATAAAAGTTATCATAAATTGGATCCTTGGCAACAGATTTTATGAACCACTCATGTTCATCACTTGTGTGATTTGGAATGAAATCCATTATAACTTTAATACCTAAAATCAAAAAAACACACGATTTTTAAACTCTGATTAGTAAATTTTGTAGAAATTTACCTAATACTTTGGCCGTTTCAAATAACAATAACAAATCATCGTCAGTACCAAAAATTGGATCAACTTTTTCAAAATCAGAAATATCATAACCAAAATCAGCCATTGGAGACTTTAATATTGGACTCAACCAAGTGGCAGTTACACCCAGATCTTTCAAGTGACCAAGTTTTGCTATGATGCCTTGTAGATCTCCAATACCATCACCATTCGAGTCCTTAAACGATCGTGGATAAATTTGATAGAAGACTGCAGTCTCCCACCATTCCTTTTCTTTACGGTTAGGAACATCAATTTTTGGTTGCAGAATCAATGCTTCGTAGCCACCTAACACAATACTTGATGAATTAACAAAAACTCCTTTTACGTATTGAGATAATGGTGATGCTACAACAACTTGTGAGGTTTTTGGGAAATCGGGTGCAAATGCAGAAATATCAACAATTTCGTCAAATTTATTAATGTTGACCAGAACGATATTTTTTCCGTGATTTTCGTGTGACCTGCGTAAAAGAAATTTGAAAGGAAAGGTTAAGAACGATAACGTTTGACCAATTTAAAAAATGTCAATTCAAAAAATTTGTTACACAATTATTTCCCTAAACATATCAAAGCGAAAAGAATTTAAAAGAAAAGAAAACTTGAGAGTTGTTTTGAGTTTATTTCTGAAGTCATTTTTTTTCTAATAACTTTAGCAATGTTTTCAATATTTTTTTATTGTTTTGTGATTTAGTGAGTCCTTACCTGTGATAAACAAATATATTTTCTCCGATGTTTGTTGATTTAAAATCTCCATCCGTAAATATTGGATCTTTTCTTAGATCGGTTAATTGTTTGTAATACTTATAAACGCTATTCGGAGCTTCAACTTGCTTTTTTAAATTGCGTTTAGTATAGTCTGGATTTACTCCTAACCATGTTTTCCAGATAAAGCTAGTGAATCCTGCAAATCGCGAAGCATCCCATTGAAAAGGAGTTTTTGCTGGATCATTACTTTGTATCTTATACTTTTCCAAGTCACCTTCTCTACATTCTGGTTCATCATAAGTTTCAACGCATGAAATGTCAGTGTAATCAACCATTCCAATTTCCTCTCCATAATACGTAATTGCAATACCAGGAAGTGTCATTATTAATGTGTTCAACACGTTTACCATTTTGTCTCCAAATCGCGTTCCAACTCGAGTTGCACGGTGATTTCCTAACTATCAACATAAATTTAAAACTCAATTTATTTACAAATTCAAAGGATTATAATAATCACTTACCAACCAGTTTGGAACCTGCCATTCATCAAGTGTATCATACCAGCTATGGATATGATCATGAAACTCCTTTGCAGATGAAGTGGAGGTTAATTGATCCAAAAATATATAATTGAATGGGACATGTGCTCCTTTTTGTTCTTTTGTTCCATAGTATAACTGAGTAGAAGAAATATTGCCACTCGCTTCGGTGAGCAAAACTATTTCCTCACCTCCTCGTTTTGTGTGATAACTATCACAATACTCGCGAAGCTGATATACTATATCATATGTATCTTTCTAGAATTTTACTAAAACGTTACAAATAAAAATATATAAGAAGTCAAAATTTAGCGACTTACATGATTTTTTGTATAAATATGATCCGTGTAGCTATAATCGAGAGGATCAGTTACACCAGGATTAACAGGCTCATTGCGAAGATCACCATCTTCCATTAAATAACTAATTGCATCAAGATGAAAACCATTTGCTCCCATATCTAACCAGAACGCTAGAATTGCTTGTATTTCACGAACTACTGCATCATTTCTAAAGTTCAAATCTGGTTCAGATTCACCGAATTGATGTAAATAAAACTCTTGTCGTTCGTTATCCCATTTCCATGCTGAGCCATAATTCATTGATTGCTAGAACCAAAACAATAATCCTTAAAATATTTATATTTTAGTTTCAATGGTTATTACTAACCCAATTGTTTGGAGGTACAGGTTTATCATTCTCATCTAAAAATCCAGGATGCCAAACATAATAGTCTCCAAATAGTTCATCCTTAGTTTTTGACCTAAGGAACCATTCATGCCTCTCACTCGTATGGTTTGGAATGAAATCGATAATAACTTTCATTCCAAATGTTTTTGCTTTCTTGAATAAATCTTTGAGGTCATTGTTGTCACCAAATAAACGATCAACCAATTCAAAATTACTAATATCGTTCCCTAAATGAAATTGAGGTGATGTAAGTATAGTACTCATCCATAATGCATTAACACCAGCATCGCTTAAATGCTCTAATTTCTGTAGGACTCCCTTTATATCACCAACACCATCACCGCTAGCATCTTGAAATGACCGGGTGTATACTTGATAAAATACTGCAGTTTCCCACCATGATTTTGCATGAATTTGGACCTCTGTGCATGTTAAAATGAAGAGGAAAACAAATTTAAAATTCACTAGAACAAAAATAAAAATGTTTTAAAATTTTATTCTCATGGTTTACAGTTCGATAAATGTGATGATTTAGGTCAAAAGCATTTAAGACAGACAGATAAAGGGACAGATAGACAGATGTATAGATGGCCAGATGGACAGATATAAAGATGGACAGATGGACAGATGGACAGATAGACACATGGACAGATGAACAGCTGGACTGATAAACAGATATACAGATGGACAGATGGACAGATGGATAGATGGACAGATAGAAAGATTGACAGATTGACAGATGAACAGATAAACAGATGGACAGATGAACAGATGGACAAATGGACTGATGGACAGATGGACAGATGGACAGATGGACAGATGGACAGATGGACAGATGGACAGATGGACAGATGGACAGATGGACAGATAGACAGATGGACAGATGGACAGATGGACAGATGGACAGATGGACAGATGGACAGATGGACAGATGGACAGATGGACAGATGGACAGATGGACAGATGGACAGATGGACAGATGGACAGATGGACAGATGGACAGATGGACAGATGCACAGATGGACAGGTGGACAGATGGACAGATGCACAGATGGACAGGTGGACAGATGCACAGATGGCCATATGGATAGATGGACAGATGGACAGATGAACAGATTGACAGATGGACAGATGGACAGATGAACAGATGGACAGATGCACAGATGGACAAATGGACAGATGGATAGATGGACAGATAGACAGATGAACAGATAGACAGATGGACAGATGGTTAGATGGACAGATGGACAGATGGATAGATGAATAGATGGAAAGATGGACAGATGGACAGATGGACTGATGGACAGATTGACAGATGGACAGATAGACAGATAGTCAGATGGTCAGATGGACAGACGGGCAGATGGACAGATGAAAAGATCGACAGATAAACAGATGGACAGATGGACAGATAAGCATTTGGACAGATGGACATATGGACAGATGGACAGATGGACAGATGAATAGAGACACTGATGAATAGATGCACATAGGAACAGATAGTCAGATGGACTATCAGATGGATAGTCAGATGGACAGATTGAGAGATGGACAGATGGACAGATGGACAGATGTACAGATAGAACGATGGACAGATGGACAGATGGACAAATGGACAGATGGACAGATGGTCAGATGGACAGATGGACAGATGGACAGATGGACAGATGGACAGATGGACAGATGGACAGATGGACAGATGGACAGATGGACAGATGGACAGATGGACAGATGGACAGATGGACAGATGGACAGATGGACAGATGGACAGATGAACATGTGGACATATGGACAGATGGACAGATGGACAAATGGGCAGATGGACAGATGGACAGATGGACAGATGGACAGATGGACAGATGGACAGATGGACAGATGGACAGATGGACAGATGGACAGATGGACAGATGGACAGATGGACAGATGGACAGATGGACAGATGGACAGATGGACAGATGGACAGATGGACAGATGGACAGATGGACAGATGGACAGATGGACAGATGGACAGATGGACAGATGGACAGATGGACAGATGGACAGATGGACAGATGGACAGATGGACAGATGGACAGATGGACAGATGGACAGATGGACAGATGGACAGATGGACAGATGGACAGATGGACAGATGGACAGATGGACAGATGGACAGATGGACAGATGGACAGATAGACAGATGGACAGATGGACAGATGGACAGATGGACAGATGAACAGATGGACAGATGGACAGATGGACAGATGGACAGATGGACAGATGGACAGATGGACAGATGGACAGATGGACAGATCTACAGATGGATAGATGGATAGATGGATAGATGGACAGATGGACAGATGGACAGATGGACAGATGGACAGATGGACAGATGGACAGATGGACAGATGGACAGATGGACAGATGGACAGATTGACAGATGGACAGATGGACAGATGGACAGATGGACAGATGGACAGATGGAGAGATGGAGAGTTGGTCAGATGGACAGATGGACAGATGGACAAATGGACAGATGGACAGATGAACAGATGGACAGATGGACAAATTGACAGATGAACAGATGAACAGATGAACAGATGAACAGATGAACAGATGAACAGATGAACAGATGGACAGATGGACAGATGGACAGATGAACATATGAACATTTGAACAGATGGACAAATGAGTAGATGAACATGTGAACAGATTGACGGATGAAAAAATACATTTATAGATTAACTGTAGGGTTGCCACCTTTTTAGAAAATTTATAAAAAGAAAACCAAAATTAAATTCAATTAATTTCTTAAGAAACTTTAAACTTGTTTATCATTTTATTATAAATTTTTTTTAAAAACTACAAAACTTGATAACGCCACAATAAGGTGCAATATTGTGAATTAATTTAAAAATTTTTAAAATAAATTAAATAAAAAATTTAATAGTTAAAAAAAAAGAAATATATAATACTATATATAATACATATATAATACAATATATAAAAAGGCAATTGAGAGATTTTGTACTCCTTTGCCTATTCGGTTTGTGCTCCTCAAGATTTATAATTGTGATTTTAACTTTTAAAACTTCAAACAAAACACAAATCCAAAATAAAAATTTAACTTTGGTTACAGCTAAATTTTGTGTTAGCTCGCATAAATGTTTTTGGTGTAAGATGGGAAGGTTGAACAATCGTTATTCATACTATATTATAAGTAAATAGTTACTGTTACCTTTTGTTTAAAATTATGAATTGAAATTTAATGTTTAACCTATAAATATTGTAATATTGGATTCTAAAAACCGTTTCTGAAGATGAACACATTTTGCTATGTAAAAATTCTCATTATAAAATCATGCAGTTCAATAAAATGTGTCTCTTTGATTCATTTGTTCTTTATTACTTAAACCGGTTTCGGTTTTATTCTGTCTAATAGGTTATGGGCCCAGAACATTAAAATAGTGTTTTAATCGTAATTTAAATTAATAATTGGGATACGTTGTAATTGTGATTAAATTCAATATCGTGGAAATTGTTTTGGAAAGTTTGGAAATTGTGGTGAGGCGTGAAAATTGCGTGAAAGACATTTTAGGTAGATTTCATATAAAAATCTACCTATTGCAATGGGCTTCATCTCGGAATTTCGGAAAAATTTTGATGCCAAACGACTATATGTGATAAGCGGAGACGGAAAAACAAAAAAAAAATTACATATATATATATATATATATATATATATATATATATATATATATATATATATATATATATATATATATATATATATATACATATATATATATATATATATATATATATATATATATATATATATATATATATATATATATATATATATATATATAAATATATATATATATATATATATATATATATATATATATATATATATATATATATATATATATATATATATATATATTTATATATATATATATATATATATATATATATATATATATATATATATATATATATATATATATATATATATATATATATATATATATATTGTTTTGTTTTAAAAACTACCATTTTTCAGCTTTATAATGCCATCTTGATCGAATCAATATCTTTAATAGAAAAAATTTTACAGCTAAAACCGCAAAACACAGAAATACGGCTTTTCAAGTGCTTTATTTTGGGTGGACCGGAAGTGGCGCGTGCAAAAATTAAATCCTTGTGGATTTTGATCTTTTGAACCCTAAAGAACATTTCCACAAAGTTTGAGTAAAATCTTAAACAGTACAGCAAGAATTTTTCTTTTTTTCGATGATTTCATATGGAACCAAAGTTCAACTTCAAGTCGGCACGGGTTAACTTTATTTGATTGACCTAAAATTTCTTGCAGTTCATTTTTATATGTATTTAGGGGGTGAGACCAAAAATAAATCATAATTTTTTTTTCCCCATATAGCTAAGGAACACCCTAACATATATATATATATATATATATATATATATATATATATATATATATATATATATATATATATATATATATATATATATATGTATATAAATATATATATATATATATATATATATATATATATATATATATATATATATATATATATATATATATATATATATATATATATATATATATATATATAAACATATATATATATATATATATATATATATATATATATATATATATATATATATATATATATATATATATATATATATATATATATATATATATATATATATATATATATATATATATATATATATATATATATATTAGGGTGGCTCTTAGCTGTATGGTGAATTTTTTTTTTAGAATTTCTTAGGTCTCAGGGCAAAAATTTATTCCTTTTAACAAAAGGAAAAAAAAATGTTCTGGAGAAATCCGATCAAAGTAGTTTAAGGCGGCGCGACGGCGGTTTAAATTACATTAGCAAATAACGAAGTTATGGAAAATATAAGCATCGGTCTGACGTCTCACGTTTTTGTTTGTTTTTGTTTTTAAATAAAAAGTGTTGTGTTTCAGGGCTTAGAATATGTGTCACAACAACACATAAATACCTTTTTATAAAGTTTCATGTCAAACAAATAATTAATTTAATTTTTGGGTGAAAAAATTTGGTGAAAAAATAAATAAAAATCTTCTTTTGACACACTTGACAACAATTTTTGGACAAACTTATAATGCAATAATCTAGTTTTTGATCTCACATACCAATCCTGTTCATCTAGGTTTTTCCTCACGTCCTTGTTCCTACTCATTATCACTTAAAACTAACGTTTTTTAAGCAAAAAATATGCATATTTCCTTGTTTGGACACACTTGACGATTTTTTTGACACACTTCCGGTACAGTTATCGAACACATCGTCCTTTCGACTCTTACCATTGAGCGTACCTATTTGTAGAAACCAGAATTTTTAAAATCCCTTCATCCATTTTCTAGATTTCATCGGTCGTGAAGGCCAAAGGGCCGGCCGACCGGTCGGACGATCGGCCGGCCCGCAGACAGGCATAAATTTTTTTTTTTTGCTTTTTTAGAATCAGTAGTAGGTCCTAAAACGTCAAGAAATGACAAAAAAGTGGGGGTAAGAATTTCACTTTTAGCTCATGAATGTAATACTTAAGACCGAAATATTTTGCAGTCGTGGATAAAATAGCATCTTGTATTTGCATAGGATGATGGCAATTTTTCTAGAATCTACTAATTGTCACCGGCTGTTTTACTTCTTCTTCTTCTTATTTCTTCTAGAAGTGTCAAATAATTGTATAAATGAAATGTAGAAAATAAATTGTTTTTTTTTGTTGTAAATGACCATGTGAGACGTCAGAACGATGCTTTTATTTTCCATAACTTCGTGATTTGCAGTTCGATTTAAATGTTTTTATGCAGTTTGGAAAGCGATTAAACTAAATAATACATTTAAATTCAATCTAGGGTTGCTAAATGCGATATAAGGGTTGTGAAGCGTGAAAAAGTGGAAAAAATGAGATTTTTCAACTTTAAACCGCCGTCGCGCCGCCTTAAACTACTTTGATCGGATTTCTCCAGAACATTTTTTTTTTCTTTTGTTAAAAGGAATAAAATTTTGCCCTGA